>CM035169.1:88724323-89468996 GCA_020205615.1 Panax quinquefolius
GGGGCTTTCAATAATAATTTATCCTTCTTGGCGCCGCAATTAGGTGACCAAACCTCTCCTTGATAGAACTTTCTAGACATTGACAATAATGCTATCTAATAATATTATTCAAATAATATGAATTATTGATCTGATAATGGGAAATACTGTGCATTGATAATTATTGAAACAACAATAATATAAAATATCAACGCACAAATTATTGAATCAATAAAATAAAATATTGAACAAGAACTCACCGTAACAATTATTGAGTAGTGCCTTCTTACGTAAGGATCAATAATTCATCAATACATGCATCCACGCCAGACATCACGTATTTTAACCACCGAATATTCCAACAAGTGTTAATCAGTAATAACTACGTCGTTATTTATAAAAACTCAAACTTGTCATTTTCTTCATTCGACAATTATTCTATTATGGGGCCCACAAATGACTGCGTCGTCGTACGAATATTCCCCGACAACAAGAATATTCCACGACCAAATGAATATTCCCCGACAACAATGATTATTTTATAACCACTTGTATATTTTGCAAAATTTGCACATTTTACCCATAACCAGAGAATTATATCAAATTAATACCTTATTATTCACAATAATAATTAGAGGAAATTCAATTTTATTTATAATAAGTTGGGTTCTTACAACCTCCCCTCCTTATGAAATTTCATCCTCGAAATTGACATACGTACCTGGTGTTTCGAAAAGGTGAAGATACCTCGCTTTTATTTCTGATTCCAACTCCCAGGTCATTTCTTCAATAGCATGGGTTCTCCACAAAACCTTAACTTGTGGTATAACCTTGGTGCGTAGGACATGCTCTTTCCTATCCAAGATCTTAACAGGTACTTCTTCGAACTATAAATCTTCGGCTATCTCATCTGGTTCTAACACAATTATATGGTTCAGGTCTTTCACATATTTACAAAGCATGGATATGTGAAAGACATTATAAACACGAGACATACTTGGAGGTAATGCGAGTCTATAGGCCACATTTCATATTCGGTCAAGAATCTCAAATGGACCAACAAATCGTGGATTGAGCTTTCCTCTCTTCCCAAATCTTGTAACTCCCTTCCATGGTGCAACACGTAACAATACATGATCCCCAATATTAAATTCCACGTCTTTTCGATGAAGATCCGCATAACTCTTTTATCGATCTTGTATGCTTTTATATCGTTAATCGAATCATTTGGATCTTTTATGTAGTCATGCGTACTAATTCTGGTCCCAATAACGTTGCTTCTCCCTCCTCGTCCCAGCATACTGGAGAATGACACTTTCGTCCATACAACGCCTCAAATGGAGCCATGCCTATACTTGTTTGATAACTGTTGTTGTAGGAGAATTCCACCAAGCAAAAGTACTTATCCCAACTTCCTTTAAAATCTAGGACACAAAGTCTTAATAGATCTTCAAGGGTTTGAATAGTCCTCTCTGATTGTCCATCCATTTGAGGATGGTATGCCGAACTGAATCGTAAATCCGTGCCCATAGCTTTCTGTAAGCTAACCCAAAATCATGAAGTGAATCTTGGGTCACGATTCAAAACTATGGATACTGGAATGCCAAGCAATCTCACAATCTCATTCACGTACATGCGAGCAAGACGTTAAAGGGAATAAGTCTCACGTATAGGCAAGAAATGGGCAGACTTGGTTAATCTATCAACAATAACCCAAATAGCATCTTTGCCTTGAGAAACTTTGGGAAGACCTGTAACGAAATCCATAGTAATGTGTTTCCACTTCCATTTCAGAATCTCAAGTGGTTGTAATGGACCCTTTGGCACTTGATGCTCCGCCTTTACACGTTGACAAGTTAAACACCTCGAGATAAACTCTGCGATCTCTCTCTTCATATTGTTCCACCAAAATGTATGTCGAATATCATGATACATTTTGGTACTTCCAGGATGGATTGCAAATGGGGAGTTGTGTGCCTCCATCATGATTCTATGCTTCAAGTCAGAATCGTTAGGAACACAAAGTCTGGATTTGAATCTAAGTATTCCTTCTTCATCGATTCTCGCTTCTGGAATAACTCCTTCTTGCACTTTCTTCTTCATACATAGCTCCAGGTCCATAGCTTGAGCATCTTTAACTTTATCGATTAAAGTCGGTTCTACTCGTATATTCGCCATCATCATGTGGGTCCCTGGAGTCTTTAATTCTACCTCCATCCTTTGCAAGTCATACAGAATGGGCCTTTGCATTAACAATATCGCACTTGTACTCGCATATGATCTTCTACTCAATGCGTTAGCTACTACGTTAAACTTTTTTTTCAGGATGATATTGAATAGTGTGATCGTAATCTTTTAATAGTTCAAACCAACGTCGTTTAGCGCATGTTGAGTTCTTTTTGGGTGAAGAAATATTTGAGGCTTTTATGGTCCGTATAAATCTTCGCTTTCTCCCATACAAGTAGTGTCTCCAAATTTTCAACGCGAATCATTGCTTTGCTAACTCTAGATCATGAGTAGGATAATTCCTCTCATATTCTTTGAGTTGTCGTGAGGCATAGGCTATGACTTTCCCATGTTGCATGAGAATGCATCCTAACCCTTTTCCTGAAGCATCGTTGTATATAACAAATCCATCCGTACCAGATGGTATTGCCAGAACAGGTGCCGAAATGAGTCTCCTCTTGAGCTCTTGGAAACTCTTCTTGCATTCCTCGCTCCATACAAATTTTGTATCTTTTCGAGGCAACGAGTTAACGAGTAGCGATTCGAGAAAATCCTTCAACAAATCTCCGATAATAACCAATTAAGCCCGAGAAAGCTACGCACTTTGGTCCACCGACTTTGGTTGCTCCAGGCTTTGTCTTCGCTTCAATCTTATTTGGGTCAGCGGATACTCCATATTTTAACACCACGTGCCCAAGGAATGCTACTTCCTTAATCCAGAATCGCATTTCTTCACTTGGCATAAAGCTTGTTTTCACTTAAGCCTTTCAAGTATCGACTTCAAATGGTGCTCATGATCTTTATAGATTTTGGAATAGATGAGGTGTCATCAATAAAGACAACAACAAAGCGATCCAAATATTCCTTGAATACACGGTTCATCATATCCATGAAAGCGGCGGGGAGCATTAGTCAATCCAAAAGACATGACTAAGAATTCATAATGCCCGCATCGAAGTTACGAAGCGGTCTTTGGAATATCCTCGGTTTAATCTTTAGTCGATGATATCCAAAACGAAGATCGATCTTTGAAAAGAATTTTGCTCCTTGCAACCGGGTCGTCGACAGTCATCAATGCGAGGTAGGGGATACATATTCTTGATGGTGACATGGTTTAATTCTCAGTAGTCAATACTGAAGTTGCATACTCCCGTCTTTTTCTTTACGAATAAAAACAGGAGCACCCCAAGGAGATGTCTTTGGGATGAATGAAACCTATGTTAACAATTCACTGTAGTTGGACTTTTAACTCCACGAAGTTCAATAGGAGCCATTCGATATGGGGTTTTAGAAATGGGTTTTGTATCCCACTCGAGGTCAATAAAGAATTCAACATCATGTTCGGGGTAGACCAGGAAGTTCTTCATGAAATACATCCCGAAAATTCTCTAACAACAATTGTTTAAATCCATAACATGGGCTAAGAAAGCTTGACATCCGTTTTTCAATAAACGAATAGCTTTATGGCTTGATATGATAGTGACTGATTTTAGTGGTTTAGTTGTTTGAATTCATATGACAAGTTGGTTAGGAATATGAAAACTAACAACCTTACGAAAACAATCAATTTTGGCATGATGAGTGGTTAACCAATCAATTCCTAAAATCACATCAAAAGCAAGTATCTTTAAAGAGATAAGATCAACAGGTAATGTGATAGTGCCAACTTGGATCATGATAGATTTATAAACTGTGGATGTAACAAAAGTTTCACCCAACGGAGTCTCCACTGATAAATCAAAGTCTAATTTCTCCAGAGTCAAGTTTAACGTTGAGCACAAGCAGGAGAGATAAAAGAATGGGTAGAACCGGTATCTAGTAAGATATAAACTTCGCAAGAGTTCAAGATTATCTTACCCGTAATTACTTCGTTCGGGTTCCTCGCATTTTGGCCAGTCACGACAAACGCTCTTCCAGGAACCGCTGATTTTGACTTATCCGGGACAGCCCTTGGAGGCACCATCCCCGTTGAACTTGGTTTTGCTATAGAACAATCCCGAGCTATGTGGCCTTCCTTTCCACAATTTGTACATACCTTGGATTGTTGTGGACGGTTTGGTGATATGTCCCTCTTTCCGCATTTGTAACATCTAATGGCGATCGTTCTCCTCCCCTAGAATTTGTTGTTGGTCTTTGGTCTTTGCTGCTTTGATGTCTTCCGTCATTGTTGAATCTCCTCTTTCACGAAATTTCCACTTGACTCACCTCTCCTATTATCATGGCTACGATGACCACCCGAGTGGTTACCACCTTTGTTCGTATCTTTCCTCCTCGTTAGTTATCATCGCTCGATGATGGCTAACACACCGATTATGACCACGGTTGTGGTCCCTCGATTGAACATACTCATTATCTCGCTCTAATAATTGAGCCTGCTTTTACAACATCCTGAATATAAAGAAATTTATGAGATATAAGATATTGCCAAATCTAAGCTTTAGACCTCTTAGAAACATCTTTGTCATTCGTTCCTCATTTTTGACCAAATGAGGTGCAAAAGCGATAACTCGCAAACTTACGCCTCGTCTTTGGGACACCGTCATGTTGTTTTGTTCCAGATCTAATAAACTCCACCTCCTTTCTATAATGAATACTTTCGGAAAGTACTTGTCATTGAATAGTTTCAAAATGTTTCCCAAGACATCTTTGAGTCTTGGTGGTGGGTACACTTCCTGAACTCCCACCGATGAGTCGCCTCACCGCGGAACATAAAGGTGGCGAATGGAACCTTCTATTCCTCCGTGCATCCCAAGATATCGAATATCTTGGTAATTTGCTTGACCCACGTTTCTGCCATGATCGGATCCGGCTTTCCCTTAAATTCTGGTGGTCCCAACTCCATGAACTGCTTGGCTGTGATAAGCCGCGCATTGCTATCATTTCCACCTGTATTTTGTGCACGAGTCTCCCTCGTCTGGTTTTGCATGAACTGCAAAAAGCTCCTAAATATTCCATCATTCATAGTTTGCTCAGTACTGTTGTTTATAGGAGGAATATTTCCTTCCTGTTGCACGTTCTCCTGGTTTGTAACTAAAGGTTGTTCCACAGTCTCATACACTCCATTGTTAACGTTCTGAGCGGCCATTCTTAAATACTGCCATAAAACAAGGGTTAATTAAACAAATTAACATATCACATAATATCCCTATATTATGACTGACCAACAAATAAGTTAGATAAGACACACTAACGAAGGATTTACTCATCTCTCCCCTCCTAGTTCTATTCCCCGATCTCCGCCAGAGACCATATCCCTAAGCTTTGATACCAACTGTGACACCCCCAAAATAGGTATACAACATCCATTCTGAGTTGCCAAATACATGGTACAGAAAGAAAACTACAAATTTAATAATACAATTGTCGTGCAAAATACGACAACACATATTGTGAGTTTAAATACAAATATTGTCTTCTAGACAATATCCACACTCAAATTAGTCCTCGTTATAATTATTCAAACACTATTTTACGAAATAGTCGGAATGCTAAAAACATCTTTCTAGAACCATCACTCCGCACCCACGGAAACTAGTTCTCGCTATGTTCTCACCTCCCGAGAAAATGGAGGAAAAAGGAAAAGGTGAGCTCAACTAGCCCAAGAAAGAATATTATGACTAAGATAATATACAAAAATTATCGTTAGTCTTCAACGAGGAAAAATCGATAAAATATAATAGCCAACAAGTTTTAGATCAACAATCTGCAGCGAAAACAACAATCCATTAGAAGAGTCAGTAGAGAATGAGTTCTACTATCTTCTAAGATTTAAAAGTCCATCATCAATTTTATCCTCAGAACAACAATCAATATACATCTTTAATCAATATTCATCTGTATCACCAGTTGGTCATGTTCATCTCAACACCTGTTCATCTTCGCACTACGGGCCAAAGATATCCATCAGTTAATCATTCATCTTTGCACTACAGGCCAAAGATATTCAGTAATATTATCATTTAGGACTGAGGATGATGAAAAATATTTTAAAGAAAACGAATATAGTGAGACAGAAGGACAAATAGTAAGGATTCGTATAACAGTTTATTCAAGATCAATAATACTCCATAATAACCAATTTTGAAGCAAAATTCAAGAATAAAGATCAAAACATGGATACAATCAAATATAGTAACCATAATAGACATCTTGGACAAAAAGAAGAAAATTTTATTTTTCTAATGAATAGTCTTATATCGTGAATAGTAACCCCACACAAAAGTTCCAAATTTGATAAAAGTTCATACCAACATTTCGGTTATAATGATATTGAAGAAAATATCATTTTAAGAAGAATATAACACCCACTTACCTCAAAAAATCAAGATTGACGATCGGAATATTGGTATAAAATTTGAAGGAAACTTGCAGACCGATGAATAAAAACTCACAAAGTATCTAAATACTCACAAAATACACTCAATAATCTAGAGAGAAAGAGAAAAGCTTATGTTTACGGTGTGATTTTTAATTCTAACTTAGCCCTCTATTTATAGGAAAATGTTAGCAGACTTGACCAAGACTGATGGCTTTACTGCTACTACTATTCCCACCACCACATTTGAAATAAAATTCAACACATTTCTTCACCAACCACAAGTGGGGCCCACTCAATTCTATAATTTTCCACCAAAATGCTAAATTCGGATACTTCAACAATTTCTCGAACGGTCCACCTCTTAAAATTCATAACAAATCATACGTTCATTTTAACGGTTCAAAATTTGTAAACATATAGTCAACTTATATATGTATAACATACCAAAAAATTAACGATCCAACCGCTTGATTAAAAATTATAACTCACGAAATATATTTCAAAAACACTTTGTTTAATTTTTAATACCTCCATTCCGACAAAAATACTGATAAAACACCTCAACATTAACTCCTTTATTTTTAACCACAATAAATATATCCAACATTTATATCCACATAAAATAAATATTTCCTTATCATATGAATTAATAATTAATTATTCACAAATAATATTACAGAATCACATTTATGACAATCAGGAGTTCCTAGGAAAGAGGGGGCTTTCCAATAAGAATTTCTCCTTAATGGCGCGCAATTAGGTGACCAAACCTCTCATTGACAGAACTTTCTAGACATTGCCAATAATGCTATCTAATAATATTATTCAAATAATATGAATTATTGATCGATAATGGGAAATATTGTCTGCGATGACAATTATTGAAACAACAATAATATAAAATATCAACGCAAAGAATTATTGAATCAATAAAATAAAATATTGAATAAAGACTCATCGTAACAATTATTGAGTAGTGCCTTCTTACATAAGGATCAATAATTCATCAATACTGTGCATCCACGCGTATTACTCTGTATTTTAACCACTTCGGATATTCCAACAGTGTTAACGGTAACAACTACGCCGTTATTTATAAAAACTCAAACTTGTCATTTTCTTCATCCGATAATTATTACATTATGGGCTCACAAATGATCGCACTGTCGCATTTAATATTCCCCACAAACAAGAATATTCCACGACCAAATGAATATTCCCCGAAAATGATGATTATTTTATAACCACTTGCATATTTTGCAAAATTTGCACATTTCACCCATAACCAGAGAATTATATCAAATTAATACCTTATTATTCACAATAATAATTAGAGGAAATTCGATTTTATTTATAATAAGTTGGGGTCTTACAACCATTCTGGAGAAGGCGATAATAGCTGAAGGTGGTGTTGAGGCTTTGTCTCAGTACCACAAAGAGCGGAAGATTAAGAGTAAGTTAGAAGGAAGTAATAAGAATGAAGTTGCCGGTGAAGCGTGAACTTGCCAAAGAGGAAGAGTTTTAACCACAGAATACAAGGGTAAAGCGAGGAGATCCCAAACGGAGAAGCGAAGCATGTAAGACATGCGAAAAAATCTCACATAGGAGTCTGCATTTAAAGGGAAAGCAATATCCTACAATCGTGGGCGGGAGGGCATTTGTCACCTAATTGTCGAAACCCTAAGAAAACCAGGGTGTTTTTATGCGAGGGTCAATGGACCACATGGCAAGAAATTGCCCAAGAAGGGTTTAGAGGGGAATAAGAGTTACGGTAGTGGTAAATTAGCCATTCTTCGGACCAACACCATCGATGGGTAGACCCTCACCAGACGTTTAATATGATCGTTCAAGATGCGGTTGCATCGACAGATGTGGTAGCAGGTATCATTCCGGTCTATGAGATAAATGCTTATGTACTATTTGACTCGGGTGCTACTTGTTCTTTTATAGCATGTGAATTTGCTAAGCGATTAGGTTTAATCCCTGAAAAGTTACCTATACCTTTAGACGTTAAGGTAGCGAACGAGGAGATAATTCCCATTGAACATATTCATAAGGATTGTTGAGTGGAAATTAGAGGGAATAAGTTATCGGTAGATTTGGTACCGATAAGGCTAAAAGAATTCGACGTAATTCTTGGTATGGATTGGTTGGTGAACAATGAGGCGATTATAGATTGCCATAGGAAAAGTGTAAACCTTCGGCTTTCTAAGAAAACCAAGGTAGTGTTCTTCTAATAGTAATTCAACGAGACGCTCTTTGTCTTTCTGCATCATGACACAAGCTAGGAAGATGTTAAGAAAAGGGTGTGTAGGTTATCTATGCCATGTGGTGGATACCCAAAGAGTGGGAACATCCTTGGATCAGATACCTGTTGTGCAAGAGTTCGCGGATGTATTTCCGGAGGAGTTACCCGGTATTCCACCGGACAGGGAGGTGGAGTTTGTAATTGATCTGTTGCCGGGAATGGCACAAGTTTCAAGGGCACCATATCGAATGGCGCCAGTCGAAATGAAGGAGTTAATGGTTTAATTACAAGAACTATTAGACAGGAAGTACATTCAACCAAGTGTGTCTCATTGGGGAGCACCAGTGTTGTTTGTAAAGAAGAAGGATGGGTCGTTAAGACTTTGTATCGACTATCGAGAGTTGAACAAGCTAACGATTAAGAATAGATACCCTTTGCCCAGGATCGATGATCTATTTGATCAGTTGAAAGGGGCAAAGTATTTTTCTAAAATAGACTTACTCACGGGGTATCACCAGTTAAAGGTGAGGAAGGATGATGTACCTAAGATGGCATTCAGAACTCGTTATGGTCATTACGAGTTTCTGGTAATGTTGTTTGGGTTGACTAATGCGCCAGCCGCATTTATGGATATGATGAACAGAGTGTTCAAACAATATTTGGACAAGTTTATCGTAGTGTTCATTGATGATATTCTAGTCTATTCAAAGACGCCAGAAGATCATTCGGAACATTTAAAAATAGCGTTGGAGACACTATGGAAGGAGAAGTTGTATGCGAAATTCACAAAGTGTGAATTTTGGCTTGAGAAGGTGCAGTTTCTAGGGCATGTTATTGATAAGGATGGCATTTCCGTAGATCCGAAAAAAGTAGAAGCAGTTAACGAATGGGAGCGACCGAAGACGCCAACTAAGGTTCGGAGTTTTCTAGGGTTAGCGGGATACTATAGAAGGTTCATTCCGGACTTTTCTAAATTAGCTACTCCGTTAACAAATCTGACAAGAAAGTCGGTGAAGTATATGTGGACCAAACATGTGAGAACAATTTTAAGAGTTAAAGAAGAGGTTAAGTGACACCGGTATTGTCCTTACCGACGATCTGAGGAATTTTAGTAGTGTATAGCGATGCTTCGCATAAAGGACTGGGTTATGTGCTCATGCCACATGGCAAGGTCATTACGTATGCATCACATCAATTGAAGGATTATGAGAAGGTCTATCCTACTCATGACCTGGAATTGGCAACTGTAGTTTTTGCCCTAAAGATATGGAGACATTATCTTTATGGTGAGAAATGTGAGATATACACGGACCACAAAAAGTCTCAAATATATCTTCACACGTAGGAGTTGAACATGAGATGAGAGAAGGTGGTTAGAGTTAATAAAAGATTATGATTGTGATATTTTATATCATCCGAGGAAAGCAAATGTAGTAGCCAATGAGCTAAGTAGGAAGGGTAGAAAGAAATTATTAATGTTAACAACTCAAAATGAGTTGATAACAGCGATGGCAAAAATGGAGCTAGAAGTTAAGTTACCGGAGAAAGCGGTAGAGATGTTATTTTCCATGGAAACCCAACCTACCATAGTGGAGCGGGTTAGGGGAGTACAATTGAGCAATGAGGAGTGCAAGCAGATGCAGAAAAGAATAGAAGACAAAGAAAAGACTGCGTATAACCTCGATAAGAAGGGATTACTTCGTTTTGAGGGAAGAATTTGGGTTCCTAATAATCCTGAATTAAAAGAAGAAATTTTGATGGAGGCCCATAGTTCGAGGTACTCGATACATCCCAGTAGTACGAAGATGTATCATGACCTTCGTCAGAACTTTTGGTGGCCAAATATGAAGAGGGAGATAGCAGAATATGTTAGTAGGTGCTTAACATGTCAAAACGTTAAAATTTGAACATCAACGGCGAAAGCGATTATTACAACCATTAGAAATTCCAGTGGAAGTGGGAGCACATCACGATGGACTTTGTGGTGGGACTTCCAACAACCGTAAAAGGATACGATGCTATTTGGGTGATAGTGGATCGATTAACGAAATCGGCTCATTTTCTACCAATAGGAGTTAGGTATAACCTAGATCGCTTATCTAAAGTCGTATGTCAAGAAAATTATTTCCGGACATGGAGTGCCTAGGTTTCGATCGTGTCAGATCGTGATCCACTATTCACATCGAACTTTTGGAGAAGTTTGCAAGAGCAAATGGGAACGCAGTTAAGATTGAGTATGGCGTATCATCCTCAGACGGATGGTCAGAGTGAGCGAACAATTCAAACGCTTAAAGATATGTTAAGATCTTGTGTTATGCTTTTCAAAGGGAGTTGGGACGAATTTCTACCATTGGTGGAAGTTTCGTACAACAATAGTTTTCACGCTAGTATAGGCATGCCGCCTTACGAAGCGTTGTATGGGAGGAAGTGCCGAACTCCATTGTGTTGGGATGAGGTGGGTGAACGTCGGATGTTGGGACCTGAGATGGTTCAACAGACGGCGGACATGGTAGAGTTAATGCGTACTCGATTAGTTGTGGCTCAAGACCGGCAATGGAAGTATGCAGATCCTAACAGAGAGAATAGAGAATTCGATGTAGGATCTTTTGTTTTTCTGAAAGTATCACCTTGGAAAGGGAAGATACATTTTGGAAAGTAAGGGAAGTTAAGTCCAAGGTTTATAGGACCTTTTGAGATTTTAAAAAGAATAGGGGAGGTAGCGTATGTAGTAGCCTTACCTCCAGAGATGGAACACATTCATAATGTGTTTCATGTGTCAGTGTTACGTCCTTATAAACCGGACTATAAACACGTGATAGAGTATGAATCTATTCAGATATAGAAGGACTTTTCCTATGAGGAACTTCCAATTCAAATTATTGATAGGAAGGAACAAGTTTTAAGAAATAAGGTCATACCTTCAGTGAAGGTGTTATGGAGAAACCACAATGCTGAAGAAGCAACGTGGGAGCTCGAAAGTAAAATGAAGAGGAAGATTTTCCTCATTTGTTTTTGTAATTATAAGCTAAGATTACGGGGATAGAATCCTTATAAGGGAGAGAGAATGTAACGCCCGAAAATTGGATTTTATGATAATTAAATTTTGATTTGATTATGTGAATTAAATGAATTTAATTGATTTTTTGTGAATAAGCTATGTGAAGGTCGTTCTATGACCTAGAATGTGCTAACATGGTTAGTATTATGGCTACATGTTAGAAATAGTTGTTTGGAATTTCCAAGACGATAATAATTGTTTTCCGAGAAATTTTCGTAAAAACACTATTCATCCGTTTCTGTTTGGGGAATTATTTTGAAATTCCGGGAAACGCTTAATGATAGAATATCGTGACAAGTTGGAATATCTGATAATATTTCATTTATGGAAAATGTAGTTTTTGCCTGCGAACTTAAAACCTAAGGGTTGAGTATATTAATTTTCGAGAGGGAAATAATATGCGTAGAAGGAATGGCGTTAGGTTTAATTCAAGTATTATACAATTGGTGATGCTAGTTAGTATCTATGTATAATACATTGAGTAAATCTGAGGTACAATACGATTATTATGCGTATGGTATAAGAAGGAATACGTGAATTGTACGTGTAGAATACGATCGTGTCATAGGATTAATCTATGTATCAATGAGTAATTTACTTGTATTGGAATATCATTAGCCCAATCAATTGAATGACTAAGCCCAATGAGATGGATGGGTTAAGTCCAAGTCAAGACCCAATGTTTATTTAGTTAAGCCCAATTCATTAAAACTGAACCATGGGTCGAATCGGTGGGTCACCGAATGGGTAAAACCCATGGGGCAACCCATGGGATGTCACAAAAGGTGGTGGGCCACCACCTTGGTGTGGAAGCCAAGATAAGGCTTGGTCACCAAGTGTTTTACTTGGTAACCACATGTGAATAGTAAGGAGGTGATGGTTCTTTGACCATTTTGCCCTCCATTCTAATTTTCTATAAATAAGAAGCTAGGTTGATTCATTTGTGAGTTTTTCAACTTACCAACCTATATCATTTGAGAGAGAAAAGAGAGCTAGACTTATAAGTCCTTCACTTGGGAAGCTTTAACCTTTATTCTTCCAAGAGATTTTTAAGAAACTTGAGGTAATACTTCTTGTTCTTCATTCTCCATCTCTTTTTGATTTTTCTTTTGTATTGGAGAATCATAGATGGGTGGTATATGCCTTGTATAAGAGATTAAAGATGACTTACCATAGATTATATCTCTATAAGTCATGAGATTATAAGGATCATAAGGTTTGAAATAGTTTTGAACCATGAAAGTTTTGGTAGTTCAGATCAATTGTTTATAAACGATTGGACTCCATCAATTCGTTAGTATTTGCATCTTGTTTGAATAGGATGTAGATATGAAGTTCTTGGAGTATTCCATGTGATTTGGCCTAGAGAACCCTAGTAACAAAGATATGGAAAATTTTACGGAAATAGATGTTAAACGTCGAAAACGTAGAAATTCCGGATTGGTAGTCGAAAGTTGCCGTGAGACTTGAAAATGTTGGTTTTCAATGTCAACACGTGAGATAGGGTGATTAAGAGTTGTGGGATCGAGAATCATCAGATTCTGACTTAGAACAAAGAAAACGAGCATTGAACGCTCATTAACGTTTACGAACGTATATAAAATGAACTCAATAGTGAATTTTGAGTTAACGGATTCGGAAGTGTTGAATTCTTATATGAACGCGTAGGGTATGTCATTTATGACGTGTAGGCTTTTGAACGGACCAAATCGGGCTTATAACGAAGAAGTTACTACCGGAAATTTACAGGTTTTCAAACTACCGAGAATCGATCGAGGTCTAATGCCATGCTGCCCAGACGTAGTGTAAAAAGCCACGCCGCAGCGCCGGTTATGGCTAGAAAAAAAATAAAAAGGTCTGGAGACTCGCGTCGTAGCGCGAGAGTTTGTTCATGGACTCGCGCCACAGCGCCAAGTCCGGGCAAAACCTCTAGAGAGTGGCACCGCAGCGCCACTAGAATGCTTCTGATGTCGCGCCGCAGCGCGAGTTCAGTGTTATTGATAGTAACTTAGGTTTTGAACTTCAGTTATTTCGAGACCTATTTGGGTTGAGTTTATATACTCAATAAATGTACTAAGACTAATCCTATATTACCTATACTAAGGTATAGAGTATGAAACTTAGGAATGTAATGCATGTTAACAAGATATGTACAACGAACAAAGTTGGTACCTTATCAACGATATTTGAGTCCGGTTAATAAACGTCAATAGAGTGATACACCCGGATTTAGGGTAATAAGTCATGTTGACTTTAATAAAGATAATAAGTTAACACAGACATAGAAGAGAAAGAAGCTTGTAGGAATAATGTGAATAGTTGTTTGATAGCTAATTACAGTGTGCTATGTGAACATATCATGTAGATTCTGTAAAGGCTGTGGTCAGTCGAGTAAGTTATTTGAAGACGCTGAAAGGCAAGTTTTCTTAACGTTTGTCTAACTTCCATGTTAGCCAAGTTTTATGTGATTCGTTGAACTGAATGGCAAGACTTGTTTTAAAGAAAATGACAAGAACAGTTATCAAGCAAGTATTGGCATGGCTCCATTCGAGGTGTTGTATGGACGCAAGTGTCATTCTCCAGTATATTGAGATGAGTTGGGTGACGCAACGTTATTGGGACATGAATTGGTAAGCATGACAACAGAAAAGATTCAAATGATTCGACAACGTATAAAAACCTCACAAGATCGACAAAAGAGTTATGTTGATCTTCATCGAAAGGACGTGGAATTCAATGTTGGAGATCATGTGTTGTTACGTATTGCTCCATGGAAAGGAGTTACAAGATTTAGAAAGAGAGGAAAGCTCAATCCTCGATTCATAGGCCCATTTGAAATCCTCGACCGAGTAGGAACGGTGGCCTATAGACTCGTTTTACCGCCAAGTATATCTCGTGTTCATAACGTTTTTCACATATCTATGTTACGTAAATATGTGGAAGACTCAAACCAAATTATTGAGTTAGAAATAGAAGAGATAGCGAGAAGATTTAATGTATGACTACCATTAAAATTTTGGATAAGAAGGAACATATTCTATTCTCCAAAGTTATACCTCAAGTCAAAGTTTTGTGGAGAAACCACGATGTTGAGGAAATGACCTGGGAGTTAGAATATGAAATGAAATCAAGGTATCCTCACCTCTTCGTCATACCAGGTACGTACACATATTTTGAAGACGAAATTTCATAAGAAGAGGAGGTTGTAAAACCCCAACTTTTATGAATAAAGATTAATTTTTCTCAAAATATATTTTTGAATATTATGGTGTGGATTTGATATAATGTTATAGTTGTGGGTAATATTTATAAAATTTTCAAAGTAAGCAAGTTGTTATAAAATATTCGATTGGTCGGGGAATATTTGTTATAACAGGGAATATTCGTACGATGGCACAATCATTGGTGGACCCCACAACGAAATTATTGACGGAGTTAGAAAAAGACAGAAATATCTTTTTATAGAAATAAAGACAAAAGTTTTACCGTTAACTGTTGAAATACCCAGTGATAAAAGTACAGTAATACGCGTGGTTTCATAGTAGCACACAGTATTGATTATTGATGCTTACGTGAGAAGTCACTCAGTTTATTTCAATTATTGCCACAGGAATTGCTACATAGTATCTCACATTATTGATTCAATTATTGTTACAGTATCATCTGCACAATATTTATATTATTAAATCAATAATTGAGATGACAAGTTATTCATATTATTATTTGAATTGTTCTGGTCTATAAAGTTCTGTTGAGCAAAGGGTTTTGGTCACCTAATTGCGCGCCAATAGGGAAAAATCCTTATTGGAAATCCCCCTCTTTCCTGGGAATGATCTGGTTGTTAATAGTACAAGTTATATTATTGATGAATAAATGTTGTTAAAAATATTGAGGGGATTTTTATGAAGTATTTGTGGTAAATTTTGCTTATTATTTGGACCCCCACTTACCCATTTTTCTAAATTATCGTTAGAAAGTTATTCAATATATATATAAATAAGAGGTGGGGCCCACGAGTGAAATGAATTGGGATGGTTCACGGGTGGTGGTGGAAAAATACGGTGGTGGTGATGTTTATATATATATATTAGATGTTTTTTATGAAAAATAAAATATATTATATTTTATTATGCATAGTATTTGCATAAGTGTCTGCATAGTATTTGTATAGTGACTACATAGTAAAATTAGAAATTTCAAATTAAAAATCAAGTGAACTCCCACTGTGCGGTCGTGATTTTTCCTTTCTTGTGCATCCAAATAGTATCTTTCCATTCTCCTATAAAAGGATGCTTAGTTTAGAATTGAAAATCACACCGAATAAGAGAATTCTTCTTCTATAATATTGAGCGTATTTCTTTTGAGTTTAAGGAAGTTTTGAGTGCAGAGAAAATAGTGAAAGTTTGCTTCAAGAATATCTTCGTTATACCATTAAGAATACTCTACTTTTTAAGGTAAGGGATATTATTTTTGTTCAATATTCATATGAAATAATATTTTCTTCCATACTCTGTAGTATGTAAGTAATATTATTTCGTTTCAGATTCCGAATTCTACACTCATTTTGTTAAAGTATTACTTCTATACTACGTGAAATTAGTAGAATATCCTTGAAATTTACACTTCATCCAGTATCTTTACATGGAAATATTATTCAGAGCATTCTTGATAATTTTTAATCTTTTCATGTCGGGGTACTATTCAAGAAATACTATTCACGAAGTACTATTCATGGGGTACTATTCACTCAGGTACTATTCACCCGGGGTACTATTCATGACAAAAATTGATTTCTTTTCTGTCTAAATCATTTTTGATACAATATTATTCTTGAATTTTACTCCACAAAGCAGTATCATGTTGACAATTTGGACATTATTGAATTCTGGATAAATTAAATTATAAATCTTTAAAATTTTTCCTTTGCTTTCATTTAATTGAATTCTTATATCATTATCATCATCCTCATGCTTATATTGTGATGAAAGTCATCTTTGGCTCATAGTGCATAGCTGGACTGTTGATTGGTATGATTATGACCGAGGATCATTCAGATAATCATAACTTTTGTAATGTTACAAATGATGTGGTAAAAGTCCTCATTGGCCCGTAGTGCATTGATGGACAGTTGTTGGCATGATCATGACCATTGGTGATAACACGATTATCCTTGGCCCGTAGTGCATGGATAATTCGTAGATGTGATACTAATGAATATCCTTGGCCGTGAGTGCATGGATAATTCCGTGATGTGGATTATTTATTGAAATGAGTCTCAAATGATAAAATTGATGATAAACTTTTAAATCATAGAAGATAGTAGATATCATGCTCTACTTGACTCTTCTAATGGAATACTTGTTCCAATCGCAGCTTAAACTTGTTTATTATATTCTATCGGTTTAACATCATTGAAGACTAACGATAATTTATTCTGCATTATCTTAGTCATAATATTTCCTACTGGGCTAGTTGAGATAATTTTAATGAGGACTTTATTTGAGTTTGGATACTGTCTACGAGATAATATTCATGTTGAAACTCTCAACTACATTTTGTCGTATTGTATAAATGAAGTTTGTATTTAAGTTCTGTACCATGTATTTGGCGACTCAAGATGAGTGATTGTTGGTCGTTTTACCGATCAATATATGCGTCAAAAATATACACGGTCAACAAGTAATAAAGAGTAAGTGAAGTATCGTTCCCACGAAGAATTAACTAATAAAGTTCACCAAGCACTAACCTATAACCATCTCAGTCTTATTTAAACGAATGATATTATATTTTGTATTTAAACTACAAAATTAAGTAAACCTAACTATTCCTAGAATGAGATTAGATAATGAAGACCTGAGATTACAATTTCATCTATTGACTCATTCAAATCCATACACTTCATGTTAAGCCAAACTAATTGTACCGGTTTGTTAGTCGAAAACACTAAAGTAAGTAAAGCCATCTTTCAATGTACCATACCCATATCACATATAATCCACAATTGATAGAATACACATGAACACCTACATTACCTAAACCACTATATGTCTATGTGATTTACAAATAATTAGGATTTAAGCCCAAATTCTCAATTAACTAAGAGTGATGCCTCGGTATATGTCTATCCTAAGCACGAATCATACATTCCATCACCATGTAGAACATACAAACACAAGCTATCAAGATCAAATCTAAACCCATACTTCTTCTTTCAAGTTCATATGTGTTATCACGAAGAATTAATGGCCAATCAACTAAGCAAATAAGCATAAATCTTAATAGACAAACCCCTAGCAATCAATAAGACTAACAACGAAGCATATCAAAAATAACTAATCCATTGCAATCTCAGAATAGAATTTAAATCATATCTGAATTAACATTATTATCCACATATTGAATAACATCATAAGATACAATTAGGAATCAAAGGGAGAATAAAAGTAAGGAATTGTAGTGCAAATCTGTTCTCATGATCCAAGATTGAATCTTCAATGCTTTCCAATTGCTTCAAGTCTTCAATCTAATCACACTCGAAAGTAACTACACTAATCTACCCTATTCTATTATTGAAAGAAAGAACGATAGCTCCTCTATGCCCTAAGGGTCGGGATCCCCTCAAATGCTGATAATAAGTCTAACATATAAGACCTAAACGAACTCTCTCTTCAGTTATGCTTCCAATTTCCAATTTAAAATAAAGTCAGTAGCTGCAGTCAACGTCGCTTTGTTATCATGGCGCGGGAGCACGATTGGCTTTCTGGCTCTGCATGTGTGTGGCGTGGGCACGCGCTTCATAGCTCTTATAGCCGTACGGCTCCTGCATTCAGTAATTTGTGCTATGCTGCTGCTTCATGTTGCTCCACTACTTGTCACTTGTTTCTTCGTCAAAATTCCATTCTTGATCTCCACTTATTCCTCGTGCCATGCCTCGATTAGCCTCATTGCCACCAACCAACACTGAACCATGCTTTTTCCTGCACTTTCACACCAAAGGAGTTCTCAATACATGCAATGCAAAATATCATGAAATGTAACTAAAAGCATACTAAAATGTACTTGAGATTGGCATAGTTCTCATGAATTTATATCCAATAAGTAGGTATAAAACCCACTTATCAGTGATGTATACCTATTTTGGGGGCGTCACATCTCTGATGAATCTTGATGGATATATATATGAGATAGTTATTTAAAGCTTCATGTGGAACACATTGTTTTCTCTTTCTTGCATGGTCTTTACTTCCTCAGTAATATTGGACAATTTCTTGACTAATTCTTAAGAATTTTTCAATAACTAAGAGTCTTGAGAGATTTGGGCGGTTTGTTTGAGTTTCTCATTTTGTAGATGTTCTCAAAGGCGTTGAGAATGTTAAAGAGATCATTATTGGATGAAGAGGGGATATCGGAGGGTATACTAGGATTGAGACTTGGAGTACTGAATATGGGGTTTGATGTTTGGGTATCAGGATGAGCTTGATTACTTGCAATCGCAGAGTATGAGATCTCTACGATTGTGGGTTTTGGTGTGGCCTTTCTATTATCTAGATTTTCTAAGAGATAGTAGGGAATGTAGACATTATCCGCATGACAGTAGATTATGTAATGAGGGAAATTCTTGATCTGCTTTGTGTGAAATGTCTTGACCCTTGGGAAGTTATGAGAGATCAGATCCAAATTAGGAAAGTATGAGTGACACCAGCTGATGTAACTTTCATCTCCAGCAGTATAAACCTTTAGTCAGAGTGTGACTCCCCCAAAATAGGTACAAATCACCCATTCCGAGTCACCAAATATATGGTACAAAATTTAAATACAAACTTCTTTTATACAATACGACAAAACGTAGCTGAGAGTTTCAACACGGATATTGTCTCATGAGAGAGTATCCAAACTCAAATAAAGTCCTCATTACAATTACTATCACACTATTTCATAGAATAGTGAGGACTACTATAGCCACCATCAATAATAACCCATAATTTTCTCTCAGTAAATAAATCAAAATTTTGCGTATAATTTTTTTTTTTTATTAAAATAAATATGTGGAGTATGTGCGAAGATAATGTGTATATATATATATATATATATGTGATAAATAAAATATATTTATTACATGAATAATTACAAATAATTTTAATTTAGAATTATTGATTATTATAAATTATGTTTTAATAATAATTAATTTTATAATAGAAATATTTTTATTAATTATTTTCCATGAAAATATGATCATTATATTATTTAAATAATATGTGAAACGATTATTAGAATAATAATAATAATTATTTATTATATGAATTTTAGTTCGGAGTATTTAAGTTAATTATTTTAACTTAATTAATAATGCTAATATGCAAGATAAATCAGATATGGAATCCAAACCCTAATTTTGGATTTTTGGCTAAGGAATGGGAATAATAATATAATATTATTATTTTTCAATGCTATAAATATTTACTATATGTGTGTAATGTTAATGTGTGGTACAGTTTTTAATGTAACATGACAAAACCTTAATATTCTTCGGGATAAACCCAATTTTAAAACTCAAACCGGAGTTTACGATTGATAAGAAATTGTGTTAAAGTGATTAATAACAAGTGTTAGAATTATAATTGTTAATTAGGAAAACCCTAATTTTTGAAAACCCTAATTGGTAATTAGAAACCCTAATTACAAAACTAGAAACCCTAATTGCTTAATAGGAACCTTAATCGCTAATTAAGCAAGCATAATGTTAATTAGTGAATATTTAAATCTAATTTCAAGTCTAATGTAATTAGAAACCTAATCTATTTAAGGAAACCCTAATTACAAATTTTAAGAAACAAAATTTTTTGTACAAACCTTAATTTGAAAATTCTACAAATTTTTTATGTCATATCTAAGGGTTAAACCCTAAGGGTTAGCCAATATGACAAGAATGCTCTTAAAATCACAAGTCAATTATCCATAATGCCCTTTTGTATTCTTTATTAAGCTTGCTTGCAAATCCTACCAAATTTAGGAGTTGGTGACCAACTTATTTGACATTGGGACTTAAATAATACCAGCAATCAGTTCATTATCAGCTAATACATGCATCTAATGACTTGTATAAATATATTGGGATAGAAAAATATCAAATGTTAGCTCATTTTGCACAAAACACTTTGAACCATTTTCTCTCAACTCAAAACCCACGAAAATCCTTTGGCAATTCAAATCCCCAAACCACACTACAAGAAAATCACTCATTCTTGACGGGCCGTCATGCGCTTGATGACCCTATTTCCATCGGCGAATGAGGTCATTAGCAGCGGGCATGTCGTCGCCCCTCTCGTGTCGTAAGCCTGGCTCCCATCACTGTCAGTTGTCGGTAACTATGTCATTGCTTAAAGCGGTCTCATTCATCGACGGCGTGTCGTCGACACTATATCATAAGCGAAGGCCACAGTGACGGACAGACCGTCGGTAATAACCATAATTAAATTTTAAAATTTCAGTCATTGCCGATGGCACCCCCCGTCGCCAAAGCCCCCGTCGCTAATGACCCACCTCCCAAAAAAAAGATTTATTGAAATTGCAAAATTCCCCTGTTCATTTACATATACATTTTACCTGTTATAAACTAAAGAAAAACAAATAATGACAATGTAGGCATATCAATAACAATCATATCTTTTACTATCAACAATCAATATAATTAGATACCAAACTCAAGTCTGTACTGTAAGACCCCAGCTTTTATAAATAAAGATGAATTTTTCTATAAATATTATTTTTGAATATTATGGAATAAATTTGATATAATGTTATAGTTGTGGGTAATATTTATAAATTTTGCGAGTATGCAAGTTGTTATAAAATATTCATTTGGTCGGGAATATTCTTTTTGTTAGGGAATATTCGATACTGATGGCTCAATCATTGGTGGACCCCATAATGTAATTTATTGTCGGATTGAGAAAAACGACAAAAATATTTTATAAAAATAACTACGGAGGTGTTACCGTTAAAAAGCGTTGAACTACCGGTGGTAAAAGTAAGATGTCTGGCGTGGTTGCATAGTAGCACACCAGTATTGATTATTGATGCTTACGTGAGAAGTCACTCAACTATGCTCAATTATTGCTACGATAATTCTTTGCATCATATCTCTTATATTATTGATTCAATTATTGTCACAAAGATTATCATCGTATATATATGTTATAGTATTAAATCAATAATTGAGACGACAAGTTATAAATGATTAATAATTGTTGAAAGATTAAATATGTGTTGATGAAAAAAAAATAATTTGTGGTAAGTTTGATTATTTTATGGGGGCTCATATGTCATCATCTAAGAGTCTCTTCAATCAATAGTAATTACCTTCGTCAATAGTAATTACCCTTGTGAATAGTATTTACCTTCAATCGATAGTAATTACCTTCGTCGATAGTAATTACCCTTGTGAATAGTATTTACCTTCGTCGATAGTATTTACCTTCGTTAATAGTAATTACCTTTACCGAGACGTCGAACCACTTGTCGCGTTTCACATTACAGTGCGTCGAACCACTTGTCGTTTCACATTACAAAGGCGTCAAACCGATTAAATCAAGCCACTTGCCTTTTCACACGGCGAAGTGCTAAGCTAGAAATCTTCTATAAATAGAGGCCTAGGGCTTCATTATTTTTCACGAATTCATTCAAGCTATAGAGAGAAAAGTATAGAGAGAATAAGAGAGAAAGAAGAAGAGTATTTTGTTACTACTGCTTCTTGCGATATTCAATCTCCTACCAAATGTAAGGGTGTTATTCGTTCCTATTCATGAAGAGAACTGTTGTTATTCCATTGCTTATTATTACATTGGAATAACTTTTGTATCTGCCGATTTACCCTATACTTGGTGACATTCTTCTATTATTACATTGGAACATCACATGCATGTTTTTTTTACAGGACTGGTTCCGCTCTTTATTATTATTTTGTTGGAACATCACATGCATGTGTTTTACACCCACTGGTTTTAAATCTTTATTATTATTACATTTGGAACATCCTGCAGCATGTGTTTTACACCGGACTGGTTCCGCTCTTTATTATTCTGTTGGAATATCCTATCTCATGTGTTTTACACCGATCCGGTTCCATCTTTATTATTACATTGGAACATCCCGTCTTGTGTGAATTTCACCGACACAGGTTTCGTTATTTATTATTACATTGGAATAACTTTTATGCATGCGGTCTATCGCATGCATGGTGATTTCTTTTGTTATTCCATCCTTTATTATACCCAGTTGGTTAAAACTTTGACTTCTATACTCCATGAAATTAGTAGAATATCCTTGATATTTGCGTTTCATCCAAAGATCTTTTCATGGAAATATTCTTACGATCATTCTTGAATTTTACTAATTTGGGCGTTAATAATTCTGGATAAAATAATTCTTGAACTTGTTTTATTGAATTCTTATATCATTGTCATCATCCTCATGTTTATATTTTTTTAAAGTCATCTCATGGCACATGTAGTGCATAGATGGACTTGGTATGATTATGACCGAGAGACTATTCTTGTAATCATGGCCGTAATGTTACAAATGATGTGGTAAAAATCCTCGATTAGTAGTAGTGCATTGATGGACGATTGTTGGCATGATCTTGACCATTAATGAATACACAAATATTCTTGCACGTAGTGCATGAATAATTAATGGTCGTGATACTAAAGAATATCCTTGGTCAGTAGTGCGGGGGTGATTCGATGATGTGGAATATTTATTAAAGTTTGAGTCTCGGCTATAATAGTGATGAAAAACTTTTAAAACCAAAAGATAGTAGACTTTATTTTCTACTTGACTCTTTTAATGGATTGCATATTCCATTGCAGCTTAAATTGGTTGTCTATTGTATTTTATCGGTTTAACATTATTGAAGACTATTGATAATTTATTCGCATTATCTTAGTCATAATATTTCTTCTTGGGCTAGTTGAGCTCACCCTTTCTTTCACCGTTTCTCTTGAAATGATAATATAAATTTGGGACGAGTCGGGGAAGCGAGTGATGGTCTGAAGATAGCATTAGTAGTCCTCACTATTACGTAAAATAGTGTGATAATAATCTGTAATGAGGACTTTTTGTTTGAGTTTGTATAATATCTAGTAGGCGATATTTGTATTTAAACTCTCGATTTATGTCGTATTGTACCACAGCAGTTATGTTAATAAGTTGTATTTAAATTACATACCATATAAGTGGCGACCCAAGATGGGTGATGTATACCTAATTTTGGGGGCGTCACGGTTAATATCGAGCTTAGGGATATGATCCTGGCTAAGATGTGAGAATAGTACTAGGAGGGGAGAGACGGGGAATACCTTCGCTAGTATGACCTACTTAAGTTTATGTGCTATTTTATTGGTTGGTCAGAAGATAGGGATAATTTGTTACATGTCAATTAACCTTTTGTTTTGTGGCAGTATCTGAAAATGACATCTGAGAATGTTGAGAATAGCAATGGAGCGCAGCATCGTTGATTCACCACATATCAATAATCGAGGATAATGTGCATCGAAGGCGACAATCCTCATGCAAACAACAACACCGACCAAATGACGAATGATCAAATGTTCGGAGGCTTTATGCAATTTATGCAACAAAGAAAGCGCGAGCGACTCTGTCCAAAACGTAGGTGGAAACACGGAAAACTCTCGGTGATGGTCACCGCTAAACAATTTAAGGAGCGGGACCACCGGAGTTTAAGGAGAGCCAAAACCACTTCCGGCGGAAGCATGGATAAAGCAGATTACCAAGATATTTGATGTCTTGGGATACTCAGAGAGCAAAAGGTTCCTTTACCGCCTTTATGTTCTTGAGAGAGGCGAATTCTTGTGGGAATCGGTAAAAAGCGTACTCAACCAAATTGTCTTGAAGATATCTTGGGAGAAGTTCCAGGAGCTGTTCAACGACAAATACTTTCCTGAAAGTATTCGCCACATGAAGGAGGTGGAGTTTATCAAGTTGGAACAAAACAATATGACCGTGTCGCAATACGAGGCAAAATTTACGGAGTTATCACGGTTTGCGTCCCACTTGGTGGATAATGAAGAGAGAATGGCGCGAATGTTTTTAAGAGGTTTGAAGCCGGAGATACGTCAACATCTTATTTCTCATAAACTGTGTTTGTATTCAGATGTTGTAAATAGGGCTCAGTTAGTGGAGCGCGATAATGAGTCAACGCAACTAAAAGAGAGCAGCCGACAAAATTATAATACCAGCGAGAATAGTCATCGAGGCGGTGACAACAAGCGTGGAGGGAATCAACAGGCCAGATATGGTAACCACTTCGGTGGTAATCAGGGCCAAAACAATAAGAATGGACATTTCAAGAAAAGGAGATTCAACAATGATGGAAAGACGCGTCGACAAAGACCCATTGTTAAGGAAGGAGAAAGACCACCTATCATATGCTTCAAATGCGAGAGAGAGGACACATCATCAAACTGCGTCATGCCGTCAAAAGCATGTTATAATTGTGGAAGAGAAGGTCACTTAGCTCAATTTTGTCATTTACCCAGAAGACAAATTCAATTAGGATGGAGGCACCAAAGGCCATCCCGAAAATTCAAAACCGGTAGTCAAGAGGAGAGCATTTGTTGTGACCTCCCAAAGAGCAAGGAATCCGAATGAGGTCATCACGGGTAAGCTTATCATATACTCTAATGAAGTCTATACTTTATTTGATCTGGGTTCTACCCATTCTTTATTTTCTCCTACTTGCGCTCATCGATTAAATTTGACTCGGAGAAATTAGACTTTGACTTATCTGTGGAAACTCCGTTGGGAGAAACCTTCATTACATCCACTTTGTTTATAAGTCTTGTTTGGTTCAAATCGGTACCCTCACATTACACGTCGATCTTATTTCATTAAAAATACTTGCATTTGACATGATTCTAGGGATTGATTGGTTAACTACTTATCATGCAAGAATTGATTGTTTTCGTAAGGTTGTTAGCTTTCATATTCCTAATCAACCTATAATGCGAATTCAAACGACCAAACCATTAAAATCAATCACGGTCATCTCAAGCCATAAAGCTATTCGTTTATTGAAAAAGCGGATGTCAAGCTTTCTTAGCTCATATCACGATTTAAATAAAAATACGTCGGTTTTAAACGATATTCCTATTGTTAATAAATTTCTGACGTATTCCCCAAGAACTTCTTCTTGCCTACCCCAGGCGTGAAATTGAATTTTGTATCGACCTTGAACCCGATACAAAACCTATTTCAAAGCCCCATATCGAATGGCTCCTATTGAACTTGAGGAGTTAAAGATCCAACCGCAGAATTGTTGAACATTGGCTCTATTCGTCCCTAGTACTTCTCCTTGGGGTGCTCTGTTCTATTCGTGAAGAAGAAAGATGGGAGTATCGCGACTTTGTATTGATTATCGGAAGTTGAATCATGTCACCATCAAAAATAGGTATCCATTGCCACGTATTGATGACTGTTTGACCAGTTTGCAAGGAGCCAAATTCTTTTCAAAGATTGATCTTCGTTAGGATATCACCAATTGAAGATTAGAACCACGACATTCCAAAGACTACTTTAAACTCGATGCGGGCATTATGAATTCCTAGTCATGTCCTTTGGATTGACTAATGCTCCTCTTTGCGCTTCATGGATATGATGAAACGAGTATTCAAGGAATATTTAGATCACTTTGTGGTCGTCTTTATTGATGACATCCTTATTTATTCCAAAAGCCGTGAAGATCATGAGCAACACTTGAGGTCGACACTCCAAAAGCTTCGTGAATATAAGCTTTATGCAAAGTTGAAGAAATGCGAGTTACGGCTTGAAGAAGTAGCATTCCTTGGGCACGTGGTATCAAGTCATGGAATATCTGTTGACCCGGCAAAAGATTGAAGCTATTCAAAGTCGGAACAACCTAAATCGATGAATCAAGAAGTCGTAGCTTTCTCGGTTTAAATTTGGTTATTATCGGAGATTCGTGGAAGGATTTTCTCGAATCGCTATTCCATTGACTTCGGTGACTTCGGAAAGATACAAAGTTCGGTTGGAAGCGAAGAATGTGAGAAGAGTTTTCAAGAACTCAAGAGAGAGACTTATTTAAAGACTGTTACGACAATATCATCCGGCTCGGAGGATTTGTCATCTACTGATGATGCTTGAAAAAGGGTTGGGATGTGTTCTTATGCAACATGGAAAAGTTATAGCCTATGCCTCGCGACAACTCAAAGAATATGAGAGGAATTATCCTACTCATGATCTAGAGTTAGCATTTGTTATCTTCACACTTAAAATTTGGAGGCATTACTTGTATGGGGAGAAAGTGGAGATCTTTACGGATCATAAAAGCCTCAAATATTTCTTCACTCAAAAGGAACTCAACATGCGACAACGACGTTGGCTTGAATCTGAAAAGATTATGATCATACCATCCAATACCATCCTGGAAAGAAAACGTGGTAGGCGACGCATTGAGTAGAAAATCATATGCAAGTACGAGTGCGATATTGTCAACGCAATGAAAGCCCATTTTGTGTGACTTGCAAAGGATGGAGATAGAATTAAAGACTCGAGGGGCGCATGTGATGATAGCGAGTATACGAGTAGAACCGACTTTAATTGATAAAGTTAAAGTTTGCTCAAGCTACGGACACGGAGGCGATGCGTATGAGGAAGAAAGTGCAAAAAGGTGCTATCTTAGGAAGCAAGAATCGATGAAGAAGGAATACTTGAGTCAACTCCGGACTTTGTTTCTAACGACCACGATTTAAAGTATAATATCATGATGGAGCGCACAACACACCATTTGCAATCCATCACAGGAGTACCAAAATGTATCATGATATTAAATCATACATTTTGGTGGAGCAATATGAAGAGAGAGATAGCGTTGTTTATCTCAAGGTGTCTAACTTGTCAACGAGTTAAAGCGGAGCATCAAGTACCAAAAGGTCCATTGCAACCACTTGAAATTCCGTAATGGAAGTGGGAGCACATTACCATGGATTTCGTTCTGGGTCTTCCTAAGGTTTCTCAAGGCATTGATGCGATTTGGGTCATTGTTGATAGGTTGACCAAATCTGCTCATTTCTTCCGACGTCTGAAACTTATACACTTGAACGTCTTGCTCGTATGTACATAAACGAGATTGTAAGATCGCATGGTATCTTGCGGTATCCATAGTTTCGATCGAGACCCAAGATTCACTTCACGATTTTGGGTTAGTTTGCAAAAAGCTATGGGCACAGACTTACGATTTAGCTCGGCATATCATCCTCGATCGACGGACGATCGGAGAGGACTATTCAAACTCTTGAAGATCTATTAAGACTCTGTGTCCTTGATTTCAAGGGAGTTGGGACAAGTTCTTACCATTGGTGGAGTTTTCCTACAACAACGATTATCAAGCAAGTATTGGCATGGCTCCATTCGAGCGTTGTATGGAAGAAAGTGTCGTTCTCCAAGTATCTTTGGGATGAGGTGGGTGAAGCAACGTTGTTGGGACCAGTTGAATGCGTATGACTACGGAAAAGATTCAAACGATCCGACAACGACGTAAAAACCCTCACAAAATCGACAAAAGAGTTATCTTGATCTTCATCGAAAGGATGTGGAATTCGATATAGGAGATCATGTGTTGTTAAGAGTTGCTCCATGGAAAGGAGTTACAAGATTTGGAAAGAGGAAAAACTTAACCCTCGATTCATCGGTCCATTTTAATCCTCGATCGAGTAGGAATCTGTGGCCTATAGACTCGTTTTACTGCCAAATATGTCTCGTGTTCATAACGTTTTTCACATATCTATGTTACGTAAATATGTGAAAGACCCGAACCATATTATTGAGTTAGAACCAGGACGAAATAGCGGAAGATTTGGCGTATGAAGAGGTTCTGTTCAAATTTTGGATAAGAAGGAACATATTCTACGCTCGAAGGTTATACCTCAAGTCAAAGTTTTGTGGAGGAACCACGATGTTGAGGAAATGACTTGGGAGTTAGAATCGAAATGAAATCAAAGTATCCTTACCTCTTGACATACCAGTATCGCGTACCCTAATTTCGAGGGCGAAATTTCATAAGAAGGGAGGTTGTAAGACCCCAGCTTTTATAAATAAAGATGAATTTTTCTATAAATATTATTTTTGAATATTATGGAATAAATTTGATATAATGTTATAGTTGTGGGTAATATTTATAAATTTTGCGAGTATGCAAGTTGTTATAAAATATTACGTTTGGTCGGGAATATTCTTTTTGTTAGGGAATATTAAATACGATGGCTCAATCATTGGTGGACCCCACAAATGAAATTATTATCGGATTGAGAAAAAAGCGACAAAAATATTTTATAAAAATAACGGCGGAGGTGTTACCGTTAAAAGCTGTTGAACTACCGGTGGTAAAAGAAATACGATGTCTGGCGTTAGTTGCATAGTAGCACTGCGGTATTGATTATTGATGCTTACGTGAGAAGTCACTCAATTTATGCTCAATTATTACTACGATAATTCTTTGCATCATATCTCTTATATTATTGATTCAATTATTGTCACAAAGATCATCCGTATAATATGTTATAGTATTAAATCAATAATTGAGGCGACAAGTTATAAATGATTAATAATTGTTGAAAGATTAAATATGTGTTGATGAAAAAAAAATGATTTGTGGTAAGTTTGATTATTTTATGGGGGCTCATATGTCATCATCTAAGAGTCTCTTAAATCGATAGTAATTACCTTCAAATCGATAGTAATTACCCTTGTGAATAGTATTTACCTTCGTCAATAATAGTAATTACCTTCACCGTCGATAGTAATTACCCTTGTGAATAGTATTTACCTTCGTCGATAGTATTTACCTTCGTTAATAGTAATTACCTTTACCGCCTTTACACGTCGAACCACTTGTCGTTTCACATTACAGCGTCGAACCACTTGTCGTTTCACATTACGAGCGCCAAACCGATCGTCAAGCCACTTGCCTTTTCACACGGCGGTGCTAAGCTAGAAATCTTCTATAAATAGAGGCCTAGGGCTTCATTATTTTCACGAATTCATTCAAGCTATAGAGAGAAAGTATAGAGAGAATAAGAGAGAAAGAAGAAGAGTATTTTGTTACTACTGCTCGCTGCGATATTCAATCTCCTACCAAATATAAGGGGTGTTATTCGTTCCTATTCATGAAGAGAACTGTTGTTATTCCATTGCTTATTATTACATTGGAATAACTTTGTATCTGTGCTTTACCCTATACTTGGTGACATTCTTCTATTATTACATTTGGAACATCCATGCATGTGTTTTACAGGACTGGTTCCGCTCTTTATTATTATTTTGTTGGAACATCACATGCATGTGTTTTTACACCGACTGGTTCCGCCTTTATTATTATTACATTGGAACATCACATGCATGTGTTTTACCGGACTGGTTCGCTTTTATTATTACATTTGGAATATCCTATACATGTGTTTTACAGGATCTGGTTCCATCTTTATTATTACATTGGAACATCTTGTCGGTGTAATTTCACGACTGGTTTAGTTATTTATTATTACATTGGAATAACTTTTATGCATGCGGTCTATCGCATGCATGGTGATTTCTTTTGTTATTCCATCCTTTATTATACCCAGTTGGTTAAAACTTTGACTTCTATACTCCATGAAATTAGTAGAATATCCTTGATATTTGCGTTTCATCCAGTATCTTTTCATGGAAATATTCTTCTGATCATTCTTGAATTTTACTAATTTGGACGTTAATAATTCCTGGATAAAATAATTCTTGAACTTGTTTTATTGAATTCTTATATCATTGTCATCATCCTCATGTTTATATTTTTTTTAAAGTCATCTGTGGCCTGTAGTGCATAGATGGACTTGGTATGATTATGACCAGAGACTATTCGGTGTAATCATGTAATAGTAATGTTACAAATGATGTGGTAAAAATCCTCGATGGTAGTAGTGCATTGATGGGCGATTGTTGGCATGATCATGACCATTAATGAATACACAAATATTCTTGGCACGTAGTGCATGAATAATTGTGGTCGTGATACTAAAGAATATCCTTGGCCGTAGTGCAGGGGTGATTCGATGATGTGGAATATTTATTAAAGCTGAGTCTCAGCTATAACAGTGATGAAAAACCTTTTAAAACCAAAAAGATAGTAGACTTTATTTTCTACTTGACTCTTTTAATGGATTGCATATTCCGCTGCAGTTAAATTGGTTGTCTATTGTATTTTATCAGTTTAACATTATTGAAGACTATTGATAATTTATTACGCATTATCTTAGTCATAATATTTCTTCTTGGGCTAGTTGAGCTCACCCTTTCTTTCACCTTTGTTCTCTTGAAATGATAATATAGGCCGGGACGAGTCGGGGAAGCAGTGATGGTCCGAAGATAGCATTAGTAGTCCTCACTATTACAGCAAATAGTGTGATAATAATAACGTAATGAGGACTTTTTGTTTGAGTTTGTATAATATCTAGTAGGCGATATTTGTATTTAAACTCTCGGTTTATGTAAGTATTATACCTAACAGCTTATGTTAATAAGTTGTATTTAAATTACATACCATATAAGTGGCGACCCAAGATGGGTGATGTATACCTAATTTTGGGGCGTCACGATTTGAATATCGAGCTTAGGATATGATCCTGGCTAAGATGTGAGAATAGTACTAGGAGGGAGAGGGGGAATACCTTCGCTAGTATGACCTACCTAAGTTTTATGTGCTATTTTATTGGTTGGTCGAAGATAGGGATAATTTGTTACATGTCAATTAACCTTTTGTTTTGTGGCGATGTCTGAAAATGACATCCGAGAATGTTGAGAATAGCAATGGAGCGCAGCGATCGTTGATTCACCACATATCAATAATCGGGATAATAATGTGCATCGAAGGCGACAATCCTCATGCAAACAACAACACCGACCAAATGACGAATGATCAAATGTTCGAGGCTTTATGCAATTTATGCAACAATGAAAGAGAGCGACTCTGTCCAAAAGCGTGGGTGGAAACACGGAAAACTCTCGGGCGGTCACCGCTAAACAATTTAAGGAGCCGGGACCACCGGAGTTTAAGGGAGAGCCAAAACCACTCTTGGCGGAAGCATGGATAAAGCAGATTACCAAGATATTTGATGTCTTGGGATGCTCAGAGGAGCAAAAGTTTCCCTTTGCCGCTTTATGTTCTTGCGGGAGGCGGATTACTAGTGGGAATCGGTAAAAGCGTACTCAACCAATTTGTCTTGAAGATATCTTGGGAGAAGTTCGGGAGTCATTCAACGACAAATACTTTCTGAAAGTATTACGCCACATGAAGGAGGTGGAGTTTATCAAGTTGGAACAAAACAATATGGCCAGTGTGTGATCGAGAGGCAAAATTTGCGGAGTTATCACGGTTTATGTCCCAACTTGGTGGATAATGAAGAGAGAATGGCGCGAATGTTTTTAAGAGGTTTGAAGCGGAGATACGTCAACATCTTATTTCTCATAAAGCGTGTTTGTATTCGGATGTTGTAAATAGGGCTCGATTAGTGGAAGCGCGATAATGAGTCAACGAACTAAAAGAAGAGCGGTAAAACAAAATTATAATACCGGCGAGAATTGTCATCGAGCGGTGACAACAAGCGTGGAGGGAATCAACGGGCGGATATGGTAACCACTTGTGGTAATCGGGCCAAAACAATAAGAATGGACATTTCAAGAAAAGGAGATTCAACAATGATGGAAAGACGTCGGCCAAAGACACCATTGTTAAGGAAGGAGAAAGACCACCTATCATATGCTTCAAATGCGGAGAGAGAGGACACATCGATCAAAGCTGCGTCATATCGTCCAAAGCATGTTATAATTGTGGAAGAGAATGTCACTTAGCTCGATTTTGTCGTTTCTGAAGACAAATTCAGCTAGGATGGAGGCACCAAAGGCCATCCCGGAAAATTCAAAACCCAGTAGTCTGAGGAGAGCATTTGTTGTGACCTCCCAAAGAGCAAGGAATCCGAATGAGGTCATCACGGGTAAGCTTATCATAAACTCTAATGAAGTCTATACTTTATTTGATCTGGGTTCTACCCATTCTTTTATTTCTCCTACTTGCGCTCATCGATTAAATTTGACTCAGGAGAAATTAGACTTTGACTTATCTGTGGAAACTCCGTTGGGAGAAACCTTCATTACATCCAATGTTTATAAGTCTTGTTTGGTTCAAATCGGTACCCTCACATTACACAATCGATCTTATTTCATTAAAAATACTTGCATTTGACATGATTCTAGGGATTGATTGGTTAACTACTTATCATGCAAGAATTGATTGTTTTCGTAAGGGTTGTTAGCTTTCATATTCCTAATCAACCTATAATGCAATTCAAACGACCAAACCATTAAAATCAATCACGGTCATCTCAAGCCATAAAGCTATTCGTTTATTGAAAAGCGGATGTCAAGCTTTCTTAGCTCATATCACAGATTTAAATAAAAATACGTCGGTTTTTAACGATATTCCTATTGTTAATAAATTTCTGACGTATTCCAGAAGAACTTCCTTCCTACCCCCCAGGTGAAATTGAATTTTGTATCGACCTTGAACTCGATACAAAACCTTTTCCAAAGCCCCATATCGAATGGCTCTATTGAACTTGAGAGTTAAAGACCCAACTGCGAGAATTGTTAGACATTGGCTCTATTCGTCCTAGTACTTCTCCTTGGGGTGCTCTGTTTACTATTCGTGAAGAAGAAAGATGGGAGTATCGACTTTGTATTGATTATCGGAAGTTGAATCATGTCACCATCAAAAATAGGTATCCATTGCCACGTATTGATGACTGTTTTGACTAGTTGCAAGGAGCCAAATTCTTTTCAAAGATTGATCTTCGTTAGGATATCACCAATTGAAGATTAGAACCGTGACATTCCAAAGACGGCTTTGAACTTCGATGCGGGCATTATGAATTCCTAGTCATGTCCTTTGGATTGACTAATGCTCTCTTTGCCTTCATGGATATGATGAACCAAGTATTCAAGGAATATTTAGATCACTTTGTGGTCGTCTTTATTGATGACATCCTTATTTATTCCAAAAGCCGTGAAGATCATGAGCAACACTTGAGGCTGACACTCCAAAAGCTTCGTGAATATAAGCTTTATGCAAAGTTGAAGAAATGCGAGTTCTGGCTTGAAGAAGTAGCATTCCTTGGGCACGTGGTATCAAGTCATGGAATATCTGTTGACCCAAAGAAAGATTGAAGCTATTCAAAGTAGGGAACAACCTAAATCGATGATAAAAATACGTAGCTTTCTCGGTTTAGCCGGTTATTATCGGAGATTCGTGGAAGGATTTTCTCGAATCGCTATTCCGATTGATTCGGTGACTCGGAAGATACAAAGTTCGGTTGGAGCGAAGAATGTGAGAAGAGTTTTCAAGAACTCGAGAGAGACTTATTTCAAAGACTTGTTACGACAATATCATCGGCTCGGAGGATTTGTCATCTCTGATGATGCTTCTTGCAAAGGGTTGGGATGTGTTCTTATACAACATGGAAAAGTTATAGCCTATGCCTCGCGACAACTCAAAGAATATGAGAGGAATTATCCTACTCATGATCTAGAGTTAGCGGTTGTTGTCTTCGCACTTAAAATTTGGAGGCATTACTTGTATGGGGAGAAAGTGGAGATCTTTACGGATCATAAAAGCCTCAAATATTTCTTCACTCAAAAGGAACTCAACATGCGACAACGACGTTGGCTTGAACTGTTGAAAGATTATGATCATACCATCCAATACCATCCCGGAAAAGCAAACGCGTGGTAGGTGACGCGTTGAGTAGAAAATCATATGCAAATCTGAGTGCGATATTGTCAACGCAAGGCCCATTTTGTGTGACTTGCAAAGGATGGAGATAGAATTAAAGACTCGAGGGACGCATGTGATGATAGCGAGTATCTGAGTAGAACCGACTTTAATTGATAAAGTTAAAGGCGCTCGAGCTACGGACACTGGAGGTGATGCGTATGAGGAAGAAAGTGCAAGAAGGTGCTATCTTAGGAAGCAAGAATCGATGAAGAAGGAATACTTGAGTCAACTCCGGACTTTGTGTTCCTAACGACCACGATTTAAAGTATAATATCATGATGGGCGCCTGACACACCATTTGCAATCCATCTCGGGAGTACCAAAATGTATCATGATATTAAATCATACATTTTGGTGGAGCAATATGAAGAGAGAGATAGTCTTTGTTTATCTCAAGGTGTCTAACTTGTCAACGAGTTAAAGCGGAGCATCAAGTACCAAAAGGTCCATTGCAACCACTTAAAATTCCGAATGGAAGTGGGAGCACATTACCATGGATTTCGTTCTGCGGTCTTCCTAAGGTTTCTTAAGGCATTGATGCGATTTGGGTCATTGTTGATAGGTTGACCAAGTCTGCTCATTTTTTTTACCGACACGAGAAACTTATACACTTGAGCGTCTTGCTCGTATGTACATAAGCGAGATTGTAAGATCGCATGGTATCTTGGTATCCATAGTTTACGATCGAGACCCAAGATTCACTTCACGATTTTGGGTTAGTTTGCAAAAAGCTATGGGCACGGACTTACGATTTAGCTTCGGCATATCATCCTCGGGACGACCCGGACGATCGGAGAGGACTATTCAAACTCTTGAAGATCTATTAAGACTCTGTGTCCTTGATTTCAAGGGAGTTGGGACAAGTTCTTACCATTGGTGGAGTTTTCCTACAACAACGATTATCAAGCAAGTATTGGCATGGCTCCATTCGAGCGTTGTATGGAAGAAAGTGTCGTTCTCGAGTATGCTAGGATGAGGTGGGTGAAGCAACGTTGTTGGGACCAGAGTTGGTACGTATGACTACGAAAAAGATTCAAACGATCCGACAACGTATAAAAACCTCACAAAATCGACAAAAGAGTTATGCTGATCTTCATCGAAAGGATGTGGAATTCGATATAGGAGATCATGTGTTGTTAAGAGTTGCTCCATGGAAAGGAGTTACAAGATTTGGAAAGAGGGGAAAACTTAACCCTCGATTCATCGGTCCATTTTAATCCTCGATCGAGTAGGGCTGTGGCCTATAGACTGCGTTTCTGCTTGAATATGTCTCGTGTTCATAACGTTTTTCACATATCTATGTTACGTAAATATGTGAAAGACCCGAACCATATTATTGAGTTAGAACCGGACGAAATAGCGAAAGATTTGACGTATGAAGAGGTTCCTGTTCAAATTTTGGATAAGAAGGAACATATTCTACGCTCCAAGGTTATACCTCAAGTCAAAGTTTTGTGGAGGAACCACGATGTTGAGGAAATGACTTGGGAGTTAGAATCTGAAATGAAATCAAGGTATCCTTACCTCTTGACATACCGTCGTACCCTAATTTGAGAGGCGAAATTTCATAAGAAGGGAGGTTGTAAGACCCCACTTTTATAAATAAAGATGAATTTTTCTATAAATATTATTTTTGAATATTATGGAATAAATTTGATATAATGTTATAGTTGTGGGTAATATTTATAAATTTTGCGAGTATGCAAGTTGTTATAAAATATTCGTTTGGTCGGGAATATTCTTTTTGTTAGGGAATATTAGATAATGGCTCAATCATTGGTGGACCCCTATAATGAAATTATTGTCGGATTGAGAAAACGACAAAAATATTTTATAAAAATAACGGCGGAGGTGTTACCATTAAAAGCTGTTTAACTACCGGTGGTAAAAGTAAATGCGATGTCTGGCGTGGTTGCATAGTAGCACGGTATTGATTATTGATGCTTACGTGAGAAGTCACTCACCTATGCTCAATTATTACTCACGATAATTCTTTGCATCATATCTCTTATATTATTGATTCAATTATTGTCACAATTATCATCCATATAATATGTTATAGTATTAAATCAATAATTGAGACGACAAGTTATAAATGATTAATAATTGTTGAAAGATTAAATATGTGTTGATGAAAAAAAATGATTTGTAGTAAGTTTGATTATTTTATGGGGGCTCATATGTCATCATCTAAGAATCTCTTCGTCGATAGTAATTACATTCGTCGATAGTAATTACCCTTGTGAATAGTATTTACCTTCGTCGATATAATTAATTACCTTCGTCGATAGTAATTACCCTTGTGAATAGTATTTACCTTCGTCAATAGTATTTACCTTCGTTAATAGTAATTACCTTTACCAGACGTCCGAACCACTTGTCGTTTCACATTACTGAGCGTCGAACCACTTGTCGTTTCACATTACAAAGCGTCAAACCGATCGTCGAAGCCACTTGCCTTTTCACAGGCGCGGTGCTAAGCTAGAAATCTTCTATAAATAGAGGCCTAGGGCTTCATTATTTTTTACTGAATTCATTCAAGCTATAGAGAGAAAAGTATAGAGAGAATAAGAGAAAAGAAGAAGAGTATTTTGTTACTACACTACTGCAGTATTCAATCTCCTACCAAATGTAAGGGTGTTATTCTTTCCTATTCATGAAGAGAACTGTTGTTATTCCATTGCTTATTATTCTCATTGGAATAACTTTTGTATCTGTGGTTTACCCTATACTTGGTGACATTCTTCTATTATTCATTTGGAACATCCATGCGTATGTGTTTTACACCCGACAGTTAAAATCTTTATTATTATTTTGTTAGAACATCACATGTATGTGTTTTTACACCGGACCTGGTTCCGCTTTTATTATTATTCAGGTTGGAACATCACATGCATGTGTTTTACACCTGACACGGGTTCCGCTCTTTATTATTCTCATTGGAATATCCTATACATGTGTTTTACACCGGATCCGGTTCTATCTTTATTATTACATTTGGAACATCCATCGGTTGTGAATTTCACGACTGGTTCCGTTATTTATTATTACATTGGAATAACTTTTATGCATGCGGTCTATCGCATGCATGGTGATTTCTTTTGTTATTCCATCCTTTATTATACCCAGTTGGTTAAAACTTTGACTTCTATACTCCATGAAATTAGTAGAATATCCTTGATATTTGCGTTTCATCCAAAGATCTTTTCATGGAAATATTCTTCCGATCATTCTTGAATTTTACTAATTTGGGCGTTAATAATTCTGGATAAAATAATTCTTGAACTTGTTTTATTGAATTCTTATATCATTGTCATCATCCTCATGTTTATATTTTTTTAAAAAGTCATCATGGCTCATAGTGCATAGATGGACTTGGTATGATTATGACGAGAGACTATTCGGTTGTAATCATGGTAGTAATGTTACAAATGATGTGGTAAAAATCCTCGATGGTAGTAGTGCATTGATGGACGATTGTTGGCATGATCATGACCATTAATGAATACACAAAATATTCTTGGCACGTAGTGCATGAATAATTAATGGTCGTTGATACTAAAGAATATCCTTGGTAGTAGTGCGGGGGTGATTCGATGATGTGGAATATTTATTAAAGTGAGTCTCATTATAACTTGATGATGAAAAACCTTTTAAAACCAAAAAGATAGTAGACTTTATTTTCTACTTGACTCTTTTAATGGATTGCATATTCCCCGCAGATTAAACTGGTTGTCTATTGTATTTTATCAGTTTAACATTATTGAAGACTATTGATAATTTATTCTGCATTATCTTAGTCATAATATTTCTTACTGGGCTAGTTGAGCTCACCCTTTCTTTCACTGTTCTCTTCAGGAAATGATAATATAGCTGGGACGAGTCGGGGAAACGAGTGATGGTCCTGAAGATAGCATTAGTAGTCCTCACTATTATGTAAAATAGTGTGATAATAACTGTAATGAGGACTTTTTGTTTGAGTTTGTATAATATCTAGTAGACGATATTTGTATTTAAACTCTCAGTTTATGTCGTATTGTACACGACAGTTATGTTAATAAGTTGTATTTAAATTACATACCATATAAGTGGCGACCCAAGATGGGTGATGTATACCTAATTTTGGGGCGCCACATTTAGTATCGAGCTTAGGATATGATCCTGGGCTAAGATGTGAGAATAGTACTAGGAGGGAGGCAGGGAATACCTTCGCTAGTATGACCTACCTAAGTTTATGTGCTATTTTATTGGTTGGTCGAAGATAGGGATAATTTGTTACATGTCAATTAACCTTTTGTTTTGTGGCGATGTCTGAAAATGACATCCGAGAATGTTGAGAATAGCAATGGAGCGCAGCGATCGTTGATTCACCACATATCAATAATCGGGGATAATGTGCATCGAAGGCGACAATCCTCATGCAAACAACAACAACGACCAAATGACGAATGATCAAATGTTCGAGGCTTTATGCAATTTATGCAACAAAGAAAGCGAGAGCGACTCTGTCCAAAACGTGGGGTGGAAACACGGAAAACTCTCGGCGGTCACCGCTAAACAATTTAAGGAGCTGGGACCACCGGAGTTTAAGGAGAGCCAAAACCACTCTTGGCGGAAGCATGGATAAAGCAGATTACCAAGATATTTGATGTCTTGGGATGCTCCGAGGAGCAAAAGGTTCCCTTCTACGCTTTTATGTTGCGGCGGAGAGCGGATTCTTGGTGGGAATCGGTAAAAGCGTACTCAACCAATTTGTCTTGAGATATCTTGGGAGAAGTTCCAGAGTCGTTCAACGACAAATACTTTCCCGAAAGTATTCGCCACATGAAGGAGGTGGAGTTTATCAAGTTGGAACAAAACAATATGACCGTGTCGCGAATACGAGGCAAAATTTGCGGAGTTATCACGGTTCGTCCCCCCACTTGGTGGATAATGAAGAGAGAATGGCGCGAATGTTTTTAAGAGGTTTGAAGTCGAGATCGTCAACATCTTATTTCTCATAAACCGTGTTTGTATTCGGATGTTGTAAATAGGGCTCGATTAGTGGAGCGCGATAATGAGTCAACGCAACTAAAAGAGAGCGGTACCAAGAAAATTATAATACCGGCGAGAATTGTCATCGGGCGGTGACAACAAGCGTGGAGGGAATCAACAGGCCAGATATGGTAACCACTTCGGTGGTAATCAGGGCCAAAACAATAAGAATGGACATTTCAAGAAAAGGAGATTCAACAATGATGGAAAGACGTCAGCACCAGCACCCATTGTTAAGGAAGGAGAAAGACCACCTATCATATGCTTCAAATGCGGAGGAGAGGGACACATCAGTCCAAACTGCGTCATGCCGTCCAAAGCATGTTATAATTGTGGAAGAGAAGGTCACTTAGCTCGATTTTGTCGTTTACCGAAGACAAATTCAGCTAGGATGGAGGCACCAAAGGCCATCCCAGAAAATTCAAAACCCAGTAGGTAAGGAGAGCATTTGTTGTGACCTCCCAAAGAGCAAGGAATCCGAATGAGGTCATCACGGGTAAGCTTATCATAAACTCTAATGAAGTCTATAATTTATTTGATACTGGTTCTACCCATTCTTTTATTTCTCCTACTTGCGCTCATCGATTAAATTTGACTCCGGAGAAATTAGACTTTGACTTATCTGTGGAAACTCCGTTGGGAGAAACCTTCATTACATCCACTGTTTATAAGTCTTGTTTGGTTCAAATCGGTACCCTCACATTACCTGTCGATCTTATTTAATTAAAAATACTTGCATTTGACATGATTCTAGGGATTGATTGGTTAACTACTTATCATGCAAGAATTGATTGTTTTCGTAAGGTTGTTAGCTTTCATATTCCTAATCAACCTATTATGCGAATTCAAACGACCAAACCATTAAAATCAATCACGGTCATCTCAAGCCATAAAGCTATTCGTTTATTGAAAAACGGATGTCAAGCTTTCTTAGCTCATGTCACGATTTAAATAAAAATACGTCGCTTTTAAACGATATTCCTATTGTTAATAAATTTCTGACGTATTCCCAGAAGAACTTCCCCGCCTACCCTCAGAGGCGTGAAATTGAATTTTGTATCGACCTTGAACCCTGTGACAAAACCTATTTCCAAAGCCCCATATCGAATGGCTCTATTGAACTTCGAGGAGTTAAAGACCCAACTGCAGGAATTGTTAGACATTGGCTTTATTCGTCCTAGTACTTCTCCTTGGGGTGCTCTGTTCTATTCGTGAAGAAGAAAGATGGGAGTATGCGACTTTGTATTGATTATCGGGAGTTGAATCATGTCACCATCAAAAATAGGTATCCATTGCCACGTATTGATGACTGTTTAACCAGATTTGCAAGGAGCCAAATTCTTTTCAAAGATTGATCTTCGTTAGGATATCACCAATTGAAGATTAGAACCGTGACATTCCAAAGACGGCTTTGTAACTCCGATGCGGGCATTATGAATTCCTAGTCATGTCCTTTGGATTGACTAATGCTCCTACCGCCTTCATGGATATGATGAACCGAGTATTCAAGGAATATTTAGATCACTTTGTGGTCGTCTTTATTGATGACATCCTTATTTATTCCAAAAGCCGTGAAGATCATGAAAGCAACACTTGAGGTCGACACTCCAAAAGCTTCGTAAATATAAGCTTTATGCCAAGTTGAAGAAATGCGAGTTACGGCTTGAAGAAGTAGCATTCCTTGGGCACGTGGTATCAAGTCATGGAATATCTGTTGACCCAAAGAAAGATTGAAGCTATTCAAAGTCGGGAACAACCTAAATCGATGGATCAAGTACGTAGCTTTCTCGGTTTAGTCCGGTTATTATCGGAGATTCGTGGAAGGATTTTCTCGAATCGCTATTCCATTGTCTCACCGACTCGGAAAGATACAAAGTTCTATTGGAGCGAAGAATTTGAGAAGAGTTTTCAAGAACTCAAGAGGAGACTTATTTCAAAGACTGCTCGACAATACCATCCGGCTCGGAGGATTTGTCATCTCTGATGATGCTTCGGGCAAAAGGGTTGGGATGTGTTCTTATGCAACATGGAAAAGTTATAGCCTTATGCCTCGCGACAACTCAAAGAATATGAGAGGAATTATCCTACTCATGATCTAGAGTTGGCAATTTGTTATCTTTGCACTTAAAATTTGGAGGCATTACTTGTATGGGGAGAAAGTGGAGATCTTTACGGATCATAAAAGCCTCAAATATTTCTTCACTCAAAAAGGAACTCAACATACGACGACAACGACGTTGGCTTGAACTGCTGAAAGATTATGATCATACCATCCAATACCATCCTCGAAAAGCGAACGTGGTAGTGCGGCGCATTGAATAGAAAATCATATGCAAGTCGAAAAGCGATATTGTCAACGAGGCCCATTTTGTGTGACTTGCAAAGGATGGAGATAGAATTAAAGACTCGAGGACGCATGTGATGATAGCGAGTATCTGAGTAGAACCGACTTTAATTGATAAAGTTAAAGTCGCTCAAGCTACGGACTGGAGCTGATCGTATGAGGAAGAAAGTGCAAGAAGGTGCTATCTTAGGGAAGCAAGAATCGATGAAGAAGGAATACTTGAGTCAACTACGAGACTTTGTGTTCCTAACGACCCCGATTTAAAGTATAATATCATGATGGAGGCGCACAACACACCATTTGCAATCCATCTCGGGAGTACCAAATGTATCATGATATTCGGCCATACATTTTGGTGGAGCAATATGAAGAGAGAGATAGCGCTGTTTATCTCAAGGTGTCTAACTTGTCAACGAGTTAAAGCGGAGCATCAAGTACCAAAAGGTCCATTGCAACCACTTGAAATTCCGAATGGAAGTGGGAGCACATTACCATGGATTTCGTTCACGGCCTTCCTAAGGTTTCTCAAGGCATTGATGGGATTTGGGTCATTGTTAATAGGTTGACCAAGTCGCTCATTTCTTACCGATCGAGAAACTTATACACTTGAACGTCTTGCTCAGATGTACATAAACGAGATTGTAAGATCGCATGGTATGCCAAGATCCATAGTTTCGATCGAGACCCAAGATTCACTTCACGATTTTGGGTTAGTTTGCAAAAAGCTATGGGCACAGACTTACGATTTAGCTTCGGCATATCATCCTCGAATCGACGGACGGACAATGGAGAGGACTATTCAAACTCTTGAAGATCTATTAAGACTACGTGTCCTTGATTTCAAGGGGAGTTGGGACAAGTTCTTACCATTGGTGGAGTTTTCCTACAACAACGGTTATCAAGCAAGTATTGGCATGGCTCCATTCGAAGCGTTGTATGGAAGAAAGTGTCGTTCTCCGTATCTCTGGGATGAGGTGGGTGAAGCAACGTTGTTGGGACCAGAGTTGGTACGTATGACTACGGAAAAGATTCAAACGATCCGACAACGTATAAAAACCTCACAAAATCGACAAAAGAGTTATGCTGATCTTCATCGAAAGGATGTGGAATTCGATATAGGAGATCATGTGTTGTTAAGAGTTGCTCCATGGAAAGGAGTTACAAGATTTGGAAAGAGGGGAAAACTTAACCCTTGATTCATCGGTCCATTTTTAATCCTCGATCGAGTAGGAACTGTGGCCTATAGACTCGTTTTACCGCCAAATATGTCTCGTGTTCATAACGTTTTTCACATATCTATGTTACGTAAATATGTGAAAGACCCGAACCATATTATTGAGTTAGAACCGGACGAAATAGCGGAAGATTTGACGTATGAAGAGGTTCCTGTTCAAATTTTGGATAAGAAGGAACATATTCTACGCTCCAAGGTTATACCTCAAGTCAAAGTTTTGTGGAGAAACCACGATGTTGAGGAAATGACTTGGGAGTTAGAATCTAAAATGAAATCAAGGTATCCTTACCTCTTCGACATACCAGGTACGTACCCTAATTTTGAGGGCAAAATTTCATAAGAAGGGGAGGTTGTAAGACCCCAGCTTTTATAAATAAAGATGAATTTTTCTATAAATATTATTTTTGAATATTATGGAATAAATTTGATATAATGTTAATGTTATATTATGAAAGACGCCAAGACCAAAGACCCATTGTTAAGGAAGGAGAAAGACCACCTATCATATGCTTCAAATGCGGAGAGAGGACACATCGATCCAAAATGCGTAAATGCAGTCCAAAGCATGTTATAATTGTGGAAGAGAAGGTCACTTAGCTCGATTTTGTGCGTTTCTCAAGACAAATTCAGCTAGGATGGAGGCACCAAAGGCCATCCCGAAAATTCAAAATCGGTAGTCTGCAAGGAGAGCATTTGTTGTGACCTCCCAAAGAGCAAGGAATCCAATGAGGTCATCACGGGTAAGCTTATCATAAACTCTAATGAAGTCTATACTTTATTTGATACCGGTTCTACCCATTCTTTTATTTCTCCTACTTGCGCTCATCGATTAAATTTGACTCCGGAGAAATTAGACTTTGACTTATCTGTGAAAACTCCGTTGGGAGAAACCTTCATTACATCCACTGTTTGGCTTTTTGCCTAAGTGTTGGTAAGTTTTGCAAACTGGGCGATAATTCAGTCTCCGTATGTCAGAATCAACTCCCATAAGTTCTAATGCGTGTCTATTACCTATGCGGTGCTATGTGTGTGTTTATGTGTCATTCGGATGGCCGATGCGGGTTTTGACCTCTTTTTTGGCTTTTTGCCTAAGTGTTGGCCAGTTTTACAAACTGGGCGATAACTCGGTCTTCGTATGTCAGAATCGAGTCCTGTCAATTCTAACGCTTTTCTATTACCTACACGGTGCTATGTGCGTGTTTGTGTGTCATTCGAACGGTCGATGCGGGTTTTGACCTCTTTTTCAGCTTTTTGCCTAAGTGTTGGCGAGTTTTACAAACTGGGCGATAACTCGGTCTTCGTATGTCAGAATCGAGTCCCGTACATTCTAACATGTGTCTATTACCTACGTAGTGCTATGTGTGTGTTTGCATGTCATTCGGAAGGCCGATGCGGGTTTTGACCTCTTTTTTAGCTTTTTGCCTAAGTGTTGACGAGTTTTGCAAACTGGCGATAACTCGGTCTTCGTAAGTCAGAATCAAGTCCCGTAAGTTCTAACGCGTGTCTATTACCTACGCGGTGCTATGTGTGTGTTTGCATGTCATTCGGACGGCCGATGCGGGTTTTGACCTCTTTTTCGGGTTTTTGCCTTAGTGTTGGCGAGTTTTGCAAACTGGGGGATAACTCGGTCTCCGTATGTCAAAATCAAGTCCCGTCCATACTAACGCGTGTCTATTACCTATGCGGTGCTATGTGCATGTTTGCGTGTCATTCGGACTGCCAATGCGGGTTTTGACCTCTTTTTCGGCTTTTTGCCTAAGTGTTGGCGAGTTTTGCAAACTGGGAGATAACTCGGTCCGTATGTCAGAATCAAGTACCATCAGTTCTAACTCGTGTCTATTACCTACGCGGTGCTATATACGTGTTTGCGTGTCATTCGGACGGCCGATGCGAGTTTTGACCTCTTTTTCGGCTTTTTGCCTAAGTGTTGGCGAGTTTTGCAAACTGGGCGATAACTCGTTCTCCGTATGTCGGAATCGAGTCCCATAAGTTCTAACGCGTGTCTATTACTACGCGGTGCTATGTGCGTGTTTGTGTGTCATTCGGACGGTCGATGCGGGGTTTGACCTATTTTTTGGCTTTTTACCTCAGTGTTGGCGAGTTTTGCAAACTGGGTGATAACTCGATCTCCGTATGTCGGAATTGAGTCCGATAAGTTCTAACGCGTGTCTATTACCTACGCGGTGCTATGTGTGTGTTTGTGTGTCATTCGGACGGCCGATGCGGGTTTTGACCTCTTTTTCGGCATTTTGCCTAAGTATTGGCGAGTTTTGCAAACTGTGCAATAACTCGGTCTCCGTATGTCGGAATCGAGTCTAGTCAGTTCTAATGTGTGTCTATTACCTACGCGGTGCTATGTGCGTGTTTACGTGTCATTCGGATGGTTGATGTTGGTTTTGACCTCTTTTCCGACTTTTTGCCTAAGTGTTGGCGAGTTTTGTAAACTGGGTGATAACTCGGTCTCCGTATGTCAGAATCGAGTCCCATAAGTTTTAACGTGTGTCTATTACCTACGCGGTGCTATGTGCGTGTTGTTGGTGTGTCACTTGACTGGCGATCGGGTTTTGACCTCTTTTTCTTTTTTTTTTGTTAAGTGTTTGCGAGTTTTGCAAACTGAGCGATAACTCGGTCTCCGTATGTCAGAATCGAGTCCCGTAAATTCTAACGCGTGTCTATAAACTACACGGTGCTATGTGTGTGTTTGCTTATCATTCGGATGGCCAATGCGGGTTTTGACCTCTTTTTCAGCTTTTTGCCTAAGTGTTGGCAAGTTTTGCAAACTGGGCGATAACTCGGTCTCCGTATGTCGGAATCAAGTCCCGTAAGTTCTAACGTGTGTCTATTAACTACGCGGTGCTATGTATGTGTTTGCGTGTCATTCGGACGGCCGATGCGGGTTTTGACCACTTTTTCGGGTTTTTACCTTAAGTGTTAGCGAGTTTTGCAAACTAGGCGATAACTTGGTCTCCGTATGTCAGAATCAAGTCCTGTCAGTTCTAATGCGTGTCTATTACCTACGCGATGCTATGTGCGTGTTTGCATGTCATTCAGACGGCCGATGCGGGTTTTGATCTCTTTTTCGGCTTTTTACCTAAGTGTTGGCGAGTTTTGCAAACTGGGCGATAACTCAGTCTCCGTATGTCGGATTCGAGTCCCGTAAGTTCTAACACGTGTCTATTACCTACGCGGTGCTATGTGTGTGTTTGTGTGTCATTCGGACTGCCGATGCGGTTTATGACCTCTTTTTTGGCTTTTTGCCTAAGTGTTGGTAAGTTTTGCAAACTGGGCGATAACTCGGTCTCCGTATGTCGGAATCGAGTCCCGTAAGTTCTAATGCGTGTCTATTACCTACGCGGTGCTATGTGTGTGTTTATGTGTCATTCGGATGGCCGATGCGGGTTTTGACCTCTTTTTTGGCTTTTTGCCTAAGTGTTGGCGAGTTTTGCAAACTGGGCGATAACTCGGTCTTCGTATGTCAGAATCGAGTCCCGTCAATTCTAACGCTTTTCTATTACCTACGCGGTGCTATGTGTGTGTTTGTGTGTCATTCGAACGGTCGATGCGGGTTTTGACCTCTTTTTCGTCTTTTTGCCTAAGTGTTGGCGAGTTTTACAAACTGGGCGATAACTCGGTCTTCGTATGTCGAAATCGAGTCCCGTAAGTTCTAACGCGTGTCTATTACCTACGCGGTGCTATGTGTGTGTTTGCGTGTCATTCGGAAGGCCGATGCGGGTTTTGACCTCTTTTTAGCTTTTTGCCTAAGTGTTGACGAGTTTTGCAAACTGGCGATAACTCGGTCTTCGTAAGTCAGAATCAAGTCCCGTAAGTTCTAACGCGTGTCTATTACCTACGCGGTGCTATGTGTGTGTTTGCATGTCATTCGAACGGCCGATGCGGGTTTTGACCTCTTTTTCGGCTTTTTGCCTAAGTGTTGGCGAGTTTTGCAAACTGGGCGATAACTCGGTCTCCGTATGTCAAAATCGAGTCCCGTAAGTTCTAACGCGTGTCTATTACCTACGCGGTGCTATGTGTGTGTTTGCGTGTCATTCGAACGGCCGGTGCGGGTTTTGACCTCTTTTTTGGCTTTTTGCCCAAGTGTTGGCGAGTTTTGCAAACTGGGCGATAACTCGGTCTCCGTATGTCAGAATCGAGTCCCGTAAGTTCTAATGCGTGTCTATTACCTACGCGGTGCTATGTGTGTGTTTGCATGTCATTCAGACGGCCGGTGCGGGTTTTGATCTCTTTTTCGGCTTTTTGCCTAAGTGTTGGCGAGTTTTGCAAACTGGGCGATAACTCGGTCTCCGTATGTCGAATCGAGTCCCGTAAGTTCTAACGCTGCGTGTTCATTACCTCACGCGCTATGTGCTATGTGTGTGTTTGTGTGTCATACTCGACGGTGAATCGGACGCCCGATGCGGTTTCTGACCTCATTTTTGGCTTTTTGCCTAAGTGTTGGCAAGTTTTGTAAACTGGGTGATAACTCGGTCTCCGTATTTCGAAATCGAGTCCCGTAAGTTATAACGGGTGTCTATTACCTATGTGGTGCTACGTGTGTGTTTGTGTGTCATTCGGATGGCCGGTGCGGGTTTGACCTCTTTTTTCGGCTTTTTGCCTAAGTGTTGGCGAGTTTTGCAAACTGGGCGATAACTCGGTCTCCGTATGTCCGAATCGAGTCCCGTAAGTTCTAATACGTGTCTATTACCTACGGGGTGATATGTGTGTTTGTTTGTGTGTTCATTCGAGACGGTCGATCATGGGTTTTTGACCTCTTTTTTCGACTTTTTTGCCTAAGTGTTGGCGAGTTTTACAAACTGGGGCGATAACTCGGTCTCCGTATGTCGAATCGAGTCCCGTAATTCTAACGCGTGTCTATTACCTACGCGGTGCTATGTGTGTTGTTTGCATGTCATTCGGAAGGCCGATGCGGGTTTTGACCTCTTTTTTAGATTTTTGCCTAAGTGTTGGCGAGTTTTACAAACTGGGCGATAACTCGGTCTTCGTATGTCAGAATCGAGTCCCGTACATTCTAACATGTGTCTATTACCTACGTAGTGCTATGTGTGTGTTTGCATGTCATTCGGACGGCCGATGCGGGTTTTGACCTCTTTTTCGCTTTTTGCCTTAAGTTGTTGGCGAGTTTTGCAAACGGGGATAACTCGGTCTCCGTATGTCAAAATCAAGTCCCGTAAGTTCTAACGCGTGTCTATTACCTACGCGGTGCTATGTATGTGTTTGAGTGTCATTCGAACGCTGATGCGGGTTTTGACCTCTTTTTCGGCTTTTTACTTGTTGGCATGTAGTTTTAGTTTTAAACTGGCGAGAACTCGGTGTGTGTTTGCATCACTCGACGTACGATGCGTGCGATGTCGAATCAGTCCATCGGTTCAAACTCGTCTCTATTACCTCCACGCGCGTGCTATATGTGTGTTTCATGTCATTCGGACGGCCGATCACGGTTTTTTGACCTCTTTTTCGCTTTTTTGCCTAAGTGTTGGCGAAGTTTTGCAAATCGGGCGATAACTCGCTCTCCGTATGTCGAATCGAGTCCCGTAAGTTCTAACGCGTGTTCATTACCTACGCGGTGCTATATGTGTGTGTTTGTGTGTCATTCATTCTGACGGTCGATGCGGGTTTTGACCTCTTTTTTCGCTTTTTTTACCTCGGTGTTGGCGAAGTTTTACAAACGGGTGATAACTCGATCTCCGTGATGTCGAAATCGAGTCCCGTAAGTTCTAACGCTGTTCATTACCTACGCGGTGCTATGTGTGTGTTTGTGTGTCATTCGGACGGCCGATGCGGGTTTTTGACCTCTTTTTTGGCTTTTTGCCTAAGTGTTGGCGAGTTTTGCAAACTGGGCGATAACTCGGTCTCCGTATGTCGGAATCGAGTCCCGTAAGTTCTAATGTGTGTCTATTACCTACGCGGTGCTATGTGTGTGTTTGCGTGTCATTCGGATGGTTGATGTTCGTTTTGACCTCTTTTTTGACTTTTTGCCTAAGTGTTGGTGAGTTTTGTAAACTGGGTGATAACTCGGTCTCCGTATGTCAGAATCGAGTCCCATAAGTTTTAACGTGTGTCTATTACCTACGCGGTGCTATGTGCGTGTTGGTGTGTCATTTGGACGGCCGATGCGGGTTTTGACCTCTTTTCGGCCTTTACTTAAGTGTTTGCGAGTTTTGCAAACTGAGCGATAACTCGGTCTCCGTATGTCAGAATCGAGTCCCGTAAATTCTAACGCGTGTCTATAAACTACACGGTGCTATGTGTGTGTTTGCATATCATTCGGATGGCCAATGCGGGTTTTGACCTCTTTTTCAGCTTTTTGCCTAAGTGTTGGCGAGTTTTGCAAACTGGGCGATAACTCGGTCTCCGTATGTCGGAATCAAGTCCCGTAAGTTCTAACGTGTGTCTATTAACTACGCGGTGCTATGTGTGTGTTTGCGTGTCATTCGGACGGCCGATGCGGGTTTTGACCACTTTTTCAGGTTTTTACCTTAAGTGTTGGCGAGTTTTGCAAACTGGGCGATAACTTGGTCTCCGTATGTCAGAATCAAGTCCCGTCAGTTCTAACGCGTGTCTATTATTACCTACGCGGTGCTATGTGTGTGTTTGCGTGTCATTCGACGACGGATGCGGTTTTTGATCTCTTTTTCTTTTTTTTTGCCTAAGTGTTGGCGAGTTTTGCAAACTGGGCGATAACTCGGCCTCCGTATGTCAGAATCGAGTCCCGTAAGTTCTAACGCGTGTCTATTACCTACGCGGTGCTATGTGTGTGTTTGCGTGTCATTCGGACCAACCGATGCGGTTTTGACCTCTTTTTTCGGCTTTTTGCCTAAGTGTTGGTAAGTTTTGCAAACCGGCGATAACTCTGGTCTCCGTATGTCGAATCGAACTCCCGTAAGTTCTAACGCTGTTTCATTACCTACGCGCGGTGCTATGTGTGTGTTTATGTGTCATTCGGATGGCCGATGCGGGTTTTGACCTCTTTTTTCGCTTTTTTGCCTAAGTTGTTGGCGAAGTTTTACAAACCTGGCGATAACTCTGGCTCGTATATGTCGAAATCGAGTCCCGTAAGTTCTAACGCGTGTCTATTACCTACGCGGTGCTATGTGTGTGTTTGTGTGTCATTCGAACGGCCGATGCGGGTTTTGACCTCTTTTTCGGTTTTTTGCCTAAGTGTTGGCGAGTTTTGCAAACTGGGCGATAACTCGGTCTTCGTATGTCGGAATCGAGTCCCGTAAGTTCTAACGCATCTATTACATTACCTACGCGTGCTATGTGTGTGTTTGCATGTTCGTCGACCGGAAGGCCGATGCGGGTTTTGACCTCTTTTTTCGCTTTTTTGCCTAAGTGTTGTGAGTTTTGCAAACCGGCGATAACTCTCGGTCTCCGTGATGTCGAAATCGAGTCCCGTAAGTTCTAACGCTGTTCATTACCTACGCTGCGGCGCTGTGTGTGTTTTGCATGTCATTCGGACGGCCGATCGCGTTTTGACCTCTTTTTTCTGGGCTTTTTGCCTTAGTGTTGGCGAGTTTTGCAAACGGGGGATAACTCGGTCTCCGTGATGTCAAAATCGAGTCCCGTAAGTTCTAACGCGGTTCATTACCTACGCGGTATGTGTGTGTGTTTGCGTGTCATTCGACCGCCGATGGGGTTTTGACCTCTTTTTTTTTTTTTTTTTGCCTGTTGGCGAGTTTTGCAAACCGGGCGATAACTCTCGGTCCGTATGTCGAATCGAGTCCCCATCGAAGTTCTAACGCGTGTCATTACCTACGCGGTGCTATGTGTGTGTTTGCGTGTGTTTCGGACTGACCGGTCGCGGTTTTGACCTCTTTTTTCGCTTTTTGCCTAAGTGTTGGCGAGTTTTGCAACCGGGCGATAACTCGTGGCTCCCGTATGTCGAATCGAGTCCCATAAGTTCTAACGCGTGTTCTATTACTACGCGCATATGTGTGTGTTTGTGTGTCATTCGGACGGTCGATCGCGGTTTTGACCTCTTTTTTTGGCTTTTTACCTCGGTGTTGGCGAGTTTTGCAAACTGGGCGATAACTCGATCTCCGTATGTCGGAATCGAGTCCCGTAAGTTCTAACGCGTGTCTAATACCTACGCGGTGCTATGTGTGTGTTTGTGTGTCATTCGGACGACCGATGCGGGTTTTGACCTCTTTTTCAGCTTTTTTCCTAAGTGTTGGCGAGTTTTGCAAACTGGGCGATAACTCAGATTCCGTATGTCGGAATCAAGTCCCGTAAGTTCTAACGTGTGTTCATTACCTACGCTGGTGCTATGTGTGTGTTTGCGTGTCATTCGGATGGTTGATGTTGGTTTTTGACCTCTTTTTTCGACTTTTTGCCTAAGTGTTGGTGAGTTTTGTAACCGGGCGATAACTCGGCTCCGTATGTCGAATCGAGTCCCATAAGTTCTAACGCGTGTTCATTACCTACGCTGTGCGCTGCTGTGTGTGTGTTTGGTGTCATTCGACTACCGATGCGGGTTTTGACCTCTTTTTTCGCTTTTTGCCTAAGTGTTGGCGAAGTTTTGCAAACTCCGGGCGATAACTCGGGCTCCGTATGTCGAATCGAGTCCCGTAAGTTCTAACGCTGTGTCATAACCTACGCGGTGCTATGTGTGTGTTTACGTGTCATTCGGATGGCCATCGCGGGTTTGACCTCTTTTTCGGCTTTTTTTTTGCCTAAGTGTTGGCGAAGTTTTGCAACCGGGCGATAACTCGGTCTCCGTATGTCGGAATCGAGTCCCGTAAGTTCTAACGCGTGTCTATTACCTACGCGGTGCTATGTGTGTGTTTGCGTGTCATTCAGACGGCCGGTGCGGGTTTTGACCTCTTTTTTGGCTTTTTGCCTAAGTGTTGGTGAGTTTTGCAAACTGGGCGATAACTCGGTCTCCGTATGTCGAAATCAAGTCCCGTAAGTTCTAACGCGTGTCTATTACCTACGCGGTGCTATGTGTGTGTTTGTGTGTCATTCGGACGGCCGGTGCGGGTTTTGACCTCTTTTTCGCTTTTTTGCTAAGTGTTGGCGAGTTTTGCAAACTGGGCGATAACTCGATCTCCGTATGTCGGAATCGAGTCCCGTAAGTTCTAACGCGCGTTCATTACCTCACGCGCTATGCTATGTGTGTGTTTTGTGTGTCATTCGGACGGCCGATCGCGGGTTTTGACCTCTTTTTTGGCTTTTTTGCCTAAGTTGTGTGGTAAGTTTTGCAAATCCGGCGATAACTCGGTCTCCGTATGTCGTAATCGAGTCCCGTAAGTTCTAACGCGTGTCTATTACCTACGCGGTGCTGTGTGTGTTTTATGTGTCATTCGGATGGCGGTCATGGTTTTTGACCTCTTTTTTTTTTTTTTTCCTAAGTGTTGGCGAAGTTTTGCAAACCGGGCGATAACTCGGTCTTCGTATATGTCGAATCGAGTCCCGTAAGTTCTAACGCTTTTCTATTACCTACACGGTGCTATGTGTGTGTTTGTGTGTCATCATTCGAGACGTCCGATGCGGGTTTTGACCTCTTTTTCGCTTTCGCTTTTTGCCTAATCTAAGTGTTGGCGAGTTTTACAAACTGGGCGATAACTCGGTCTTCGTATGTCAGAATCGAGTCCCGTAAGTTCTAACGCGTGTCATTACCTACGTAGTGTGCTATGTGTGTGTTTGCATGTGTCATTCTTGACGGCGATGCGGGGTTTTGACCTTTTTTTAGCTTTTTGCCTAAGTGTTGACGAGTTTTGCAAACTGGCGATAACTCGGTCTTCGTAAGTCAGAATCAAATCCCGTAAGTTCTAACGCGTGTCTATTACCTACGCGGTGCTATGTGTGTGTTTGCATGTCATTCGGACGGCCGATGCGGGTTTTGACCTCTTTTTCGCGTTTTTACCTTAGTGTTGGCGAGTTTTGCAAACTGGGGGATAACTCTCGGTCTCCGATGATGTCAAAATCAAGTCCCGTCCATACTAACGCGTGTCTATTACCTATGCGGTGCTATGTGTGTGTTCATGTGTCATTCTGGACCGCCGATGCGGTTTTTTGACCTCTTTTTCGGCTTTTTTGCCTAAGTGTTGGCGAGTTTTAAAACTGGGCGATAACTCTCGGTCCGTATGTCGAATCGAGTCCCATAAGTTCTAACGCTGTGTTCATTACCTACGCGGTGCTATATGTGTGTTTCACGCGTGTCATTCTGGACGGGCGGCGGCGGGTTTGACCTCTTTTTTTCGCTTTTTGCCTAAGTGTTGGCGAGGTTTTTGCAACCTGGGCGATAACTCGGTCTCCGTATGTCAGAATCGAGTCCCATAAGTTCTAACGCGTGTCTATTACCTACGCGGTGCTATGTGTGTGTTTGTGTGTCATTCGGACGGTCGATGCGGGTTTTGCCTCTTTTTTTTGCTTTTTACCTCGGTGTTGGCGAAGTTTTGCAAACCGGGCGATAACTCGATCTCCGTATGTCGGAATCGAGTCCCGTAAGTTCTAACGCGTGTTTATTACCTACGCGGTGCTATGTGTGTGTTTGTGTGTCATTCGGACGGCCGATGCGGGTTTTGACCTCTTTTTTGGCTTTTTGCCTAAGTGTTGGCGAGTTTTGCAAACTGGGCGATAACTCGGTCTCCGTATGTCGAAATCGAGTCCCGTCAGTTCTAACGCTGTTCTATATTACCTACGCGGTGCTATGTGTGTGTTTTACAGTCATTCGATGGTCGATGTTGGTTTTGACCTCTTTTTCGACTTTTTGCCTAAGTGTTGTTGAGTTTTTTGTAACCGGGTATAACTCGGTCTCCGTATGTCGAATCGAGTCCCATAAGTTTTAACGCTGTTCATTACCCTACGCGGTGCTATGTGTGTGTTGTTTATGTGTCATTTGACTACCGACGCGGTTTTTGACCTCTTTTTCGCTTTTTTGCTTAAGTGTTCATGAGTTTTGCAACCGGGCGATAACTCTTCGGTCTCCGTATGTCGAATCGAGTCCCGTAAGTTCTAACGCGTGTTCATAACTTCTACGCGGTGCTATGTGTGTGTTTATGTATCATTCGGATGGCCGATCAATGCGGGTTTGGACCTCTTTTTCAGCTTTTTTCTTAAGTGTTGGCAAGTTTTGCAAACTGGGCGATAACTCGGTCTCCGTATGTCAGAATCAAGTCCCGTAAGTTCTAACGTGTGTCTATTAACTACGCGGTGCTATGTATGTGTTTGCGTGTCATTCGGACGGCCGATGCGGGTTTTGACCACTTTTTCAGGTTTTTACCTTAAGTGTTGGCGAGTTTTGCAAACTGGGCGATAACTTGGTCTCCGTATGTCAGAATCAAGTCCCGTCAGTTCTAATGCGTGTCTATTACCTACGCGGTGCTATGTGCGTGTTTGCATGTCATTCAGACGGTACCGATCTTGGGTTTTGATCTTTTTCGGCTTTTTTCCTAAGTGTTGGCGAGTTTTGCAAACTGGCGATAACTCGGCCTCCGTACGTCGGAATCGAGTCCCGTAAGTTCTAACGCGTGTTAAATACCTACGCGGTGCTATGTGTGTGTTTGTGTGTCATTCGGACTGCCGATGCGGTTTATGACCTCTTTTTTGTCTTTTTGCCTAAGTGTTGGTATGTTTTGCAAACTGGGCGATAATTCTGTCTCCGTATGTCAGAATCAACTCCCGTAAGTTCTAACACGTGTCTATTACCTACGCGGTGCTATGTGTGTGTTTGTGTGTCATTCGGACTGCCGATGCGGTTTTGACCTCTTTTTTGCTTTTTGCCTAAGTGTTGGCGAAGTTTTGCAAACTGGGCGATAACTCGGTCTCTGTATGTCAAAATCGAGTCCCGTAAGTTCTAACGCTTTTCTTATTACCTACGCGGTGCTATGTGTGTGTTGTGTGTCATTCGATCGGTCGATGCGGTTTTGACCTCTTTTTCAACTTTTTTTGCTAAGTGTTGGCGAGTTTTGCAAACTGGGCGATAACTCGGTCTCCGTATGTCGGAATCGAGTCCCGTAAGTTCTAACATGTGTCTATTACCTACGCGGTGCTATGTGTGTTTTTGTGTGTCATTCGGACGGCCGATGCGGGTTTTGACCTCTTTTTCGGCTTTTTGCCTAAGTGTTGACGAGTTTTGCAAACTGGGCGATAACTCGGTCTTCGTATGTCGAAATCGAGTCCCGTAAGTTCTAACGCTGTGTTCATTACCTACGCGGTGCTATGTGTGTGTGTTTGCATGTCATTCGGACGGCCGATGCGGTTTTTGACCTCTTTTTCGCTTTTTTTTGCCTTAGTGTGTTGGCGAGTTTTGCAAACCGGGCGATAACTCGGTCTCCGTGATGTCAAAATCGAGTCCCGTCCAGTTCTAACGCGCGTCTATTACCTACGCGCACATGCTGTGTGTTTGCGTGTCATTCGGACGGCCAATGCGGGTTTTGACCTCTTTTTCGCTTTTTTGCCTAAGTGTCATGAAGTTTTGCAACCGGGCGATAACTCTCGTCTCGTATGTCGAAATCGAGTCCCATAAGTTCTAACGCGTCTATTACCCATTACCTGCGCGGTGCTATGTGTGTTTTTATGTCATTCGACTGCCCGGCATGCGTTTTGACCTCTTTTTTTTTCGGCTTTTTGCCTAAGTGTTGGCGAAGTTTTGCAACCGGGCGATAACTCGTTCTCCGTATGTCGAAAATCGAGTCCCATAAGTTCTAACGCGTGTTCATTACTTACACGCGGTGCTATGTGTGTGTTTTTGTGTCATTCGGACGGTCGATCGCGGGTTTGACCTCTTTTTTGGCTTTTTTACCTCGGTGTTGGCGAAGTTTTGCAAACCGGGTGATAACTCGATCTCCGTATGTCGAAATCGAGTCCCGTAAGTTCTAACGCTGCGTTTATTACCTACGCGGTGCTATGTGTGTGTTTGCGTGTCATTCGGACGGCCGATGCGGGTTTTGACCTCTTTTTCGGCTTTTTGCCTAAGTGTTGGCGAGTTTTGCAACCGGGCGATAACTCTCGTCTCCGTATGTCGGAATCGAGTCCCGTCGTTCTAATGCGTGTGTCATTACCTACGCGGTGCTATGTGTGTGTTTGCGTGTCATTCGAACGGCCGGTGCGGGTTTTGACCTCTTTTTGGCTTTTTTCCTAAGTGTTGGCGAGTTTTGCAAACTGGGCGATAACTCGGTCTTCGTATGTCGGAATCGAGTCCCGTAAGTTCTAACGCGTGTCTATTACCTACGCGGTGCTATGTGTGTGTTTGTGTGTCATTCGGACGGCCGATGCGGGTTTTGACCTCTTTTTTGGCTTTTTGCCTAAGTGTTGGTAAGTTTTGCAAACTGGGCGATAACTCGGTCTCCGAGATGTCGAATCGAAGTCCCGTAAGTTCTAACGCGTGTCTATTACCTCACGCGGTGCTATGTGTGTTTATGTGTCATTCGGATGGCCGATGATGGGTTTTTGACCTCTTTTTCGCTTTTTTGCCTAAGTGTTGGCCAATTTTACAACCGGGCGATAACTTTGGTCTCCGTATGTCGAAATCGAGTCCCGTAAGTTCTAACGCGTTTATTACCTACGCGGTGCTATGTGTGTGTTTGTGTCATTCGACGGCCGATCGCGGGTTTTTGACCTTTTTTTTTTTTTTTTGCCTAAGTGTTGGCTAGTTTTGCAAATCGGCGATAACTCTGGCTCTCCGTGTCGAAATCGAGTCCCGTAAGTTCTAACGCGTGTCTATTACCTACGTAGTGCTATGTGCGTGTTTGCATGTCATTCGGACGACCGATGCGGGTTTTGACCTCTTTTTCAGCTTTTTGCCTAAGTGTTGGCGAGTTTTGCAAACTGGCGATATAACTCGGTCTTCGTAAGTCAGAATCAAGTCCCGTAAGTTCTAACGTATGTCTATTACCTACGCGGTGCTATGTGTGGGTTTGCATGTCATTTGGACGGCCGGTGCAGGTTTTGACCTCTTTTTTCGGGTTTTTGCCTTAGTGTTAGCGAGTTTTGCAAACTGGGGAATAACTCGGTCTCCGTATGTCGGAATCGAGTCCCGTAAGTTACTAACGCGCGTTCATTACCTACGCGGGTGCTATGTGTGTGTTTTATGTGTCATTCTTTTGGCCGGTGCGGGTTTTGACCTCTTTTTTCGCTTTTTTGCCTAAGTGTTGGCGAGTTTTGCAAACTGGGAGATAACTCGATCTCCGTATGTCGAAATCGAGTCCCGTAAGTTCTAACGCGTGTCTATTACCTACGCGGTGCTATATGTGTGTGTTTGCGTGTCATTCGGACGGCCGGTGCGGGTTTTGACCTCTTTTTCGGCTTTTTGCCTAAGTGTTGGCGAGTTTTGCAACTGGCGATAACTCGGTCTCCGTATGTCGGAATCGAGTCCCGTAAGTTCTAACGCGTGTCTATTACCTACGCGGTGCTATGTGTGTGTGTTTGCGTGTCATTCGAATTCGACGTCGATGCGGGTTTTGACCTCTTTTTCGCTTTTTTTACCTAAGTTGTTGGCGAGTTTTATAAATCGATAACTCGGTCTCCGTATATGTCGAAATCGAGTCCCATAAGTTCTAACGCGTGTTCTATTACCTACGCGCGGTGCTATGTGTGTGTTTGTGTCGTCATTCGGACGTCCGATGCGGTTTTGACCTCTTTTTCGCTTTTTGCCTAAGTCTTTGGCGAGTTTTGTAAACGGGCGATAACTCGGGCTCCGTATGTCCGGAATCGAGTCCCGTAAGTTCTAACGCGTGTTCTATTACTTCACGCGGTGCTATGTGTGTGTTTTGCGTGTCATTCGGACGGCCGATCAGGGTTTTGACCAATTTTTTTCGCTTTTTGCTTTAAGTATTGCGAGTTTTGCAACCGGCGATAACTCGGTCTCCGTATGTCAGAATCGAGTCCCGTAAGTTCTAACGCGTGTCTATTACCTACGCGGTACTATGTGTGTGTTTGCGTGTCATTCGGACGACCGGTGCGGGTTTTGACCTTTTTTCGCTTTTTGCCTAAGTGTTGGCGAGTTTTGCAAACTGGGCGATAACTCGGTCTCCGTATGTCGAAATCGAGTCCCGTAAGTTCTAACGCGTGTCTATTACCTACGCGGTGCTATGTGTGTGTTTGCGTGTCATTCGGACGGCCGATGCGGGTTTTGACCTCTTTTTTTCGCTTTTTACCTAAGTGTTGGCGAGTTTTGCAAACTGGGCGATAACTCGATCTCCGTATGTCAGAATCAAGTCCCGTCAGTTCTAATGCGTGTCTATTACCTACGCGGTGCTATGTGCGTGTTTCCATGTCAATCAGACGGCCGATGCGGGTTTTGATCTTTTTTTCGGCTTTTTGCCTAAGTGTTGGCGAGTTTTGCAAACTGGGCGATAACTCAGTCTCTGTATGTCGGATTCGAGTCCCGTAAGTTCTAACACGTGTCTATTACCTACGCGGTGGTATGTGTGTGTTTGTGTGTCATTCAGACGGCCGATGCGGTTTTTGACCTCTTTTTTGGCTTTTTGCCTAAGTGTTGGTAAGTTTTGCAAAATGGGCGATAATTCAGTCTCCGTATGTCAGAATCAACTCCCGTAAGTTCTAATGCGTGTCTATTACCTATGCGGTGCTATGTGTGTGTTTATGTGTCATTCGGATGGCCGATGCGGGTTTTGACCTCTTTTTTTGCTTTTTGCCTAAGTGTTGGCGAGTTTTGCAAACTGGGCGATAACTCGGTCTCCGTATGTCGGAATCGAGTCCCGTAAGTTCTAACGCGTGTCTATTACCTACGCGGTGCTATGTGTGTTTTGTGTGTCATTCGAATCTACCGATCATGGTTTTGACCTCTTTTTCGCTTTTTGCCTAAGTGTTGTGAGTTTTTGCAACCGGGCGATAACTCTCGCTCTCCGTATGTCGAATCGAGTCCCGTAAGTTCTAACGTGTGTCTATTACCTACGCGTGCTATGTGTGTGTTTGCATGTCATTCGGAAGGCCGATGCGGGTTTTGACCTCTTTTTAGCTTTTTGCCTAAGTGTTGGCGAGTTTTGCAAACTGGCGATAACTCTCGGTCTCAGTATGTCGAAATCGAGTCCCGTAAGTTCTAACGCGGTCTATTACCTACGCGGTTACGTGTGTGTGTTTTGCATGTCATTCTGACGGCCGATGCGGGTTTTGACCTCTTTTTCGCTTTTTGCCTAAGTGTTGGCGAGTTTTGCAAACTTGGAGATAACTCGGTCTCCGTATGTCGAAATCAAGTCCCGTAAGTTCTAAAGCTTGTCTATTACCTATGCGGTGCTATGTGCATGTTTGCGTGTCATTCGGACTGCCAATGCGGGTTTTGACCTCTTTTTTGGCTTTTTACCTAAGTGTTGGCGAGTTTTGCAAACTGGGAGATAACTCGGTCTCCGTATGTTGGAATCAAGTACCATCAGTTCTAACGCGTGTCTATTACCTACGCGGTGCTATATGTGTGTTTGCGTGTCATTCGGACGGCCGATGCGAGTTTTGACCTCTTTTTCGGCTTTTTGCCTAAGTGTTGGCGAGTTTTGCAAACTGGGTGATAACTCGTTCTCCGTATGTCGGAATCGAGTCCCATAAGTTCTAATGCGTGTCTATTACTACGCGGTGCTATGTGCGTGTTTGTGTGTCATTCGGACGGTCGATGCGGGTTTTGACCTATTTTTTGGCTTTTTACCTCAGTGTTGGCGAGTTTTGCAAACTGGGTGATAACTCGATCTCCGTATGTCAGAATTGAGTCCGATAAGTTCTAATGCGTGTCTATTACCTACGCGGTGCTATGTGTGTGTTTGTGTGTCATTCGGACGGCCGATGCGGGTTTTGACCTCTTTTTCGGCTTTTTGCCTAAGTATTGGCGAGTTTTGCAAACTGGGCGATAACTCGGTCTCCGTATGTCAGAATCGAGTCCCGTCAATTCTAACGCGTGTCTATTACCTACGCGGTGCTATGTGCGTGTTTACGTGTCATTTGGACGACCGATGCGGGTTTTATCCTCTTTTTTGGCTTTTTGCCAAAGTGTTGGCGAGTTTTACAAACTGGGCGATAACTCGGTCTCCGTATGTCGGAATCGAGTCCGATAAGTTCTAACGCATGTCTATTACCTACGCGGTGCTATGTGTGTGTTTGCGTGTCATTCAGACGGCCGATGCGGGTTTTGACCTCTTTTTCGGCTTTTTGCCTAAGTGTTGGCGAGTTTTGCAAACTGGGCGATAACTCGGTCTCCGTATGTCGGAATCGAGTCTCTGTATGTCGGAATCGAGTCCCGTAAGTTCGAATAAAAGAAATTGATTCATCGATTCTCATGAGTATACAAAATCAAATACTACATATAAAATAATCCTCTAGAACATATTTAAATAGATGTATCTCAATATGCTATTTATATTGATTCATCGATTCTCATGTGCTATTTATATTGAGAAAAAATTATATTCATTTCAAATAGATGTATCTCAATAACATAGATTTTAAAGATTAACACAAGATATAATTATATATATATATATATTATACTGTCATATTTGAATAAGTAAATGAGTTCAGTATTAATAATCTCACATGAGTAAATGAGTTCAGTATTAATAGGAGTCGTTCCCGTCAGAACTAGGGCATTTAAAAAAAAGGACTCATTCTAGACTCAAAATATCATATTACCAATGTCGTAATAATTTCGTAATGCTACTAGAGAATTTATAGTAACCGAAACATAGTCACAAGTACCTAATTAATTAACAATTGTACCATCATAATAAGATTCTCCATATAGGCACTTGAAAGTTGTAATCAATAGAACAATCTACTGTAGAATAGAAAATTACTAAAATACTTAACATTCCTACAATTCTTTTGCAACACCAATATATGGGTAACTAAACAAGCTATATTTATTGCAATAACGAGAGCACTGCATAAACTAGCAAATCGATTCATAAAAGGGCATTTCTTATTGCAACACATGATACTGAACTTCATAAAAGTGTTGGCGAGTTTTGCAAACTGGGCGATAACTCGGTCTCTATATGTCATAATCGAGTCCCATACGTTCTAACACGTGTCTATTACCTACGCGGTGCTATATGTGTGTTTGCATGTCATTCGGACTGTCGATGCGGGTTTTGACCTCTTTTTCAGCATTTTGCCTAAGTGTTAGCGAGTTTTGCAAACTGGCGATAACTCAGTCTCTGTATGTCGGAATCAAGTCCCGTTAGTTCTAACGCGTGTCTATTACCTACGCGGTGCTATGTGCGTGTTTGCGTGTCATTCGGACGGCCGATGCGGGTTTTGACCTCTTTTTCGGCTTTTTGCCTAAGTGTTAACGAGTTTTGCAAACTGGGCGATAGCTCGTTCTCCGTATGTCAGAATCGAGTTCCGTAAGTTCTATCGCGTGTCTATTACCTACGCGGTGCTATGTGCGTGTTTTTGTGTCATTCGGACTGTCGATACGAGTTTTGACCTCTTTTTCGGCTTTTTGCCAAAGTGTTGGCGAGTTTTACAAACTGGGCGATAACTCGGTCTCTGTATATCAGAATCGAGTCCGATAAGTTCTAACGCGTGTCTATTACCTACGCGGTGCTATGTGTGTGTTTGTGTGTCATTCGGACGGATGATGCAGGTTTTGACCTCTTTTTCGGCTTTTTGCCTAAGTGTTGGTGAGTTTTGCAAACTGGGCGATAACTCGGTCTCCGTATGTCGGAATAGAGTCTCCGTATGTCAGAATCGAGTCCCGTCAGTTCGAATAAATGAAATTGATTCATCGATTCTCATGAGTATACAAAATCAAATACTACATATAAAATAATCCTCTAGAACATATTTAAATAGATGTATCTCAATATGCTATTTATATTGATTCATCGATTCTCATGTGCTATTTATATTGAGAAAACATTATATTCGTTTCAAATAGATGTATCTCAATAACATAGATTTTAAAGATTAACACAAGATATATATATATATATATATATATATATATATATATATATATATATATATATTATTAATAATTTGAATAAGTAAATGAGTTCAGTATTAATAATCTCACATGAGTAAATGAGTTCAATATTAATAGGAGTTGTTCCCGTCGGAACTAGGGCATTTAAAAAAAAAGGACTCATTCTAGACTCAAAATATCATATTACCAATGTCGAAATAATTTTGTAATGCTACTAGAGAATTTATAGTAACCGAAACATAGTCACAAGTACCTAATTAATTAACAATTGTACCATCGTAATAAGATTCTCCATATAGGCAATTGAAAGTTGTAATCAATAGAACAATCTACTATAGAATAGAAAATTACTAAAATACTTTAACATTCTTACAATTCTTTTGCAACACCAATATATGGGTAACTAAACAAGCTATATTTATTGCAATAACGAGAGCACTGCATAAACTAGCAAATCGAGTTCATAAAAGGGCATTTCTTATTGTAACACATGATACTGAACTTCAAGATCTAGCCATGTGAAAGAAAAATACATGATTCAAACTCAGATTCCGTACGTGAAGGCCATATTAAGATAAATTAAGATAACTAATAAATTAGCAGCGATAAGTACTATTTATGCCCCAAAGCCAAAAAATTCTTGATTATTAAAATGCTACTTGCATGACTTGTGAAAATGTAATATAATTTTTATATTGCTTTTAGTTAATTAGTGAAGAGTTGAATAATGATAATATATGCTGTAGAAGAAATCTCTTGTTCCAACCAAAACAAAAGAATTAGGTAAAAATGTTAAACTGGCACCAAAAGCAAGCAATTCACAAGAGTAAATGAACCAACATAGAAACTAAAAAATCTTGCAAACATCAAATCTCCAAATACCAAAAGTGCATACCCACTAATTTCAAGAATCAAAACCAACTTAACAATCAATTATCACAAGAAAATAAACTTACCTTGTAATGGGGAACCAAGAGTAAAGAAGAAGAAGGTAGAGGGGGGCAGAGGTTCGGTCGGCCAACCGGAGTACACAGCCGGTGTCGGGCGAAGCTGGGAGAGGCAGACTAGCACTGGGATGGCGATGGGCTGCATTGTAGGAATCGATTAGAAGAAATGGGATTATCAATTGAGCAAATGGGCTACTGTGATTGAAGAATTGAGAGGGAGAAACAAAAATCTGAATGAAAATTAGAAGAGAGGGGAAAAAAATAGGTGTCGTTGCCGTCAGAAGTAAAGGCTTTTAATAAAAGACTCATTAGCGACAGCGAAGCCGTCAATATTAGTCCCGTCAACTTTGACTCACTCACGACGGTATTCCCGACGCCTTAAAAAATATGTCCCGTCTATAGTGAATTTTCCCTCCACCGTGAAAACCTGGCGCCAAATTATACCCATTACCGATGGCTCTCAAGTCATTCGCGACGGCCATCCGTCGACCACCAATCAGGAAAATGAGGGAAAATGGAATTATCGATGGGTACCAATGGCGACGGCAATTCAGTCATGAATGAAGTCATAAGAGACGGGTGGTAGGCCGTCGGCAGTGACTCATTTTTTTGTAGTGCCAGTCCCACTAACACCCATAACAAAATCAGAAGCTCAGAATCAAAATTGCTCAAAGTGAGGTATAAAGCTAACCCTAGAATTTGATCTCAGTTGCTATGTTAGATGTTATGATTTTATGTTAAAACATGTGGTTTGTAGTCTATTTAACTGATCTGGGTTGGTATCTTGTAGATCCATAACACTTAAGTGCTCAAAATTGAAATTTTCAAAAATCTGGGAAATTTTTTTTTTGTCTGGCAACGTAATGTTAGGCCCTGTAGATCTTTCTCTATTTATGTTTTTGGTTGTTTTAAGCTTTGATCTTGTAGTATACTATGAGCTCTTTAAACTGGAACTTGTATCAAGGTTAGAATATGAACAAATTTCATGTTATTCGTGGTCAAACCACGTTGACTGGGAGATTTTTAGGTAACCCAGATTTCCCCAGGTCGGTCTGACAGTGAGTTCATGGGCTTTGATCCGTTAGTTGTTTATTGTTTTGTTTCTATTGTTGTAACAAGGATGTTTTATGTTATATGGACTACAGATTAAGGCTTATAGATCACCTAAATAACATACGAATTTGATTTAATTGATGGTCAAACTAGCCTGGACAATCACGATTGCAGTTTTTTGGGTAACTCAGAAAACTTAAGAACACGGTTCTGACATGGCTTTGACCGGACCTTATCTGTGTGATATGTTGTTGTTAGAACTGAGACAAGAGTTAGAATACTTACCTTTAGCGTCTCCTACAGTAAATTAACTTTATGTTCAAGTCGTTCAAATCTCTACAATACATGATCACATAATGCCTTACATTAGGTCACATATAATCAAGTATGTATATGACTATATCATACTCTTTATTTCAATCTAATTGTGTATTAGACTCATTTAATATTCGTTCCAGTTTATCATTATGCTTGTATTATAATTGACTAGGTTATCTCAACCTTTATACATCATCCTTAAGGTTTAACAATGATTAATCAATGTTACATTACCTTCCTTAAGTTATGTTTACTTCCATTTCTTTTCTTTATACTTAGAAAATTTCATTACTATCTTCACTCGAGATCTGGTGTTTGCGGGCTTTACTTTATATTACATCTCGTATTTGCTGTCTGAGCTTAATGTATAATCGTCCCTGGACTTGGCGTTATGGCCATGAGTCCTTACTTAATGGAATGGTCGTCGTATTGCGGCACTACATTCCAGAGGATTTTGTCACTGTTCATGGCGCTGCGGCACCACTTATTGAACTAAGGTTCGTACTGCACAAACTCTTCTTAGATGCTTCGATTCTTGTTTCACTTGCATGCGTGGTCTCTTTACCTAGGGTTGGCGCCACAATGCCAACTCAGTACACCGAATATCATTTTCAGTTTTGAAATTTTGTGAACTTCCCGGACGCATACCTTCTTCGTTATAAGTCCGAATTGGCTCGTTCAAAAGCCCACGGTTCAAAAATTATGTACTCTATATGACCATTCAAGAATTTTATCTAATTGACTTTGTTTGCTAAAAATTCACCAATTGGTTCATTTTTAACGTAAACGATAAACGTGTGTGAACGTTCAACGCTCGTTTCTTCGTTCTAAGTCGGAATCCGGTCATTTTCGAGTCCGCAACTCTTAAATGCTGATTATGACTTGTCTCTATTGGAAAATAATGGTTTCATGATCAAACAAAAAATTTGACTTCCATTCCGAGAATTTTACGTATTCGACGTTTATCGTCCATTCGTGGAAGTTCTGGCAATTCTTTATTCTTATGATTTGATCAACATTACAAATAAACTTCATTCATCATGTGAACATCTCAACATACTCAATACAACAACATAGATTCATTGTTGGATTTTGACTTGTTCTTAATAAGTCTATAACTTGTCAAATTATAAACTACTTGAGATTTCATTGTTAATGACTTATGATAATTAAGGTTTCTTAATCATCATACTTTACATGCTCTTCACATATATCTTTACGTAGGTATACATGATACATATGATCATATAATTTCTTTTACATTCATATCATTTCTCTTAATAAACTTCTTATAAGTTCATATTATTTTCACATAAGTTTATAACTTATGCTAGCTTAAATGACTTATTACCAACTTAATTGGCTTAAGTTCATTACTTACTCATTCATGTTTCCTAATCCAACTTTTCTTATCATCCTATCATGGTAGAGATAGAAGATAATTGAGAAGAAGTCTTACTCTTTTCTAGTCTTGGTAAGTAGCTTGCTTCTTCTTCTTACTTATGGAATGACTTATGTGTAGCTTATTCTCTCTAACACTTAAGCACTTTAGATGTGTTAGATTAATTGATCAACCAACAAATGGCTTGTAAAGCTCTTCTATTTATAGACTTTCCAAGGTTAGGGTAGTTTGGTCTTTAAAACATCCCACATCATTAAGCCACCTCCTTACTATTCATTACTTGCTAGCCACTCTCTTATCTCTTACTTGGCCATTAATTCAAAGTCTTGGTCAATACTCCTACTTGACCATCACACTTACTTGATCACCACATCACTTGGTCACCACATCACTTGGTCACCACACATTAACCATATCAATATGGTTTGTCCCATGGGTTATACAATCCATGGATTCTAGCTTGGGCTTACATTAATTAATCCTTGGGCTTTACTTTAACAAATTCTAATTGGTTCATTTATTCATTAGTTGGGCTTCTCTCTCTAATTCACTTGGACTTGTTTATAATTGTTTACCAATCATCCAAGTCCATTAACATTTATTAATACACATACATATAGTTCAGGTATTATTTTCATATTATAATTCATATAGAATTTAAATACGATATTTCATACTTCATATAAACTCGTATAATACTTCATATTATATTCGTTTTCATTACTTCGTACAATACCAAGTATCATACAATTATTACTTATTCTTTAACACTTCACTTTACTTAACGTTTATTATTTAAGTCCACAAGCGAATTATTACTTTTTCCATAACTAGATTTTTATTACATAATCCATCTTACCTTGTTATTCCATCATTGCGTATTTCTCGGAATCTTGAAATTATATCCGAGCAATACCGATGAATAGTGTTTTTTAGAAAATTTCTCGGAAAACTTTTATTTTCGTCTTGGAAATTCAAACACTTTAATTCATCCACGTAGCCCAGATACTACGATATTCTAACATCAATAGGTTATATAATGACAACCGTCTTGATAACACATGGAATATGATTTTATTATTATTTAACTTAATAAAATTATTTTACAATAAGATCCGTATTTCTCGGTCGTTACATTCTTCCCCCCTTATAAAGATTCTGTCCCTAGAATCTCGTCTTACTTTAATCAAATAGGTGAAGAAAATTTTTCTTCATCTTTTCTTTTAGTTCCCATGTTGCTTCTTCAGCGTCGTGGTTCTTCCATAATACTTTTACTGATGGTATTACCTTGTTCCTCAGAACTTGTTCCTTTCTATCAATGATCTGCATCGGCGACTCTTCATATGATAAGTCTTTCTCGATATGAATCGGCTCATACTCGATTACATGCTTATAGTCCCGCTTATATGGACGTAATACAGATACGTGAAACACGTTATGTATTCGTTCTAGGTCTGGAGGTAATGCTATCATATACGCTACCTCTCCCACCCGTTTTAATACTTCAAAAGGTCCTATAAACCATGGACTTAACTTTCCCTTCTTTCCAAAGCGTATCATTCCTTTCCAGGGAGATACCTTTAGAAACACATACGAGCCCACCTCAAACTCTCGACTTAGTCTATGTGAGTCCGCGCATACTTCTCTTCTTTGTCATCACGAAATGTGACAGACACATCTGAATTATCTTTATCACATCCGTTGTCTACTGCACCAATTCAGGTCCTAGCATCCGGCGTTCTCCCACCTCATCCCAATATAAAGGTGTTCTACACTTTCTCCCATACAAAGCTTCGTACGGCGGCATGCATATGCTTGCATGATAACTATTGTTATATATAAACTCTACTTGTGGTAGGTGATCATCCCAACTACCCTTGAAATCCATGACACAAGACCTCAACATGTCTTCTAACATCTGAATTGTTCTTTTGCTCTGCCCATCAGTTTATGGATGATAAGCCATGCTTAACCTCAGCTGTGTTCCCAACTGCTCTTGCAAACTCCTCCAAAAGTTCGATGTGAATCGTGGATCACGATCTGACACAATCGATACCGGTACTCCATGTCTGGAAATGATTTCCTTAACATAAAGTTTAGCTAACTGGACTAAGTTATACTTGACCCTAATTGGAAAAAAGTGAGCCGACTTCGTCAACCGGTCCATTATTACCCAAATTGAATCGTACCCTTTTTGCGTCGTCGGAAGTCCCACCACGAAGTCCATCGTGATATGCTCCCACTTCCATTCTGGAATCTCCAATGACTGTAATAAACCACTGGGTCGTTGATGTTTGACCTTAACTTTTTGACAAGTTAAGCACCTACTCACATACTCTGCTATTTCTCTCTTCATGTTTGGCCACCAAAAAATCTGTCGAAGGTCTTGATACATCTTAGTACTGCCAGGATGTATCGAGTACCTCGAACTATTAGCTTCTTGTAATACTTGTTCCTTTAATTCCGTCTCATTCTGAACCCAAATTCTTCCCTCAAATCTTAATAATCCCTCATTATCAAGACTATACTTAACATTTTCCTTCTCGGATAATCGCTTCTTTATTTGGCTACACTCATCCATCTTGAGTTGTACCCCCTTGACTCTTTCTACGATGGTAGATTGCATCTCCGTCGCAAAGAGTAATTTCCCCGAATCACTCGGCATCTTCACTCCTATTTCCATCCTAGCCATCTCTGTTATTAACTCATTTTGAGCCGTTAACATAGATAACTTTTCCCGACCCTTCCTACTTTTTAGGCGCCAAAGAACTACATTGGCTTTTCCAGGGTGATACAGGATTTCACAATCATAATCCTTTATCAACTCCAGCCATCTTCTCTGTCTCATATTCAACTCCTTCTGAGTGAAGATATACTTTAGACTTTTATGGTCCGTATATATCTCACATTTTTCCCCATAAAGATAATGTCTCCATATCTTTAGAGCAAACACTACCGCGGCCAGTTCCAGATCATGAGTAGGGTAAACTTTCTCATAATCCTTCAATTGCCGAGATGCATACGCAATGACTTTGCCATGTTGCATAAGCACACAACCAAGTCCTCTATGCGAAGCATCACTATACACTACAAAATTTCTTGTGTCATCTGGCAATGACAAAACAGGAGCTTCACTTAATCTCTTCTTCAGTTCTTGAAAACTGTCTTCACATTTATCCGTCCATACGTATTTCACCGTCTTCCTTGTTAAGTTAGTCAACGAGGTAGCTATCTTCGAAAAATCTTGGATAAATCTTCGATAGTACCCTGCTAACCCTAAGAAACTCCGCACCTCGATCCGGCGTTTTCGGTTGTTCCCAATTCATTCTTTGCTTCCACCTTTCTTTGGTTCCACTCGAAATCCCTCTTGGTCAATGACATGACCTAAAAATCGCACCTTTTCTAGCCAAAATTCACATTTGGTGAATTTCGCATATAACTTCTCATTTCTTAGTGTCTCCAACACAAATCTTAAGTGTTCGGCATGATCTTCTAGCGTCTTAGAATAGACTAGAATATCATCGATAAACACCCCGACGAACTTGTCTAAATATAGTTTGAACACTCTGTTCATCATATCTATAATTCAGCTGGTGCATTCGTCAACCCAAATGACATCACCAGAAACTCGTAATGACCATAACAAGTCTTGAATGCAGTCTTTGGTATATCTTCCTTCCTAACCTTCAACTGATGATACCCCATCCGCAAATATATTTTAGAAAAATACTTTGCCCCTTTCAATTGATCAAAGAGATCATCGATCCTGGGCAATGGGTATTTATTCTTTATTGTTAACTTGTTCAACTCTCGATAGTCGATACAAAGCCTTAACGATCCGTCTTTCTTCTTGACAAACAACACCGGTGCTCCCCACGGTGAAACACTTGGTTGAATGTACTTCTTATCCAATAGTTCCTGTAGCTGAACCATTAGTTCTTTCATTTCCACCGGCGCCATACGGTACAGTACCCTTGAAATCGGTGCTGTTCCTGGCATAGTGTCTATCACAAATTCGATCTCCTTATCCGGCGGTAAACCCGATAACTCACTTGGAAATACATCCATGAATTCGTTTACTATAGGTATTTGTTCCATGGTTTCTCCCACTCTTTGGGTATCAACAACATGGCATAGGTAACCTACACAACCCTTTCTTAAAAGTTTTCTAGTTTGTGTCACCATAAGGCAACACGGACGTCCCGGCAATTTACTACCGTAAAATACCACAGGAGGTTGCTTCAACGTCCTGATGCTCACACATTTCTTTTGGAAATCTATAATTGCTCCATGGTTAATCAACCAATCCATCCCGAGAATTACGTCGAATTCTCCTAACTTTATCGGTATTAAATCTACCGATAACTTACAACCACATACTTCTACGCAACAACTCCTATGAATATCTTCAACAGGAATTATCTCTTCGTTTGCTACCTTAATGTTCAAAGGTATAGGCAATTTTTCAGGAAATAATTATAGTCGTCTAGCAAAATCACATGATATAAACGAACAAGTAGCACCCGAATCAAATAGCATGTATGCATTTATATTGTTGATCGGAATAATACCTGCAACTCCATCCCCGATGCCACCGCATCTTGGACCATCATATTAAAAGTGCGGGCCATTGATTTCCCCGAGTGAAATTGGGCCACTAATAATAGCTAATTTCCCACTATTAGGTCCCTTATTTCCTTCTATCCCCTTCTTCGGGCAGTTCTTTGCTATGTGGTCAGTTGATCCACATACAAAGCATCCGTGATTCTTCTTCAGATTGGGACAGTAAGGCGAAATGTGCCCTTCCTATCCACAATTATAACATACCGCCTTACCTTTGAGACAGACTCCTAAGTGAGTCTTCCCATAGGTTTTACAGGCCTCCATCCTCCTCTTGGAGTCCCCTTGTTTCGCTTCGGTATTCCGAGAGTTAAAGCCCTTCCTCTTCTGACCGTTGCCACTTCCACTGGCTCCCTGGGTCTTGGTTCCTCCATCAACCATGACTTTGGTCTTCTTATCTTTGTGGTACTGGCTAAGACCCTCATTCCCACCTTCGGCAATTATTGCCTTTTCTAGTATGGTTCCAAAGGAAGTACTTTGGAACACAGAGATTCGGCTATAGAGCCAGGGTTTCAAGCCCTACTTGAACCTTCTAGCCTTTCTCACTTCAGTGTCCACTTGATGTGGAGCGAATCGTGCCAGTTCATTAAACTTGGCAAAGATATCTTTGAACCGCTATCATATCCCTTGTCTCAATTCTAGAAACCTCATCTCCATCCTCCCTTGCATACTCGTGGGAAAATAGTTCTCGAAGAAAATCTCCTTGAACCTCTCCCACGTTAGGTTCCCTATATTGTCCCTAGCCTGGTTTGCCTCCCACCAGAAGTTGGTCTCTCCCTTCATCAAATAGGTTGCTAAGGCAACCTTTTGACCCTCCTCAACATTTGCTATTACAAATGCTTTCTCGATTTCTTTTACCCATGTCTAGGCTTCTATAGGGTCCGTAGTTCCCTTGAACTCCGGCGGACTTACACTTTTGAAATCCTTAAAAGTAGTAGCTTGTACTACTCCAGGAATTATGGGTACATTAGCCCCTGTTCTATTAAATGCAGCCGTTAAAAGATTAATGAACTCCTACATTGGATTAACCGGACCACCCTCCGGTTGGTTAACATTAGCGCCCTGATTTCGTTGTCTCCTTCTTGGCGGCATTTTGCTGTTAAGAAAACAACACATCATTATTACTTTATTCTTGTTGGTTTGTTATTGTTTGTAATAAAACAACAACTCATACTCATTACTCAACATATTCCATAAAAAGATTTATATTGATTCATTACTTGTAGTATAATACTACATTGTTTACATTACTCAGCCTTAGCTGATTACATTTCCATCCCGCAATTACTTTCCAAAAATTGGGATTTACAAAAGACTACCCTTTGTTATACAAAAGAGGGTTTTACGTCACTTACTAGATACATAATATTTACATATCTATTCTACTCTAGCTATTTCTAGATTACATCTGCCATAAGGCATTCTCGAAATCCTTGTTGGCCAGACCGGCAATAACATCTCTACTGATGGTATGACGGGTCTGTCCTGCTTCTACCTGATATCCAGCTACCTGCTGCTGGAAATCTACATGAGAACTCCTATGAATATAGGACATCCTCTCCAACTTCCGCTTCTTAGTCTTTAGCTCCTGCTTGAGCTCAAAGACTTCTCCTCTCAAATCTCGGACTTTGTCCATAGCTAGGACTCTGTCATCGTGCTCCTCTTCCCACATTCCTTACATACTAGTCTTGTCCTCACGGACAGCTCGGAGTTCCTCTTTCAACTCCTTAACCTCTTGGCAGTAATGGACATTCCTATCCAATACCGACATAAACAGTGCCTTCACTGATTCCCCCATAGACATTTCCTCTGTAGGTGGAACCTGAGTCTCTGTAGATGGAACCTGGTCAAAGGACATCACGTCCACCTCCTCCTCCAACATGCCATCAAATATGGACATGTAGTCTAAGTCGTCTGAGTCTCCCGACTCGATGGTCACCAACTCAGATTCTACGGCTACGGAATTTGGTAGTATCTCTACCCGATTAATTGAATCCTCGCTTACTACATGTATATTTCTATACATATCATTTTCTCCTGACATCTACAATAAAACAATATAGTTTGATTAGTACACGTCAGTAAAATAATAAAAATACATAACATAATATAATGCATTTTTATAAGGTTACTTTCCATCTTTTACTTCTTTATTCTTTCATAAGGTTATGACTTAAGGTTCTACTTTCCCCCTTAAGTTTTATAACCTAGGCTTTGATACCAACTTGTATCGCCCAAAAATCCGGGTATCTTCCAACCCGACAGATGGTGCTATACTATACAACATTCATACATTCATTCAATTGAAAAGTCTCAAAGAACAAATATAACCTCTATATATTTAAAGTAATATTTATATTTCCCAAGTTCTAAACCCGTTACAAAAGGTTCTTTGTCATAATATCAGTTAAATTACAACAATAGACATATACTATTACAAGACAGCTTAGTAATCTGCCTTAGCTTTTCCCTTATCCTTTTTCAATCCTTCGGGACGTTCAATCTTAGCTGCATTCATATGGTTCAAGCAAGAGTGAGCATAACTAGCTCAGCAAGTATAAAAATTTAATAACAACATATTTGACACATACAAATCGTATATCTTCGATAACTGAACAATAATTATGAAGTAATATTGATAATTCAAAATAGCACTTCATCCTTTCTTTCAAAATGTTTTACAATAACAATAGTATTTAGTAAAAAATTCACTCCGGTTAGAGACCTCGAGTATTCATTCTTTATTGGAAAAGGACAACCCAGAAGCAAGTCCGTAAGCCCGATATCACTTACGAGCACTTCTAGGTGATCAGCCTATTGTACTCTATGTTGATCAACACTACATCCATTTAACGTATGCACGTTTAATCATTTGGCAACCTCACGTGCCTGTCGTTTTACCGAGAAAATATTTGTTTAACATTTCAGTCTTCTTTTGAAAACCATATCAAGTAGTTGACAAAAGATAGCAACATTTGATAATACATGAATAGATTATCAATTCATCAAGTCTAGCCAAAGGAATTGGCTTCAACTTCATCATACTTTAATTCATGCGAAAGAATACATGAATCTCAAAAAACTTGTTCAGATTGAACTGAGACAAGAGTTAGAATACTTGCCTTTAGCGTCTGCTATGGTAAATTAACTTTATGTTCAAGTCGATCAAATCTCTATAATACATGATCACATAATGCCTAACATTAGGTCACATATAATCAAGTACGTATATGACTATATCATACTCTTTATTTCAATCTAATTGTGTATTAGACTCATTTAATATTCATCCCGGTTTATCATTATGCTTGCATTATAATTGACTAGGTTATCTCAACCTTTATACATCATCCTTAAGGTTTAACAATGTTTAATCAATGTTACATTACCTTCCTTAAGTTATGTTTACTTCCATTTCTTTTCTTTATACTTAAAAAATTTCATTACTATCTTCACTCACGAGATCGGGCGATGCGGCGCCAAACTTTATACTACATCTCGCATACCGCACATGAGCTTAATGTATAATTGTCCCGGACTTGGCTGCCGCAAGCGAGTCCTTTACTTAATGGGTCCGGCTCCGCCGCCACACTCAAAGGATTTTGTCACTGTTCATGGAACAGCGGCGCCACTTATTGAACTAAGGTTCATTGCGGCGAACTCTTCTGATGCTCTTTCGATTCTTTGTTAAACATTGCGCTTGGCATACGGGTCTTTTACTTTAGGGTTGGCGCCAAGCACCAACTCTGTGCACCAGATATCATTTTCAGTTTTGAAATTTTGTGAACTTCCCGGACGCATAACTTCTTCGTTATAAGTCTGAATTGGCTCGTTCAAAAGCCTACGATTCACAAATTACGTACTCTACATGACCATTCAAGAATTTTATCTAACTGACTTTGTTTGCTAAAAATTCACCTATTGGTTCATTTTTAACGTAAACGATAAACGTTCGTGAACGTTCAACGCTCGTTTCTTCGTTCTAAGTCGGAATCTGGTCATTTTTGAGTCCGCAACTCTTAAATGCCGATTATGACTTGTCTCTATTGGAAAACAATGGTTTCGTGATCAAACAAAAATTTGACTTCCATTCCGAGAATTTTACGTATTCGACGTTTATCGTCCAATCATGCAAATTCTGGCAATTCTTCATTCTTATGATTTGATCAACATTACAAATGAACTTCATTCATCATGTGAACATCTCAACATATTTAATACAACAACATAGATTCATTGTTGGATTTTGACTTGTTCTTCATAAGTCTATAACTTGTCAAATTATAAACTACTTAAGATTTCATTGTTAATGACTTATGACAATTAAGGTTTCTTAATCATCATACTTTACATGCTCTTCACATATATCTTTACTTAGGTATACATGATACATATGATCATATAATTTCTTTTACATTCATATCATTTCTCTTAATAAACTTCTTATAAGTTCATATTATTTTCACATAAGTTTATAACTTATGCTAGCTTAAATGACTTATTACCAACTTAATTGGCTTAAGTTCATTACTTACTCATTCATGTTTCCTAATCCAACTTTTCTTATCATCCTATCATGGTAGAGATAGAAGATAATTGAGAAGAAGTCTTACTCTTTTGTAGTCTTGGTAAGTAGCTTGCTTCTTCTTCTTACTTATGGAATGACTTATGTGTAGCTTATTCTCTCTAACATTTAAGCACTTTAGATGTGTTGGATTAATTGATCAACCAACAAATGGCTTGTAAAGCTCTTCTATTTATAGACTTTCCAAGGTTAGGGTAGTTTGGTCTTTAAAACATCCCACCTCCTTAAGCCACCTCCTTACTATTCATTACTTGCTAGCCACTCTCTTATCTCTTACTTGGCCATTAATTCAATGTCTTGGTCAATACTCCTACTTGATCATCACACTTACTTGATCACCACATCACTTGGTCACCACATCACTTGGTCACCACACATTAACCATATCAATATGGTTTGCCCCATGGGTTATACAATCCATGGATTCTAGCTTGGGCTTACATTAATTAATCCTTGGGCTTTACTTTAACAAACACTAATTGGTTCATTTATTCATTAGTTGGGCTTCTCTCTCTAATTCACTTGGACTTGTATATAATTGTTTACCAATCATCCAAGTCCATTAACATTTATTAATACACATACATATAGTTCATGTATTATTTTCGTATTATAATTCATATAGAATTTATATACGATATTTCATCCTGCATACAAATGAAAGTAATATGCACACAAGCCAATCATGTTTGATGATAAAGCATATACTTTGTAACAATCTTATTCATTTATTAATAAAAAGTATTAATTTATTAAAGGCTTTTAATTATCTACATGATCTTTGTTTTATAATATGTGATAAACCCATAGTTTTAAGCAATGCTTTTAGAATAATGATGATGATCATTCTAATGAGATCTAAATTCTTAGAAAGCTTAAAACTAAAATAGTTCCCAATCATTGGATTACTAAATTGGGGATTAGTGAATCCGGATAGATTGGTACATACGTTGCTTGCTCATTGGATGAGGATGATTGATCTCATGATCATTTGTGTGGAGACACTAAAGCGAGTATGTAGGTGCTTATTAGAGAATAAGTTCATTTGAACGTGGCTCGCTAAGGAATACCTAATGGAGTTTTATTTGCTGTCAATAGGAATTCTGTAGTGATAGTAGTCAAGTAATCCTTGGACTTGAGATCATCATAGTATCTTGTGTATGATGAGTTATACTTTGACTTATTCCTTAAGACCCTTAGGGTATATCAAAGGGTATGCTTGGGTATAATAAGTTGTACATGGAGATAATGTATGATCAATAAAGAATCTATCACTTCTAATAAAAGAAGAGAAATGTCCTATGTGATTCGATAAATGACAACCCAAAGAATCCTTGGCGGCGAGAATGAAATTAGAAAGGAGTTTCTAATTTGCATTATTTGGAGTTGTGCATTTAAGAGTCGAAATACATATAATTAAATAAAATAAGACTTGACAGTAATTCCATGTCTTATATTTAATTGGGACATTGTATGGTGGAAGGATTGAATTGTACGGTAACTATTTACTCAAAGGTTCTTTAATGATTAATGGTGAAATCTATATTATCTGAAAAGTCGTTGATCGCTAGGAGAGCTTATCCCTATTGTAGAATAAATATTATTTATTTAAATAAATTAATTGTTTAATTTATTTATTTAAATAAGATTAGAATTGTTCTAATTGATTTATTCACAACCGGTTTAATATGGAGAACCTAAAGGGTCACACCATAAAAGGAAGAATAATTATTTAAGAAGTTAATGGCATAATCGTAATAATATGTTAAGTATATTTAATTTAATCTATGGTGATAGAATAAATTAAATAGCTTAATATTATTATTTAATATTTTAGAAATATTAAATATAAATTAATAAGAGGAGTCTTATTAATATTATTACAATTATTATTATTTTAATTTCTAAAAGAGTTTAGGAATTAATTTAATATAAGTACTCTCATTTATTCCTAATAAGATTAGGAGGTTAAATTAATTAAAAGAGTTTAATTAATTATCCCTAATAAGATTAGGGAGCCTAATTAATTAAAAGAATTTAATTAATTAAATAAAATCCAATTCCTTAATTGTTAAGGTGGGTTGCCCACATCTATTAATAAGAGGAGTCTTATTATGGGTGAGGGGGTTGTTGACTTTTTCAACATACGACATAATTCCAATTTGTTGGAGAGTACCCTTTTCTATAGAGATAGAAAACTAGGGTTGAGCCAATACCCCTTCTTCTTGAATTTTCTTCTTCCTTGGTGGATCACCTCTAGAGGCCAAACATTTGGGTGGCTAACGTTGATCAAAGGAAGGAACCAAACCCGGTGGATTCAAGATTGAGCGAAAAAGGATTTGGAGGTGAACTTGTACTGAGGAAGCTCGATCTTCAAGGGTATGATTTATTCTTTATCTTTTCGTTTAATTAATAATTGTGCATAAAGGGTGATCCGGGTATATGGTTTGTAAAAAATTTTAAACTCTGATTTTACACGCTTCCGCTTAATTTTGCAATTTGATTGCGTTGATGAATATTACAAACCTAACAGTGGCATCAGAGCCAAACCTTTATGTAAATTATTAATTATTTTAATTTAATATCTATATTGATATGTGTTTAGAACAATTTAATTGGGCATAATTTTATTGTATAAAATTTAAATATAAAAAAAAAAAAAATAGCGAATTCGGCCTATGTTAACCACGTGCTTTCATTGATGCTAATTCCGTGTCCTGCTAGATGGGAACAATTAATGGGTTTAATTGATGCTTATGGATTTCAAGGAGGTGTTTTTTTTGTTTTGAGGTGGCAGTCGTGTCACGGAATCAAGTAATAATCTTGTAAAAGGAATATATATATATATATATATATATATATATATATATATATATATATATATGGTATATATATATATATATATATTACGAATATATATATACATATATATATTCTTAATTATTATATAATTAAAATAAAAGTTTATTTTAATTTTAAAATAAAAGGTTTATTTTAATATTAAAATATAAAGTTTTATTTTAATTTTAATAATTTTATAATTAAAATAAAAGGTTTATTTTAATCTTAAAATAAAAGGTTTATTTTAATATTAAAATAAAAGATTTATTTTAATTTTAAAATTAAATTTCATGCTAACTAATTAGAGTTGGAATTGGATTCCATAATACATATTGGAGTTGAAATTGGATTTTATTTTTCCTAAAATAAAGGAGTTTATTTGTGAATAGGAAGTAAATCCATCTTTCCTTAAATAAAGGAGTTTGTTTAGATATGAAATAAGATTTCATATTATTTAAAATAAAAGAGTTTATTTGTGAATAGGAAAGAATCATCATTGTTTCCTTAAATAAAGGAGTTTATTTAAATATGAAATAAGATTTCATATTATTCAAAATAAAAGGAGTTTATTTGTGAATAGGAAAGAAAATCCGTGTTTCCTTAAATAAAGGAGTTTATTTAAATATGAAATAAGATTTCATATTATTCAAAATAAAGGAGTTTATTTGTGAATAGGAAAGATAATCCGTGTTTCCTTTAATAATTTTTTTATATATATATATGGAATTGGATTCCATAATTAATTAAAATAAAGGAGTTTATTTTGATTAAAGATTTTGATTAAAATAAAATAGTTTATTTTATTCAAAATAGGATAAATTAAAATAAAATAGTTTTATTTTGATTTAAATTTGGATTAAAATAAAGGAGTTTATTTTGATTCAAAAATAGATTTTATACTAACTAAATTTGCCCATTAAATGATATCAATATATATATTAAATGTTTATTATTCATGAGATGAATGTTATTTATTGATGCATATGATGATGTGTATGATAATAAATGGGATTGATTATGGACTATTGACCATGTGATTGGATTTTATTTTAGTTGGATGCATGAATGTATGGGTTTTATTAAATGGGGTTCTGCATTACCTCGTCTTCTCTAATTTTTCTTAATGTAAATTCTATCTCCTCCTATGTACTTCCCTTTGATTGCGATCAAGGTTTCTATTTATTTTAAATAGTTTTGTAATAGGAATAATTAGAATTAATTTTGAAAATTGGAGATCGAAAAGAGCAAGGAGCGCTTGAAGACCCGATTTGTAATGGAGCCCGGTTTAAATGTAATAGTTATATTTAAATATTATTTCTTGCACCCCTAGGGTTTGACCTTTTGGTTCACTTGGTGGCTCTAGTGAACCAAACTAGAATAAAAGTCCATAATCAATCCGGTAGAATATAGTATTCTATATGTGCATGCTTATACTATATATATTATATATTATGCAAACATGCTTCGCATGTTAATTAATATAATGGCGTATTTTATATATATATATGCATGCTACGCTAAATAAGATGAGACAAATTAATAACAAACCCCTCAATTTTTTATATTAAGTCCTAAGCGTTCAAAGATATTTGGAATATCGAGCGTCAGCCTTCTAGCATGATAAAATTAATAGAGTATTAAATATTTAATATGAGTTTGTTGTGTCACCACAAGGCAAGTATTAAGTATTTAAGATGTTAATTTATCACATTTGATGCTTATAAAGAAAATTGAACAATATTGTTTTGTTGTGTCACCACAAGGATGATATTTTTCTTTTTGAATATATGGAGTGCTAGGTCGGACTTAACTTGGATAATTTTGATTCGGATGTGCCACCACTTGATCAAAATAATCTAAGAGGCAAAAGAAAAGGAGTTGCATAGTTGATGTAATTGACAAAAGTTGTCTACCTATTTATTTATATATAGTTTGTTGTGTCACCACAAGGCTATATACATTTGAAATGGGATCCTTATTCTCACTAGCAAATCTTTATTTAGATTTTGCCAAAACTATATAAGTGAGGTAATATAGTTTGAAGAAAATAGTGGGAGATACCAATTTAAAACAAGACCTAATTTATTTTGGTAATTAATAAAAGAATGTATGTTAAAATGTTGTTAATTACAAATTCATTTACGAAATTTTACAATGTCTAAAATTACTATCATCACGAAAGCATATTAGATGCTAAATTAACTGGGGCCAATTAAACGGATTGGTTAAGGAATTTGAGAATAGTTCTCATAGGTTTGAAAAGCTATCTTATGTCCTTAATACGCCTATCCTCGCAATGGTTGCGAGCATAATGCCTCTGAGGAAGAGATTGCTACTTTTAGAAAGTGGCAAGATGTTGCCTGATTATTGGTTTGAATGCATCATGCTCGCATCCATGAGTAACTTGAGCTTGAATACAAGATGAAACTATGGATGCTCCTACTATATTCCCCGCACATCAAGTAGTTGATGGTAAAGAAAGTAGGACTAATAGATATCAAATATCTAAGGAGCTCTTCCGATCTAGAATGGCCAATGGCACTATAGTATAGATAAAAGTCCTTAACATTATCAATTTGATTGATCAATTAGAACAACGAGTTTTGTCATGGATGGAGAGTTGAGCCAAGATTTGATCTTGCACCCACTCCGGACTCCTTTCACAATTGTTGTGAATTTTTCATATGAACAAGCTAGATATCAACCCTCATTGATTTGCTTAACATATTGAAAAATGTTGAGAGTCACTTTCCAACCAAGAAAGATCGAGTCTTCTTGGTAGGGGCCAAAGGATCTTCCGAAAAAGAAGAAGAACTATTCAAAGAAGGTATATAGAAAGGCATAAACAAAGGATAATAAGAACAAAACTCGATATGGATAGCAAAGGAGTTTGCTTCCACTACAATAAGCTTTGGACACTTTGGAAAGAAAGCTGCGAGAAGTATCTTGCGAGAGGTTAACGAAAGAAGCTTAGTGAAGTTTGGTTACAATCTGATTTTGTTCATGATTGAAATAAATTTTCTTTAAGTCAAGGTTCTACTTGGGTATTGGATACCGACTTTGGTTATCATAAATATAGATTTATGAAAGGACCAAGCAGTAGAAAGCTAAACAAATATAAGTAATCCTATGTGTGGAAAATGAAGCAAAGGTTGCCATATTAGCCATAGAAACTTATAGTTTAGCGATGCTTACGGAAAATCTATTAAGTCGATAAGTTGTTATTGTATTCCGATTCTTGTTAAAAATATTATTTCCATTTTATTGTTGGACAATGAAATCTTTGGTATTATAATTAAGAACAATTGTTGTTCTATTTATAATAATAATGTTTTGTATAAATGGAATATTACTTAATAAATTTTGTATACTTGACTTACATGAAAATAATTTTGCATATTGAACAAATTAGTATAAGAAAAGGAGATGATCATTCAAAGAGTTGAATGTGTGTATTTGCTAAAATACAAGTGTGAATTATTTGAAAGGTTCAAAGAATTCAGAAGTAAAATAGATTTGAAAAGTATTAAGATTTTTGATTAGATCAAGGAATAAATACTTGTGCAATAAGTTTCTAGATCATCTCAAACGGTTTTTCTCATAATGGACACCTCATGATACTTAATAATTGATTGATGTATCTGAAAGGAAAAATCGTACCTTGTTGGACATGGTGCGGTCCATAATGATTTTACCGACATTCCAGTATCCTTCTAGGGTCATGTCCTAGAAATGGTACGCATATCTACGAAAATGGTAACCTCAAAATCCATTGAAAAGACTCCATAAAAGTTATGGACGGGGAGGATTCCTAATCTTAAGTATGTTAAGATAAGGGTTGTCCAACTTATGTGAAATGGTTTCAAAGGATAAGCTTGGGACAAGATTTGACAAGTCTGATTTGTGGGACATCCTAAAGTAAGTTTAGGGTATATGTTCTATAATCCTACTTAGCAAAAGGTGTTTGTTGCGAAACACGCCTTATAAAGATAAATGTGTTTATTATTGAAGGGGCTAGTGGGAGGATAATAGATCTTGAAGAGTTCAAGAACCACAAAACACTATAAGTCAAATAAGAGGAACACGTAGATAGACTATTGTACCACAAATCAATCGTAAGTGCGGAATAGTCTCAAGATACCTAGAAGGTATGGATTCATCATGGATGATGATGATGAGAGTGCACGATCATAGAAGATGATGATCCAGAATTCAGTTACATACGATGAGTAAGAGTTCTAGTGTGTACAAAAGGGTCGATTGGGGCGTCGTGACATTTCTAGTATTATATATTGATATACTACGGATGAGGAATAACATACCAATGCTACAATCGAGAAAGATAAAGTTGTCTAAACATTCCTCCATGAATGATTTGGGAAGAGTATCTTAATTGGGGATATAAATCTATATAGATAGATTTAAGAGGATGCTCGACTTAACCCAAGGAACGTATATTCATTTGATGCTAAAGTCGTTTAGCATGGCAAACTCCAAGAGATGTCTCATGTCGATGAGCTATGGAGTGTATCTCTCTTAATAGTCCCCACAGACTCCTGAAAAGAGAGGTCGCATGAGTAACAATCATGTATGCAATGAAATATACGAGACCTAATGTTGATCAGTCATATTATGGAGAAGTTCACTATGAGTCAGTGAAAAACATCTTAAAGTGCTTAACCGACACTAAGGATGTGATCATATTCATGGTGGGTCTGAATTAAAACTAGAGGGCTTAACAGACTCAAGTTTTTCAGACAGACCAAGACGACGAAAGTCCCTTTAAGGTAAAGGGTTACCTTGAACAGTGGTGTAGTGAATTGGAAAGGTTCCAAACAGCAAAGAGTTGCTGGTTTAGTGATAAAGACAAAGTAAGTAGCTATAAATGAAGCTGCAAGTTGATTGTTTGGATAAAAGTTCATTACAGAACTAGGAATAGTTCCTAAGTCTCATCTTGGATCTAAACATGTGTTGTGGCACTTTCATTTGATTATTAGAATCATTGAAAGATGGTAAATCACTATAGAGATAGTGGACTCTCATGAACAACATTACATATCCATTAACTAAAGCTTATCCAACAGCAGGATAATCGACACTTAGAGAAGAAGAGTATAAGATACATGGCGATTGGCTTTAGTGCAAGTGGGAGATTGAAAGTAATATGCACACAAGCCAATCATGTTTGATGATAAAGCATATACTTTGTAACAATCTTATTCATTTATTAATAAAAAGTATTAATTTATTAAAGGCTTTTAATTATCTACATGATCTTTGTTTTATAATATGTGATAAACCCATAGTTTTAAGCAATGCTTTTAGAATAATGATGATGATCATTCTAATGAGATCTAAATTCTTAGAAAGCTTAAAACTAAAATAGTTCCCAATCATTGGATTACTAAATTGGGGATTAGTGAATCCGGGATAGATTGGTACATCGTTGCTTGCTCATTGGATGAGGATGATTGATCTCATGATCATTTGTGTGGAGACACTAAAGCGAGTATGTAGGTGCTTATTAGAGAATAAGTTCATTTGAGCATTGGCTCGCTAAGGAATACCTAATGGAGTTTTATTTGCTGTCAATAGGAATTCTGTAGTGATAGTAGTACAAGTAATCCTTGGACTTGAGATCATCATAGTATCTTGTGTATGATGAGTTATACTTTGACTTATTCCTTAAGACCCTTAGGGTATATCAAAGGGTATGCTTGGGTATAATAAGTTGTACATGGAGATAATGTATGATCAATAAAGAATCTATCACTTCTAATAAAGAAGAGAAATGTTCTATGTGATTCGATAAATGACAACCCGATAGTCCTTGGCGGCGGCGAATGAAATTAGAAAGGAGTTTCTAATTTGCATTATTTGGAGTTGTGCATTTAAGAGTCGAAATACATATAATTAAATAAAATAAGACTTGACAAAGAAATTCCATGTCTTATATTTAATTGGGACATTGTATGGTGGAAGGATTGAATTATGCAGTAACTATTTACTCAAAGGTTCTTTAATGATTAATGGTGAAATCTATATTATCTGGAAAGTCGTTGATCGCTTGGGGAGGCTTATCCCTATTGTAGAATAAATATTATTTATTTAAATAAATTAATTGTTTAATTTATTTATTTAAATAAGATTAGAATTGTTCTAATTGATTTATTCACAACCTGGTTTAATATGGAGAACCTAAAGGGTCACACCATAAAAGGAAGAATAATTATTTAAGAAGTTAATGGCATAATCGTAATAATATATTAAGTATATTTAATTTAATCTATGGTGATAGAATAAATTAAATAGCTTAATATTTATTATTTAATATTTTAGAAATATTAAATATAAATTAATAAGAGGAGTCTTATTAATATTATTACAATTATTATTATTTTAATTTCTAAAAGAGTTTAGGAATTAATTTAATATAAGTACTCTCATTTATTCCTAATAAGATTAGGAGGTTAAATTAATTAAAAGAGTTTAATTAATTATCCCTAATAAGATTAGGGAGCCTAATTAATTAAAAGAATTTAATTAATTAAATAAAACCCAATTCCTTAATTGTTAAGGTGGGTTGCCCACATCTATTAATAAGAGGAGTCTTATTATGGGTGAGGGGGTTGTTGACTTTTTCAACATACGACATAATTCCAATTTGTTGGAGAGTACCTGTAAGACCCCAACTTATTATTAATGAAATTTAATTTTCTCTAATTTTGAAATAGTAAGGGTTGATTTGATTAATGTGGATAGTTAAGGGTTAAATACGCAAATATTTCAAAATAAGCAAGTGGTTATAAAATATTCATTGTTGTTTGGGAATATTCGTTTGGTGGTATATGGAATATTAAATGCTTGTCGGGAATATTAAATGCGAGGCCTTGACCATGTGTGGGCCCATAACTTGAAAGCAATTGGATGAGGAAAACGACAAAGTTTGGGTGGTTATAAATAACGGCGTAGTTATTCTGAATTAAGACCGTTGGAATACCCTATTGGTTAAAATCTGATGTCTGGCGTGGTTGCCAAAGAGTACACCAGATTGCATGATATTGTTGAATTATTGATCCTTACGTGAAAGGCACTACTCAATAATTTTCACACGATGAATTCTTGTTCAATAGTTTATTTTATTGATTCAATAATTGTTGCGTTGATATTTTATATTATTATTATTTCAATAATTGTCAACTTGCACAAGATATTTCCCATTATCGGATCAATAATTCATATTATTTGAATAATATTATTAGATAGCATTATTGGCAATGTCTAGAAAGTTACATCGAGGAGAGGTTTGGTCACCTAATTGCGGCGCCAAGATGAGGAGAAATCCTTATCGGAAAGCCCCTCTTTCCTCAGGAATAGCACGGTTGTCATAAATGTGATTACGTAATATTATTTGTGAATAATTAATTATTGATTCATATGACAAGAAAATATTTATTTTATATGAATATAAATGATGGATTTATTTATGTGGTTATTAATGAAGGAATTAATCTTTGAGATGTTTTATTTGTATTTTGTCCGGATTGGAGGTATTAAAAGATCAAATCGGTGTTATTACTGACTTTATTGTGTGAGTTATAATATTTAATCCGAATAGTTGGATCGTTGTAATTTTTGGATATGTTATACATATATAAGTTGAGTATATGTCCACAAATTTTGAACCGTTAAAGATGAGCGATAATTTATTATGAATTTTAAGAGGTGACCGATTGAAATTAGGTTATAAATGATTTTGGTGGAAAATTCTAGAATTGGTGGGCCCCACTTGTGGTTGGTGAAGAAATGTGCTGAATTTTATTTCAAATGTGGTGGGTGGGAATAGTAGCGAGTAAAGCCATCGGGTTTGCGAGTTTAAGTCTGCTTGGCGTCTAACATTTTCCTATAAATAGAGGCTAAGTTTAGAATTGAAAATCACACCGTAAACATAAGCTTTCTCTCTTTCTCTCTCTATATTATCGAGTGTATTTTGTGAGTATTTTGAGTATACTTTGAGTATTGTTAGGCGGTGCAGTTTCCTTGAAGACTATATCCGGTGTTTCAACTAAAAGTCTTGATTCTTTGAGGTAAGGGATGTTATTTTCTTCTCGAATGATATTATTTCTTCAATATCATTATCTTTGAAATATTGGTTGGAACTTTTATCAAATTTGGAACTTTTTCATGTATGAGGTTACTATTCATGAGTTTACTATTCACGAGTTACTATTCACAAGTACTATTCATGAAGCGTGAAGATGTTTTTTGTGGAATTTCTATCTTTTGGTGTCGAGTTACTATTCACGTATCTGGCCTTATTCACGAATCTGACTATTCACTTTCATTCAATTTAAAAATGAAAATTTTTCTTTTAAGTCTAAAATATCTATTCGGATACTAGCTTTGATTGTATCCATATTTTGATCATTCTTGAATTTTACTTCACTATGATTATTTATGAAGTATTTTTTGAACTCGGATTGTTTAAAAAATACGAATCCATAATATTCGTCATTTTGTTTCACTTTGGATTCGTTTCTTTAAAAATATTTTTCATCATCCTCGGTCTTAAATGATGATATTAGTGAATATCTTTGGCACTCAGTGCAAAGATGAATGATTTCTGAAGAATATCTTTGGCACTGAGTGCAAAGATGAGCGGTGTTTAAATGAACATACCGATGATGAATATCTTTGGCCTTTAGTGCAAAGATGAGAACAGTGTTGAGATGAACATGACCGATTGATGAATATCTTTGGCACAGTAGTGCAAAGATGAATATTTGATTTGAGATGAAAATTGATTGATGTTACGAGGATAAAATATTGATGATGGATTTGTTAAATTCATAGATTATAGTAGATTTCATTCTCTACGTAACTCTTCTATGAATTATTATTTCTACTGCGAATATTGATCTGAAACTTGTTGTCTATTGTATTCTATCAGATTTTTCCCTGTTGGAGACTAACGATAATTTGTTGTATATTATCTTAGTCATAACATTCTTCTTCTTGGGCTAGTTGAGCTCACCCTTTTCCTTGTTGTTCCATTTTTTCTTCTCAGGAGGCGAGAATGTAGCGAGTACTAGTCGGGGTATGGAATGAAGGTTCTAGAGAGAGTTGTTTAGTAGTCCTCACCATTATTGTAAAATAATGTATCAATAAATGTGATGAGGATTTATTTGAGTATAAATATTGTCTAGAAGATAATATTTGTATTTAAACTCACGATTTTATTGTTGTGATAATAAAGTTGTAGTTGTTTACGTACCATGTATTTGGCGACTCGAGAATGGGTTGGATGGAATGGACCTATTTTGGGGTCGTCCACACTTGGTATCGTATCGAGCTTAGGGATATGATCTCCAAGCGGAGATCGGGGAATAGAACTAGGAGGGAGAGACGAGTAAATCCTTCGCTAGTGTGTCCTACCTAAGCTTATTTGTTAGTTGGTCAAGATATAGGGATATTATGTGATATATTGATTTCCTTAATTAACCCTTGTTTTATGACGATGATTTGAGAATGTCGATGAGAATATTAATGATGGAGTAAATGAGACCGTGGAGATGCTGTATTTACCAACGAGGAGAACGTCACAACAGTGGCAATGTTCCTCCCATGAACAACACCACCGAGCGGATGATGAGCGAGGGGATGTTTAGAAGCTTTTTGCGATTCATGCAAAATCGACGAGGAGACTCGTGTTCAAAATACAGTGGAAATGATAGCAATTCACGGGTTGTCACAACCCAAACAGTTCAAAGAGTTGGGACCACGAAATTTAAGGGAAAGCGGATCCGATCATGGCGGAAACATGGGTCAAGCAAATTACCAAGATATTCGATGTCTTGGGATGCGGAGAAACGAGAAGGTTCCATTCGCCACCTTTATGTTCCGTGGCGAAGCGATTCTTGGTGGGAATCATGAAGCGTACCATCCAAATACACTCGGCGTGTCGTGGGAGACGTTTGAAAAGCAGTTCAATGACAAGTACTTCCACAAAAGTATTCGTCGTATGAAGGAAGTGGAGTTTATTAGACTAGAGCAGAATAACATGACGGTGTCCCAGTACGAGGCGAAGTTCACGGAGTTATCCAGGTTTGCACCTCATTTGGTGGAGAATGAGGAACGTATGACGTGGATGTTTCTTAGAGGTTTGAAACCCGGCGTACGTCGAGATCTCATTTCTCATAAATTTTCTCTCTATTCAGATGTTGTAAATAGGGCTCAATTATTAGAGCTAGATAACGAGTACGTTCAACCGAGGACCATAACCGAGGATCATATCAAGATAGCGATCATCGAATAACGATAACCAATGGAGAAAGAAGAATACGGACAAAGGCGGTAACCACTCGGTGGTAATCGTGGCCATGAAAATAGAAGAAGCGAGTCGGGGAGGAGATTTTAAAAGAGGAGATTCAACAACGACCATTTGAAGACGTCGGCGCCAAGAGTAACTAGTTTTAAGGGAGGAGAACGACCACCGGGTCGTATGTTACAAATCTTGGGAAAGAGGGACATATTAGCCCAAACCGCCTGACAGTTTAAGGTATGCTATAATTGTGGAAAAGAAGGACATATCGCTCGAGATTATGCGATATCGAAACCCGATCCAATGAGAATGGTGACTCAAAAGGATGTCCCGTAAAAGTCAAAGTCAACGATTTACGGAAGAGCGTTTGTCGTGGCCAGGTCAAAATGCAAGGAACCCAACAAAGTTAGCACGGGTTAGTTAATTATAAATTCTTGCGAAGTATATACCTTACTAGATACCCTGATTCTACCCATTATTTTATCTCTCTTTGCTTGCGCTCAACGTTTGAACTTGACTACGGAGAAATTAGACTTTGACTTATTTATGGAGACTCAGTTAGGAGAAACTTTCATTACATCCGTTGTTTAAAAATCTTGCTTGATTCAGTTGGCACTATCACATTACCTCATTAACCTTATAGAGATATTTGCTTTTGATGTGATTTTAAGGTTAACTACTCATCATCATACCAAAATTGATTGTTTTTGTAAGGTTGTTAGTTTTCATATTCCTAAGCAACTGTTATTCAATTCAAGCAATCAAACCATTGTAATCAAACATTTTCATATCAAGCCATGAAGTCATTCGTTTATTACGAATGTCAAGTTTTCTTAGTCCATGTTATGGATTTGAATAAAGACACGCGTCGATTTGAATAATATTCTGTTGTTATTGATTTTTCCCGATGTATTTCTGAAGAATTTCTTGGCTTACTCCCAAAGCTCGATATTAAATTTTGTATCGACTTTGAACCCTAAACACAAAACTCATTTCTAAAATCTCATATCGAATGGCTCTATTGAACTTCGAGAGTTAAAAATTCAACTATAAATTTGGTACTGAGCCTTTATCTTGTGACTTCCTTTGTGGAATTCACCTATGCGAGACTCTCTCTGTAGGGGCGTCATATTAGATGCGATAGTAAATCGATAGGTGTCATTGTGACGTCTTATCCAAGATTGGGATATGAGTCACGATTGAGAGCAACCTAAGTCGATGTCGAAATACGTAGCTTTCTAGGCTTAGTTGGTTATTATCGAGATTCGTTGAAGGATATTCTCGAATCGCTATTCCATTATCGTGGTGACTCGTAGAGATACAAAATTCGAATGGAGCAAGGAATGTGGGAAGAGCTTCAAGAACTCAAGAGGAGACTCATTTCAAAGACATGTTACGACCATGCCATCCTGGAAAAGCGAGCGTGGTAGGTGACGTGTTGAGTAGAAGATCGTATATAAAATGAGTGCGATATTGTCAAAGACTAATTTCAGTATAATTTACAAATAATAGAGATGGAGATGAAAACTCTAGGTACCCACGTGATGATATACTGAGTATAATCGACTTTAGTTAAAGTTTTCAAGCCACCCAATTCGGAGGTGATCGTATGAAGAGGAAAGTACAAGAAGGAGCTATTCCGGAAGCGAGAATTGATGAAGAAGGAATACTTCGAGTCCACTCTAGACTTTGTGTTCCTAACGACTCTGATTTGAAGTACAAGATTATGATGGAGGCACACAATACACCATTTGCAATCCATCCTGGAAGTACTAAAATGTATCGTGATCTTCGACATACATTTTGGTGGAACAATATGAAGAGAGAGATTGCAAAGTTTATCTCGATGTGTTTAACTTGCCAACGTGTAAAGGCGGAGCATCTAGTACCTAAGGGTCCGTTGCAACCACTTGAGATTCCGGAATGGAAGTGGGAACACATTACCATAGATTTAGTTCAAGGGTCTTCCTATGGTTTCTCAAGGCATCAATGCTATTTGGGTTATTGTTGATAGATTAACCAAATCTGCTCATTTCTTCTTGAATCTGGGAGACTTATTCCTTGAGCGTCTTGCTAGTATATGCGTGAATGAGATTGTGAGGTTGCATGGCATGCTGTATCCATAGTTTGGGATCGTGACCCAAGATTCACTTCAAGATTTTGGGTTAGCTTGCAAAAAGCTATGGGCACGGATTTGCGATTTAGTTCGGCATACCATCCCCAAAAGGATGGGCAATCAGAAAGGACTACTCAAACTCTTGAAGATATATTAAAACTCTGTGTCCTAGATTTCAAAGGAAGTTGGGATAAGTACTTGCCATTGGTGGAATTCTCATACAACAATAGTTATTAAACAAATATAGGCATGGTTCCATTCGAAGCATTATATGGACAAAAATGTCGTTCTCCAATATGTTGGGATGAGGTGGGTGAAGCAACATTGTTGGGACCCGAGTTAGTACGTATGACTAATGATTCGACAACGTATACAAACGGCACAAGATCGACAAAAGAGTTATGCGGATCTTCATCGAAAGGATGTGGAATTTAATGTAGGGGATCATGTATTGTTGCGAGTTGCTCCATGGAAGGGAGTTACAAGATTTGGGAAGAGAGGAAAGCTCAAATCCACGATTTATTGGTCCATTTCAAATTCTTGACCGAGTAGGAAATGTAGCCTATAGACTTGCGTTACCTCGAAGTATGTCTCGTGTTCATAATGTGTTTCACATATCGGTATTTCCGTAAATATGTGAAAGACCAACCACGTTATAGAGTTAGAACCAGACGAGATATAGCCAAGACCTAACGTATGAGGAGGTACCTGTCAAGATTTTGGATAGGAAGGAGCATGTCCTACGCGCAAAGGTCATACCACAAGTTAAAGTTTTGTGGAGGAATCATGCTATAGAGGAAATGACCTGGGAATTGGAAACGGAAATGAAAGCGAGGTATCCTCATCTTTTCAAACACACAGTGCGTCGTCAATTTCGAGGACGAAATTTCATAAGGAGGGGAGGTTGTAAGACCCCAACTTATTATTAATGAAATTTAATTTTCTCTAATTTTGAAATAGTAAGGGTTGATTTGATTAATGTGGATAGTTAAGGGTTAAATACGCAAATATTTCAAAATAAGCAAGTGGTTATAAAATATTCATTGTTGTCGGGAATATTCGTTTGGTCGTGGAATATTCAGATCGCTTGTGAATATTCGTAAATGCGACGCAGCCTTGACCATGTGTGGGCCCCATAACGGAAAGCGATTGGATGAGGAAAACGACAAAGTTTGGGTGGTTATAAATAACAGTAGCGTAGTTATTACCGATTAAGATTTGTTGGAATACCCGTTGGTTAAAATACGATGTCTGGCGTGGTTGCACAAAGAAGACGGTATTATTGCGATGATTGTTGAATTATTGATCCTTACGTAAGAAGGCACTACTCAATAATTTTCACGATGAGTTCTTGTTCAATAGTTTATTTTATTGATTCAATAATTGTTGCGTTGATATTTTATATTATTATTATTTCAATAATTGTCACTGCACAGTATTTCCCATTATCGGATCAATAATTCATATTATTTGAATAATATTATTAGATAGCATTATTGGCAATGTCTAGAAAGTTACATCAAGGAGAGGTTTGGTCACCTAATTGCGCTACCGATAAGGAGAAATCCTTATCGGAAAGCCCCTCTTTCTCGGAACACTGGTTGTCATAAATGTGATTACAGTAATATTATTTGTGAATAATTAATTATTGATTCATATGATAAGGAAATATTTATTTTATATGAATATAAATGATGGATTTATTTATGTGGTTATTAATGAAGGAATTAATGCTGAGATGTTTTATTTGTATTTTGTCGGATTGGAGGTATTAAAAGATCAAATCGGTGTTATTACAAACTTTTATTGTGTGAGTTATAATATTTAATCCGAATAGTTGGATCGTTGTAATTTTTGGATATGTTATACATATATAAGTTGAGTATATGTCCACAAATTTTGAACCGTTAAAGATGAGCGTATAATTTATTATGAATTTTAAGAGGTGACTGATTCAGAAATTAGGTTATAAATGATTTTGGTGGAAAATTCTAGAATTGGTGGGCCCCACTTGTGGTTGGTGAAGAAATGTGCTGAATTTTATTTCAAATGTGGTGGGTGGGAATAGTAGCGAGTAAAGCCATCAGAGTTACTTGCGAGTTAAGTCCGCTTGAAGCGTGCTAACATTTTTCTATAAATAGAGGCTAAGTTAGAATTGAAAATCACACCGAAACATAAGCTTTCTCTCTCTCTCTATATTATCGAGTGTATTTTGTGAATATTTTGAGTATACTTTGAGTATTGTTAGACGGTCTGAGTTCCTTCAAAGACTATATCAAATGTTTCAAACTAGAAGTCTTGATTCTTTGAGGTAAGGGATGTTATTTTCTTCTCAAATGATATTATTTCTTCAATATCATTATCTTTGAAATATTGGTTGAAACTTTTATCAAATTTGGAACTTTTTCATGTCGGGGTTACTATTCATGAGTTCTTATTCACGAGTTACTATTCATGAGTTACTATTCACGATTACTATTCACGAGTACTATTCATGAAGCGTGAAGATGTTTTTTTTGTGGAATTTCTATCTTTTGGTGTGAGTTACTATTCACGTATACGGCCTATTCACGTATCTGACACTATTCACGAATATTTAAGACTATTCAATTTAAAAAATGAAAATTTTTCTTTTAAATAAAATATCTATTCGGATACTAGCTTTGATTGTATCCATGTTTTGATCATTCTTGAATTTTACTTCACTATGATTATTTATGAAGTATTTTTGAACTTGGATTGTTTAAAAGTACGAATCCATAATATTTGTCATTTTGTTTACCGGATTCGTTTCTTTAAAAATATTTTCATCATCCTCACCTTAAATGATGATATTAGTGAATATCTTTGGCTGTAGTAGTGCAAAGATGAATGATTTCTGAAGAATATCTTTGGCTGTGTAGTGCAAAGATGAGCGGTGTTTAAATGAACACGACCGATCGATGAATATCTTTGGCCTTTAGTGCAAAGATGAACAGTGTTGAGATGAACATGACCGATTGATGAATATCTTTGGCTCAGTAGTGCAAAGATGAATATTTGATTTGAGATGAAAATTGATTGATGTTACAGGATAAAATATTGATGATGGATTTGTTAAATTCATAGATTATAGTAGATTTCATTCTCTACGTAACTCTTCTATGAATTATTATTTCACTGCGAATATTGATCTCAAACTTGTTGTCTATTGTATTCTATCGATTTTTCCTGTTGGAGACTAACGATAATTTGTTGTATATTATCTTAGTCATAACATTCTTCTTGGGGCTAGTTGAGCTCACCCTTTTCCTTGTTGTTCCATTTTTCTTCTCGTGGAGGCGAGAATGTAGCGAGTACTAGTGGGGTATGGAATGAAGGTTCTAGAGAAAGTTGTTTAGTAGTCCTCACCATTATTGTAAAATAATGTATCAATAAATGTGATGAGGATTTATTTGAGTATAAATATTGTCTAGAAGATAATATTCAGTATTTAAACTCACAGTTTATTATTGTGATAATAAAGTTGTAGTTGTTTACGTACATGTATTTGGCGACTCGTAATGGGTTGGATGGAATGGACCTATTTTGGGGTCGTCACAAAGACTTTTCTTTCTATAGAGATAGAAAACTAGGGTTGAGCCAATACCCCTTCTTCTTGAATTTTCTTCTTCCTTGGTGGATCACCTCTGAGGTCAAACATTTGGGTGGCTAACGTTGATCGAAAGGAAGGAACCAAACCCGATGGATTCAAGATTGAACGCGAAAGGATTTGGAGGTGAACTTGTACAGGAAGCTCGATCTTCAAGGGTATGATTTATTCTTTATCTTTTCGTTTAATTAATAATTGTATAAAGGGTGATCCGTATATGGTTTGTAAAAATTTTAAACTCGATTTTACACGCTTAAGCTTTAATTTTGCAATTTGATTGCGTTGATGAATATTACAAACCTAACAGTGGCATCAGAGCCAAACCTTTATGTAAATTATTAATTATTTTAATTTAATATCTATATTGATATGTGTTTAGAACAATTTAATTGGGCATAATTTTATTGTATAAAATTTAAATATAAAAAAAAAAAAAAGCGAATTCGGCCTATGTTAACCACGTGCTTTCATTGATGCTAATTCCGTGTCCTGGTAGATGGGAACAATTAATGGGTTTAATTGATGCGCACGGATTTCAAGGAGGTGTTTTTTTTTTTTTTGAGATGGCAGGTCACGGAAATCAAGTAATAATCTTGTAAAAGGAACGGATATATATATATATATATATATATTATGGTTATATATATATATAATATATATTACGAATATATATATACATATATATTCTTAATTATTATATAATTAAAATAAAAGTTTATTTTAATTTTAAAATAAAAGGTTTATTTTAATATTAAAATATAAAGTTTTATTTTAATTTTAATAATTTTATAATTAAAATAAAAGGTTTATTTTAATCTTAAAATAAAAGGTTTATTTTAATATTAAAATAAAAGATTTATTTTAATTTTAAAATTAAATTTCATGCTAACTAATTAGAGTTGGAATTGGATTCCATGATAACTAATTGGAGTTGAAATTGGATTTTATTTTTCCTAAAATAAAGGAGTTTATTTGTGAATAGGAAAGTAAATCCATCTTTCCTTAAATAAAGGAGTTTGTTTAGATATGAAATAAGATTTCATATTATTTAAAATAAAAGAGTTTATTTGTGAATAGGAAAGAGAATCCTTGTTTCCTTAAATAAAGGAGTTTATTTAAATATGAAATAAGATTTCATATTATTCAAAATAAAGGAGTTTATTTGTGAATAGGAAAGAAAATCCGTGTTTCCTTAAATAAAGGAGTTTATTTAAATATGAAATAAGATTTCATATTATTCAAAATAAAGGAGTTTATTTGTGAATAGGAAAGATAATCCGTGTTTCCTTTAATAATTTTTTTTATATATATATGGAATTGGATTCCATAATTAATTAAAATAAAGGAGTTTTTTTATTAAAGATTTTGATTAAAATAAAATAGTTTATTTTATTCAAAATAGGATAAATTAAAATAAAATAGTTTTATTTTGATTTAAATTTGGATTAAAATAAAGGAGTTTATTTTGATTCAAAATATAGATTTTATACTAACTAAATTTGCCCATTAAATGATATCAATATATATATTAAATGTTTATTATTCATGAGATGAATGTTATTTATTGATGCATATGATGATGTGTATGATAATAAATGGGATTGATTATGGACTATTGACCAATGTGATTGGATTTTATTTTAGTTGGATGCATGAATGTATGGGTTTTATTAAATGGGGTCATTGCACCTCGTCTTCTCTAATTTTTCTTAATGTAAATTCTATCTCCTCCTATGTACTTCCCTCGATCACGATCAAGATTTCTATTTATTTTAAAATAGTTTTGTAATAGAAATAATTAGAATTAATTTTTGAAAAATTGGAGATCAAGGAGCAAGGAGCGCTTGAAGACCCGTTTGTAATGGAGCCCGGGTTTAAATGTAATAGTTATATTTAAATATTATTTCTTGCACCCTAGGGTTTGACCTTTTGGTTCACTTGGTGGCTCTAGTGAACCAAACTAGAATAAAAGTCCATAATCAATCCAGGTAGAATATAGTATTCTATATGTGCATGCTTATACTATATATATTATATATTATGCAAACATGATTCGCATGTTAATTAATATGACGCGTATTTTATATATATATATGTGCATGCCGCTAAACAAGATGAGACAAATTAATAACAAACCCCTCAATTTTTATATTAAGTCCTAAGCGTTCAAAGATATTTGGAATATCGAACGTCGCCTTCTAGCATGATAAAATTAATAGAGTATTAAATATTTAATATGAGTTTGTTGTGTCACCACAAGGCAAGTATTAAGTATTTAAGATGTTAATTTATCACATTTGATGCTTATAAAGAAAATTGAACAATATTGTTTTGTTGTGTCACCACAAGGATGATATTTTTCTTTTTGAATATATGGAGTGCTAGGTCGGACTTAACTTGGATAATTTTGATTCTTGATGTGCCACCACTTGATCAAAATAATCTAAGAGGCAAAAAGAAAGGAGTTGCATAGTTGATGTAATTGACAAAAGTTGTCTACCTATTTATTTATATATAGTTTGTTGTGTTACCACAAGGCTATATACATTTGAAATGGGATCCTTATTCTCACTAGCAAATCTTTAATTAGATTTTGCCGAACTATATAAGTGAGGTAATATTGTTTGAAGAAAATAGTGGGAGATACCAATTTAAAACAAGACCTAATTTATTTTGGTAATTAATAAAAGAATGTATGTTAAAATGTTGTTAATTACAAATTCATTTACGAAATTTTACAATGTCTAAAATTACTATCATCGCTGAAGCATATTAGATGCTAAATTAACTGGACCAAATTAAACGGATTGGTTAAGGAATTTGAGAATAGTTCTCATAGTTTGAAAAGCTATCTTATGTCCTTAATCGCCTATCCTCGCAATGGTTGCTACTTTTAGAAAGTGGCAAGATGTTGCTACTTTTTGGTGTTTGAATGCATCATGCTCGCATCCACGAGTAACGAGCTTCAGCTTGACGTCGAAGATGAAACTATGGATGCTCCTACTATATTCCTGCACATCAAGTAGTTGATGGTAAAGAAAGTAGGACTAATAGATATCAAATATCTAAGGAGCTCTTCCGATCTAGAATGGCCAATGGCACTATAGTATAGATAAAAGTCCTTAACATTATCAATTTGATTGATCAATTAGGACAACGAGTTTTGTCATGGATGGAGAGTTGAGCCAAGATTTGATCTTGCACCCACCCCGACTCCTTTCACAATTGTTGTGAATTTTTCATATGAACAAGCTAGATATCGACCTCACCGATTTGCTTAACATATTGAAAAATGTTGAGAGTCACTTTCCAACCAAGAAAGATCGAGTCTTACTGGTAGGGGCCAAAGGATCTTCGAAAAGAAGAACGATTCAAAGAAGGTATATAGAAAGGCATAAACAAAGGATAATAAGAACAAAACGATATGGATAGCAAAGGAGTTTGCTTCCACTACAATAAGCCCGGACACTCTGAAAAGAAATCTGCGAGAAGTATCTTGCGAGAGGTTAACCAAAGAAGCTTAGTGAAGTTTCGATTTACAATACGCTTTTGTTCATGATTGAAATAAATTTTTCTTTAAGTCAAGGTTCTACTTGGGTATTGGATACCGACTTTGGTTATCATAAATATAGATTTATGAAAGGACCAAATGAGTAGAAAGCTAAACAAATATAAGTAATCCTATGTGTGGAAAATGAAGCAAAGGTTGCCATATTAGCCATAGAAACTTATAGTTTAGCGATGCTTACACGGAAAATCTATTAAGTCAATAAGTTGTTATTGTATTCCGATTCTTGTTAAAAATATTATTTCCATTTTATTGTTGGACAATGAAATCTTTGGTATTATAATTAAGAACAATTGTTGTTCTATTTATAATAATAATGTTTTGTATAGAACTGGAATATTACTTAATAAATTTTGTATACTTGACTTACATGAAAATAATTTTGCATATTGAACAAATTAGTATAAGAAAAGGAGATGATCATTCAAAGAGTTGAATGTGTGTATTTGCTAAAATACAAGTGTGAATTATTTGAAAGGTTCAAAGAATTCAGAAGTAAAATAGATTTGAAAAGTATTAAGATTTTTGATTAGATCAAGGAATAAATACTTGTGCAATAAGTTTCTAGATCATCTCAAACGGTTTTTCTCATAATGGACACCTCATGATACTTAATAATTGATTGATGTATCTGAAAGGAAAAATCGTACCTTGTTGGACATGGTGCGGTCCATAATGATTTTACCGACATTCCAATATCCTTCTAGGGTCATGTCCTAGAAATGGTGCATCTCTCGAAAATGGTAACCTCAAAATCCATTCAAGACTCCATAAAAGTTATGGATGGGGAGGATTCCTAATCTTAAGTATGTTAAGATAAGGGGTTGTCCAACTTATGTGAAACGGTTTCAAAGGATAAGCTTGGGACAAGATTTGACAAGTACAATTTGTGGGACATCCTAAAGTAAGTTTAGGGTATATGTTCTATAATCCTACTTAGCAAAAGGTGTTTGTTGCGAAACACGCTGCCTTCTAAGATAAATGTGTTTATTATTGAAGGGCTAGTGGGAGGATAATAGATCTTGAAGAGTTCAAGAACCACAAAACACTATAAGTCAAATAAGAGGAACTCAGAGATGAACTTTATTGTACCACAAATCAATCGTAAGTCCGAATAGTATCAAGATACCTAGAAGGTATGGATTCATCATGGATGATGATGATGAGGTACGCATCATAGAAGATGATGATCCAGAGTTACATACGATGAGGTAAGAGTTCTAGTGTGTACAAAAGGGTCAGTGGGAGCGTCGTGACATTTCTAGTATTATATATTGATATACTACGGATGAGGAATAACATACCAATGCTACAATCAGTAAAGATAAAGTTGTCTAAACATTCCTCCATGAATGATTTGGGAAGAGTATCTTAATTGGGGATATAAATCTATATAGATAGATTTAAGAGGTCGCTCGACTTAACCCGAGGAACGATATTCATTTGATGCTAAAGTCGTTTAGCATGGCAAACTCCAAGAGATGTCTCATGTCGATGAGCTATGGAGTGTATCTCTCTTAATAGTCCCCACAGACTCCTGAAAAGAGAGGTCGCATGAGTAACAATCATGTATGCAATGAAATATACGAGACCTGATGTTGATCAGTCATATTATGGAGAAGTTCACTATGAGTCAGTGAAAAACATCTTAAAGTGCTTAACCGACACTAAGGATGTGATCATATTCATGGTGGGTCTGAATTAAAACTAGAGGGCTTAACAGACTCAAGTTTTTCAGACAGACCAAGACGACAGAAAGTCCACTTTAAGGTAAAGGGTTACCTTGAACAGTGGTGTAGTGAATTGGAAAGGTTCCAAACAGCAAAGAGTTGTTGGTTTAGTGATAAAGACAAAGTAAGTAGCTATAAATGAAGCTGCAAGTTGATTGTTTGGATAAAAGTTCATTACAGAACTAGGAATAGTTCCTAAGTCTCATCTTGGATCTAAACATGTGTTGTGGCACTTTCATTTGATTATTAGAATCATTGAAAGATGGGAAATCACTATAGAGATAGTGGACTCTCATGAACAACATTACATATCCATTAACTAAAGCTTATCCAACAGCAGGATAATCGACACTTAGAGAAGAAGAGTATAAGATACAATGGCGATTGGCTTTAGTGCAAGTGGGAGATTGAAAGTAATATGCACACAAGCCAATCATGTTTGATGATAAAGCATATACTTTGTAACAATCTTATTCATTTATTAATAAAAAGTATTAATTTATTAAAGGCTTTTAATTATCTACTACGTGATCTTTGTTTTATAATATGTGATAAACCCATAGTTTTAAGCAATGCTTTTAGAATAATGATGATGATCATTCTAATGAGATCTAAATTCTTAGAAAGCTTAAAACTAAAATAGTTCCCAATCATTGGATTACTAAATTGGGGATTAGTGAATCCGGGATAGATTGGTACATACGTTGTTTTCATTGGATGAGGATGATTGATCTCATGATCATTTGTGTGGAGACACTAAAGCGAGTATGTAGGTGCTTATTAGAGAATAAGTTCACCGAACGTGGCTCGCTAAGGAATACCTAATGGAGTTTTATTTGCTGTCAATAGGAATTCTCAGTAGTGATAGTAGTACAAGTAATCCTTGGACTTGAGATCATCATAGTATCTTGTGTATGATGAGTTATACTTTGACTTATTCCTTAAGACCCTTAGGGTATATCAAAGGGTATGCTTGGGTATAATAAGTTGTACATGGAGATAATGTATGATCAATAAAGAATCTATCACTTCTAATAAAAGAAGAGAAATGTCCTATGTGATTCGATAAATGACAACCCAAAGAGTCCTTGGCGGCGCGTAATGAAATTAGAAAGGAGTTTCTAATTTGCATTATTTGAGTTGTGCATTTAAGAGTCGAAATACATATAATTAAATAAAATAAGACTTGACAAGAATTCCATGTCTTATATTTAATTGGGACATTGTATGGTGGAAGGATTGAATTGTCATGCGGTAACTATTTACTCAAAGGTTCTTTAATGATTAATGGTGAAATCTATATTATCCGGAAAGTCGTTGATCGCTAGGGAGGCTTATCCTATTGTTGAGAATAAATATTATTTATTTAAATAAATTAATTGTTTAATTTATTTATTTAAATAAGATTAGAATTGTTCTAATTGATTTATTCACAACCTAGGTTTAATATGGAGAACCTAAAGGGTCACACCATAAAAGGAAGAATAATTATTTAAGAAGTTAATGGCATAATCGTAATAATATATATTAAGTATATTTAATTTAATCTATGGTGATAGAATAAATTAAATAGCTTAATATTATTATTTAATATTTTAGAAATATTAAATATAAATTAATAAGAGGAGTCTTATTAATATTATTACAATTATTATTATTTTAATTTCTAAAAGAGTTTAGGAATTAATTTAATATAAGTACTCTCATTTATTCCTAATAAGATTAGGAGGTTAAATTAATTAAAAGAGTTTAATTAATTATCCCTAATAAGATTAGGGAGCCTAATTAATTAAAAAAAGAATTTAATTAATTAAATAAAACTCAATTCCTTAATTGTTAAGGTGGGTTGCCCACATCTATTAATAAGAGGAGTCTTATTATGGGTGAGGGGTTGTTGACTTTTTTCAACATACGACATAATTCCAATTTGTTGGAGAGTACCCTTTTCTATAGAGATAGAAAACTAGGGTTGAGCCAATACCCCTTCTTCTTGAATTTTCTTCTTCCTTGGTGGATCACCTCTAGAGGCCAAACATTTGGGTGGCTAACGTTGATCGAAGGAAGGAACCAAACCCGATGGATTCAAGATTGAGCGAAAGGATTTGGAGGTGAACTTGTACCTGAGGAAGCTCGATCTTCAAGGGTATGATTTATTCTTTATCTTTTCGTTTAATTAATAATTGTGCATAAAGGGTGATCCGGGTATATGGTTTGTAAAAAATTTTAAACTCTGATTTTACACGCTTCCGCTTAATTTTGCAATTTGATTGCGTTGATGAATATTACAAACCTAACAACAAACTCGTATAATACTTCATATTATGCTCGTTTTCATTACTTCGTACAATACCAAGTATCATACAATTATTACTTATTCTTTAACACTTCGCTTTACTTAACGTTTATTATTTAAGTCCACAAGCGAATTATTACTTTTTCCAAAACTAGATTTTTATTACATAATCCATCTTACCTTGTTATTCCATCATTGCGTATTTCTCGGAATCTCAAAATTATATCCCGAGCAAATACCGATGAATAGTGTTTTTCAAAAAATTTCTCAGAAAACTTTTATTTTCGTCTTGGAAATTCAAACACTTTAATTCATCCACGTAGCCCAGATACTACGATATTCTAACATCAATAGGTTATACAATGACAACCGTCTTGATAACACATGGAATATGATTTTATTATTATTTAACTTAATAAAATCATTTTACAATAAGATCCGTATTTCTCGGTCGTTACAACTATAAGATCTGACTAACAACATGCCCAGAAACTTTAAGATCTAAGATTTATGCTTGGTCAAACATGCTAACTCGAAAACTGACTTTGAAGGCTCAAGAACACAATAGGCTACACTTTCTGTCGCTAAAGGCCTATAGCGACAGTTTTATTAATTTTAATTAATTAAATTTCCAAAAATTATTTAAAAATAGAAATTAATTTCTGAAAATTACAAAAATTATTTTAAAAATTATTTGAAGTTATAAAAATTAACTTTTAATAATTTGACATATTTTTCATAAATATTAATATTTATTTGTATATTATTAATATTTAATTTATTTAATAAATGAATTAAAAATTGATTAAAAATGATTTTATTATATTAAAAATCATTTTAAATAATAAAATGGTGTTTATAAAATATAACTTTTAATATTTTAAGACAAATTTCATTAATTATTTAATATTAATGATATTAAACTTATTTAATAATTATATTAAATAAATTAGTTTAAAAATGTTTTTAATATTAGAAAAATTATTTTAAATGAAAATAAATATTTTAAAATATTTGAAGTTATAAAATATAACTTTTAATATTTAAGGTAAATTTCATTAATAATTTAATATTAAATGATATTAGAGTTAATTAATAAAAATACTAAATAAATAATTTAAAAATGGTTTTATTAATTTAAAATCATTTAAAAGGATACAAATGAATTAAAAATATTTTAAGTTATAATTAATGACTTTTAATATTTTGATAAATAGTACATTAATATTTAAATATTAATGGTAATTATTTAAAATAATTTTAATTGTTTTAAAAATCATTTAAGGGTAATGTTAATACTTTAAAAATATTTTGAGTTATTATAAATAACTTTAATATTTTGGCAATGGTTTCATTAATAGTTTAATAATAATTAAATATTAATGATAATAGAATTATTTATTATTTAAATCATTTAAAAATGATTCCGGTGTTTGAAAAATCATGAAAAATTATAACAATTATTTAAAAATTATTATAAGTCATTTAAAAATAATATGACTAATATTTTTAGTTATTAAACTACAGGATAGAGTCTTAGACTCGATAATTACCCAATAAAGTCGTCGGTACACCGACATATTTTAGAAAATAATCTGGACTTAGATAATTTGAATAGATACGTGTTTGTTTGTGATCCAATGACTGTTAAACATGTGTGACAATGTGATTAGTGTGACGACCCCAAAATAGGTCCATTCCATCCAACCCATTCTGAGTCGCCAAATACATGGTACAGAAACAACTACAACTTTATTATCACAACAATAAAACTGTTAGTTTAAATACAAATATTATCTTCTAGACAATATTTATACTCAAATAAATCCTCATCACATTTATTGATACATTATTTTATAATAATGGTGAGGACTACTAAACAACTCTCTCTAAACCTTCATTCCATACCCGACTAGTACTTCGCTACATTCTCGCCTCCCGAGAAGAAAAATGGAACAACAAGGAAAAGGGTGAGCTCAACTAGCCCAAGAAGAATGTTATGACTAAGATAATATACAACAAATTATCGTTAGTCTCCAACAGGAAAAATCGATAGAATACAATAGACAACAAGTTTTGAGATCAATATTCGCAATGAAATAATAATTCATAGAAGAGTTACGTAGAGAATGAAATCTACTATAATCTATGAATTTAACGATCCATCATCAATATTTTATCCTCAGTAACATCAATCAATATTCATCTCAAATCAAATATTCATCTTTGCACTACTGTGCCAAAGATATTCATCGATCGGTCATGTTCATTTAAACACTGCTCATCTTTGCACTATGGGCCAAAGATATTCTTCAAAATCATTCATCTTTGCACTACGTGCCAAAGATATTCTTCAGAAATCATTCATCTTTGCACTACGGAGCCAAAGATATTCAATAATATCATCATTTAAGACCGAGGATGATGAAAAATATTTTAAAGAAATCGAATCCAATGAAACAAAATGACAAGGATTAAGGATTAAGGATTAAGTACTTTGTTTTATCCATGTCCAATAATACCTCAAAATAATCATAGTGGTGTAAAATTCAAGAATGATCAAAACATGGATACAATCAAAGCTAGTATCCGAATAGATATTTTAGACGAAAAGAAAAATTTTCATTTTTCTATGAATAGTCTTAGATTCGTGAATAGTTCAAGTATACGTGAATAAGTAACTTCGGACACCAAAAGATAGAAATTCCACAAAAAACATCTTCACGCTTCATGAATAGTACTCGTGAATAGTAACTTCGTGAATAGTAACTCATGAATAGTAACTCGTGAATAGTAACTCATGAATAGTAACCTGACATGAAAAGTTCCAAATTTGATAAAAAGTTCCAACCAATATTTCAAAGATAATGATATTGAAGAAATAATATCATCCGAGAAGAAAATAACATCCCTTACCTCGAAAAGACAAGATTTAGTTGAAACACCTGGATATAGTCTTTGAAGGAACTTGCACCGCCTAACAATACTCAAAGTATACTCAAAATACTCACAAGAATACGCTCGATAATATAGAGAGAGAAGAGAAAACTTGTTTACGGTGTGATTTTAATTCTAACTTAGCCCTCTATTTATAGGAAAATGTTAGCACGTTGAAGGCAGACTTAACTTGCGCAACTTTGATGGCTTTACCTCGCTACTATTCCCACCCACCACATTTGAAATAAAATTCAGCACATTTCTTCACCAACCACAAGTGGGGCCCACTCAATTCTAGAATTTTCCACCAAAATCAATTATAAACCTAATTTCCGAATCCGACACCTCTTAAAATTCACAACAAATCATTCGTGCATTTTTAACGGTTCAAAATTTGTGGACATATACTCAACTTATGTATGTATAACATACCCAAAAATTACCACAATCCAACGGTCGGATTAAAAATTATAACCCCATGATGTATCTCAAAACCCCGATTTTATTTTTTAATACCTCCAATCCGATAAAATCTTGATAAAACACCTCAACAATATTTTCTTCATTTATAACCACATAAATAAATCCATCATTTATATCCACATAAAATAAATATTTCTTTATCATATGAATCAATAATTAATTATTCACAAATAATATTACGAAATCACAATTATGACAACCAGTAGTTCTCAGAAAGGGGCTTTCCAATAAGGATCTCTCCTTCATCGCCGCCGTAATTAGGTGACCAAACCTCTCCTTAGATGTAACTTTCTAGACATTGCCAATAATGTTATCTAATAATATTATTCAAATAATATGAATTATTGATCCGATAATGGGAAATCTTTATGCGGTGACAATTATTGAAACAAAGAATAATATAAAAATACCAACGCAAAGAATTATTGAATCAATAAAATAAACTATTGAACAAGAATTCACCGTGAAAATTATTGAGTAGTGCCATCTTACGTGAGTCAATAATTCAACAATCTTTGTCAGTAATACCGCAGTGTCTTCTTTATGTAACCACGCCATTCATCGTATTTTAACCACCGGGTATTCCAACGATCTTAATTGTAATAACTACGCCATTAATTATAACCACCCAAACTTTGTCGTTTTCCTCATCCAATCGCTTTCATGGGCCCACACATGGTCACTGCTAGTCAGTCATTTAATATTCCCAACAAAGATTTAATATTCCACGACCAAACGAATATTCCCCGACAAAAATGAATATTTTATAACCACTTGCTTATTTTGAAATATTTATGCGTATTTAACCCTTAACTATCCACATTAATCAAATCAACCCTTACTATTTCAAAATAATAAATAAAGGAAATTCCTTTTATTTAAAAAATTTGAGGTCTTACAACCTCCCTCCTTATGAAATTTCGTCCTCGAAATTGGCGTGACGACTGTGTGTTTGAAAAGGTGAGGATACCTCGCTTTCATTTCCGCTTTCCAATTCCCGGTCATTTCCTCTATAGCATGATTCCTCCACAAAACTTTAACTTGTGGTATGACCTTTCACAGCGTAGGACATGCTCCTTCCTATCCAAGATCTTGACAGTACCTCCTCATACGTTAAGTCTTCTGGCTATCTCGTCCGGTTCTCTAACTCAATGACGTGTTTCGTCGTCCACATATTTACGTAACATCGATACGTGAAAACGTTATGAACACGCGTCATACTTGGTGGTAAAAACGAGTCTATAGGCCACGGTTCCTATTCGATCGATAATTTCAAATGGATTAATAAATCGAAGGTTTGAGCTTTCCTCACCTCACCGATTCTCGCTTTTAAAATAACAACTTCTTGCACCTCCTTCTTCAAATTCATCATTCCGGTGTGTAGCTTGAATGACTTTAACTTTATCGATTAAAGTCGATTATACTCATATATCATCACGTGCTCAGATATCATCACGTGGGTACCTAGAGTTTTCATCTCCATCTTTATTATTTGTATATTATACTGAAATGAGTCTTTGACAATATCGTACTTCAGTACTTGTATACGATCTTCTACTCAACACGCCGCCTACCACGCTTAAACTTTTCCGGGATGGCATGGTCGAACATGTCTTTGAAATGAGTCTCCTCTTGAGTTCTTCAAGCTCTTCCCACATTCCTTGCTCCATTCGAATTTTGTATCTCTACGAGTCACCGCGATAATGGAATAGCGATTCGAGAATATCCTTCAATGAATCTCGATAATAACCAACTAAGCCTGAAAGCTACGTATTTTGATTCTCGACTTAGGTTGCTCTCAACTGTGACTCATATCCCAATCTTGGATAAGACGTCACAATGACACCTATCGATTTACTATCGCATCGAATATGACGTCCCCACAGAGAGAGTCTCGGTTGCATTCCACAAAGGAAGTCACCAGATAAAGGCTCGGTACCAAATTTATAGTTGAATTTTTAACTCCTGAAGTTCAATAGAGCCATTCGATATGAGATTTTAGAAATGAGTTTTGTCTTACCGGGTTCAAAGTCGATACAAAATTTAATATCGCTTTGAAGTAAGCCAAGAAATTCTTCGAGAAAATACGTCGGAAAAATCAATAACAACAAGAATATTATTCAAATCTGACGTGTCTTTATTCAAATCCATAACATGGACTAAGAAAACTTGACATCCGTAATAAACGAATGACTTCATGGCTTGATATGAAAATGTTTGACTACAATGGTTTGACTGCTTGAGTTCGAATAACAGGTTGCTTAGGAATATGAAAACTAACAACCTTACAAAAGCAATCAATTTTGGCATGATGAGTAGTTAACCAATCAATCCCCAAAAGCAAGTATCTTTAAAGAGATAAGGTCAACAGGTAAGGTAATGGTGCCAACTTGAATCAAACAAGATTTTTTAAACAACGGATGTAACGAAAGTTTCTCTAACGAGTCTCCATAAATAGGTCAAAGTCTAATTTCTCCGTAGTCAAGTTCAAACGTTGAGCGCAAGCAAGAGAGATAAAAGAATGGGTAGAACCCATTTATCTAGTAAGGTATAAACTTCGCAAGAATTTATAATTAACTAACCTGTGCTAACTTCGTTCGGGTTCCTCGATTTTGACCGGTCCACGACAAACGCTCTTCCAGGAATCGTTGACTTTGACTTTTCTGGGACATCCTTTTGAGTCACCGCCCCAGCTACACTAGGTTTCGATATCGTACAATCTCGAGCGATATGTCCTTCTTTTCCATAATTATAGCATACCTTAAACTGTTGTGGGCAGTTTGGGCTGATATGTCCCTCTTTCCCGCATTTGTAACATACGACCGATGGTCTTTCTCTCCTTGAACCATTTGCCACATCATGCCGACGCGTCTTCACATGGTCGTTGTTGAATCTCCTCTTTTAAAATCTCCTCCCAACTTGCTTCTTCTATTTTCATGGCCACGATTACCACCGTAGTGGTTACCGCCTTTGTCCGTATTCTTCTTTCTCCACCGGGTTATCGTTATTACGATGATCGCTATCTTTGGTATGATCCTCGGTTATGGTCCCTCGGTTGAACGTACTCGTTATCTCGCCTAACAATGAGCCTCATTTTACAACATCTGAATAGAGAAAAATTTATGAGAAATGAGATCTTGACGTATCTTGGGTTTCAAACCTCTCGAAACATCCGCGTCATACGTTCCTCATTCTCCACCAAATGAGGTGCAAACTGGATAACTCCGCAAACTTCGCCTGCATCTTTGGGACACCGCCATGTTATTCTGCTCCAATCTAATAAACTCCACTTCCTTCATATAGCCGAATACTTTCGTGGAAGTACTTGTCATTGAATCTGCTTCAAACGTCTCCCATGACATCTTTGAGTGCAATGAATGGATACGCTTCACGATTCCCACCAAAGAATCTGCCTTTCGCCACGAAACATAAAAGTAGCGAATGGAACTTTCGTTCCTTCGTGCATCCCAAGACATCGAATATCTTGGTAATTTGCTTGACCCATGTTTCCGCCATGATCGGATCTGGCTTTCCCCAGAATTCTGGTGGTCCCAACTCTTTGAATCGCTTGGGCGTGACCACCCGTGAATTGCTATCATCTCCTCCTCAGTATTTTGAACACGAGTCTCCTCGTCGATTTTCCATGAACCGCAAAAAAAACTTCTAAACATCCCCTCGTTCATCATCCGCTCGGTGGTGTTATTCACAGGAGGTACATTGCCACTGTTGCACGTTCTCCTCATTGTTAAGTCTGAGGCATCTCCACGGTCTCATTTACACCACTATTAATATTCTCGATCGACATTCTCGATTCTTTGTCATAAAACAAGGGTTAATTAAGGAAATCAATCACATAATATCCCTATATCTTGACTAACTAACAAATAAGCTTAGGTAGGACACACTAGCAAAGGATTTACTCGCTCTCCCTCCTAGTTCTATTCCCCGATCTCCGCCAGAGATCATATCCCTAAAGCTCGATATTAACCGTGATTTGACGACCCCAAAATAGGTCCATTCCATCCAACCCATTCTCGAGTCGCCAAATACATGGTACGTAAAAACAACTACAACTTTATTATCACAACAATAAAATCGTGAGTTTAAATACAAATATTATCTTCTAGATAATATTTATACTCAAATAAATCCTCATCACATTTATTGATACATTATTTTATAATAATGGTGAGGACTACTAAACAACTCTCTCTAGAACCTTCATTCCATACCCCGACTAAGTACTCGCTACATTCTCGCCTCCCGAGAAGAAAAATGGAACAACAAGGAAAAGGGTGAGCTCAACTAGCCCAATAAAGAATGTTATGACTAAGATAATATACAACAAATTATCGTTAGTCTCCAACAGGAAAAATCGATAGAATACAATAGACAACAAGTTTCGGATCAATATTCGCAATGAAATAATAATTCATAGAAGAGTTACGTAGAGAATGAAATCTACTATAATCTATGAATTTAATGATCCATCATCAATATTTTATCCTGTAACATCAATCAATATTCATCTCAAATCAAATATTCATCTTTGCACTACGAGCCAAAGATATTCATCGATCGGTCATTTCATTTAAACACTGCTTCATCTTTGCACTACACAGCCAAAGATATTCTTCAGAAATCATTCATCTTTGCACTACAGCCAAAGATATTCAATAATATCATCATTTAAGACCGAGGATGATGAAAATATTTTAAAGAACGAATCCAAAGTGAAACAAAATGACAAGGATTAAGGATTAAGGATTAAGTACTTTGTTTTATCCATGTCCAATAATACCTCAAAAATAATCATAGTGGTGTAAAATTCAAGAATGACCAAAACATGGATACAATCAAAGCTAGTATCCGAATAGATATTTTAGATTTAAAAGAAAAATTTTCATTTTTCTATGAATAGTCTTCAGATTCGTGAATAGTGCCGTATATACGTGAATAATGCTTCGGACACCAAAAGATAGAAATTCCACAAAAACATCTTCACGCTTCATGAATAGTACTCGTGAATAGTAACTCGTGAATAGTAACTCATGAATAGTAACTCGTGAATAGTAACTCATGAATAGTAACCCCGACATGAAAAAGTTCCAAATTTGATAAAAAGTTCCAACCAATATTTCAAAGATAATGATATTGAAGAAATAATATCATCCGAGAAGAAAATAACATCCCTTACCTCGAAAAGACAAGATTTCTAGTTGAAACACCTGGATATAGTCTTTGAAGGAACTTGCACCGCCTAACAATACTCAAAGTATACTCAAAATACTCACAAGAATACGCTTCGATAATATAGAGAGAAAGAGAGAAACTTGTTTCGGTGTGATTTTAATTCTAACTTAGCCCTCTATTTATAGGAAAATGTTAAGACGTCAAGCGGACTTAACTCCGCAACTCCGATGGCTTTACTCGCTACTATTCCCACCCACCACATTTGAAATAAAATTCAGCACATTTCTTCACCAACCACAAGTGGGGCCCACTCAATTCTAGAATTTTCCACCAAAATCAATTATAAACCTAATTTCCTAATCCGACACCTCTTAAAATTCATAACAAATCATTCGTGCATTTTTAACGGTTCAAAATTTGTGGACATATACTCAACTTATGTATGTATAACATACCCAAAAATTACCACAATCCAACGGTTTGGATTAAAATTATAACCCATGAATGTATCTCAAAACCCCGATTTTATTTTTAATACCTCCAATCCGATAAAATCTCGATAAAACACCTCAACAATATTTTCTTCATTTATAACCACATAAATAAATCCATCATTTATATCCACATAAAATAAATATTTCTTTATCATATGAATCAATAATTAATTATTCACAAATAATATTACGTAATCACAATTATGATGACCAGCCGCTCCTCAGAAAGAGGGGCTTTCCAATAAGGATCTCTCCTCTTCTTGGCCAAGCAATTAGGTGACCAAACCTCTCCTTAGATGTAACTTTCTAGACATTGCCAATAATGTTATCTAATAATATTATTCAAATAATATGAATTATTGATCCGATAATGGGAAATATCGTGCGTGACAATTATTGAAACAAAGAATAATATAAAATACCAACGCAAAGAATTATTGAATCAATAAAATAAACTATTGAATAAGAATTCATGTGAAAATTATTGAGTAGTGCCATCTTACGTGCGAGTCAATAATTCAACAATATCGCAATATACCGTAAAGCATCATGTGACCACGCCAGACATCAGATTTTAACCACCGGGTATTCCAATGTCTTAATTCAGAATAACTACGCCGTTAATTATAACCACCCAAACTTTGTCGCTTTCCTCATCCAATCGCTTTCACATGGGCCCACACATTTTCATGCGTCATGCATAATATTCCCTCGAAGCGATTTAATATTCCACGACCAAACGAATATTCCCAAACAAAAATGAATATTTTATAACCACTTGCTTATTTTGAAATATTTATGTATTTAACCCTTAACTATCCACATTAATCAAATCAACCCTTACTATTTCAAAATAATAAATAAAGGAAATTCCTTTTTATTTAAAAAAATTTCGGGGTCTTACAATTAGGTTATGTGCTAACTGTAATAAGCAATATTATGTGTTACAATAGGTTATTCTAATCAGTAAAACGATCTTATTAATGAAAGGTTGTTATATAAAAGATAAAAACTAAGTTGTGTAAGCAGCAGACCAGACAAGTATCCTACCTTTGCATTTACTTTATGCAATGGACATAAGTAAGAAAGTTTTAGAATTATATTATTATTGTGCCAGATTATTAACCCTATTGTTATATATATTATATCCGATCATTGTTTATCAACATAGTATTATATTATAATTCAAATATTTATTCTATTCGTTAATTTCTATTTATGGTTATACAAGTGTCCTCACTTGGATAATCATTGTATTTAATCACATGTTGATACACATTTATTAATTTCCAGTATGTATATGTTAACTTAAAAGCCGTCTAAGCTAATTGATTTGGCTAGACAAACTTATAGATTATTGTTGAACAAGATAAAACCTTACTATTATCCAACCAAATTATTTTGGTTTGGAATCCCGAGTAAGTATGAACATCTCGTACATGGGAAAACTTTTTGTGCACCAAAGGCTGATAGATGAACGATAATATACTTCTTGCATGTAGTATTAATCAATACATGGCATAGCGGGTTGATCACCCCCCGTGCCTGTAAGTTATGACGGTTTACAGATTAAGTTCTGTTTAACCTTTTTAAAAATAGAAAACAATGTTCATAGTCTGTCGAATAATCCCCAGATATAGTCAGTACATAGTTTCAAAAAATTTGATATAGAATTAATATATTATTATTGGTTCAGTTTACTTCACAACTATTAATTCGGTGTAGAAGTGTCGTACAAAGAAAACATTTAATCATTTCAGCTAATATTTATAATTGTTATTACCTGTTAGGCACCCAAATGCTCATCCTTGCTTAATTTAAAATGTTTTCAGCTAAATGTGAACAACCTGAAGGCTCTGTTAAGAACAAGGGAAAAGGAAAGGTTGTTGAATAAGTTCTGTGTTATCTTATGTAATAGTTTATCTTTATTAAGACTATGATACTTATTAGTATCATGTATTGTAATGAATGTATTAAAGGTTACGTACTTGGGTTTAAACTCTGATAAATATGTAAATTAAGTTTGGTATCTATATTATTGTTATTATTATTAGTATTATTCCGCTCATAGAAATGGTATCGTGAAGCACCGAGTTCGGATTTCAAGTACCTAAATTTGGGGGTGTCACAAGTTGGTATCAGAGCTTTAGGGTTAGAAACCTTAGGTGGGTTAGACCTTAGGCTATAACCTTAGAACAGAGGGAAACATTGAAAATATAAATAACTCATATAGAGTTTAAAAGGAGATGAATTAGATAAATTCATCGTCAAAAAAAATAAAAGATAACTTATATAAAACTATTATTTACTGTGTGTATATACTATATGCTAATCAGGATAATTTATGTGTGTAGATGTCTGGTGGAAAATGCTTGTTATATTCTTATAGCATGGAGAAGGATCAAATCCATGCACCCGAGCTAATATCGAAGTCCTTAGCTGAAATAGAGGCTCACAATGAAAACAACTCGGAGGAGGTAGTTATCGTGGAAAACGTAGTACCAGATCCGGAAATGGTGGAACTGACAGATAGTGATTCGGACACTAAAGTTGAAGGTGATCAAGCATCAACGGAGGTGCAAAATCTGAGGAACACAGTTTCTTCTTTGGAAAAGTTATGGGAAATAGAAAAGCTGCTATATAGTCAATTGCAAAAAGCCTTAATAGAAATAATGGAAGAACAAGATAAGCTTAAAATCCAAATTGATCAGATGGGAGCCACAAGCAACAAATAGTGTACAGCTCCGAGCAAGAAGGGGAAAAAAGATAAAAGACCATGACTTAGGAAATCCGATACGAAGAAATGGAAAAAGATATGTTACATTTGCGGCTATGAGGGACATACCTCTCTTTATTGTCCCGACTATAAGCAAGGTGCATGTTTTATTTGTTGGATAGAAGGTCATCAGGCGAAAGGTTGTCCAAGATCAAGAAAAAGGCATAGTGAATAAGTAGTATAGGTTCTGTTGTGTAGGTGTGTTTAATGTAATATATATGATTAGTATAACTGTGTAATGTAATATTCTCAACTTTTGTGTTAGTCAAGACTGTAAATCCTGACTTGTGTGGTCACAAAGGGATAACTGATGTTTAAAGTAGTATGTGATGCTATGTAAAGTATTCGCTAAATGAATATGAATCTATATTTGAGTAATGAAATAAAGTTTAATATATTAAACTTATATGATAAGGTTTAGAATGTAAGTTAAATTTATGATTTTATTTAATCAGATAATGCCGCCAAGACGTCAAACTCAAAATCAAAGGGCAGAAGAATCTGTCAACAACGCTGGGGGACAACAACCAGACCCGATGCAAAACTTTGCGAACATGGTAGCTCAGGCTATGCAGCAAGGAATACCAGCCGCAGGAAACCCGCTAGACAATCTTTTGGGAAACTTCAAAGATTTTAAGGCTGTAGGACCGCCAGAATTCAAAGGGACAACTGACCCTGTTGAAGCCCAAACTTGGGTTAAAGAAAGTGAAAAGGCGTTTATGATAGTTAGGGTAGCTGAGGGGCAAAAGACCACTTTTGTCACCTACATGATGAAAGGGGAGGCAAACATTTTGTGGGAAGCAAATTAGGCAAGGGCAGGAGAAGGAATAGTTACTTGGGATAGGTTCAAAACTTTGTTTTTTGAAAATTATTTTTCATCTAGTACGTAGGCTATGATGGAGGTTACATTTCTGGAATTAAAGCAGGAGAACATGACTGTTGCGGAGTATGCCGCAAAGTTAAATGAGTTGGCTAGGTTCACTCTACATCAAGTTGATACGGAGGCTAGGAAGGCAAGGAGGTTTGAGTTAGGATTAAAACCCTGGCTCTACAACAAGGTGGCGGTGTTGCAGATCAACACTTTTGCGACACTCATGGAGAAAGCTATTATAGCTGACGAGGGGAGTGAGGCCATGAGTCTCTATAACAAGGAGAGGAGGAACAAAGGTAAGGTCGAAGGAGCTGGGAAGGTGGAAATTAATAGTGGGAGCAGGAGTGGAAATGGAAAGAGGAAGGTGAACAACTTTGGGAATGTTCAGGTCAAGCAGGAAGGTGTTAAGAAGCAAGTTGTGCAGTGTGGAAACTGTGGAAAGAACCATACATGTGAGTGTCTGAAGGAAAAGTTTGTATGCTATAAGTTCGGGCAGGAGGGCCATATCTCTCCCAACTGCCCTAATCCAAGGATGAACACTGGTTGTTTTATCTGCGGGTCAATGGAGCATAAGGTGAAAGATTGCCCGAAAAGGAGAATGGAGGCGGGGAGTGTAACTCATCGGCAAGAGCGGCGACTCAAGCGATCACAAGATTAACGTCATCCAAAGAAGCCAACGAAATCAACCTCGAGAGTCTACAACATGACGGTCCAGGATACTATGGCAGCTGGTGATGGAACTCCAGGTATCATTCGTATGACTACTATTTTAATATATACATGATTTTCATATTTATAGTAAAGTATTTTATAAAGAAATTTTGAAGAAGGAATTTGAGTTCTTTTAGAAATCAAATTTTACGTTTAATCAGATAGACAAGCTTTACGTTGAATAGTTAAAGATCAGTTCGAGCAAATATGATCGAGATTCACTTGCAATGATTGTGTATGTTATGTACCTTTGTATGTATAGGTTTTAAAACGGTGATTTCGGGGACAGAATCTTTATAAGGGAGGGTGAATGCAATAACCCAAGATTTTCTATGTAAATAAATCAGAAATTTTGCGTATAATTTTTTTATTTATTTATTAAAATAAATATGGAGAGTATGTGCCAAGATAATGTGTATATATATATATAAATATATATATATGTGATAAATAAAATATATTTATTACATGAATAATTACAAATAATTTTAATTTAGAATTATTGATTATTATAAATTATATTTTTATAATAATTAATTTTATAATAGAAATGGTTTTATTAATTATTGGGTTAAGTTCAGATGACCACCTGGGGTTTGGGCGGTTTCCCACTTAACCACCTGCAGTCACTAAAGCTACATTTAAACTCCCGAGTTTTTGAGTTAAAGTGAAAACGTTACTTTTTTCGTCTAAATTAACCGTGCGTGCATGTCAGACGCCAAAAACACGTGAAAAGAGGGTGTAACAGTAAAAAAAAATTAGAAAATATCTAAAATGCCCTTCTTCTTCCTCAAACCACAATCGTGCGTTCTCTCTCTCATTTCATGACCAACTGCAGACTTATTCCTCTCTCTACTTTTCTCCATACTTCTTCTCTCTACTCTCTTCTCCCTTCCTCTGTTCCTGTAATTCTACATATAGCCATCTCCATTCTCTGTTCAAAACCCCTCAAAACCTTGATTTTCAGGCTGCTGCTTTAATTGGTTCAGGTTTTTCTTCTATTTTCACACGCAGAGAGGTGTCCTCAGCTCCGTCGCGGGAACTCAGCCTCGGCAATTTACCTGAGAGTGTTGTGGCTTCATCTTCTTCTTCTTCATTAATTTTTTCATTAGCTTCATGGGTATGTGTATTTGTGATTTTTGTTTCATGGGTTTGCTCAAAATCGAATTGGGTCTGTGATTCGGAGGCTTTTTCTTCATGAATTTGTTCAACAACGAAATGGATCTGAGATTTTGTGGGGTTTTCTTCATGAAAATGGCCAAAAATGAATTGGGTCTCCGTAGTGGGTTTTGATTCTTGGGATCTGAAGTTATAGAGAGTGATAAATTTAACCCCTTTTCTTCAATTTCCACCCACATCTTTTCTCTCTCAACTGACTCCATCCATTTATGGTGTTTCATTCGAAATTTAGCTACTGCTGTTAAGAAATTGGACATTGCAGCTTCCAGGCAATAGAGTGATGAAGATTTTCTCGATCTTGTCTCTAGATATATAAATGACTCTTCAATTGATTGTAGATTCTGGGAACGACACTAGCTTCATGTGTATCAAGCTTAGAAACGATCTTCTCACCTACTATGCAATCCATTGATGATCACAATGAACCAAATGTTCACAGTGCTGGAGGTAGGTTTGAAGTTTTCATGAATGGGATGGATTGTTTTGTTCAATTAAAGAGTTTTCTTCTTAAGATATCTGTAATAGTTTTCATGAATTGACTGCATTCATTTGTTGAATTATAATAGTGCTCCTTCTTGTTTAGTATGTCCTGGTATTGCAATTGGAAATTACAATCAGTGATTCTTCTTGATAATGAAGAATTTCTGTGGAAATGGGCTATTGTCAGGAATATGTGCAAATTCTTTGGGGATATGAACTAATGAATAGATGTTGTAGCTGTATTGTTATATCTTCTTTGAAGTTATGTTCAGAACCTAAGAGCTTGGAATTTATCTTTGTCTCTGAAGAACCAATGCTAGAATTTAATGTTCAGTCATAGATTAAACAATCCAAAGTGACTTGAAATTGCTTTAACCCCTTGCATCTCTCTATCTTCTCTCTGTAGGGAATGAAGAAGATTGTGAAGTTTCATCACCGAGACTCGATGATTGTGATGAAAATGACGGAAGTTCATGTGAATACCAAACTTGCAATGTCTCAGATTTCTACATTTCTGACATGATTTTTTCTGAATTACACATTAAAGGCCATTGTGTATATGATTTTAACGAGACTGCTCCCTTTCCTGATTACAAATGTGATGAGCCAAATGTGTTGGGATTTTGTCATTCTATAGCTAACTTTATTACAAGTATATACCATTAACTGAAAATTCTTGTTTCAGACATTTATCGATGATTTATAGTTAACAGCATCTTTGATTGTCTAAGAAGAATTGTCAGATTAAGGTGTTTACTCTATTTTTGGTTCACTCTATTTTTGTTTATAAATGATTTTGCAGCTGGGTGTTTTAAAGTGAGGGTAATTAAGTCTTTAGCCAAATAAAGTAACGGAGTTAAGACATAAAGCAATTTTTCACTTTAACTCAAAAATTCAGGAGTTTAAATGTAGCTTTACTGACTACAGGTGGTTAAGTGGGAAATCGCCCAAACCTCAGGTGGTCATCTGAACTTAAACCTTAATTATTTTCCATGAAAATATGATCATTATATTATTTAAATAATATGTGAAACGATTATTATAATTATAATAATAATTGTTTTATTATATGAATTTTAGTTCAGATTATTTAAGTTAATTATTTTAACATAATTAATAATGCTATATATGCAAGATAAATCAGATATGGAATCCAAACCCTAATTTTGGATTTTTTGCTAAGGAATGGGAATAATAATATAATATTATTATTTTTCAATGCTATAAATATTTACTATATGTGTGTAATGTTAATGTGTGGTACAGTTTTAATGTAACATGACAAAACCTTAATATTACTGGGATAAACCCTATTTTAAAACTCAAACCAGAGTTTACGATTGATAAGAAATTGTGTTAAAGTGATTAATAACAAGTGTTAGAATTATAATTGTTAATTAGGAAAACCCTAATTTTTGAAAACCCTAATTGGTAATTAGAAACCCTAATTACAAAACTAGAAACCCTAATTGCTTAATAGGAACCTTAATCGCTAATTAAGCAAGCATAATGTTAATTAGTGAATATTTAAATCTAATTTCAAGTCTAATGTAATTAGAAACCTAATCTAATTAAGGAAACCCTAACTACAAATTTTAAGAAACAAATTTTTTTGTACAAACCATAATTTGAAAATTCTACAAATTTTTTTTTGCCAAACCTTAGGGTTAAACCCTAAGGGTTGGCCAATATGATAAGAATGCTCTTAAAATCACAAGTCAATTGTCCATAATGCCCTTTTGTATTCTTTATTAAGCTTTCTTGCAAATCCTACCAAATCTAGGAGTTGGTGACCAACTTATTTGACATTAGGACTTAAATAATGCCAGCAACCAGTTCATTATCAGCCAATACATGCATCCAAGACTTGTATAAATAGATTGGGAGAGAGAAAATATCAAATGTTAGCTCATTTTGCACAAAACACTCAACCATTTTCTCTCAACTCAAAACCCACGAAATCCTTTGGCAATTCAGTCCCCAAAACCAGCCCCACTAACACCCATAACAAAATCAGAAGCTCAGAATCAAAACTGCTCAAAGTGAGGTATAAAGCTAACCCTAGAATCTGATCTCAGTTGCTATGTTAGATATTTATGATTTTATGTTAAAACATGTGGTTTGTAGTCTATTTAAGTGATCTGGGTTGGTATCTTGTAGATCCATAACACATAGTGCTCAAATTTGAAGTTTTCAAAAATCTGGAATTTTTTTTTCTGACAACCTAATGTCAGGCCCTATTGATATTTCTCTGTTTATGTTTTTGGTTGTTTTAAGCTTTGATCTTGTAGTATACTATGAGCTCTTTAAACTGGAACTTGTATCAAGGTCAGAACATGAACAAATTTCATGTTATTCGTGGTCAAAAACCACGCCGACCCAAGATTGATCGAGATTTCGGGTAACCCAGATTTCCTAGTAGCCGCCTAACAATGGTTCAGTTCATGGGCTTTGATCTGTTAGTTGATTATTGTTTTGTTTCTGTTGTTGTAACAAGGTTGGTGTATGGTATATGGACTACAGATTAAGGCTTATAAATCACCCAAATAATATACAGATTTGATTTAATTGATGGTCAAACTAGCCTGGACGATCACGATTGCAGTTTTCTGGGTAACCCAGAAAACTTAAGAACACGGTTCTGACATTGCTTTGATCAGACCTTATCTGCTTGATATGTTGTTGTTAGATGTGTTTTCTATAATAGATCTCTTTAGTTACATGTTTTCTATACACTAAAATCATTATATCATAAAAATATTACAAGACTAGCATGTAGTGGAAGCCCAAAGAAAGACCCATGATCTGTTCTTCATTTCTGGGCAAACACAGAAATTAAAAACAACTTTGACATCCACTTTGGACGATCAGATCTCCTTGGTTATGTGTTGTATAATCATGTTTGTTGTTGGATCATGTAGTCTTACACTGTCACAACAAAATCTGACTAACAACATGCCCAGAAACTTTAAGATCTAAGATTTATGCTTGGTCAAACATGCTAACTCAAAACTGACTTTGAAGGCTAAAGAACACAATAGGCTACACTTTCTGTCGCTAAAGGCCTATAGCGACAGTTTTATTAATTTTAATTAATTAAATTTCCAAAAATTATTTAAAAATAGAAATTAATTTCTAAAAATTACAAAAATTATTTTAAAAATTATTTTAAATTATAAAAATTAACTTTTAATAATTTGACATATTTTTCATAAATATTAATATTTATTTGGATATTATTAATATTTAATTTATTTAATAAATGTATTAAATAAATTGATTAAAAATGATTTTATTATATTAAAAATCATTTTAAATAATAAAATGGTGTTTAATAAAATTTTAAGTTATAAAATATAACTTTTAATATTTTAAGACAAATTTCATTAATTATTTAATATTAATAATATTAGACTTGTTTAATAATTATATTAAATAAATTAGTTTAAAAATGATTTTAATATTAGGTAAATCATTTTAAATAAAAGAAATGTTTTAAAAATATTTGAAGTTATAAAATATAACTTTTAATATTTAAGGGTAAATTTCATTAATAATTTAATATTAAATGATATTTGAGTTATTTAATAAAAATATTAAATAAATAATTTAAAAATGATTTTACTAATTTAATAATCATTTAAAAAGGATAAAATTAATTAAAAATATTTTAAGTTATAATTAATAACTTTTAATATTTTGATAAATAAAGACATTAAAATCATGATAAATAACTTTAATATTTTGGCAACGGTTTCATTAATAGTTTAATAATAATTAAATATAAATGATAATAGAATTATTTATTATTTAAATCATTTAAAAATGATTCCGGTGTTTGAAAAATCATGATAAATTATAATAATTATTTAAAAATTATTATAAGTCATTTAAAAATAGTATGACTGATATTTTCAGTTATTGAACTACAGGATAGAGTCTTAGACTCGATAATTACCCGATAAAACCGTCGGTACACAGACATGTTTCAGAAATTAATCTGGACTTAGATAATTTAAATAGATACGTGTTTGTTTGTGATTCAATGACTGTTAAACATGTGTGACAATGTGATTAGGTTATGTGCTGACTGTAATAAGCAGTATTATATGTTACGATATGTTATTCTAATCAGTAAAATGATCTTATTAATGATATGTTGCTATATAAAAGATAAAAACTAAGTTGCGTAAGCAGCAGACCAGGAAAGTATCCTACCTTTGCATTTACTTTATGCAATGGACATAAGTATGAAAGTTTCATAATTATATTATTATTGTGCCAGATTATTAACCCTATTGTTATATATATTATATCCGATCATTGTTTATCAACATAGTATTATATTATAATTCAAATATTTATTTTGTTCGTTAATTTCTATTTATGGTTATACAATTGTCCTCACTTGGATAATCATTGTATTTAATTACATGTTGATACACATTTATAAATTTCCAGTATGTATATGTTAACTTAAAAGCTGTCTAAGCTAATTGATTTAGCTAGACACAAACTTATAGATTATTGTTGAACAAGATAAAACCTTACTATTATCCAACCGAATTGTCTTGGTTTGGAATCCCGACTAAGTATGAACATCCCGTACATGGGAAAACTTTTTGTGTGCCAAAGGCGGATAGATGAACGATAATATCATTCTTGCATGTAGTATTGATTAATACAGGGTCTACGGGTTGATAACCCCCCGTGCCTGTAAGTTATGATGGTTTACAGATGAAGTTCTGTTTAACCTTTTCAAAAATAGAAAACAACGTTCATAGTCTGTCGACTAATCCCCAGATATAGTCAGTACGTAGTTTCAAAAAATTGATATAGAATTAATATATTATTATTGGTTCAATTTACTTCACAACTATTAATTCGTTGTAGAAGTGTCGTACAAAGAAAACATTTAATCCTTTCAGCTAATATTTATAATTGTTATTACTTGCTAGGCACCCAAATGCTCATCCTTGCTTAATTTAAAATGTTTTCAACTAAGTGTGAACAACCTGAAGGTTCTGCTAAGAACAAGGAAAAGGAAAGTTTGTTGAATAAGTTATGTGTTATCTTATGTAATAGTTTATCTTTATTAAGACTATGATACTTATTATTATCATATATTGTAATGAATATATTAAAGGTTAAGTAATTGGGTTTAAACTCTGATAAATATGTAAATTAAGTTTGGTATCTATATTATTGTTATTATTATTAGTATTATTCTGCTCATAGAAATGGTATCGTGAAGCACCGAGTTCGGATTTCAAGTACCTGAATTTGGGGGCGGCACACCATCTCGGACCATCACTCCGTTCCCCGACTAGTCCCGGCTACGTTCTCATTTCCTGAAGAGAACAATAAAAGTAAAAGGGTGAGCTCAACTAGCCCAGTAAGAAATATTATGACTAAGATAATGCAAAATAAATTATCGTTACCCTTCAACAATGTTAAACTTATAAAATACAATAAACATCAAGTTTAACTGCAGTGGAACAAGAAATCCATTAGAAGAGTCAAGTAGAACATGATATCTACTATCTTCTATGATTTTAAAAGTTTATCATCAATTTTATCTCTGAGACTCAGCTTAATAAATAATCAACATCATTGAATCATCCTTGCACCACGAGCCAATGATATTCATTAGTATCACGTCCACGAATTATCCATGCACTACGGGCCAAGGATATTCGTGTAACCATCAATGGCCATGATCATGCCAACAACTGTCCATCAATGCACTATGGGCCAATGATGACTTTTACCACATCATTTGTAATATTATGGGTCATGATTATACCGAATAATCCTTGGTCATAATCATACCAACCAACAGTCCATCTATACACGTAAGCCAAAGATGACTTTCATCACAATATAAGCATGAGGATGATGACAATGATATAAGAATTCAATTTTAAAAGAATGCAAAGAATAAATTTTTAAATATTTATAATTCAATTTATCTAGAATTCAATAATGTTCAAATTGTCAACATGATACTGCTTCGTGGAGTAAAATTCCAGAATAATATTGTATCAAAAATAATTTGGACCGAAAAGAAATCAATTTTTGTCATGAATAATACTTCGGGTGAATAGTACCCGAGTGAATAGTACCCCGTGAATAGCACTTCGAGAATAGTACCCTATGAATAGTACTTTATGAATAGTACTCGTGAATAGTAATCCGTGAATAGTACTTTATGAATAGTACCCGAGAATAGTATTTTGTGAATAGTACCGTATAAATGAATAGTACCCATGAACAGTACTCCGACATGAAAAGCTTAAAATTTAACAAGAATGTGCAGAAAAATAGCCTTGTGAAATGATACTAGAAAAAGCGTAAATTTCAAGGATATTCTGTTAGTTCCCAGTAGGCACAATATAGATCTAGAAGGGGGGGGGGGGGTTGAATAGATACTTTTTAATTTCAAATACTTTTCTCGTTTATTTTGTATTGCTAATGATTTAGCATATGACAAACATAAGAATCTTTTCAAGCACAACAGAATAAGTAAAAGATCCCCTTCATTGATATATTCGTAGTCATACATACATTGTTCTTAGAGTTAGTTCAGTGATAAGCAGTTAAAACATACATAGTAGTTATAGTAGTTAAAGTACATAATGTAAATGACATAATGTAAAAGACATAAGGAGTTTTAAGTGGTTCAGCGACTCAAGCTCCTAATCCACTCTTCTACTTTCGACTAACATGATTTGCACTAAGGAAGGGCAGCACCCTGAACCACTAAGATTCCTTCAAGGCCAACAGCCTTGGGACTTCAGTTCACTAAGAACTCTTCAAGGCCAGTAGCCTTGGAACTTCTCTAGTTCCCTAGGAACTCTTTAAGCCCAGCAGGCTTGGAACTTCATTTAGTCCCTCCGGACAAGGACCCCTCAGGCCCTGGCTTCTTGTTGTTAAGTTGTTTGTTTGTTTGTTTGTTTATTGGTGTTAGGTTTTATGAAAATCAAAGTAGCAATCAAATTGCAAAATTTAGCGGAAGCAATAAAATCGATTTTAAAATTTTTCACAAACCAATTACCCTGGATCATCCTTTATGCATATTATTAATTAAACGAAGAATAAGAAATTATGAAATCATACCCTTGTAGAAACGAGCTTCCTCGTGTGAGTTCACCTCCTACTTCTCCATGATCTCCTTGAATCTCCTGGTAGATTCCTTCCTTTGATCAATGTAAGCCACCCAAGTGTATGGCCTCTATAGGTGATCCACCAAAGAAGAATAATTTTCAAGAAGAAGGGATATATGGCTCAAACCCTAGTTTTTCTATCTCAGATATAGAAAAGGGGTGTTCTCTCAAAATCTAGGAATTACGTATATTAGATATCTAATATAAGACTCTCTTATAAAGATATCATGTAACCTATTTTAATTAAAATAAGGTATTATTTATTTAATTAAACTCTTTTAATTAAATGGGCTCCTAATCCTATTAGGGTAATTAATTAAACTCCTTTAACTAATTTTCTTTCCTAATCCAATTAGAAATAAATGAGAGTACTTATATTAAATTAATTCCTAAACCTTTTAGAAATTAAAATAATAATAATTATAATAATATTAATAAGACTCCTCTTATTAATTTATATTTAATATTTCTAAAATATTAAATAATAAATATTAAGCTATTTAATTTATTCTATCACCATAGATTAAATTAAATATACTTAACATATTATTACAATTATGCCATTAACTTCTTAAATAATTATTCTTCCTTTTATGGTGTGACCCTTTAGGTTCTCCATATTAAACCTAGGTTGTGAATAAATCAATTAGAACAATTCTAATCTCATTTAAATAAATAAATTAAACAAATAATTTATTTAAATAAATAATATTTATTCTACAATAGGGATAAGCCTCCCTAGCGATCAACGACTTTCCGGATAATATAGATTTCAACATTAATCATAAAAGAACCTTTGAGTAAATAGTTACTGCGTACAATTCAATCCTTCCACCATACAATGTCCCAATTAAATATAAGACATGGAATTCTTTCAAGTCTTATTTTATTTAATTATATGTATTTCGATTCCTAAATGAACAACTCTAATGAATGCAAATTAGAAACTACTTTCTAATTTCATTCCACCTTAACCAAGGATTCACAGGTTGTCATTTATCGAATCACATAGGACATTTCTCCTTTTTTAGAAGTGGTAGATTCTTTATTGATCATTCATTATCTTCATATATAACTTATTACACCCAAGCATCCTTTGATATACTCTAAGAGTCTTAAGGAATAAGTCAAAGTGTAATTCATTATATATAAGATACTATGATGATCTCAAGTCTAAGGATCATTTGTCTTACTATCACTACAGAATTCCTATTGACGAAGTAAGTAAAACTCCATTAGGTATTCCTTAGCGAGTCACGTTCGATGAACTTATTCTCTAATAAGCACCTACATACTTGCTTTAGTGTCTCCACACAAATGATCATGAGATCAATCATCCTCATCCAATGAAAGCAAACAACGTATGTACCAATCTATCCGGATTCACTAATCCCCAATTTAGTAATCCAATGATTGGGAACTATTTTAGTTTTAAGCTTTCTAAGAATTTAGATCTCATTAGAATGATCATCATCATTATTCTAAAAGCGTTGCTTAAAACTATGGGTTTATCACATATTATTAAAAAGCGACACCATGTAGATAATAAATGCCTTTAATAAATAATTCTTTTATTAATAAATAAATAAGATTGATTACACAATATATGCTTTATCATCATACATGATTGGCTTGTATGCATAATACTTTCAATCTCCCACTTGCACTAAAGCCAATCGTAGTGGTATCTCATACCCATCTTCTCTAAGTGACGATCAAACCTTTTGTTGTGTTAACGCTTTAGTAAATGGATCTGCAATATTGTCTTGAGAGTCCACACGCTCCGGTGGTGACGTCTCCTCTTTCAATGATCTCTCGATCAAATGAAATCGTCGCATGAACACGTGTTTGGATTTACGATGAGACACAGGTTCCTTAGCTTGCATGCAATGCTCCATGTGTTGTCACGAATAAAGGCTTTGGTCCTTTAATGCTAGGAACCACACCAAGTTCGGTAATGAACTTCTTCATCCAAATGACTTCCTTTTCAAACTTCACTTGCGCCTATGTACTACTGCCTCACATCCTTTGAATCAACAAGCTGTTTCTTTGCTTGGAACTTTTCAACTCAACTGCATGCCACCGTTTTAAGGTAAACACATACCTCAAACGAGTTCTTTGTCATCTTGGTCTGTTTGAAAACTTGAGTCTGTGAAGCCCTCTAGTTTTAATTCAGACCCACCGTAGACAAGAAATACATCCTTAGCTCTTCTTAAGTACTTTAGGATATTTTTCACTGCCTTCCAGTGTTCTTCTCCTGATTCGACTGATATCTGCTTGTTACACTAAGTGCATGAGCGACATCTGGTCTAGTACATATCATACCGTACATGATAGATCCTATTGCTGAAGCATAAGGAATCTTACTCATGCGGTTTCTCTCCTCAGGTGTCTTTGGGGCTTGTTTCTTGGAGAGATGTATTCCATGGCTCATCGGCATGAGACCTCTTTTGGAATCTTCCATGCTAAACCTTTTTAGCATCATGTCAATGTACGTTCCTTGGGATAAGCCAAGCATCCTATTAGATCTATCTCTATAGATCTTTATCCCCAAAATATAGGATGCTTCTCCCAAGTCCTTCATTGAGAAGTGTTTAGATAACTAGATTTTAATTGTTTGCAGCATAGGAATATCATTCCCTATCGGTAATATATCATCAACATATAATACAAGGAATGAAACAGTATCCCCCACTAACCTTCTTGTACACACATGGTTCATCCTCATTTTTTGATAAAATCAAACTTTTTGATTGTCTCATCAAAATGGATGTTCCACCTACGAAGCTTGCTTTAATCCATAAATGGATCGTTGTAGCTTACAGAGACTTGATTTGTTCCAACCTTTGAAACAAATCCCTCTGGTTGTGTCATATACACATCCTCCTCAAGTTTCCCATTGAGGAAGGCCGTTTCACGTCCATCTGCCAGATTTACGTAGTCATGGTAAGTCTGCAATCGCAAGCAAAATCCGAATGGACTTGAGCATTACTCTCTTGGTGAGAAGGTTTCGTCATAGTCAACTCCTTGTCTTTGTTTGAAACCTTTTGCAACCGATCCGGACCTTATAGGTCTCTACCTTGCCGTCTGCTCGATCTTTCTTTTAAAGACCCATTTACACCCAATAGGCTTAATGCCTTGGTGGTGAGACCAAAGTCCATACTTGGTTCTCATACATGGAGTCCATCTCGGTTTCATGGCTTCTTGCCACTTCTCTGAGTCTTTACTACTCATAGCTTTGTTAAGTAATTCAATGGATCATCATCATCTATGATCGTACCTCATTGTCATCTTCTATGACAAGTCCATACCGTCTGGCATCTTTGGTACTCTTCCAGATTCTGAATAGGGTGTGGTATGGAAGGAATCTCTACTTGGTTAGGTACCTCACTTTGATCTGTAGTATTTTGTGGTTCTTGAACCTCTTGAAGATATATCTTACTCCCAATTGACCCTTCAAGATAAACTCCTTTTCCAAGAAGGCGGCATGTTTCATAACAAACACCTTTTGATCAGTTGGATGATAGAAATAATACCCGATGTTTCTTTAGGGTATCCCACAAATCTACATTTATCGGATCTAGTCTGCAGACTTATCGTTTTCAAACTTTTTGACATAAAATTTGGACAACCCCAAGTCTTAACATGCTTAAGATTTGGTTTCCTCCCCGTCCATAACTCATATGGGGTCTTGGGGATGGATTTTGTAGGTACCTTGTTAAGTAGGTATCACGTGGGATTCTAGGGCATATCCCGAAGGAAACTGGAAGGTCGGTAAAGCTCATCATAGATCGAACCATGTCCAACAATGTTCGATTTCTCCTTTCGAGATACACCATTCATCTGTGTGGCGTCCCCAGGTGGAGTCCATTGTGAGATTATACCATTTTCTTTGAGACAATTGAGAAACTCACCACTTAAGTATTCTCCTCCTCGATCAGATCGAAGAATCTTAATACTCTTACCAGTTTGCTTCTCTACTTCACTTCTGAACTCTTTGAACTTTTCAAATGATTCAGATTTGTATTTCATTAAATACACATATCCAAATCTTGAGTGGTCGTCAGTGAATGTAATAAAATAAGAATACCCTCCTCGTGCGATTAGTTGTCATAGGTCCACATACATCTGTGTGTACCAACCCTAACAACTCTGTAACTCTTTCTCCTTTTCCACTAAAAGGAGATTTAGTCATTTTACCCATGAGACAAGATTCACAGGTTGGATATGATTCATAATCAGATAGCTCTAGGAGCCCATCTTTATCTGAACTTGGATAATCTTGTTTCATTAATATGACCGAGTCTACGATTGCCACATGAAGGTATAATTAACATCATCTCTTTTCCTTTTCTTAGTTTGTTCAATTTGAAATATATTTTCATGCAAGTCAAGTATATAAAGTCCATTTACATAAATTACCAACACCATATAAAACATTATCATTATAAATAGAACAACCATGTTGTTCTTTATTATAATATTAAAACCATCCATATCCAATACGAGAGATAGAAATAATGTTTCTAATGATATTTGGAACAAAATAACAATTATTTAAATTAATGAACTTGCCGTAGGCGGTGCTAAACAATAAGTCCCTACGACTAATAATGCAACAACCTTTGCTCCATTTCCCACTCGTGGGGCGACCTCATCCTTGCTTTCGACTTTCTACTTGACCGGTCCTGCATATTATTACATATGTGAGAACCACATCCGGTATCCAATACCCAGTAGAAGATTGACTTTCGAGAAAAATTAATTTCAATCATAAACAAACCTTGATTAGGATTGAAGCTTCTCCAAGCTTTTTCTTACTTTTTTGTTCTCGCGAGATAATCCTTGCAGTTCCTCTTCCGATGACCCGCTTTATTGCAATGGAAGCAAATTCCTTTGCTAGTTTGGATCGAGTTTCTTTTGATCCTTCACTTTCGCCTTTCCTTAGCCTTCTTGGATTTCTTCTTTTGAGAAGATACCTTGGGCCTCTTCCTTTTCTTGGAAGAATCATCCACCAATGAACATGGTTCTTCTTGGATGGGAAGTGACCTTCAGCGATTTTCAACATGTTAAGTAATTCGGAAAGTGACATCCAACTTATTCATGTGAAAATTCACAACAAATTGTGAGAAGGTGTGCGGGAGTGATTGCAAGACTAAATCTTGACTCAACTCCCCATCCATGATTTAACCCAAGTTTGTCCCAAGACGTTCAATCAGATTGATCATCTTTAGGACATGAGTCTCAATTCGGTAGTGCCCTCGGTCATCCGAGATCGGAAGAGCTCCTTAGATATTTCATATCTAGCGGTCCTACTTTGCTCACCATACAACTCTCTCGAAGGTGCGTGAGCATAGTAGGAGCATCCATGTTTTCATCTTGTGGCTGAAGCTCGTTACTCATGGATGCGAGCATGATGCATTGAGCCACAGATGCATCATCTTGCCCTTTGTTTAAAAGTAGCAATCTCTTCCTCGGAGGTCGCTCTCTACGCAACTTTTGCGAGTATGCAGGCGAATTTAGGACATAAGAAATCTTTTCAAAGGTGAGAACAATTCTCGATTCCTTAACCAATCCAGTGTAGTTTGGTCCGATTAGTTTGTTAGCATCAAGTATTCTACTGCAGATGAAATTAGTGAATGTGACATTTTCAAAATTACGCATGTAAAAGATAATATTTTAGCAAACATTCATTTATTAATTACCAAAATAAATTAGGTCTTATTTTATATTGGTATCTCCCACTATTTTCTTCAAACTATATTACCCTCATTTATATAGTTCGACAAAATCTAATTAAAGTTTTTGCTAGTGAGAATAAGGATCCCATTTCAAATATATATAGCCTTGTGGTGACACAACAAAAACTATATAAAATAAATAGGTAGACAACTCCTTGTCAATTACATCAACATGTAACTCCTTATGTTTTGCCTCTTAGATTATTTTGATCAAGTGGTGGCACATCCGAATCAAAATTATCTAAGTTAAGTCCAACCTAGCACTTCCATATATTCAAAAAGAAAAATATCGCCTTTGTGGTGACACAACAAAACAATATTGTTCAATTTTCTTTATAAGCATCAAATGTGATAAATTAACATCTTAAATACTTAATACTTTGCCTTGTGGTGACACAACAAACTCATATTAAATATTTAATACTCTATTAATTTTATCATGCTAGAAGAAAGCGACGTTCGATATTCTAAATATCTTTGAGCGCTTAAGACTTAATATATAAAAAAACTTTGAGGATTTGTTATTATTTGTCTCATCTTGTTTAAGCGGCGCATGCAAATATATATATAAAATATCAAGCGTCATATTATTAAACATGCGAAGCATGTTTGCATAATATATAATATATATATATAATACTAGCATGCACATATAGAATAATACTATATTCTACCCGGATTGATTATGGACTTTTATTCTAGTTTGGTTCACTAGAGCCACCAAGTGAACCAAAAGGTCAAACCCTAGGTCTGCAAAGAATAAACATTTAAATATAACTATTACATTTAAACTTGGGCTCCATTACAAACGGGTCTTCAAGCGCCCTTGATCTTGATCTTCTTCTTGAAAAATTAACTAATCTTATTACATTAAACTATTTAATTTAAATAGAAACCTTGATCGTGATCGAGGGAAGTACATAGGAGAGAGATAAATTTACATCAAGAAGAAAACCGAAAAAGGCGAGTCACGCAGACCCCATTTAATAAAACCCATTCATTCAAACATCCAACTAAAATAAATCCAATCATATTGGTCAATTGTCCATAATCAATCCCATTTATTATCATACATATCATCATATGTATCAATAAATTAAAATCATTCCATATATATATGAGTATCATTTAATGGGCAATTTTATGTTGCATGAAATCCAATTTCAAGATTAAAATAAACTTTTATTTTAATTATAAAATTATTAATATATTATATATATATATATATATTATATATATATATATAAAAAATATACACTTTTAAAAACCTCCATTGACTTGCTTTGCTTTCAAATCCTCTATATAACGTGATGGCTAAAAAAATAAATATAAAAGCAATATAATAATATATATATATATATATATATATATATATATATATATATATATATATATATATAATACACTTCCTCTTGGAAAAAAAAAAATATAAAGACTATATCATGAGAATCATGATATCCGCAGTGTCAGTGGTGACTTGATTCTAAAGGGACAAGCCAATTAATTAATATAATATTATATAATATATTTTTTTTTTTTTTGATTTGAAAATCATATATATTCATAAATCAAATTTCCTTGAAGTAATATAATTCTCATGTAATCAAATTACAAAGCTGAAACAACCCACACGGAAAAAAAAAAAAATTGGATTTTCGTAAAAAATATATATATATATTTATATATTTTTTTTTTCAAAAAAATAATAATTTTATACAACAAATTATGCCCAATAAATTATTCAAAATACATACCCATACATATATGGAATCAAAATAATTAATAATTCGCATAAAGTTTGGCTCATGATACCACTGTTAGGTTTTATGAAAATCAAAGTAGCAATCAAATTGCAAAAATTAGCGAGCGAAATAAAATCGATTTTAAAATTTTTCACAAACCAATTACGGATCATCCTTTATGCATATTATTAATTAAACGAAGAATAAGAAATTATGAAATCATACCCTTGTAGAAACGAGCTTCCTCGGTGCAGAGTTCACCTCCTACTTCTCCATGATCTCCTTGAATCTCCGGGTAGATTCCTTCCTTTGATCAATGTAAGCCACCCAAGTGTATGGCCTCTATAGGTGATCCACCAAAGAAGAATAATTATCAAGAAGAAGGGATATATGGCTCAAACCCTAGTTTTTCCTATCTGTATAGAAAAAGGGGGTGTTCTCTCAAAATCTAGGAATTACGTATATTAGATATCTAATATAAGACTCCTCTTATAAAGATATCATGTAACCCTATTTTAATTAAAATAAGGTATTATTTATTTAATTAAACTCTTTTAATTAAATGGGCTCCCTAATCCTATTAGGGGTAATTAATTAAACTCCTTTAACTAATTTTCTTTCCTAATCCAATTAGGAATAAATGAGAGTACTTATATTAAATTAATTCCTAAACCTTTTAGAAATTAAAATAATAATAATTATAATAATATTAATAAGACTCCTCTTATTAATTTATATTTAATATTTCTAAAATATTAAATAATAAATATTAAGCTATTTAATTTATTCTATCACCATAGATTAAATTAAATATACTTAACATATTATTACAATTATGCCATTAACTTCTTAAATAATTATTCTTCCTTTTATGGTGTGACCCTTTAGGTTCTCCATATTAAACCTATTGTGAATAAATCAATTAGAACAATTCTAATCTCATTTAAATAAATAAATTAAACAAATAATTTATTTAAATAAATAATATTTATTCTACAATAGGGATAAGCCTCCTAGCGATCAACGACTTTCCGGATAATATAGATTTCAACATTAATCATAAAAGAACCTTTGAGTAAATAGTTACCGTCTGATTCAATCCTTCCACCATACTGATGTCCCAATTAAATATAAGACATGGAATTCTTTGTCAAGTCTTATTTTATTTAATTATATGTATTTCGATTCCTAAATGAACAACTCCTAATGAATGCAAATTAGAAACTACTTTCTAATTTCATTCCACCTTAACCAGGATTCTGGGTTGTCATTTATCGAATCACATAGGACATTTCTCCTTTTTACTAGAAGTGGTAGATTCTTTATTGATCATTCATTATCTTCATATATAACTTATTACACCCAAGCATACCCTTTGATATACTTTAAGTCTTAAGGAATAAGTCAAAGTGTAATTCATTATATATAAGATACTATGATGATCTCAAGTCTAAGATCATTTGTACTACTATCACTACTGAAATTCCTATTGACGGTAAAGTAAAACTCCATTAGGTATTCCTTAGCGAGTCACGCGTTCAAAGATGAACTTATTCTCTAATAAGCACCTACATACTTGCTTTAGTGTCTCCACACAAATGATCATGAGATCAATCATCCTCATCCAATGAAAGCAAACAACGTATGTACCAATCTATCCGGATTCACTAATCCCCAATTTAGTAATCCAATGATTGGGAACTATTTTAGTTTTAAGCTTTCTAAGAATTTAGATCTCATTAGAATGATCATCATCATTATTCTAAAAGCGTTGCTTAAAACTATGGGTTTATCACATATTATTAAAACAAAGCACCATGTAGATAATAAATGCCTTTAATAAATAATTCTTTTATTAATAAATAAATAAGATTGATTACACGATATATGCTTTATCATCATACATGATTGGCTTGTATGCATAATACTTTCAGCTTTAGAACACTCTTCTTGTAGTAGAACTCTCACTTCTACTTCTTTCTTTTTCTGTCTCTAAGTGTTCTTGGTGGATCGTAGAGTGAGCCTTCAGACCTTCATTGGTCACTCACTATTTACGTTGATTAGATCAGTCCACCAATTCTCCAAACTCAACAACTCCAACTCTTTTTGATCTTTGAAGCTCTAGCTGATTTATACTCCTTCCCAATCTTCCCATTGGAAAGTAGCCGTTGAAAGCTCTTTGAATTTCTTCACAGATCTCCAGTTGTTTGGTACAGACTGCAGATGTGACATGTCATGACTTTCTGACACTGTAGTCTACTGTTTCACTTACCCCGAGATGTCACTTTTATGCCTCAGGTAGGTCGATGACTTTATTTCCCCCTTCTGATTTCTCGATCAGAGGTTGTCCTTTTGCATCGATGCTCTCAATAAGCTCTTGTCTGAATATCTACCTTCAGATTGGACCGTTGCCAATGCTTCAATCTTCAGCTGTTCGAACTCTATGATTCTGATGCATGTCTTCTTGGACCTGATCGTAGTGTCTTGTTGATTGGTAGAGACAACACTATGATCTTGAAGAGTGTTGATTGGATCTTCAATGTAGAACACCTCTTCCTTCTCTTGTGCAGTGCTTCAACACTTCTGTTTGCCTCGACAGCTCTCAGATACTGATGGCTTGACTTCTTTGTTCTGGCCCCTTTTGAATAGCAAGACACTTTAGATTTGTGGCGTGTCCTGCTCGCTTTCTCCTTGTGATCTCCCGTTCACTTATCATCAATGGACTGACCCAATGCTTAATCACTTTAGCCTTATTCTTCAGAGGCTGACCAGTATTTCTGTGTATACTCCATCAGTTCTTTCTTTGTTTGGAAAACACTACGATTCCAAGATCGTCGTCTTCTGTCTACTTGACAGCTACTGCACTTGCTAACTTTCCTTAGTCAGTTACTGAAGTCTTCTTCTGATCAACTTGTAGAAGACTTCATCTCGAATGGCTTCACAACTTATTCTGGATGCCGATTGGGTTTGTCCTTAGATCTTCTGTTAGCTTGCACGTTATTCGTTGAGTGCTCTCTGGTTTCCTTTAGGTGGGATGTATATATGCAGCTTAGACCAGAGGCTTCATTCTTTTGGATATTCTAGGAATGCTCATTTGTTGAGAATCGTATTTGCTCTACGATTCTGCCTTGGCATTGTGAGCACATTTGTTGAAGTCTCAATTCTATACTCTACGATTCAGCTTTGGCTATGCAGACACTACGACTCCGAGATCATATCTTGACACTCTACGATTTCTGTCGTTATGCTTGTTGTCTTCATCTGATCTTGCTCGACTACAATCTCTGCCTCTGATATGATCAGTAGACTCTACAACTCTGAGTGTAGTCTACGATTCTTGACTTGGCTTCGGCAGATGCTCGGTCGGATCGTAGGCAGGCTGTCTCTACGATTCTGAACATGACTTCATTAGCGGACTACGTACGAGGAATTTCTCCTCGACACACTGATCCTTCCTCGCCTCTCCCAGCGATCTACGAACTCCCGAGATCTACTATCTTGTAGACTACGATTACGCCTCGATAGCTCTCGAGTTTTCCTTGACTCTCTTGGCGATCACGATTTTTTGGTGCGATGCTTTCGATGATCAGACAAGCCTATCTATTACATCATAAGATCAACCTAACATGCTTGATCTTTTCTATATTTATAGTCCTTGTACATCATTTCTTTTTAAGGACTTTAGAAAGCTATTTTGCTTATGTAGGATCAACCTAACATATTTGATCAATTCATTCTAAGTCCTTGTACATATGTTTTTATTATTTATCAAAGGACTTTACAGCTTTTCTTAATTTAAGCATACTTGCATATTCATTCATATATATATATATATATATATATATATATATATATCATAATCAAATCATACGTAAATAGGAATATCATTCACATGCTTATTTCTGACAATCTCCCCCTATTTGATTATGACCAAAAAAATAAGTGCATATGCATGTTATGAATGAATCTTATATACAATGAGCAACTGTATTTCTAAAACAGATAATCATGAATGTCATTTATAAGAATATGTAATTTAATACACTATGGCATTTTACATCCTGGATCTAGAACATACCTAACTAGTTAGAGATGTACCTTTTTGGTTTCATGTATGCTTCCAGAATGTCTGGTGATCAACTATTCATCTGTTTGATTTCTTTGCTCTTGCTCCCCCTGGGATGTGGACTTCATATCTTCTTCTTTTGGCTCCCCCTCAGCCTTTGCAAATACAGGCTCATCATCCTTTGGCTGCCCCTCAGATGATGACCCAGCTCCTACTCCTTCTATCTTCTTCTTTGTCTTCTTCTCTTATTTCCTTCTACTCTCCTTGCCCTTTCTTGAGTGCCTCTTTCTATGCCTCTTTTTCTCCCCCTTTTTGTCATTAATCACTTAGGAGAGCTGCTCCATCAGATAAGAGGAGTTAGCAACTTCAAACTTGAGTTCTTGTTTGCTTAGCTCAAGTTGCACGAAGAAAGACTGATTCATGTTGTCAATCTTGTCAGAGAGGACTTGGAGTTGTTCTTTATTTGCCTTCTATGCTTGTAGAGCTTTTGCCTTCTGATCATTGATGGCCTTCAGATAGATTTGATCTCTCTCTTTGATTCTGAGAGATATATCAACCATAGAGGCTTGAAGTCTGTCTTGAACTGAATTATCTCCTGCTGTCAACATCTTTGACTCTTCATTGATTAGAGATATCTTCTTGACCAGCTCATCATAATTCTTCAACAGCTCCTGCTCCATAAGAATTTGGTCATCTGTTTGGGCAGCCTCTTATTGAGCATCAGATTGGACTCTACGATTTTCACCCTTGGACAGATTTTCGAAAGCTTTGAGAATCTGAACAATCGTTGAGTACCAATTGCCATTGGAGGATGAAGGAATGTCAGATGGATGTGCTTGGGCAGATGGAGGCTCCTCATTTTTGACTTGGGCACCATCAGTGGTAGAGTGAATAGACTCTACGATTATCTCCTTGGCCATAATCCTTCTGCCTTCAGAGCCCACTCTACAATCATAGGGAATATAATGATTTCCAGCATGTCTATAGACTTTGTAGTGGGGCTGGTCTTTGATCTTCATTGATGTATGACTCTTCATCCTTGAGAATTTCTGAGCCACCAACTCTAAGCTTGGAATTTCTGGAAGTACTTCTGGTGATTCATTCGAGACTTCCTCTGCTATCTTTTTGTTAATCCTGGCTGGGGAAATGACAGGATGGTCTTCTGATTCCTCTGATTCCTGATGTGCAGAATCATAATCTTTCTACAGTTCTTCTCTTCTTGAACTTGAATCTTGCTGACTCCTTTCATCAGATTCATCAGTGAATTCTTTTTACTGAATTTCATTACCAGAGCCTTCTTCAGCAACATCTTCCTTGGATTCGTCCTCTTCATTACTAGTCCTTTCTTTAGCACTTTCTTTCTGTGATTCAGATTCATCATCGCTTAATTCAATGATTGCAGTAAAGTGATCATTTCTGTGACGCCCCCAAAATAGGTATACATCACCCATCTTGAGTCACCAAATATATGGTACAAAATTCAAATACAACTTAATAATACAACTGTCGTGTAAAATACGACAAAACATAAACTGAGAGTTTTAATACGAATATTCTCTTATAGACAGTATTCAACTCAAATGGAGTCCTCAATACATTTATTATCACACTATTTCATAGAATAGTGAGGACTACTAATGTTATCATCTGGACCCTCACTCCGTTCCCTGACTAGTCCCACCTACGTTCTCATTTCCTGAAGAGAAAAATGAAAACAAAAGGGTGAGCTCAACTAGCCCAGTAAGAAATATTATGACTAAGATAATGCAGAATAATTTATCGTTAGCCTTCAACAATGTTAAACTGATAAAATATAACAAACATCAAGTTTAACTGCAGCGGAACAAGCAATCCATTAGAAGAGTCAAGTAGAGCATAAAATCTACTATCTTTTATGATTTAAAAGATTTTTCATCACTTTTATCTCTGAGACTCAGCTTAATAAATAATCCACATCATCGAATCACCCCTGCACTACGGCCAATGATATTCTTTTGTATCACGACCACAAATTATCAATGCACTACGGTCCAAGGATATTCGTGTATTCATCAATGGTCCTGATCATGCCAACAACTATCCATCAATGCACTACGGGCCAATGATGACTTTTACCACATCATTTGTAACATTACAGTTATGATTATACCGAATAAATCCTGGTCATAAACATACCAAGTCCATCTATGCACTACATGTGACCCCCCCCCCCCCTAAATAGGTATACATCACCTATCTTGAGTCGCCAAATACATGGTATAAAATTTAAATACAACTTAATAATACAACTGTCGTGTAGAATACGACAAGACATAACTGAGACTTTTAATACTAATATTGTCTTCTAGACAATATTCAACTCAAATGGAGTCCTCAATACATTTATTATCACACTATTTTATAAAATACTGAGGACTACTAATGCTCTCATCTGGACCGTCACTCCGTTCCCCGACTAGTTCCGGCTACGTTCTCATTTCCTGAAGAGAATAATGAAAGAAAAAGGGTGAGCTCAACTATCCCAATAAGAAATATTATGACTAAGATAATGCAGAATAATTTATAGTTAGCCTTCAACAGTGTTAAACTGATAAAATATAACAAACATTAAGTTTAACTGCAGCGGAACAAGCAATCCATTAGAAGAGTCAAGTAGAGAATAAAATCTACTATCTTCTATGATTTAAAAGGTTTTTCATCACTTTTATCGCTAAGACCCATCTTAATAAATAATTCACATCATTAAATCATCCCTGCACTACAGGCCAAGGATATTCTTTAGTATCACGACCACGAATTATCCATGCACTACGGGCCAAAGATAATCGTGTTTTCATCAACGGTTCTGATCATGCCATAAAAAAATTCATCTTTGCACCCTTGGCCGAAGAGAATCCATAGCCATAATCATACCAAAAACTGTCCATCAATGCACTACAGGCCAATGAGGACTTTTCCACATCATTTGTAACATTACGGTCATGATTATACCGAATAATCCCTAGTCATAATCATACCAAGTCCATCTATGCACTACAGGCCACAAATGACTTTCAACATAATATAAGCATGAGGATGATGACAATTCAATAAAACAAGTCCAAGAATAAATTTTAATGATTTATAAGTTAATTTATCCTGAACTCAATAACGTCCAAATTGTCAACATGATACTCCTTTGTGGAGTAAAATTCAAGAATGCTAAGAAGAATATTTCCATGAAAAGATACTGGATGAAGCGCAAATATCCAGGATATTCTACTAATTTCATGGAGTATAGAAGCCAAAACTTTAACCAACTAAGTATAATAGAATATATGAAACCGCAAATGGATTTTTGCCGCCATGCGGTAATCCACGTAGACAAATTATTCCAACAGAATAATAAAGAAGGGAACAACAGAAGAATTCACCAGGTGTGCGTAAACCGCACAAACAGGTTATTTCAACAGAATAATAAAGAATGGAACCAGGTTATGCGTAACCCGCACAGACAAAATATTCCAACATAATAATAAAGAATGGAACCAGGTTATGCGTAATCCGCACAGACAGGATATTCCAATAGAATAATAAAGAATGGAACCGAGTCACGCGTAATCCTTACATGCATGTGATGTTCTAACAGAATAATAAAGAATGGAACCAGTCATGTGTAATCCGCATGTAAAGGATGTTCCAATGTAATAATAAAGAATGAAATAACAACGAATTCACCGTGCATGCGATAGGCCGCATGCATAAAAGTTATTCCAACAAAATAATAAAGAATGGAATAACAACAGAATTCACTGTGCATGCGATAGATCACATGACTTGTTATTCCAACAGAATAATAAAGAATGGAATAACAACAGAATTCACTAGGCATGAGATAGACCGCACAGACATGTTATTCCAACACAATAATAAAGAATGGAATAACAACCCTTACGAGTATTGAAAGAAAATAACTCTCTTCATGAATACAAAAGAATAATACCCCTTACCTTAAAAAGAAGAGTATTCTGACGGGTAAGGCGGGGATATACTTGAAGAAAACTTGCCCTATTTTCTACACTCAAAGCTTTCTTAAACTCTAAAGAAATACACTCAAGATTATAGAAGAAGAATTCTCTGAACTTTTTGTGTTTTTCAATTCTAACTAAGCATCCTATTTATAGGAGAATGGAAATGATACTATACAATAAAATATAATATATTCTAATTATAATTATATAATAAAAAAAATTATAATATATATATATATATATATATTATTTAAAATCTAATAAAACAAATAACTTTATAAAAGTATTCATTTTTATATAAAAAGATTTTAATATGCAAACACTATCAGAGATACTATGCAAAACACTATGCATAATAAAATATAATATATTCTATTTATAATCAAATAAAATAAAACTTTATAAAAAGTATTACATTTTTATAGAAAAAGATTTTACTATCGCAAACACTATGCATAATAAAATATAATATATTCTATTTATAATCAAATAAAACAAAACTTTATAAAAAGTATTACATTTTATATAAAAAGATTTTACTATGCAAACACTATGCAGTACCTACTATGCAAACACTATGCATAATAAAATATAATATATTCTATTTATAATCAAATAAAACAAAACTTTATAAAAAGTATTCTGTTTTATATAAAAAGTTTTCTGTTTTATTACATTTATAATAATAATAAAACAATATATATATATATACATATATATATATATATATATAAACTTTCCCGTGACTCCCCCCAAATGATCAGATTTCCAAAGTCACACGTGGGCCCCACATGTGGCCCCAACTAAAATATTGAAAATTTTTCTACCGATTATTTTGAAGATGGATAAATGGGGGGTCCAAAAATACAACAAATACCTCATAAAAATCACCTCAAAATTTTTAACAACATCTATTAATATTATTATAACTCACAATATTAACAACCAGCTCGTTCCCAGGAAAGAAGGGGCTTTCCAATAAGGATTTCTCCCTATTGGCGCGCAATTAGGTGACCAAACCTCTCATTGACAGAACTTCTAGACATTGTAAATATTGCAAATAATAATAGTAATAACTTTGTCATCTCAATTATTGATTTAATAATATATAAAATATCGACAATAATTGAATCAAATAACGTGAGATACTATGCAATAATTACTATAGCAATAATTGAATAAAACTGAGTGACTTCTCACGTAAGCATCAATAGTCAATACCGTGTGCTACTATGCAACCACGCGTATTACTATACTTTTACTACCGAGTAGTTCAACAGTTTTAACCGTAAAACTTCCGCCGTTATTTTTATAAAAATATTTTTGTCATTTTCTTAATCCGACAATAATTCTGTTGTGGGGTCCACCAATGATTGTACCGTCGTACGAATATTCCCTGACAAAAAGAATATTCCCCGACCAATCGAATATTATACAACAACTTGCCTACTTTTCAAAATTTATAAATATTACCCACAACTATAACATTATCTCAAATCCACACCATAATTTTGAAAAAATATTTCGAGAAAATTAAATGTTTATTCGTAAAATTTGGGATTTTGCAATCTCCCTTCCTTATGAAATTTCGCCCTCTAAATTTACGTATGTACCTAGTATGCCGAACAAATGAGGACACTTCGCCAGATTCTAACTCTTTGAGCGTAAAATATATTTCAAGATTTTAACAGGTACATCTTCATACATTAAATTATCCGTTATCTCGTCCGGTTCTTAAATTAATAATGTGGTTAGGGTTGTCCACATATTTACATAACATCGATACGTTAAAAACGTTATGAACACGCGACATACTTGGCGGTAAAATGAGTCTATAAGCCACAGCTCCTACTCAATCGAGGATTTCAAATGGGACAATTAAATCGAGCATTGAGATTTCCTCTCGTCGTCGATTCTTGCTTTTAGAATAATGCCATCTTGAACCTTCTTCTTCATATTCATCAGCTCTGAGTATGTAGCTTGCACGGTTTTAACTTTATCGATTAAAGTCGATTCTACTCGTATATTTGATATCACCACGTGGGTTCTTAGAGTCTTTAACTTTATCTTCATCATTTCTAAGTTATACGAAATGGGTTTTCTTTGTTAACAACATCGCACTCGTAAACGCATACGATCTTCTACTCAACGCGTCAACTACCACTATCGCTCTTCCACGATGGTATTATATGATATTAACGTAATCTTTCAACAGCTCGAGCCAACGTCTTTAGCGCATAATACGTTTGTTTTAGTTGAAGAAATATTTAAGGGTTTTAGACATGGGGTTTTGTAGTGGGGTCAATACAAAATTCAATTTCACGTTCTAGGGGTAGGCTAAGTCTTCAAGAATATGCCAAGAAATTTATTAACAATAGAAATATCCTTCAAAACTGTGACCCTCATCCAAGACTTGGATATCACGTCACATTGATACCTATCAACTTGCCACCGTTATTCACGATGTCTCCTATGGAAAGTCTGGCTTCGGTCTATTCCACACAAGGAAGTCACCAGATAAAGGCTCGGGGCTCTTTACTTATGGCTTGATATAACAATAATTGACTTTAGTGGTTTGGTTGCTTGAATTCGTATAACAGGTTGGTTAGGAATATAAAAGCTAACAACCTTACGAAAATAATCAATTTTAGCACGATGAGTAGTTAACCAGTCGATTTCTAAAATCACGTCAAAGGCAAGTATTTTCAAAGAGATAAGATCGACAGGTAACATGAAAGTGTCGATTTGAATTAAACAAGATTTATAAATAGTGGAGGTAACGAAGGTTTCTCCCAACGGAGTTTCAACAGATAAATCAAAGTCTAATTTAAACATTGAGCGCAAGTAGGAGAAATAAAAGAGTGGGTAGAACTGGTATCGAATAAGGTATAGACTTTGCAAGAATTTATAATTAACTAACCCGTGCTAACTTTGTTCGGGTTACTCGCTTTTTGAGAAGTCATGAAAAACGCTCTCCCTGAAACCACCGACTTGGTTTTGTCCGTATCCGCCTTTGGTGCCACCGTTCCAGCTGGACTTGACTTCACACTATACGACAAAATCGAGCTAAATGACCTTCTCTTCTTGAAATTTCCACATCTATTACCTTGGTCATGATTACCACCAAAGTGGTTACCATTCTTGGCATGATAATTTCCCCCACGATGGTTATCATTGTTCTAATGGTCGTTGGCACCGGTATAATTATTATTGTGTTGTTGGTCGTTACCTTTTGGTTGAGCTAACTCAACGGTCTCATGTGCTTCATTGCTTATCTCAATATTTTTAGATGTCATTCGCAAACACTGTCACAAAACAAGGGTTAATTGACATGTCACATATTATCCCTATACTCTGACCGACCAATTAAATACCAAATAAACTTACGTAGGTCATACTAGCGAAGGAATTCCACGTCTCTCCCCTCCTAGTTCTTGTCTCACATCTCAGCCAGGGATCATATCCCTAAGCTTTGATACCAACTGTGACGCCCAGAAAATAGGTATTCATCACCCATCTTGAGTCGCCAAATACATGGTACAAAATTTAAATACAACTGTCATGTAGAATACGACAAGACATAACTGAGATTTTTAATACTAATATTGTCTTCTAGACAGTATTCAACTCAAATGGAGTCCTCAATACATTTATTATCACACTATTTCAGAGAATAGCAAGGACTACTAATGCTCTCATCTGGACTGTCACTCCGCTCCCCGACTAGTCCCGGCTACGTTCTCATTTCCAGAAGAGAACAATGAAAGCAAAAGGGTGAGCTCAACTAGCCCAGTAAGAAATATTATGACTAAGATAAAGCAGAATAATTTATTGTTAGCCTTCAACAGTGTTAAACTGATAAAATATAACAAACATCAAGTTTAATTACAGCGGAACAAGCAATCCATTAGAAGAGTTAAGTATAGAATAAAATCTACTATCTTCTATGATTTAAAAGATTTTTCATCACTTTTATCGCTGAGACTCAGCTTAATAAATAATCAACATCATTAAATCATCTCTGCACTACAGGCCAAAGATATTCTTTAGTATCACGACCACGAATTATCCATGAACTACGGGCCAAAGATAATCGTGTTTTCATCAACGTTTTTGATCATGCCATAAAATAATTCATCTTTGCACCTTTGGCCGAAGAGAATTCATAGCCATAATCATACCAAAAACTGTCCATTAATGCACTACGGGCCAATGAAGACTTTTTCCACATCATTTGTAACATTACGGTCATAATTATATCGAATAATCCCTGGTCATAATCATACCAAGTCCATCTATGCACTTCACAATACATGATGACTTTCAACATAATATAAGCATGAGGATGATGACAATTCAATAAAACAAGTTCAAGAATAAATTTTAAAGATTTATAAATTAATTTATCCTAAACTCAATAACGTCCAAAATTGTCAACATGATACTGCTTTGTGGAGTAAAATTCAAGAATACTCTGAAGAATATTTCCATGAAAAGATATTGGATGAAACGCAAATATCCAGGATATTCTACTAATTTCATGGAGTATAGAAGCCAAAACTTTAACCAACTGAGTATAATAGAATATATGAAACCGCAAATGGATTTTTGCCGCCATACGGTAATACACGTAGACAAATTATTCCAATGAAATAATAAAGAATGGAATAATGAAAGAAATTCACCAAGCGTATGCGATCGTGTCAGAGACAAAGTTATTCCAATGTAATAATAAAGTATGGAACCAAGTCATGCGTAATCCCCACAGACATGATATTCCAACAGAATAATAAAGAATGGAACTAGGTCATGCGTAATCCGCACAGACAGGATGTTCCAATAGAATAATAAAGAATGGAACCAGGTCATGCGTAATCTGCACAGACAAGATGTTCCAACATAATAATTAATAATGAAATAACAACAGAATTCACCAGGCATGCGATAGACCGCACAGACAAGTTATTCTAACAGAATAATAAAGAATGGAATAACAACAGAATTCACCAGGCATGCGATAGACCGCACCGACAAGTTATTCCAACAGAATAATAAAGAATGGAATAACAACCCTTACGAGTATTGAAAGAAAATAACTCTCTTCATGAAGTGTATTCCAACGGGTAGGGCGGGGATATACTTGAAGAAAACATGCCATATTTTCTACGCTCAAAGCTTTCTTAAACTCTAAAGAAATACGCTCAAGATTATAAAAGAAGAATTCTCTGAACATCTGGTGTGTTTTTCAATTCTAACTAAGCATCCTATTTATAGGAGAATGGAAAGGATACTATGCAATAAAATGTAATATATTCTAATTATAATTATATAATAAAATAAAATTTATAAAATATATATATATATATATATTATTTAAAATCTAATAAAACAAATAACTTTATAAAAGTATTTTGTTTTATATAAAAAGATTTTACTATGAAAACACTATGCATAATAAAATATAATATATTCTTTTTATAATCAAATAAAATAAAACTTTATAAAAATTATTTTGTTTTATATAAAAAAGATTTTACTATCTGCAAACACTATGCAAGCACTATGCAAACACTATGCATAATAAAATATAATATATTCTATTTATAATCAAATAAAACAAAACTTTATAAAAAGTATTCTGTTTTATTACATTTATAATAATAATAAAACAAAATATATATATATATATATATATATATATAAACTTTCCCGTGACTCCCCCCAAATGATCATATTTCCAAAGTCACACGTGGGCCCCACATGTGGGCCCCACTAAAACGCTGAAAAATATTATACCGATTATTTTGAAAATGAATAAATGGGGGGTCCAAAAATACAACAAATACGTCATAAAAATCACCTTAATATTTTTAACAACATTTATTAATATTATTATAACTCACAATATTAACAATCAGCTCGTTCCCAGGAAAGAGTGGGCTTTTCAATAAGAATTTCTCCCTATTGGCGCACAATTAGGTGACCAAACCTCTCCTTGACAGAACTTCTAGACATTGTCAATATTTCAAATAATAATATTAATAACTCTGTCATCTCAATTTTTGATTTAATAATATATAAACTATCGACAATAATTGAATCAAATAACGTGAGATACTATGCAATAATTACTGTAGCAATAATTGAACAAAACTGAGTGACTTCTCACGTAAGCATCCATAATCAATATCGTCTGCTATTATGCAACCACGCGTATTACTGAACTTTTACTACCGAGTAGTTCAACAGTTTTAACGGTAAAACTTTCGCCGTTATTTTCATAAATATATTTTTGTCGTTTTCTCAATCCGACAATAATTTCGTTGTGGGGTCCACCAATGATTGTACCGTCGTACAGATATTCCCCGACAAAAAGAATATTTCCCAACCAATCGAATATTATACAACAACTTGCATACTTTTCAAAATTTATAAATATTACCCACAACTATAACATTATCTCAAATCCACACCATAATTTTGAAAAAATATTTCGAAAAAATTAAATCTTTATTCGTAAAATTTGGGATTTTACACTACAGGCCACGAATGACTTTCAACATAATATAAACATGAGGATGATGACAATGATATAAGAATTTAATAAAACAAGTTCAAGGATAAATTTTTAAAGATTTATAATTTAATTTATCCAGAATTCAATATTGTCCAAATTGTCAACATGATACTGCTTTGTGGAGTAAAATTCAAGAATGATAATGTATCAAAAATGATTTAGACCGAAAAGAAATCAATTTTTGTTATGAATAGTACTCTGAGTGAATAATACCCGAGTGAATAGTACCCTATGAATAGTACTCGTGAATAGTACTTTGTGAATAGTACTTTGTAAATAGTACCCATAAATAGTACTTTTGTGAATAGTACTGTATAAATGGATAGTACTCATGGACGGTACTCCGACATAAAAAACTTAAAATTTACAAGAATTAGCAGAAAATATCCTTGTGAAGCGATACTAGATGAAGCGCAAATTTCAAGGATATTTTACTAATTTCACGGAATATTGAAGCAATACTTTAACCGAATGATGGTATAATCAGGAATACGAGACGAAATAATATTACTCACATACTACCGAGTATGGAAGAAAATATTATTTCTATGAATACTAAACAAAATAATATCCCTTACCTCAGAAGAAGACTGGATACTGGAATAGTGAGGTAGCAGACTTCTCTTATACTTTCTCTCTAAAGCTTCTCTCTCTATAAATGCTATTGTGAGTCTTAGTGAATTGGTGAGAATGAAAGAAGAATGAGCTTCTATTTATAGAAAAATATAGTTTCGATAATTGGACGTTTTGGGGTTCGAAATATTATAGTATAATACCTTCATCTTTTTCTTCATTTTTAATTTAGTCCTGCAAGTATTATCAAACTTGCACCACCTCCCCTAATAGTACATCTTGTGAATCAATAGTACAATCATGTGAATCAATAATACAATCATGTGAAAAAATAATTACAGTATAGTACCTTCATCTATACCTCCATTTTTAATTTAGTCATGCAAGTATTATCAATCTTGCACCACCTCCCCTAATAGTACATGCATGTGAATCAATAGTACACACATGTGAACAAATAGTTATAAGCATGTGAATTAATAGCAATTAATTGCTCATTTATTTGATTAATTACCCGATTGGTCAATATAGCCTACAGACATCCATTATTATCGAAATAGATGTTGATTTCCACTAACACTAATAATCCCAACATAATGGAAATATCAATTTCATCTTTAATCTACATGAACTTATTCATCATTAATATTATAACTCACAATATTTAACAACTAGATCATTCCCAAGAAAGAGGGGGCTTTTTGATAAGGATTTTTCTCTAATGGCGCCCAATTAGGTGACCAAACCTCTCCTTGACAGAACTTTCTAGACATTATCAATATTGCAAATAATAATATGAATAAATTTGTCATCTCAATTATTGATTTAATAATATAAAATATTATGCAGATGATACTATGACAATTATTGAATCAATAATATGAAAGTTATTATGCATCAATTACTGTAGCAATAATTGAGTATAACTGAGTGACTTCTCACGTAAGCATCAATAATCAATATCAGTGTTTATATGCGACCACGCCAGATTCTCGCATTTTTACCACTGGGTAGTTCAACATTTTAACGGTAAAACTTTCGTCGTTATTTTTATAAAAAGATAATTCTGTCATTTTCTAACTACGATAATACTTTCGTTGTGGGGTCCACCAATGATTGTGCCATCGTACGAATATTGTAAGACCCCAACTTATTATAAATAAAAATTGAATTTCCTCTATTTATTATTGTGAATAATAAGGTGATAATTTGATATAATACTTTGGTTATGGGTGAAATGTGCAAATTTTTCAAAATAAGCAAGTGGTTATAAAATATTTATTGTGTTGGGGAATATTCATTTGGTCATGGAATATTCTTTTTACGTAGGGGAATATTTATGCATGACGTAGCATGACCATTTATGGGCCCCATAACCGATAACTTATCGGATGAAGAAAATGATGAAGTTTGAGTTTTTATAAATAATGACGTAATTGTTACTGCTAACACCGTTGGATTACACAGGTGGTTAAAATACGATGTCTACGCGTGGTTCACATAAAAGAAGACACTGATGATTGCATAAAGATTGATGAATTATTGATCCTTATGTAAGAAGGCACTACTCAATAATTATTACAGTGATTCTTTATTCAATATTTTATTTTATTGATTCAATAATTGTTGTGTTGATATTTTATATTATTGTTGTTTCAATAATTGTCATCATCTGATGTTTCCCATTATCGATTAATAATTCATATTATTTGAATAATATTATTAGATACCATTATTGGCAATGTCTAGAAAGTTCTGTCAAGGAGAGGTTTGGTCACCTAATTGCGCCAGTAAGGAGAAATCCTTATTTGAAAGCCCCCTCTTTTCTGGGAACGGCCTGGTTGTCATAAATGTGATTCTGTAATATTATTTGTGAATAATTAATTATTGATTCATATGATAAGGAAATATTTATTTTATATGGATATAAATGTTGGATATATTTTTTGTGGTTAAAAATGAAGGAGTTAATGTTTAGGTGTTTTATCAGTATTTTTGTCTGAATGGAGGTATTAAAAATTAAATCAGTGTTTTTGTGATATATTGCGTGAGTTATAATTTTTAATCCGACCGTTGGATCGGTGTGATTTTTGGATATGCTATACATATATAAGTTGAGTATATGTCCACAAATTTTGAACCGTTAAAAATGAATGTATGATTTGTTATGAATTTTAAGAGGTGACTGATTCGAAAATTAGGTTTATAAATGATTTTGGTTGAAAATTCTAGAATTGAGTGGGCCCCACTTGTGGTTGGTAAAGAAATGTGCTGAATTTTTATTCAAATGTGGTGGGTGGCAATAGTAACAGGTAAAGCCATCAGGTAGCAGGTTAGTCTTTTATGGTGTTCTAAGCATTTTCCTATAAATAGGGTGCTTAGTTAGAATTAAAAATCACACCAGAATTCATAAGTTTTCTCTCTTTCTCTCTCTATATTATCGAGCGTATTCTTGTGAGTGTTTTGATACTTTGAGTGTTGCTATACGATGCAAGTTCCTTCAGCACTATATCCAGTATTCCAGTCAGAAGTATTATCTTTTTGAGGTAAGGGATGTTATTTTCTTCGTAAGTGATATTATTTCTTCAATATCATTATGCCGAAATATTGGTTGGAACTTTTTATCAAATTTGGAACTTTTCATGTCGGGGTTACAATTCATGAGTTGCTATTCACGAAGCATGATGATTTTTCTTGTGGAATTTCTATCTTTTGGTGTCGGAGTTACTATTCACATATACAGCACTGTTCACGAATACGACACTATTCACCGAAAAATGAAATTTTCTTCTTTTTATCCAAGGTGTCTATTATGGTTACTATCTTTGATTGTATCCATGTTTTGATCTTTATTTTGAATTATGCTTCAAAATTGGTTATTATGAAGTATTTTTGAACTTGGATAAACTGTAATACGAATCCCTAATATTTGATCTTTTATCTCACTGGATTCGTTTACTTTTTAGATATTTTTCATCATCCTTAGTACTAAATGATGATATTACAGAATATCTTTGGCCTGTAGTGCACAGATGAATGATTAATTGATGAATATCTTTGGCCTGTAGTTCAAAGATGAATGATTACCTAATGAATATCTTTGGCCCGTAGTGCAAAGATGAACAGGTGTTGAGATGAACATGACCAACTGGTGATACAAGTGAATATCTTTGGCCTATAGTGCAAAGATGAATATTTGATTCAAGATGTATATTGATTGATGTTACAAGGATAAAATATTGATGACGGACTTTTAAATCTTAGAAGATAGTAGAATTCTTTCTCTACTTGACTCTTCTAATGGATTGTTGTTTCCGCTGCAGTTGTTGATCTAAAACTTGTTGTCTATTATATTTTATCAGATTATTCCCTGTTGAAGACTAACGATAATTTGTTGTATATTATCTTAGTCATAATATTTTCTTACTGGGTTTGTTGAGCTCACCCTTTTTCTTTTTGTTCCATTTTTCTTCTCAAGAGGTGAGAACATAGCAGGAACTAGCTAGGGTTTGGAGTGATGGTTCAGGATATTTGTTTTAGTAGTCCTCACTATTTTGTAAAATAGTGTATCAATAATAGTAACGAGGACTCCTTTTGAGTTTTTATACTCTCTATTAGACAATAGTTGTATTCAAACTCACAGTATATGTGTTGTCGTATTTTGCACGACAATTGTATTACTGAAGTTGTATTTGTTTTTGTAGCATGTATTTGGCGACTCAGAATGGGTTGGGTTGAATGGACCTATTTTGGGGTTGTCACAAATATTCCCTGTTTAAACGAATATTCCCCGACCAAATCGAATATTATATAACCACTTGCTTACCTTGCAAAATTTGTAAATAATACCCACAACTATAACATTATATCAAATCCACACCATAATATTCAAAAATATATTTTGAGAAAATATAATCTTTATTCATAAAAGTTGGGGTCTTACAACCTCCCCTTCTTATAAAATTTCATCCTCGAAATTAGGGTGCGTACCTGGTATATTGAAGAGGTGAGGATACCTTGACTTCATTTCAGATTCTAACTCCTAGGTCATTTCCTCAACATCGTGGTTTCTCCACAAAACTTTGACTTGAGGTATAACCTTGGAGCGTAGAATATGATCCTTCTTATCTAAGATTTTAACAGGTACCTCCTCATACGTTAAATCTTCTGCTATCTCGTCCGGTTCTAATTCAATAATATGGTTCGGGTCTTTCATGTGACGCCCCCAAAATTAGGTATCCATCACCCATCTTGGGTAGTCAGATACATGGTACAGAATTTAAATACAACTTACTAACATAACTGTCGTGTACAATACGACATAAACTGTGAGTTTGAATACAAATATTGTCTACTAGAGATTATACAAACTCAAAAGGAGTCCTCATTACAATTATTATCACACTATTTCTCAGAATAGTGAGGACTACTAATGCTATCCTCTAGACCATTACTCCGTTCCCCGACTCGTCCCAGCTATATTCTCATTTCCTGAAGAGAACAGTGAAAGAAAGGGTGAGCTCAACTAGCTCAGTAAGAAATATTATGACTAAGATAATGCAAAATAAATTATCATTAGCCTACAACAGTGTTAAACTGATAAAATATAATGAACATCAAGTTTAACTACAGCGAACCCAGCAATCCATTAAAAGAGTCAAGTAGAAAATAAAATCTACTATCTTTTATGATTTAAAAGGTTTTTCATCACTGTTATAGCTGAGACTCAGCTTTAATAAATATTCCACATCATCGAATCACCCCTGCACTACGGCCAAGGATATTCTTTAGTATCACGACCACAATTATTCATGCACTACGGGCCAAGAATATTTGTGTATTCATTAATGGTCATGATCATGCCAACAACAGTCCATCAATGCTTGAGCCGTCGTACGAATATTCCCCGACAAAAAGAATATTCCCCGACCAAACGAATATTTTATAACAACTTGCTTACTTTGCAAAATTTATAAATATTTCCCACAACTATAACATTATATCAAATTTATTCCATAATATTCAAAAATAATATTTATAGAAAATTTATCTTTATTTATAAAAGTTGGGGTCTTACATTTCACATATTTACGTAACATTGATACGTGAAAAATGTTATGAACACGAGACATACTTGGTGGTAAGGCGGGTCTATAGGCCACAGTTCCTACTCAATCGAGCATTAAAAATGGGCCAATGAATCGAGGATTGAGCTTTCCTCGCTTTCCAATTCCTGTAACTCCTTTCCATGGAGCAACACGTAACAACACATGATCTCCAATATTGAATTCCACGTCCTTTCGATGAAGATCAGCATAACTCTTTTGTCGATCTTGTGAGGTTTTTATACGTTGTCGGATTGTTTGAATTTTTTCCATAGTCATATGTACCAACTCCGGTCCCAACAACGTTGCTTCACCCACCTCATCCCAGCATATTTGAGAATGACACTTTCTTCCATACAACGCCTCAAATGGAGCCATGCCAATACTTACTTGATAACTGTTGTTGTAGAAAAACTCCACCAATGGTAAGAACTTGTCCCAACTTCCTTTGAAGTTAAGGACACAGAGTCTTAATAAATCTTCAAGAGTTTGAATAGTCCTCTCCGACTGCCCGTCCGTTTGAGGATGATATGCCGAACTAAATCGTAAATCTGTGCCCATAGCTTTTTGCAAACTAAACCAAAATCGTGAAGTGAATCTTGGGTCTCGATCAGAAACTATGGATACTAGCATACCATGCAATCTTACAATCTCGTGTATGTATATACGAGCAAGATGTTCAAGTGTATAAGTTTTTCGTATAGGTAGGAAATGAGCAGACTTGGTCAATATATCAACAATGACCCAAATCGCATCTATACCTTGAGAAACCTTGGAAAGACCAATAACGAAATCCATGGTAATGTTCTCCCACTTCCATTCTGGAATTTCAAGTGGTTGCAATGGACCTTTTGGCACTTGATGCTCCGCCTTGACTCGTTGACAAATTAGACACCTTGAGATAAACCCCATTATCTCTCTCTTCATATTGCTCCACTAAAATGTATGTTGAAGATCATGATACATTTTGGTACTCCCAGGATGGATTGCAAATGGTGTGTTGTGCGCCTCCATCATGATTTTATACTTCAAGTCAGAATCGTTAGGAACATAAAGTCTGGAGTTGACTTGAAGTATTCCTTCTTCATCGATTCTTGCTTTCGGGATAACACATTCTTGCACTTTCTTCCTCATACGCATCAGCTTCAGGTCTGTAGCTTGAGCAGCTTTAACTTTACCGATTAAATTCGGTTCTACTCGTATATTCGCCATCATCTCATGGGTCCCTGGAGTCTTTAACTCTATCTCCATCCTTTGTAAGTCATACAAAATGGGCCTTTGCGTTGACAATATCACACTCGTACCCGCATATGATCTTCTACTCAATGCGTCAGCTACTACGTTCGCCTTTCCAGGATGGTATTGAATGGTATGATCGTAATCTTTCAATAGCTCAAGCCATCGTCATTTCCGCATGTTATGTTCCTTTTGAGTGAAGAAATATTTGAGGCTTTTATGATCCGTATAGATCTCCACCTTCTCTCCATACAGGTAATGCCTCCAAATCTTAAGCGCAAAAATGACAGCTGCCAACTCTAGATCATGAGTAGGATAATTCCTCTATTCTTTGAGTTGTCGTGAGGTATAGGCTATGACTTTCCCATGTTGCATGAGAACATACCCTAAACCTTTGCCTGAAGCATCGCTGTATATGACAAATCCCTCAGAACCAACTGGTATTGTCAAAACAGCTGCTGAAATGAGTCTCCTCTTGAGTTCTTGAAAACTCTTCTCACATTCCCCGCTCCAACCAAATTTTGTATCTTTTTGAGTCAACTGAGTTAATGGAGTAGCGATTCGAGAAAATCCTTCCACGAACCTCCGATAATAACCAGCTAAGCCGAGAAAGTTACGTACTTCGGTCACTGACTTAGGTTGCTCCCAGCTTTAAATTGCTTCAATATTTACCGGGTCAATAGATATTCCGTGATTTGATATTACGTGCCCAAGGAATGCTACTTCCTCAACCCAGAACTCGCATTTCTTTAACTTGGCATATAACTTGTTTTCACGAAGCTTTTAGAGTATCAGCCTCAGGTGTTGCTCATGATCTTCACGACTTTTGGAGTAAATGAGGATGTCATCAATAAAGACAACCACAAAGTGATCCAAATATTCCTTGAATACTTGGTTCATCATATCCATGAAGCAACAGGAGCATTAACCAATCCAAAAGACATGACTAGGAATTCGTAATGCCCATACCTAGTTCTGAAAGCAGTCTTTGGAATGTCATCAGTTTTAATCTTCAACTGATGATATCCGGAACAAAAATCGATCTTTGAAAAGAATTTGGCTCCTTGCAACTGGTCAAACAGGTCATCAATGCAAGGCAATGGATATTTATTTTTGACAGTGGCATGGTTCAACTCCCGATAATCAATACAAAGTCGCATACTCCCATCTTTCTTTTTCACGAATAGAACAGGAGCACCCCAAGGAGACGTACTAGGACGAATGAAACCGATGTCTAACAATTCCTGTAGTTGGGTTTTTAACTCCTAAAGTTCAATAGGAGCCATTCTATATGGGGCTTTGGAAATGGGTTTTGTACCGGGTTCAAAGTCGATACAAAATTCAATTTCACGCTCTCAGGGTAGGCCAGGAAGTTCTTCAGGGAACACGTCAGGAAATTTATTAACAATAGAAATATCATTCAAAACTGACGTATTTTTGTTTAAATTCCGTGACACGAGCTAAGAAAGCTTGACATCCGTTTTTCAATAAACGAATAGCTTTATGGCTTGAGATGACAGTGATTGATTTTAATTGTTTGGTTGCTTGAATTCGCATAATAGGTTGGTTAGGAATATGAAAGCTAACAACCTTACAAAAACAATTAATTTTTGCATGATGAGTAGTTAACCAATCAATCCCTAGAATTACGTCAAATGAAATTATTTTCAATGAAATAAGATCGACAGGTAATGTGAGGGTACCGATTTGAACCAAACAAGACTTATAAACGGTGGATGTAATGAAGGTTTCTCCCAACGGAGTTTCAACAGATAAGTCAAAGTCTAATTTCTCCGAAGTTAAATTTAAACGTTGAGAGTAAGTAGGAGAAATAAAAGAATGGGTAGAACTGGTATCAAATAAGGTATATACTTCGCTAGAGTTTATGATAAACTTACCCGTGATGACCTCGTTCGGGTTCCTTGCTTTCTGGGAGGTCACAACAAATGCTCTCCCTTGAACTACTGGTTTTAACTTATCTGGGATGACATTTGGTGTCACCGTTCCAACTGGACTTGGCTTCCCAGTATGAAAAAATCTAGCTAGGTGATCTTCTCTTCCATAATTGTAACACGTTTTAGACTGCAGCGCACAGTTTGGACTGATGTATCCCTCCCCTCCGCATTTGAAGCATATGATAGGTGGTCGTTCACCTTCCTTAACAATGGGTGCTGGTGATGACGTCTTTCCATCATTGTTGAATCTCCTCTTCTTGAAATATCCACTTTTATTGTCTTGGCCATGATTACCACCGAAGTGGTTACCATTTCTGGCATGTTGTTCCCTCCACATTTTATTGTCACCGCTCGATGATCAAGTACTACCGGTATTATCATTTTGCCGGCTGCTTTCTCTTGGTTGGGCTGACTCGTTATTGTGCTCTAATAACTGAGCCCTATTTACAACATCTGAATACAAACACAGTTTGTGAGAAATTAAGTATTGACGTATCTCGAGTTTCAAACCTCTTAGAAACATCCGCGTCATTCTCTCCTCATTATCAACCAAGTGGGACGCAAATCGAGACAACTTGACAAACTTAGCTTCATACTGTGACACGGTCATATTGTTCTGCTCCAGCTTGATGAACTCTACCTCCTTCATGTGACGAATACTTTCAGGAAAGTACTTGTCGTTCAACAGTTCTTGGAACTTCTCCCAAGACATCTTCATTGCAAAAGGTTGAGTACGCTTTACTGATTCCCACCAGTAGTCTGCCTCTCCTCGCAACATAAAGGTGGCAAAGGGAACCTTTTGCTCCTCGGAACATCCTAAGACATATATCTTGTTTGTGAGACCCCGAATTTTATGAAATAAAAGTATTCAATTTTTCTATTTTGGTAAATAGTTAAATTGATAAAAGTTTAAAGTTAAGGGTGATATGTGAAAATTTTTCAAAGTAGACAAGTTGTCATAAAATACCCGATTACTATTCACTCTAGTATTGTTCACTCGGGTATTTGGGGGGCACTTTTTGTGTCGGGGCTACAATTCACATGGTACTATTCACAAGTACTATTCACGGTTACTATTCACCTAAATTACTATTCACCCAATATTATTCACTCAGGTATTTGGGGTATTTTTCGTGTCGGAGTACAATTCATGAGTTACTATTCACGGGGTACTATTGATTCCCATTCTTATACTATTAGGGGTGGTGGTGCTAGATTGATAATACTTGCATGACTAAGTTAAAAATGGAGGTATAGTTGAAGGTACTATACCGTAATTAATTTTTTTCACATGATTATACTATTTATTCACATGATTGTACTATTGATTCACATGATTTACTCTTAGGGGAGTTGGTGCAAGATTGATAATACTTGCATGACTAAGTTAAAAATGGAGGTATAGCTGAAGGTACTATACTGTAATTAATTTTATTCACATGATTATACTATTTATTCACATGATTGTACTATTGATTCACATGATTTACTATTAGGGGAGTTGGTGCAAGATTGATAATACTTGCAGGACTAAATTAAAAATTAAAGAAAAGTTAGAGGTATTGTACTGTAATTTTTTGAGCCCCCAAACGTGCAATTATCGAAACTATATTTTCCTATAAATAGAAGCTCATTCTTCCTTCATTTCTCACCAATTCACTAAAGCTTTAGAGAAATTATTATAGAGAGAAACTATAGAGAGAAAGAAGAAAAGTATTCTGCTACTTCACTACTCCTATATCTAGTCTTCTTCTAAGGTAAGGAATATTATTTGTTGTACTCGTAGGGAGTATTATTTCTTTCTAATCCATGAAGAGAACTTCTGTTATTCCATTCTTTATTATTCTATTGGAATAACCTGTATACGCGGGCTACCCTATATTTGGTGAAATTCTTCTGTTATTCCATTCTTTATCATTCATTGAACATCCTGTTTTGTGCGTTTACTGTGGGACTGGTTCCATTATTTATCATTTTGTTGGAACATCACATGCATGCGCTCTACGCCGAACTCGGGTTTCGCTTTTATTATTCTGCTGGAATATTCTGTGCATGCGTTTCTACCTACCGGTTCCGCCTCTTTATTATTATTCTGGAATATCCTCGTTTATACGCTTTTACGCCGACCGGTTCCGCTCTTTATTATTATTATATTAGAACATCCCGTCGGCGCGAATTTTGCTTGACCTAGTTCCGTTATTTAGTATTTAGTATTCTGTTGGAATAACCTGTCTATGTGAAGTACCGCATACATGGTGATTTCTTTTGTTATTCCATTCTTTATTATACTTAGTTGGTTAAAGTTTTGACTTCTATACTCCATGAAATTAGTGGAATATCCTAGATATTTGCGCTTCATCCAATATCTTTTCATGGAAATATTCTTCTGAGCATTCTTGAATTTTACTCTACAAAGCAGTATCATGTTGACACTTTGGACGTTATCAGTTCCTAGATAAATTAATTCTTGAACTTGTTTTATTGAATTCTTATATCATTTTCATTATCCTCATGTTTATATTTTGTTGAAAGTTATCTATGGCCTGTAGTGCATAGATGGACTTGGTATGATTATGACCAGGGATTATTCGATGTAATCATAACTGTAATGTTACAAATGATGTGAAAAAAGTCCTCATTGGCCCGTAGTACATTGATGGACAGTTTTTGGTATGATTATGGCTATGGATTCTCTTTGGCCGTAGTACAAAGATGAATTGTTTTATGGCATGATCAGGATCGTTGATGAAAATATGATTATCTTTAGCCGTAGAGCATGGATAATTCATGGTCGTGATACTAAAGAATATCCTTGGCCGTAGTACAGGGGTGATTCAATGATGTGGATTATTTATTAAAATCGAGTCCCAAATGATAAAAGTGATGAAAAACCTTTTAAATCATAGAAGATAGTAGATTTTATTCTCTACTTAACTCTTCTAATGGATTGCTTGTTCCACTGCAGTTAAACTTGATGTTTGTTATATTGTATTGGTTAAACACTGTTGAAGGCTAACAATAATTTATTCTGCATTATCTTAGTCATAATATTTCTTACTGGGCTAGTTGAGCTCACCCTTTCTTTCACTGTTCTCTTCAGGAAATGAGAACGTAGCAGGGACTAGTTGGGGAACAAAGTGATGGTCCTAGATGGTGCATTAGTAGTCCTCACTATTCTGTGAAATAATGTGATAATAAATGTAATGAGGACTCCATTGAGTTTGCATACTCTCTAGGGGACAGTATTTGTATTAAAATTCACAGCATATGTTTTGTCGTATTGTACACGACAGTTGTATAATTAAGTTTGTATTTGTATTCTGTACCATGTATCTGGCGACTCAAGATGGGTGATGTATACCTAATTTTGGGGACGTCACAGTTGGTATCAAAGCTTAGGGATATGATCCCTGGCTGAGATGTGAGACAACAACTAGGAGGGGAGAGACGGGGAATTCCTTCGCTAGTGTGACCTAACTAAGTTTATTTGTTATTTAATTGGTCGGTCAGAATTTAGGGGTATTATGTGGTATTTCAATTAACCCTTATTTTGAAACTATATTCTAGAATGATATTTGAAATACAGGAGATGAGAAATGGAAAATCATGATAGAGAGGAAATAACCAGGAAGGTACAATCTGAAAAAAAAGCAAGGTATTCTCATCTCTTCGAATATCTGGTACGTACGCAAATTTTGAGGGCAAAATTTCATAAGGAGGAGAGATTGTGAGACCCCGAATTTTATGAAATAAAAGTATTCAATTTTTCTATTTTGGTAAATAGTTAAATTGATAAAAGTTTAAAGTTAAGGGTGACATGTGAAAATTTTTCAAAGTAGACAAGTTGTCATAAAATACCCGATTACTATTCATTCTAGTATTGTTCACTTGGGTATTTGGGGCACTTTTTGTGTCGGGGTACTATTCACAGGGTACTATTCCCAAAGTACTATTCACAGGTTACTATTCATCTAAATTACTATTCACCCGAATATTATTCACTCGGGTATTTGGGGTATTTTTCATGTCAGAGTACTATTCACGAGTTACTATTCACCTAAATTACTATTCACCCGAATATTATTCACTCGGGTATTTGGGGTATTTTTTGTGTCGGAGTACTATTCACGAGTTACTATTCATGGGTTACTATTCACGGGGTACTATTGATTCACATTCTTATACTATTAGGGGTGGTGGTGCAAGATTGATAATACTTGCATGACTAAGTTAAAAATGGAGGTATAATTGAAGGTACTATACTGTAATTAATTTTTTTTCACATGATTATACTATTTATTCACATGATTGTACTATTGATTCACATGATTTACTATTAGGGGAGTTGGTGCAAGATTGATAATACTTGCATGACTAAGTTAAAAATGGAGGTATAGTTGAATGTACTATACTGTAATTAATTTTATTCACATGATTATACTATTTATTCACATGATTGTACTATTGATTCACATGATTTACTATTTGGGGAGTTGGTGCAAGATTGATAATACTTGCAGGACTAAATTAAAAATGAAAGAAAAGTTGGAGGTATTGTACTGTAATTTTTCGAGCCCCAAAACGTGCAATTATCGAAACTATATTTTCCTATAAATAGAAGCTCATTCTTCCTTCATTTCTCACCAATTCACTAAAGCTTTAGAGTAATTATTATAGAGAGAAACTATAGAGAGAAAGAAGAAAAGTATTCTGCTACTTCACTACTCCTATATCCAGTCTTCTTCTAAGGTAGGGAATATTATTTGTTGTACTTGTAGGGAGTATTATTTCTTTCTAATCCATGAAGAGAACTTCTGTTATTCCATTCTTTATTATTCTATTGGAATAACTGTAAACGCGGGCTACCCTATACTTGGTGAAATTCTTCTGTTATTCCATTCTTTATCATTCTGTTAAAACATCCTGTTTGTGCGTTTACGCCGGACCTAGTTCCATTATTTATCATTCTATTGGAACATCCTCATGCAGGCGTTCTCACGCCGGACTGGTTCCGCCTTTATTATTCTCATTGGAATATTCTCGTTTATCGTTTCTACGCCGGACCGGGTTCCGTCTTTATTATTCTCATTGAATATCCTCGTTTATCGCTTTTACTGGCGGACCGGTTCCGCTTTTATTATTATTCTGTTGGAACATCCTCGCTTGCAAATTTTGCACGACTCGCTTACATTATTTAGTATTTAGTATTCTATTGAATAACCTATCTATCTAAGTACCGCATACATGGTGATTTCTTTTGTTATTCTATTCTTTATTATACTCAAATTGGTTAAAGTTTTGACTTTTATACTCCATGAAATTAGTGGAATATCCTTGATATTTGTGCTTCATCCAAAGATCTTTCCATGGAAATATTCTTCCGAGCATTCTTGAATTTTACTCTAAAGCGGTATCATGTTGACACTTTGGACGTTATCAGTTCCTAGATAAATTAATTCTTGAACTTGTTTTATTGAATTCTTATATCATTGTCATTATCCTCATGTTTATATTTTGTTGAAAGTCATCTATGGCCTGTAGTGCATAGATGGACTTGGTATGATTATGACCAGGGATTATTCGGTGTAATCATAACCGTAATGTTACAAATGATGTGGACAAAGTCCTCATTGGCCCGTAGTGCATTGATGGATAGTTTTTGGTATGATTATGGCTATGGATTCTCTTTGGCCGTAGTACAAAGATGAATTGTTTTATGGCATTATCAGGATCGTTGATGAAAACATGATTATCTTTAGCCGTAGTGCATGGATAATTCGTGGTCGTGATACTAAAGAATATCCTTGGCCGTAGTGCAGGGGTGATTCAATGATGTGGATTATTTATTAAGCTGAGTCCCAGCGATAAAAGTGATGAAAAACTTTTTAAATCATAGAAGATAGTAGATTTTATTCTCTACTTGACTCTTCTAATGGATTGCTTGTTCACCGCAGATTAAACTTGATGTTTGTTATATTGTATCGGTTTAACATCATTTGAAGGCTAACGATAATTTATTCTGCATTATCTTAGTCATAATATTTCTTCTTTGGGCTAGTTGAGCTCACCCTTTCTTTCCTTTTTCTCTTGAAATGAGAATGTAGCGAGGGACTAGTTCTGGGAACAAAGTGATGGTCCTAGATGGTGCATTAGTAGTCCTCACTATTCTGTGAAATAGTGTGATAATAAATGTAATGAGGACTCCATTGAGTTTGTATACTCTCTAGAGGACAGTATTTGTATTAAAATTCACAGCATATGTTTTGTCGTATTGTACACAACAGTTGTATAATTAAGTTTCTATTTGTATTTTGTACCATGTATCTGGCGACTCAAGATAGGTGATGTATACCTAATTTTGGGGGCGTCACAGTGGTGATTTGCTTTATCCACGTCTCCGTCTTCAGTGGTTTTGGCTCTCCAATAAACTCTTGTGGTCCCAGCTACTTGAACTCGTTAGCGGTGACCGTCCGAGAATTTCCAGTGTTTCCACCTATATTTTGAACAAGAGTCGTTCTCGCCTGATGTTGTATGAATTGCATAAAGCCTCTGAACATCCGATTGTGCATCATTTGGTCAGCGTTGTTGTTTTCCTGAGGATTATTGCCATCTTGATGGACATTATCCTGGGTATTGATCATTGGTGACTCAACGGTTTCATGTGCTTCATTGCTTATCTCAACATTTTTGGTTGCCATTTTCAAATACTGCCACAAAACAAGGGTTAATTGACATGTCACATATTATTCCTATACTCTGACCGACCAATTAAATACCAAATAAACTTAGGTAGGTCATACTAGCGAAGAAATTCCCCGTCTCTCCCCTCCTAGTTCTTGCCTCACATCTTTGTCAGGGATCATATCCCTAAGCTTTGATACCAACTGTGACGCCCCCAAAATAGATATACATCACCCATCTTGAGTTGCCAAATACATGGTATAAAATTCAAATACAACTTAATAATACAACCGTCGGTAAAATACGACAAAACATAAATCGAGAGTTTTAATACTTAATATTGTCTTCTAGACAATATTCAACTCAAACGGAGTCCTCAATACATTTATTATCACACTATTTCATAGAATAATGAGGACTACTAATGCTATCATCTGGACCGTCACTCCGTTCCCCGACTAGTCCCAACTATATTCTCATTTCCTGAAGAGAACAATGAAAGCAAAAGGGTGAGCTCAACTAGCCCAGTAAGAAATATTATGACTAAGATAATTCAGAATAATTTATCGTTAACCTTCAACAGTGTTAAACTGATAAAATATAACAAACATCAAGTTTAACTGCAGCGGAATAAGCAATCCATTAGAAGAGTCAAGTAGAGCATAAAATCTACTATCTTTTATGATTTAAAAGATTTTTCATCACTTTTATCACTGAGACTCAGCTTAATAAAAAATCCACATCATCGAATCACCCCTCGCACTACTACCCAAGGATATTCTTTAGTATCACGACCATAAATTATCCATGCACTACTACCAAGGATATTCGTATTATTCATCAACTGGTCATGATCATGCCAACAATCGTCCCATCAATGCACTACGGGCCAAATGAGGACTTTTACCACATCATTTATAACATTACAGTCATGATTATACCGAATAATCCCTGGTCATAATCATACCAAGTCCATCTATGCACTACAGGTCACGGATGACTTTCAACATAATATAAACATAAGGATGATGACAATGATATAAGAATTCAATAAAACAAGTTCAAGGATAAATTTTTAAAGATTTATAATTTAATTTATCCCGAATTCTATATTGTCCAAATGGTCAACATGATACTGCTTTGTCGAGTAAAATTCAAGAATGATAATGTATCAAAAATGATTTGGAACGAAAAGAAATCAATTTTTGTTTTGAATAGTACTCCGGGTGAATATTACCCTAGTGAATAGTATCCCGTGAATAGTACTTCAGGAATAGTACTCTATGAATATTACTTTTTGAATAGTACTCGTGAATAGTACTTTGTGAATAGTACTCGTGAATAGTACCCGTGAATAGTACTTTTGTGAATAGTACCGTATAAATGGATAGTACTCATGGACAGTACTCCGGCGTGAAAAACTTAACATTTAACAAGAATGTGCAGAAACTATCCTTGTGAAGCGATACTAGATGAAGCGCAAATTTCAAGGATATTCTACTAATTTCACAGAATATTGAAGCAATACTTTAACGGAATGATGGTATAATCAGGAATACGAGACGAAATAATATTACTCACATACTACAGAGTATGGAAGAAAATATTATTCCTATGAATACTGAACAAAATAATATCTCTTACCTCAGAAGAAGACTGGATACTGGAATAGTGAGGTAGCAGACTTCTCTCCTACTTTCTCTCTAAAGATTCTCTCTCTATAAATATTATTGTGAGTCTTAGTGAATTGGTGAGAATGAAAGAAGAATGAGCTTCTATTTATAGGAAAATATAGTTTCGATAATTGTACGTTTTGGGGCTCGAAATATTACAGTATAATACCTTCATCTTTTTCTTCATTTTTAATTTAGTCCTGCAAGTATTATCAAACTTGCACCACCTCCCCTAATAGTACATCTTGTGAATCAATAGTACAATCATGTGAAAAAATAATTACAATATAAAAAATAATTTCTTCATCTCTACCTCCATTTTTAATTTAGTCATGCAAGTATTATCAATCTTGCACCACCTCCCCTAATAGTACATGCATGTGAATCAATAGTACACAAATGTGAACAAATAGTTATAAGCATGTGAATTAATAGAAATTAATTGCTCATTTATCCGATTAATTACCCGATTGGTCAATATAGCCTCCAGACATCCATTATTATCGAAATAGATGTTGATTTCCACTAACACTAATAATCCCAACATAATGGAAATATCAATTTCATCTTTAATCAACACGAACTTATTCATCATTAATATTATAACTCACAATATTTAACAACCAGATCATTCCCAAGAAAGAGGGGGCTTTCCGATAAGGATTTCTCCTTATTGGCGCGCAATTAGGTGACGAAACCTCTCATGGACAGAACTTTTTAGACATTGTCAATATTGCAAATAATAATATGAATAACTTTATCGTCTCAATTATTGATTTAATAATATAAAATATTATGCAGATGATACTATGATAATTATTGAATCAATAATATGAAAGATATTATGCAGCATTATTGTAGCAATAATTGAGTATAACTGAGTGACTTCTCATGTAAGCATCAATAATCAATATCGTGTGTTACTATGCAACCACGCCAGACATCGCATTTTTTTATCACCGGGTAGTTCAACAGTTTAACGGTAAAACTTTTGCCGTTATTTTTATAAAAAGATAATTCTGTCATTTTCTAACTACGACAATACTTTCGTTGTGGGGTCCACCAATGATTGTGCCGTCATATAAATATTCCTTGTTAAAACGAATATTCCCTGACCAATCGAATATTATATAACCACTTGCTTACCTTGCAAAATTTGTAAATAATACCCACAACTATAACATTATATCAAATCCACACCATAATATTCAAAAATATATTTCGAGAAAAATTAATCTTTATTCATAAAAGTTGGGGTCTTATAATTTCTCTTCTTGGAGGCAAATTGAGCAAGTAATTTGTAACTCTTCCTTCTCCTTGGGGGTTCAGCTATGGGAGCGTCAGACTCTTCTTCCTCTTTAGACTTTGAGGCCTTTGAATCATCAGGCAAGCTTCCTTGACTTTCAGCATTGGCAGGGGCATGTCTTTCTTTTTCAGAATCATCATCATTTGACCCATCATTTGGGCTTGTTGGAGCATTTGCATTTGGAGATGCAGTTGGGTCATCTTGTAGCTTTTCTTAATCATCAGAGTGAATGCTCTAAGAGTTAGCCACAGGGCTTGTGCATTCTTCTTCACCAGCAGATTTTGCATTTTCCCCCATGAATCCAGCTTCAGTTTTATTGTTGGATTCGTTCTTTGGGGACTCGATCTTGAGACCATCAGTTCCCTCTTCTTTTTTTGACTCCACGGTCTCCTTTTCCTCAGATGTACTTTCTTGGGAAACTGGGGTTTGCTTATTTACCACCTTAGCTTTCTTCCTTGATGGCCCTCGAAGCAGTCTGTTTCTTCTTTTCTTTGTGGTATCAGGTGCTGTTAAGACCTTTTCACCTTCATCTTTGTCTTTGGTGGAGAGACATCTTAATGGGGCCTCATTTTCTTCACACCCCTGGATTTCTTTCTTGCTTGTGTGATTGCTGTTGGGGCAGAGTCACCAGACTCAGAGCTTTCCACCTCTATCGCCTTTCTCTTTTTCGCGGAGTTCTTTTTGCTGCTCCCTGTTATTGTCAACCTCTTGTTTTCCTTTGGGTTCTTCTTCCAGTTCACAAATAGTTGTGGAGACATCACTTTGTGAACATTTAAAGGCTCTCCTTCATCATTCTTGATTTTGCTTCCCAGTTTCTTCTTTAGAGCTATACTCAATAGTCTTCCATGAAACACCTTTGCAGGGTTTTTCTATATACTTCTTCAACTTAGATCTTTCTACCCATTTGGAGATCTGATCTAACAGGATTGCTCCAAAGTTAATTTGCTTCTTCAGAACTATAGCAGACATAATTTTCAACTATTAATCAAGCATAGTGTCATGTGCAGTATTCTTGCATAGTATACATTTTCCCACTATCTCAGCAAAGAACTAAAATTCCTCCAGAAACTCCTTCTTCTTCATGTCCTTCAGACTAGGGTTTCTTTGGTACAGCATTAGCCTCTTTCCTTCTTCAATGTCGACTTCATCTAGGTTTATCAGACCTTGGTTGGGAAACCCTAGACATTGATTGATGTCTGATGCTCTTATTTTCAGACTTGATCCTTTCACCTTCGTGGTCAGAAGCCCATAATCTATTGAAGCATTTGAGTAGAACTGCTTCACTAGCTCTGTATAGATTGGAGTGTCGGCCTCCAAGCACTCAGAGAACCCAGCCTTCTTTGCGAGCTCAAGTATGTCCTTGAACTTCATTTTTGATCTTTTGAACTTTTTGAAGCTGAGTTGGATTCCGGTTATAACTTGTCATTCTGCTATTTGAAGAGTTCAAGTTATATGGGTATGTGATTTAGGGAGTCTTAAGAGAGATAGTTGAATGTGATTTGGTCAAGGCTCTGGAAGGTTAATGGGTTTTGGCTTCAAAGAGGATTCTAGGGTTTGAAAATGGGAGGGAGAGAGTTTCAGTGGTGTGACGCCCCCAAATCCGGATACTTGAAACTCGAACTCGGTGCTTCACTGTGATAGCCCTGAATCCGGGTACTAATCACCACGGATCTGGTGCACTATTTCTATAACTATTGTGGAAGATATAAATATAAATTGTTTATACATTAAACATTATACACTATCCCCAAGGTCGAGTAACCATAACTTATACACTTTTCATATCTTATCTAACATATAATGTTACTATAATAAATTACTTTTACAAATCTAGCTGCACACATAGTCCCAAGCTGCGCTTGGCTTTATCTTTCCTTGTATCCGACGCATTCGCCTTGATCTGCAATGTTTTATCATGATATAGCAAGGGTGAGCATGAAAGTTGCCCAACAAGTTTAAATACAATTTAAGGATATATCATGATTGAAAGAATCTGAATAATAAGTTGGTTATAATTCACAATGTCGTTGTGAATTAGCATGAACAAACTTTTGACTGAACAAGTATTAAACATGAACAATATATATCTGGACCAACTGGTAATGAAGGTGATCAGCCTTTCATACATGACTTATACATACAAGATGTACAGATGACAATTCTACATGGCAATCAGAATGATTAACCATAAGCATAACTAAATGAAACACTCTTAGTAGAGTTAAGAAAAACTTGCTCGCACCGCTTGATTCATCAAGCATTTAAATATAACTTAGCTTTATCCGAAGACCTAATATAGATAATATCAATCTCCAAACATTAGAATATTATCATCACAAAGATAAAATAACCTAACACATTACCACATAATCTTATCACCTATACAAAGACATAAGATATAGCATCAAGTCAAACTATTTAAGTCCGAGTTGGAACCGACACAATTCTATCATCCCGACTATTTACAGTTGACAAATATCGAGTTTAAGTTCAATTAAACTCTACCTAAACACTAAACAATATCTTAGACAATCATATTATCAATGTAATAATTTTCAAAGACTCATAATTTTTTAAGTAATTATTACTATTTATTACGATTTTTCAATCAATAATAACGTATTTAAATACCACATAATTCCTTAATCATTAATATTTATTTAATACCAAATATTAATAAAATCATAACATAATATTATAATATATTTATAATATATCAAAGTATTTTTAATACCTTAAAATCAGATTTCTATGATTTTAAAACAATCAAATCCATTATTCGATAATTAATATTAATATTAAAATATTAACATTTTCATGACAAAATATCAAAAGTTATATTTTATAACTTAAAATATTTTTATAACACTTGAATCATTTTTTATATGATTTTAAATCATTAATTCTAATTTTCCCATAATTTATTTAATATATTTATTAAATAAATTAATTGCCATTAATAATAAATTATTAATAAAATTATCACAAAATATTAAATGTCATAAAAAATAACTTAAAATATTTTCTAACACCATAATATAATTTTTCATTAATTAAAACTATTTTTAAATAATTTATTTAATATAATAATTAAATAAATAAATACATTTTATATTCTAAAAATACTAAATATTTTTTTGAAATATACTCAAAATAATTAAAACTATTTTTCAAGCTTTAAAATAATTTTTCGTAATTTATTATGTATTTTTAATAATTAAAACCATTTTTATCTATTTAATAATAATAAATTTCTATTTTCCGAAATTAAGTGTCGCTATAGGGGCTTTATGCGACAAATCCGTCGTTGTTGGTGTTCTTGAGCCTCAAGAACACTGACAACTTCGTGATCAACATGCCATGTTTGACCATCCTTAAATTTCGATACAAACTGTTTCTGGGAAATTTCTAACCATGATCTTGTAGATAGTATGTAACACTACAAATAGATACCCGTTTCTAAATCAAAAAAACAAACATACAATTAGATTTGGGCAATCAAAATGCTTGTCAGAACATGCCTGGGTTTTCTGGGCAACCCAGAAACCCAAGGAAGTTCGTGTGTCTACTTTTGAGCTCAAATTACAAAGTGTTCTGGTAATTATTTTGCTTGTTTCTTGGTTTATAACCGTAGTACACATGACAAAGAACAACGAGATAACAAGATCTCAGTCCATAAACAAAAATCCATAGGTTATGACACGATCAAAGTTCTGACAGAAATCGTGTTCTTTAGAAATCTGGGTTTTCCAGATTTCTACAAAAACTGGGTGGTCAACGCAGTTTTGACCCTCAATAACTTGAATCCTACACATGATCTGGGTATTCTAAGGACTCTAGTGTATAGTCTACATACCGTCTATAATGTCTAACCAACAAGATAACCAAAATAACAAATTACAGGGAAGATATAGTGCCTACAAAACGTTGTCAGAAATTCGGGTTTCTTAGAAATTTTCTTGGGTTTTCCGAAAAGCAGGTTTTTGTTCTAATAACGATTTCTGACCATTAATAAATTTTGATCTATACACGATCTAGGCTTGATTCAAGTTTCAGAGAAAAGACCTTACAACATAGAATAGATCTATAACTTTAAACACAACAAACAACTAACACATATGAATCTATGGGCTCTGACATTCGGCTGTCAGACCACTTTTTTCCATAATTCTAGATTTTTAAAAACATCAATTTCGAGCATCTAAGTGTTATGGATCTATGATATTACAATCCAGATCACTAATATATACTACACACTACACATTTAAACATAAAATCACAACATCAAACATCAGATCTAAGGATTTCTAGAATTTGGGTTTATACCTCATAAATGCTCAATTTTTGAATCTGATCTTTGGTGTTTGATCCTGGCAAGCTAAAGGCTGACTTTGGTTTTGTTTCTCACTCACTTTCACTCTCAAAATTCGGATGGAAGAGAGAAAATGGACTTAGCTCAAATGAAAGATAAAGTAAGCTTTGTCCTACTTTTAAAGCTCTTAGATTTTTAATCTATGGTCACAATTGATGCTAAATGGCAATGAGATCTGATTTTTGAGAGATATAGGCACATGGCTAGCTTGGGGTTGGTTACCAACCATTTACTAGGGCTAGATCTACACTCCATCTCAATATAATATTGGAAAGGGTAGTTTGGTCTTTTGGCTCATAAAGTGTAAGGCAACTTGGTAATTTCCCATAATCATTAGGTTTCAAAAATATAAATTTAATATTTTCTAAATTGCAATTAGGATTCTATAATTATAACAAGATTTCCAAATCACGAAATTCAATCTTGCTATTGAGGATTATTATCTCTTAATTAAAATTGCTAATTTAGCAATTAGGGTCAAAATTGTACGTTAGGGTTTATAACTCAAGAGTTAGGGTTTAAAAAAATAGAAAAATAATACTTCTAATTTAGAAATTAGATTTCCTAATTAGATTAGGGTTTTCTTATAACTTGAAAATTAAGATTAATGTTTCCTAATTAACATTAAATTTATTAAACTAACAAACAGTTTTTTTTTCCTAATTATAAATTAGGGTTTCTAATCAATAATTTAGGGTTCTAAATTCTAAAATTAGGGTTTGCTAACTAATCAAGCTTTACCCTAATTAATATTATGATTAATAGCACTTAAGCATTATAATTCTCCGCTATGTTCCCAAATTAGGGTTTTAAATTACCAATAATCTGAAATTAGAGTTCCCAGATTTGGTATTAGGGTTTCCTAATAATTAATTAGGGTTTCAAGTGAATCGTTAGGGTTTTCCCTAATTAAGTTATAATTTAATAACGTTTCAACCTTATACCAGCATTTGCATCCCCAATCTAGGGTTTAAAATTTTTGAATTAGGGTTTTCAATTCCCGGAACCGAACTTAGGGTTTCAAGAACCGGTTTCTAGGGTTTCTTATCAATCATTAGGATTTTCTAATTTAACGTCGAGGCTCTTAGGGTTTGTGACTAATATAATTTATTCGGTCAACACTTGACCCTTAACCCCATACTATGCACACATAATACCATATTCACATAACAAAAACACATATACACTTAGTCCTAATAATTCACCTAAATCCTTCATGCAATTTTGAAATCCTCAAAATTCCTCCCCAAAAACATTAAACGATACACTTATTCTCTCTGCTTAGGTCTATTATTTGATCTTAAATCAATCATTTAAGATTTTAATAAATTGTCTAATTTCTCGGTTGTCACATTCACCCTTTCTTCTTCTAAAAATTTCGTCCCCTAAATTTACCTTACACCTTACTCCTTATACCATGCGCTATACACCATTCATACACATCATCACATGCTACCCAATACACCACCGTAAGAGTAAAAGTTTTCAAATCGTACTTTGAGGGGTCATATGTACCATGAACTATCGAGGTTTATAGGTATTACTACCGCTACCTATTTCCATTAAGAAAAAGGTAATCTACCCCTTATAAAGGTCAATAGTAGGTTTACAATCATGAAGAAGGTAAACTACCATTACTAGTACTTTAGGTGATTAGCCTATCGTACTCCTACGTCATGCATAACATATTAATCATGTCTAGCGAATATTTACGCTACTCGAATGGATTATTTATCCAAACAACATAGTTCACCTCAGTCTTATCATAGGATTCCGCATCGAAAACAATTTGGTTCGGAAATTTCTTTCAATGAACACTTAGAGTTTTCATAACATTAGTCTAGTTTGAATCGAATAAAGATAGACTCATATCAATAATTCAACTCAATCGAATTATTTAGGTGTAGCCAAAGCCCGTTGGCAAAATTTAAATTTTGAAAACATTTTCGAGAATGACGTCATGATGTCGTACTATATTAACAGTCTATTTGAGGATGCCATCATCGTATGACTTTGTCATAACACATCATACAATAGTGGAATAACGACTTTAGGTCAAATTCACACTAAGTATTCTTGTATTTACAACTCCATCACATTTTTATCATCTCTGCACCAGGTTATATGGTACATGAGTGATAAATAAAATAACTTTTGATATTTCAAATAATTTGCGTCTAGCTGAAATAAGTAGCATAGACTGTACTTTAAACCATTTCAAAAATGGTTACCAGTCTACATTTTTTTTAAAAGCACATAGTGCGTATTTTACTTGATGTCAAAATTTTCGAAGTTTAGCATAGCTAGGAGTTTAAGAAAACCTAATGCCTCCACTAATAATCATTTACTTAACAATCTATATGTTCCTATAATCCTCCATTTTCCATTCACAAACAACTATACCCAGTTCGTCAAACCACACTTATAAGTTCATAACCTGGCCACAATTATATGAGTTTAAGAACTTACCCTAGTTAGACCTTTGGCGTCCATTCGCTGAGGGGTTCATAAACACTTCATATAACTATAAATCAATAATGTCACATAAGTATGAGTTTTAAGAACTCGTACTTAACCCTATATTCTCTACCTATGACCTATCTATTTGTTATACACATGAGAAAGGAATCACCCTCTTAACATGCATATAGCAAATAGCGCGACACAACATTTCAATGATTATCAATGTCAGAAACTACGTAGTTTTTACACCAAGTACAATTCCCCGCCCATACAAGGAATCATACAACTCGATTCTTGAGCATGAGTCCTCAATTGAAATCCCCACCTAATCTTAACCCCCATTCAAAATACGAATTTCATTTAATCCGTATTCATAATTCATAACTCTTTCATGAGTTTTCATAGTACAATTTCATAGTATAACTTACACACAACATCTTGTTGTAACTTTCCAATCATCAGATTGATTCTTCTCTATACTATAACCTTATCAGATCATGGGGTGATCTCATCGTATATATTACGATTCATTTCTACATCTTGATCGTTTTGTTTTACGATCTCCTATCACTGTACTTTTAGTCTTTTAGACTCTATCTATTCATCACTACTGTTCACCTTTATTATCAGAGTTAGGGAACTCCGTATCTTTATAACACACCGAGATTCGTCTTTGAATCTTACCGACACACTAACTCTATGTGAGTTAGATCTTATCCTAAACACTACGGTTATTAGTCTAAGGTAACTCTACCCTAGGTTTATAACCAACAGCTTTGATACAAACTGTGATAGCCCCGAATCCGGGTCCTAATCACCACGGATCTGGTGCACTATTTCAATAACTATTGCGAAAGATATAAACATAAATTGTTTATACATTAAACATTATACACTATCCCCAAGGTCGAGTAACCATAACTTATACACTTTTCATATCCTATCTAACATATAATGTTACTATAATAAATTACTTTTACAAATCTAGTCAAGACATAGTCCCAAGTCAGTGTTTCGCTTTATCTTCCTCAGATCCAACGATTTGCCTTGATCTCGCAATGTTTTATCATGATCTAGCAAGGGTGAGCATGAAAGTTGCCCAGCAAGTTTAAATACAATTTAAGGATATATCATGATTGAAAGAGTCTGAATAATAAGTTGGCTATAATTCACAATGTCGTTGTGAATTAGCATGAACAAACTTTTGACTGAACAAGTATTAAACATGAACAATATATATCTGGACCAACTGGTAATGAAGGTGATCAGCCTTTCATACATGACTTATACATACAAGATGTACAGATGACAATTCTACATGGCAATCTGTAATGATTAACCATAAGCATAACTGAATGAAACACTCTTAGTAGAGTTAAGAAAAACTTGCCTGCACCGTTGATTACCATTACGAAATATAACTTAGCTTTATCCGAAGACCTAATATAGATAATATCAATCTCCAAACATTAGAATATTATCATCACAGTATAAAATAACCTAACACATTACCACATAATCTTATCAGTCTATACAACACATAAGACATAGCATCAAGTCAAACTATTTAAGTCTGAGTTGGAACCGACACAATTCTATCATCCCGACGGTCTAGTCGGACGAATATCGAGTTTAAGTTCAATTAAACTCTACCTGAACACTAAACAATATCTTAGACAATCATATTATCAGTCAGAATAACTTGAATCATTTTTATATGATTTTTAAATCATTAATTCTAATTTTCCCATAATTTATTTAATATATTTATTAAATAAATTAATTGCCATTAATAATAAATTATTAATAAAATTTATCACAAAATATTAAATGTCATAAAAATAACTTAAAATATTTTCTAACACCATAATATAATTTTTCATGATTTTTCATGAATTAAAACCATTTTTAAATAATTTATTTAATATAATAATTAAATAAATAAATACATTTTATATTCCAAAAATACTAAATATTTTTTTGAAATATACTCAAAATAATTAAAAACTATTTTTCAAGCTTTAAAATAATTTTTCAGAATTTATTATGTATTTTTAATAATTAAAAACCATTTTTATCTATTTAATAATAATAAATTTCTATTTTCCGAAATTAAGTGTCGCTATAGGGGCTTTATGCGACAAATCCGTTGCTGTTGGTGTTCTTGAGCCTCAAGAACACTGACAGCTTCGTGATCAACATGCCATGTTTGACCATCCTTAAATTTCGATACAAACTGTTTCTGGGAAATTTCTAACCACGATCTTGTAGATAATATGTAACACTACAACTAGATACCCGTTTCTAAATCAGAAAAACAAACACACAATTAGATCTGGGTAATCAAAATGCTTGTCAGAACATGACTGGGTTTTTTGGGCAACCCAGAAACCCAAGGCAGTTCGTGTGTCTACATTTGAGCTCAAATTACAAAGTGTTCTGGTAATTATTTTGCTTGTTTCTTGGTTTATAACCGTAGTACACATGACAAAGAACAACGAGATAACAAGATCTCAGTCCATAAACAACAAATCCATAGGTCATGACGTGGTCAAAGTTCTAACAGAAATCGTGTTCTTTAGAATTCTGGGTTTTCCAAATTTCTACAAAAGCTGGTGGTCAACGCAGGTTTGACCCTCAATAACTTGAATCCTACACATGATCTGGGTATTCTAAGGACTCTAGTGTATAGTCTACATACCAGTCTATAATGTCTAACCAACAAGATAACCAAAATAACAAATTACAGGAAGATATAGTGCCTACAAAACGTTGTCAGAAATTCTGGGTTTCCTGGAAATTTTTTGGGTTTTCCAAAAACAGGTTTTGTGTTAGGTCAACGTACTTTTACCATTAATAAATTTTGATCTATACACGATCTAGGCTTGATTCAAGTTTCAGAGAAAAGACCTTACAACATAAAATAGATCTATAACTTTAAAAACAACAAACAACTAACACATATGAATCTATGGGCTCTGACATTCGGTTGTCAGGCCACTTTTTTCCAGATTTCCAAATTTTTAAAAACATCAATTTCGAGCATCTAAGTGTTATGGATCTGTGATATTACAATCCAGATCACTAATATATACTACACACTACACATTTAAACATAAAATCACAACATCAAACATCAGATCTAAAGATTTCTAGAATTTGGGTTTATACCTCATAAATGCTCAATTTTTGAATATGATCTTTGGTGTTTGATCCTGGTAAGCTAAAGGCTGACTTTGGTTTTGTTTCTCACTCACTTTCACTCTCAAAATTCGGATGGAAGAGAGAAAATGGACTTGGCTCAAATGAAAAATAAAGTAAGCTTTGTCCTATTTTTAAAGCTCTTAGATTTTTAATCTATGGTCACAATTGATGCTAAGTGGCAATGAGATCTGATTTTTGAGAGATATAGGCACATGGCTAGCTTGGGGTTGGTTACCAACCATTTACTAGGGCTAGATCTACACTCCATCTCAATATAATATTAGAAAGGGTAGTTTGGTCTTTTGGCTCATAAAGTGCAAGGCAACTTGGTAATATCCCATAATCATTAGGTTTCAAAAATAGAAATTTAATATTTTCTAAATTACAATTAGGATTCTATAATTATAACAAGATTTCCAAATCACGAAATTCAATCTTGTTATTGAGGATTATTATCTCTTAATTAAAATTGCTAATTTAGCAATTAGGGTCAAAATTGTACGTTAGGGTTTATAACCAAAGAGTTAGGGTTTAAAAAAATAGAAAAATAATACTTCTAATTTAGCAATTAGATTTCCTAATTAGATTAGGGTTTTCTTATAACTTGAAAATTAGGATTAATGTTTCCTAATTAACATTAAAGTTATTAAACTAACAAACAGGTTTTTTTCCTAATTATAAATTAGGGTTTCTAATCAATAATTTAGGGTTCCAAATTCTGAAATTAGGGTTTGCTAAGTAATCAAGCTTTACCCTAATTAATATTATGATTAATAGCCCTTAAGCATTATAATTATCCGTTATGTTCCCAAATTAGGGTTTCAAATTATCAATAATCTAAAATTAGAGTTCCCGGATTTGGTATTAGGGTTTCCTAATAATCAATTAGGGTTTCAAGTGAATCATTAGGGTTTTCCCTAATTAAGTTATAATTTAATAACGTTTCAACCTTATACCAGCATTTGCATCCCCAATATAGGGTTTTAAATTTTTGAATTAGGGTTTTAAATTCCCGGAACTGAACTTAGGGTTTCAAGAACCGGTTTCTAGGATTTCTTATCAATCATTAGGATTTTCTAATTTAACGTCGAGGCTCTTAGGTTTTGTGACTAATATAATTTATCCGGTCAACCCTTGACCCTTAACCCCATACTATGCAGACATAATACCATATTCACATAACATAAACACATATACACTTAGTCCTGAATAATTCACCTAAATCCTTCTCAGAATTTTGAAATCTTCAAAATTCCTCCCCAAAAACATTAAACGCATACACTTATTCTCTGTCTAGGTCTATTATTTGAACTTAAATCAATCATTTAAGATTTTAATAAATTGTCTAATTTCTCGGGTTGTCACATTCACGATACCATTTCTATAAGCCGAATAATACTAATAATAATAACAATAATATAAAATTCAACTTAATTTACATATGCATCAAAGTTTACTCCCAGGTACGAGACATTTAAACATTCATTACATCATAGATAATAAGTATCATTGTCTTAATAAACTTTAACTATTACACAGAATATTATAAATCTCATTCGAACAGCTTTCCTTTTCCCTTATTCTTGCCTGAACCTTATGGTTGATCATACTTAACTGAAAACATTTAAATTTAAAGCAAGAATGAGCATTGGATTGCCCAGCAAGTAATAACAACAATATATATTAGCTGAAAGAATTAAATATTTTCTTTGAAAGACACTTCTACAATGAATCAACAGTTGTGAAGTAAGCTGAACACATAATAACAACATATCACTTCCATATGTAATTTTTGAAACTACGTATAGACTATAACTGGAGATCAGTCAACTTACTATGAATATTGTTTTCTATTTTCGAAAAGGTTAAACAAAAATTCATCTCAGAAATCATCATAACTTACAGAATCTGGGGTGATCACCAGTTGTGCCTCAGATATTGATCAATACTACATGCAAGAACGATATTATCGTTCACTCTATCCACCTTAGGTGCACAAAAGTTTTCCCATGTTCGGGATGTTCATACTTAGTCGGGAATCCGAACCAAAAAAATCTGGTTGGATACAATAACGTTCTATCTTGTTCAACAATATTTTTATGTCTTGCTGAATCAAATAGCTTAGACGGCTTTTAAGTCAACATATACATACTTGAAATCAATAAGTATGTATCAACATATGATTAAATACAATGGTTATCCAAGTGGGGACACTTGCCTAACCCTATATATGAATTAACGAACAGAATAAATATCTGAATTATACAATAATATAATGATCGGATAATGTAAGAACTTGTATGAATACAAAGATTGGACACATAATCAATAATAATAGAGTTAGTAATCTGGCACAATAATAATATAATTCTGAAACTTTCTTACTCGTGTCCATTGCATAAAGTAAATACAAAAGTAGGATACTTGCTTGAGTTGTTGCTTACAATAACGCAACTTAGATTAATCTTTTATACAGCGACCTATCAGTAATAAGATCATTCGTTCGATTAGAATAATATATCATAACATAGAACACTATCTATTACAGTCAGCACATAACCTAATCACTTTGTCACATATATCTAACAATTATTGATTCACTAACAAACACATATCTAGTCAATTTATCTAAGTCCAGATCAATTTCTGAAATATTTTGATTGTAATTTACTCGCTTTATCGGGTAAATATCGAGTCTATGACTTTATCGTGTAGTTTAATATTCATTTAGATATTTTAAATATCAGTCATATTATTTTTCATAGCCTTATATATAATTTTTTAAATAATTATTATACTTTATCATAAATTTTCAAACACTCTGAAATCATTATTAAATGATTTAAATATTAACTAATTCTATTATCATTAATATTTAATTAATATTAAACTATTAATGAAACCATTGCTAAAATATTAACGTTATTTATAATAACTTAAAATATTTTTAAAGTATTAATATTACCTTAAATGATTTTTAAAACATTTAAAATCATTTTAAATAATTACCATTAATATTAGAATATTAATCTTTTATTTATCAAAATATTAAAAGTCATTAGTTATAACTTAAAATATTTTTAATTCATTTATTTCCTTTTAAATCAATAAAAACATTTTTTAAACTATTTATTTAATATAATTATTAAATAAACTTAATATCATTAATATTAAATTATTGATGAAATTTACCTTTAAATATCAAAAGTTATATTTTATAACTTAAAATATTTTTAAACTATTTATTTTCATTTAAAATGATTTTTATAATATTAAAACCATTTTTAATTAATTTATTAAATATAATTACTAAATAAATCTAATATCATTAATATTTAATAATTAATGAAACTTATCTTAAAATATTAAAAGTTATGTTTTATAACTTAAAATATTATTAATTACCTTATTATTATTTAAAATGATTTTAATACAATAAAATCATTTTTAATTAATTTATTTAATGCATTTATTAAATAATTTAAATACCAATAATATCCAAATAAATATTAATATTTATGAAAAATATGTCAAATTATTAAAATTTAATTTTTATAACTTAAAATAATTTTTAAAACTATTTTTGTAATTTTCAGAATTTATTTACTATTTTTAAATGATTTTTAGAAATTAAATTAATTAATTATAATAAGTCTGTCGCTAAAGCCCTTTGGCGATAGTAAGTGTCGCCTTAGGTGTTCTTGAGAAACCGGTGACATACAAAGTCCGTTTCGAGTAGCCTACTTTGACCAAGCTTAATTCAAAGTTTCATTATGTGTATGCAGCTAACTAATGGTCACTCTTGTAGTGTTAATGTAACACTTTGCATGAAACAACAAATATCCGTGTCATACTTCATCACGATCAAAAGTTATTAATCTTTGAACTAGTCATCAGCGTGTGTTCATCGTGATTCGGGTCATTTAGAAAATTTTAGTCATGGTTTCACAATGTTTTTGTTGACCTTAAATCATCGTGCTCAAGGTAAATGTTTTCGCTCATCGTCAGTTTCAGATAAACTATCGTAGAACATGTTTCAATCCATTGTAGAGTCTAAACATAATTAATCAAACCGAAGCTAAGCTATTGAAAAAGTTGTCGAATCTGTTTCTTCATTTTTGGGTTACCTGAAATGAAGAACAGCGATTAAATCTAAGCATATCCGAGCTTCTACAACTTGTTGTACTTGCATTGTTTTTGTGATATAAGGTTTCAGTTGTAGCCAACATGTAGGTGAAGAGATCTATTACATAAAATCGAAGATAAAACAACAGATAAAGCAGATCTAAGTAGGCATTAAAGGCGCCAGAGATCGTTGTTCATCCGCTTCAGGTTACCTGAAAATGTAAAACGTGATCGCTTTTACCTACTTTGACCGCATACTTATTTTCACTCGCTTAGATGATTAGAATATTATGAGGTATATATATGAAGTCCATATAACATACTATAACTTAGATGCAACAAACATAACGGATCGTTAAACCAATCGATAGATCCGAGCCCATGAAGTTCTTGTCGAGCCTTCTCGGGAACGATCTTGGTTTTTCCATTTTGTAAAAATCGCCTCGATCTAACTAGGTTTGACCAACTTTAACTTTTAACATGTTCATGCTATGGGCTAGATTCGATTTGGATCAAAGATCTCGAGCACATTATATGTTCAAACATTAAAAACACTAAAATCATTAATGACCGAGAGATCTGACCTCGACTTTGGCTCATCGAGACACAAAAATTATTTTTCCTAGATTTTGAAAAATGACAAATCCGAGCCTCTAGATGTTATGGATCTAACATCTAGCAACCCAGATCACTTTTTTAGACTCCATACTACATATTTAACACACAAAAACTAACATCTAACATAAGATCAAAAGTTAGATTTCTAATTAAGGTTTTACCTTTTTATGAACAAATTCTTTGATTCTAGGCTTCTGATCAGTTATTGAAAGTCATGGGGCTTGATTTGGGGACTGATTCACTACTAAATTTTGTAGGGTTAGATAGAGATAGACTTGGTTGGGTGTTTGGAGAGAAATGAGGCAAAATATGAGACTTTCTCTTTCATTATCTATATCTATATTGATATGTAATGAAATTGGGCTGAATTTTCTGCTGACTGTAGACACTCGAAATTTTCTGTATTACTATCACTAATATTACAGGAGGACAGATTCGTCTTTTAAGAGAGAACCCTGAAAGATAATCCAAATCCATACCGGATACTACCGAAAATTCAGCATCAACCCCAGATCACACTCTGGGAGTAACAATTCCAACCTCGGATGTAATCCCGAGGTGTGCAGATCCAATACCGGAACACACACCGGAGAAGACCAATTAATCTCGGAGACAACCCCGAGGTATCCAGTCTCAGTCCCAACCATGGGAATAGCCACCAACCTTGGTGATAACCCCAAGGAATGCAGTTTCGGCGATAACCCCGAAAATGCTTGTTTCAAATGTGACCAGCTTCAATCTCGGCGCTTACAATGAGATGCACTGTACCAACCCGTCAATAACATCGGGAAGACAGGCACACCTCAAAGATGACAATGAGGACCTTCAACAATTGCAACAGTTCAATCTCAGCGAAGCCTGAGCAACGTTTACTTTATCTGCCCAATCCGGCGATAACACCGGTTAGGGGCAACATCGTCATCTCGTCAACACAATGCCACGTCACGTCGTCTCAACATCTCTACGCAACGATGTCCCACAAGACTAACCAATCTCGAGTGACTATTGTGCGGGGTAACGGATGAAAGTTGAAGCTTGAAGACCGGAGGGCATCGTCCCATCTACAATGACTTCGTACAAACTCTAATCCCATGCCATCGTACAACTCTTGACAACGGCGGTCCGAAATAGGTCATGTATACCTCAATCGGATGCCCGGATTGTACTTCTAAAAGTTCGAGAAGATATTACAGTGCCTGAGTGCACGTACTTCGAGACAATCCGACCTGAAAAACCCAGGCCCACCCGGGTTGCCTCTAGTACACATGCTCTGCTCCAGTAGTAGGTACACCTATGCTAAATTGCTATAAATAGAGGGCTTGGGCTGCCCATTTTGCAAAGAGAAAAAGGCGAGGAAGCCACCGCCTAATTTGCTCTGCACTCACCCCATGCAGTGTACTTTCCCCTTTTAAACACCTGTGAGCTCATATATAGCCCTTTTGTACCTACAAAAGTCGGTGTTTACCCACTCTAAAGATATAGAATTCTTCTTTGACAAATCCACCGTAAGCCTTCTCACACACTTTAGAGTCTTTCTCTTCATCTCTCGCACACACCCTTCTACACGCCGAGAGTCGTATTGCTTGCTTTTGCGGGACTTCAAATTCAAGTGGTTTCATTTCAATCTGATATATATATATATATATATATATATATATATATATATGATGGTGATGTTTGTTGATCATCTTCTCGGATGAGTCACCATCCCTACTATTCCGCCTTTAAAATTTTTATCCGAGAAATAACCCTATCATTTAAAAAATTTTGGTTTATAAAGAAGGAAGAAAAATTTTCTCAAAAATTGGTCAAAATCTTCAAAATTTCTTAGATTTTGTAAAAATTCTTTGTTTAAAAATGCATCGATGAAATCAAAAACAAAGGATCACTCGATTGGTCCCGATCTATCAAGAATCGATCTAAATGAAAGACTAATTTGTTAACTGCTTAAAATACCATATAACTTGTAATGAAAAAAAGTTTTTAAAAGAAAAACTTTAATGTAAGAAAGAAAAGATTAAGAAGATGGCCCTATGAATCGGTAAAGTAATCTCTTTCTTGTATTATAAACATTTGGGAAGGGATTACATTAATTCCTAGACTAAATGTTTAAGGGAAGAAGGAAGTATTGAAGACTTCTTCTTCATCTTTAACTGAGAAGATCGAAGCTGAAAGCTTCGTCTTCGGCTAACTCTAGAGAGAAGGGAGAGGACCTCGGAAGAGCTTCTAGAGAGAGAAGCTCTGAGGCTTCAACTGAATTAAGCCTAAACAACTCTAAACACTTCGAGTTGTTTAAATAGAAAACTGAAAAGTAAATTACTATTTGATTCACGCAGGAATCACTATTACATTAACTGAAGTAAAAGTAATTTACTAAAGTAAAAGTAAAACGTAAGAAACATTTTACATTTACTTTTACATGGGTAAATGTAAGAAACATTTAACTAAAGTTAAAAACATTTAACTTAAGTAAAAGCAAAAGTTATTCTTTTACTTTTACTTTTACATTTACTAAAGTAAAAGACTTTTGCTTTATGTAAAAGTAAAAAGTCGATGATGGTCAGCCATCATTTTGCTGATCAAGACTCTCTGGCGTCTTCTTGGTTTCTTCGTCCGTCTCTCCTGTAGATGCTTGGAAAGGTCTTGTTGATCATCTTCTCAGATGAGTCACCATCCCCTACTATTCCGCCTTAAAATTTTTATCCAGGAAATAACCCTATCAGCCCCAAAAATTTGGTTTATAAAGAAGGAGGAAAAAATTTTCCTCCTTCTTTCGAGGTTTCGAAAACTTGATCAGCCCCAAAAACAACTCGAAGTGTTTAGAGTTGTTTAGGGCTTAATTCAGTTGAAGCCTCAGAGCTTCTCTCTCTAGAAGCTCTTCCGAGGTCCTCTCTCCCTTCTCTCTAGAGTTAGCCGAAGACGAAGCTTTCAAACGATCTTCTCGATTAAAGATGAAGAAGAAGTCTTGATACTTCCTTCTTCCCTTAAACATTTAGTCTAGGAATTAATGTAATCCTTCCCAAATGTTTATAATACAAGAAAGAGATTACTTTACCGATTCACCCATCCATCTTCTTAATCTTTTCTTTCTTCATTAAAGTTTTTCTTTAAAAACTTTTTCGCCATTAAGTATATATGGTATCGAGCCACACTATTGGTTCTTGATGCTATCGGTGGTTTCGATTAAAAAAATAGTTTGATTTGTTTACTTAAATGTTTTTCAAACTTTTTCTTCTTTTGCTCCACTTTCAATCGCTTTGACTTGTTGTAAAACACCTAAGATCGCCATAAGTCCCGATATGCCGCTTTGTAAGACTCTAGGTTGGGAGCGCTTTAGGCTAAGGGTATCATTAGATCTACAGTGCACGAGTTTACTTAAGGCAAGAACGGTTCGAGTTTTTGAGGAATGACAAAAGAAAGAATTTTTGTTTAAACAGCTTAACAAATTAGTCTTACATTTAGATCGATTCTTCGATAGATCGTGACCAATCGAGTGATCCTTTGTTTGATTTCATCCGATCTGCTTTTAAACAAAGAATTTTTACAAAATCTAAGAAATTTTGAAGATTTCACCAATTTTCTAGAGAAAATTTTTTCTCCTCCTTCTTTATAAACCAAATTTTGAAATGATAGGTTATTTCTGGATAAAAAATTTTAAGGCGAAATAAAGAGGGATGGTGACTCATCCGAGAAGATGATCAACAAGATTTTCCGAACGATGATGGCCCCAACCATCATCGACTTTTGCTTTTTTTACTTAAAGCAAAAGTCTTTTACTTTAGTAATGTAAAAGTAAAAGTAAAGAATAACTTTTGCTTTTACTTAAGTTAAATGTTTTTAACTTAGTTAAATGTTTCTTACATTTACCCATGTAAAAGTAAATGTAAAATGTTTCTTACGTTTTACTTTTACTTTAGTAAATTACTTTTACTTCAGTTAATGTAATAGTGATTCCTGCGTGAATCAATAGTAATTTACTTTTCAGTTTTCTATTTAAAGAAACTCAAGTGTTAGAGTTTCTTTAGGCTTAATTCAGTTGAAGCCTCAGAGCTTCTCTCTCTAGAAGCTCTTCCGAGGTCCTCTCTCCCTTCTCTCTAGAGTTAGCCGAAGACGAAGCTTTCAGCTTCGATCTTCTCAGTTAAAGATGAAGAAGAAGTCTTCAATACTTCCTTCTTCCCTTAAACATTTAGTCTAGGAATTAAAATTTCTTAGATTTTGTAAAAAATTCTTTGTTTAAAAAATGCATCGATGAAATCAAAAACAAAGGATCACTCTATTGGTCCTCGATCTATCAATGAATCGATCTAAATGTAAGACTAATTTGTTAACCTGTTTAAACAAAAATTCTTTCTTTTGTCATTCCTCTAAAACTCGAACCGTTCTTGCCTTAAAGTAAACTTCGTACATCAGAGATCTAATGATACCCTTAGCCTAAACTCGCTCCCAACCCAGAGTCTTACAACCAAGATAACGGGACTTATAAGCGATCTTAGGTGTTTTACTGAAAAGTCGAAGCGATTGAAAGTGGAGCAAAGAAGAAAAGTTTGAAAAACATTTAAGTAAACAAATCAAACTGCTTTTTAATCGAAACCACCGATAGCATCAAGAACCAACCGTGTGGCTCGATACCATATAACAAATGCAAGAAAAAGTTTTTAAAGAAAAACTTTAATGTAAGAAAGAAAAGATTAAGAAGATGACCGGGTGAATCGGTAGAAAGTAATCTCTTTCTTGATTATAAACATTTGGGAAGGGATTACATTAATTCCTAGACTAAATGTTTAAGGGAAGATCAAGTATTGAGGACTTCGTCTTCATCTTCTTACTTAAGAAGATCGGCGAGAGCTTCGCTCTTGGCTAACTCTCTAGAGAGAGGAGAGGACCTCGGAAGAGCTTAGAGAGAGAAGCTCCGAGGCTTCAATCGAATTAAGCCTAAAGAAACTCTAACACTGAGTTTCTTTAAATAGAAAAGCGAAAAGTAAATTACTATTGATTCACGCAGAATCACTATTACATTAATCAAGTAAAAGTAATTTACTAAAGTAAAAGTAAAACGTAAGAAACATTTTACATTTACTTTTACATGGGTAAATGTAAAGAAACATTTAACTAAGTTAAAAACATTTAACTTAAGTAAAAGCAAAAGTTATTCTTTTACTTTTACTTTTACATTTACTAAAGTAAAAGACTTTTGCTTTAAGTAAAAGTAAAAAGTCGATGATACGGGTCAGCCATCATCGCTTGGCCGATCAAGATGCCTCTGGCGTCTTCTTCCTTGAGTTGGTCCGTCTCCTGTAGATGCCGGAAGGAGAGAGGATTCTTTCTTTTGTCATTCCTCTAAAACTCGAATCGTTCTTGCCTTAAGTAAACTCGCACTGTAGATCTAATGATACCCTTAGCCTAAATCGCTCCCCAACCTAGAGTCTTTACAACGGCATATCGGGACTTATGGCGATCTTAGGTGTTTCTACAAAGAAGTCGAGGCGATTGAAAGTGGAGCAAAAGAAGAAAAAGTTTGAAAAAACATTTAAGTAAACAAATCAAACTGCTTTTAATCGAAACCACCGATAGCATCAAGAACCAACCCAGTGTGGCTCGATACCATATAACAATGACGATAAGTTTTAAAAGAAAAACTTTAATGGAAGAAAGAAAATATTAAGAAGATGACCGGTTAATCGGTAAAGTAATCTCTTTCTTGTATTATAAACATTTGGGAAGGGATTACATTAATTCCTAGACTAAATGTTTAAGGGAAGAAGGAAGTATTGAAGACTTCTTCTTCATCTTTAACTGAGAAGATCGAAGCTGAAAGCTTCGTCTTCGGCTAACTCTAGAGAGAAGGGAGAGAGGACCTCGGAAGAGCTTCTAGAGAGAGAAGCTCTGAGGCTTCATTATTTTTCATGCTATGTACAAACTATGAACTGAAAATAAAACAAGAACTTACAAATTTAAAACATTTAATTAGAGAAGTGGAGAAGAGGGGTTAAGTAGGCTGATCAGAGGTAGAAACCAAAGATTTGTCTGAGAGAGAGAGCTCATCAGCTTTTGCTTTTACTTAAAGCAAAAGTCTTTTACTTTAGTAAATGTAAAAGTAAAAGTAAAAGAATAACTTTTGCTTTTACTTAAGTTAAATGTTTTTAACTTTAGTTAAATGTTTCTTACATTTACCCATGTAAAAGTAAATGTAAAATGTTTCTTACGTTTTACTTTTACTTTAGTAAATTACTTTTACTTGATTAATGTAATAGTGATTCTGCGTGAATCAAATAGTAATTTACTTTTCGCTTTTCTATTTAAACAACTCAAGTGTTTAGAGTTGTTTAAGCTAATTCAATTGAAAGTGGAGCAAAAGAAGAAAAGTTTGAAAAACATTTAAGTAAACAAATCAAACTGCTTTTTAATCGAAACCACCGATAGCATCAAGAACCAACCGTGTGGCTCGATACCATATATCGAATGCATGAAAAAGTTTTTAAAAGAAAACTTTAATGAAAGAAAGAAAAGATTAAGAAGATGGCCGGTGAATCGGTAAAAGTAATCTCTTTCTTGTATTATAAACATTTGGGAAGGGATTACATTAATTCCTAGACTAAATGTTTAAGGGAAGATCGAAGTATTGAGGACTTCGTCTTCATCTTCTTACTAAGAAGATCGAAGCTGAGAGCTTCGTCTTCGGCTAACTCTAGAGAGAAGGGAGAGGACCTCGGAAGAGCTTCTAGAGAGAGAAGCTCTGAGGCTTCAACTGAATTAAGCCTAAAGAAACTCTAACACTTGAGTTTCTTTAAATAGAAAACTGAAAAGTAAATTACTATTGATTCACGCAGGAATCACTATTACATTAACTGAAGTAAAAGTAATTTACTAAAGTAAAAGTAAAACGTAAGAAACATTTTACATTTACTTTTACATGGGTAAATGTAAGAAACATTTAACTAAGTTAAAAACATTTAACTTAAGTAAAAGCAAAAGTTATTCTTTTACTTTTACTTTTACATTTACTAAAGTAAAAGACTTTTGCTTTAAGTAAAAGCAAAGTCGATGATGGTCAGGGCCATCATCGCTTGGCCGATTAAGGAAGTATTGAAGACTTCTTCTTCATCTTTAATCGAGAAGATCGTCGGAAAGCTTCGTCTTCGCTAACTCTAGAGAGAAGGAGAGGACCTCGGAAGAGCTTCTAGAGAGAGAAGCTCTGAGGCTTCAACTGAATTAAGCCTAAACAACTCTAAACACTTCGAGTTGTTTAAATAGAAAACCGAAAAAGTAAATTACTATTTGATTCACGCAGAATCACTATTACATTAATCAAGTAAAAGTAATTTACTAAAGTAAAAGTAAAACGTAAGAAACATTTTACATTTACTTTTACATGGGTAAATGTAAGAAACATTTAACTAAAGTTAAAAACATTTAACTTAAGTAAAAGCAAAAGTTATTCTTTTACTTTTACTTTTACATTTACTAAAGTAAAAGACTTTTGCTTTAAGTAAAAGTAAAAAAGCGATGATGATGGGGGGCCATCATCGTCGATTATTCAAGACTCCTCTGGCGTCTTCTTGGTTTCTTGGTCCGTCTCACAGATCTTGGGAAGGTCTTTGTTGATCATCTTCTCAGATGAGTCACCATCCCCATATATATATATATATATATATATTGACTAACATCGTCGAGATATGCCTCGATTGAGCCTAGACTTCGGTCTAGAGCGTTTATTTCCTTTAATATATATATATATATATATATATATATATATACACACATTTATATATATTAATCGTAGTGTCGAACTTTGTTCGATGAGCCTGAACTTAGATTACGGAGCGTTTATTTGCTTTAATATATATATATCTACATTTATATATATTAGCGTGTGTGTCGAAAATTTGTTCGATGAGCCTGAGACTTGATGCAGTGCGTTCTTGCTTTTAATATATATATATATATATATATATATATATATATATATATACATTTATATATATTAAGCGTGTCTCGACTTTGTTCGATGAGCCTGACTTGATTCAGTGCGTTTCTTTGCTTTAATATATATATACATTTATATATATGAACTGTGGTCAAACTCTGTTCGATGAGCCTGGATTTTACATCCGGTGTGTTTATTGCTTTTATATATATATATATATATATATCGTCCCACATAGAGTTTACTTCGTGGTGTTTGATGGCTTTTACAGCTTTCTTTACGTTTCGTCCTGCCTGGAGTTTACTTCATGGTAGTTGATTGCTTTGTACAGCTTTATTTACATTTTGTCCCGCCTGAAGTTTCCTTCGTGGCGGTTGACAATATTCTGACTTTTATTTATGTTTTGTCCGCTTTGGAGTTTCCTCGTGGCGGTTGATAACTTTAAGAGCTTTATTTACATTTCGATCCCCATGGAGGTGCTTCGTGGTTGGTGATCATGTCTCGTATATATATTCTGACTTTTATATATATACCGCCATCTTTGCTTTCATATAAATTGTAGTATTACGTAAGCCTAGGAATCATGTGATCACAGATTCATCCCATTGAATCTAGATTCGGTTCCGTGATGGACATTTTCAATTTGTGGCGACTTTGTAAATTATTTTGCGGTGTCTGAATTTTCTCAGATGGTTTCCATACCCACGAGGAAGTCGGTATTTGATTATTGGACTCGTGAGAAGACTAATTCTCCGAGGCTCAGGAAAGGCACCACCCAAATTCGCTCCAGATGAAAGACCGGATTAACTTCCCATCAAGTAGATTGCGATGATTTGGGAACCTTCATGCCAAAAAGCCGCGAGAGTAACCTAAGATAGGTCAGCCTCTGATAAACCCAAAACGGAGGAAAGTCTTTTCATGCTCTCATTTCAATTACTTGTAAACATAATTACTTGTAATTACATTCCATATCTATCTCCATGTAATGAGAAATATGAAGAAATGTGTACACATACATATTTTGAAACATGCTACAAACAGCTGACATCCGTTTTGCAGGATTAAATTCCTAAAATGGACACATCACATAGCATGTTATTATATACATTCCCTAAAGACTAAACTATGCAAGTCTTTCACAGGGTATCAATCGGACCTACTACCCGTTCAAAGTCCAAAAAGGCAACATGCCTATAGTCAATTATGTCGTCATCCGACTAGACTGAACTTAATCCAGTTTCTCGCAAAGAATTCTACGGATTAAGCAAACAAATTATAGATTTGGCTGTTCTACTCAAAGAATTACAGCAGTCTAATCAGGGTCCAAAAATACCCGTACATGCTGAATCCTCCACACAAGGAGGAATCCCGGTCATTACCATACCTGAACTACAGTTGGATACGACCAACAAAATTCATGATGCTGCCCATCCCACTGGAGATCCAGACACTGGTGACATCAAAAAGAAAGTCCTCCAAATGAAAGAGACCCTTCGCACTATCAAAGGAATTGGAACACACGGGAGTGTTTCATATGCTGATCTGTGTATTTTTTCTGGTGTTCATTATCCAGAAAAATTTAAAACTCCTGATTTTGAAAAATATGACGGGTTAGGAGATCCTTGCACACATCTAAAGGTGTTTATTGGAGAACTTGGATCTTATGCAGAGGACGAAAAGCTCATAATGCAATTGTTCCAAAAGAGTATAACTGTAGAAGCCCGTTCGTGGTACACAAGATTAGACAACTCCAAAATCCATAGCTGGGAAGAGCTAGCACATGATTTCCTCACCCAATACAGCTTTCAAACTTAGATGGCTCCTGATCGGTATCAAATTACCAAGATCAAGAAACAGTCTAACGAGTCTTTCAAAGAGTATGCTCAGAGGTGGAGACGCCTGGCTGCCCAAGTTAGTCCTTCCATGACAGAATCAGAAATGGTCATGATTTTCATAGACATACAAGAAGATCCCTTATATGAGAGAGTTTTAGCCGGCATCGGCAAACCATTTTCTGAAATGGTCAAACATGGGGAGATGGTTGAGATGGGATTGAAGTTCGAAAAGATTCAAGACCTAGCTGCACTAAAAGCTGTTGCTGATCACATCCAATCTGGAAATTATGGGAACAACCCCCGGAGGGTCCATAAAAAGAAAGAAGAAGATGTTTCCCTGATACTACAGGGGCAAAAAGGCAATCAGAACATGCCTATTCAAAAGAGAAACTACACTCCCTTTCAAGCACAGTCTGTAAACCCTCCAATACCAAAAGGTGGAGAAGTCAAACGCCCTCGAGTGTTTACACCCTTAAGGGATACCCTAGAGAACATTTTGAATCTTCTGACAACACAGAAGAAAATTACACATCTTCTTCCACCAGACAGCCCTAATGGACAGGGTTTCAATGCTGCTAGGAAATGTGCTTATCCTGCCGGGGCACCTGGACATGATACTCAGGATTATTGGGCCTTGAAACAAAAGATCCAGGACCTGATAGACAACGGAAAGATCATGGTCACCAAACCAAATCAGCCTCATGTTCAAGATAACCCTCTTCCTCAACATAAAGAAGAAGAGGTCAACATGATCAATTAGAGCAATGTACAGAGTTCCAATTTCAACTGTGAATCTTCCCAGACCCTCAAAGACGGTAATGATAGATGGGATTATGCCAAGTTCCAGTTCACAATGGAACGAAAGATGAAAGCTCTCTGCAAACAAATTGAGCAATTAGTTGAACTGGTGACTTATCAGCATCAAGTGACACGTCAATTAATTAGCCAGGAGCATGTCAGTCTCCTACCTCTTGTCATGAATATTCCCTCGTCACTTTTAGAAAATGAAATGCTGGAAGACAACGTGACGAAGAGAGCAAATGCCAAAGCCCGTCGGGATTTTGCCAACAAAAGGGAATTCACCTATCTGTGCCAATCTATGGAGGAAATCCTTCATATGTTAATCAATGAAGGAAGGATCAGTTCCCTTCTACCTCCAATCAACCCCCATTCAGGACGATACAACTCTGATGGAGTATGTCAATATCACTCCCGATCTCGCGTCACACGTAGACGGAAGAATCTTTGGGCACTCATACCTTATCCAAAATCGATTGGACAAGTGGTGTCTCATACTAGCGAGATAACGACACTGTGTTACGTGCAAGTAAAGATGCAGGCCCTACAAAGTGGAAGAGTGTGGTAGCAGTCATATCCACTGAAACTGATGGGATTAATACATTACTCACAATGCCAACAATTCAACTCAAGGGAGGCAACAATCCTTTGAAAGTGGCCGCTCCCGAGCCAATCAACTTGTCGTGCAGAGCACAATATCCTATTGTTAGCTTGTGCACAGTTTCGTGGAATTATGGAGAAGGTGAAGGATCCACCTCACATACAACTGCTACAGTGTCGAAGGAAAATCCACTGTATCTTCCCCACCGGGTGATGAAGCGCACCACCAAATCAAAGGGGAAAATACCCATGGAGAAGATTGAAAAATTCCTCCGCAATGTGGGTCATAATGAAGCTGCGGTGGTTTGAAGCTTGAAAGAAGCTCCACAACAAATTTCAATTTTGGGCTTGGTCCTAACTTCCGAGAATCACCGGAAGGTCTTGTTAAAGGTTTTATAAGAATCCTATCTCCCGACATCAGTGGATACGGAAAAGTTTCAACATCTGGTTGATCACATTTTCAACAACAATGTGATATCCTTCACTGATGATGACATACCGCCCAAAGGGAATGGGTCGGCCATCGCAAGTCGTTGCACATTGCGGTCTTGTCCTCCGGATGTATAGGTAGCCGGAGTCTTAATAGATGGAGGTTCCTCATTAAATATCTTATACGCTACCTTGGTGAAGATGAATATCAATCTCAACCGAATTCGAGAGTAGCCATACTATCATCAAAGCTTTTGATGGAGCCCTGAAATCGATTCGAGTAATTGAGTTGCTTGATCGAAATTGGTCCTCACACATTATGCGTATCTTTCCATGTGCTCAAGATAGATTCGGGATACAACATGCTCTTGGGACGACAATGGATTCACATGGCTGGGGCAGTCCCCTCCACCCTTCATCAACAATTGAAATACATTATCAACAATAGCCTGGTCACGGTCAACGCTGAACCAGAGTGTCGTCAACACGGGGACATGCCATTCATTAATGCCACTGTAGACTTTGAACCAGTCAGTTTTCATGCTTTGGAAATAAGCAACACCTAATACCATGTTATTGGAGTGCCATTGCCCGAACCCAAGATTTCTGCCGAGATAATGTCGGCTACTCAAGAAATGCTGTCGTTGGGTCATAAGACGGGACAAGGGTTGGGTAAAGATTGCCAGGGTATCAAGTACCCAATTAAACTTAACGAGTAAACCGAACAATTTGGACTAGGCTATTCTGCCAATTCTAGTCACAGGAATCCTCATAAACATCAACAGATTCCTTCAGCTTAAACCATGTGGCGTTTATCTTTGCCTTCAAACTCGGAGTCAGCACAACCTCCTGTAAAGGTGCCAGCCCATGTAATGGCTATGTTATTTCCCAAGCCGATACCGGTAAAGGAGGAAGAAATATTTGTTCCAAATCCCGCAGTGGAAGAAGAGGAACGAAGAATCAAGAAAGACGTCATCCGAATGATGTACGGTATATGCATCATCGTTCATGATGAACATACCAACAGATACACCCCATACGATGATTGCCCAGACGTAATGGCCATCATTCAGGACAGAGAGGATGATGACAATCCCTCCATCACTTCGGTCCACCCGGACTTTGCCCTTGCCAATTGGAACAACATTCCTTGCATTGGTCGTCGAGGGGTAAAGCGAAGTAAAACTCTTTACGCCTGAAGATATAATAACTACTTACTTTTCTGTATAGTATTAGCAGTTTATTTTGCCAGTATATGCTAACTGTTAGGTTTTCGTGAAAATCAAAGTAGCAATCAAATTGCAAAAATAGCGGAAGCGAGATAAAATCAGATTTTAAAATTTTTCACAAACCAATTACGGATCATCCTTTATGCATATTATTAATTAAAGCGAAGAATAAGAAATTATGAAATCATACCCTTGTAAAGCGAGCTTCCTCAGTGCAGAGTTCACCTCCTACTTCCCATGATCTCCTTGAATCTCCTATTTGATTCCTTCCTTTGATCAATGTAAGCCACCCAAGTGTATGGCCTCTATAGGTAATCCACTAAGGAAGAGGAATTTTTCAAGAAGAAGGGATTTGGCTCAAACCCTAGTTTTTCCTATCTGAATAAGAAAAGGGGTTGTACTCTCCCAATCTAGGAATTACGTATTTCTCATATCTAATATAAGACTCTCTTATAAAGATATTATGTAACCTATTTTAATTAAAATAAGGTATTATTTATTTAATTAAACTCTTTTAATTAAATGGGCTCCCTAATCTATTAGGGATAATTAGTTAAACTCCTTTAACTAATTTTCTTTCTAATCCAATTAGGAATAAATGAGAGTACTAATATTAAATTAATTCCTAAACCTTTTAGAAATTAAAATAATAATAATTATAATAATATTAATAAGACTCCTCTTATTAATTTATATTTAATATTTCTAAAATATTAAATAATAAATATTAAGCTATTTAATTTATTCTATCACCATAGATTAAATTAAATATACTTAATACATTATTACAATTATGCCATTAACTTCTTAAATAATTATTCTTCCTTTTATGGTGTGACCCTTTAGGTTCTCCATATTAAACCCAGGTTGTGAATAAATCAATTAGAACAATTCTAATCTCATTTAAATAAATAAATTAAACAAATAATTTATTTAAATAAATAATATTTATTCTACAATAGGGATAAGCCTCCCTAGCGATCAACGACTTTCCGGATAATATAGATTTCAACATTAATCATAAAAGAACATTTGAGTAAATAGTTCTTGTACAATTCAATCCTTCCACCATACTATGTCCCAATTAAATATAAGACATGAAATTCTTTCAAGTCTTATTGTATTTAATTATATATATTTTTCGATTCCTAAATGAACAACTCCCAATGAATGCAAATTAGAAACTACTTTCTAATTTCATTCCACCTTAACCAAGGATTCACGGGTTGTCATTTATCGAATCACATAGGACATTTCTCCTTTTACTAGAAGTGGTAGATTCTTTATTGATCATTCATTATCTTCATATATAACTTATTACACCCAAGCATACCCTTTGATATACTCTAAGAGTCTTAAGGAATAAGTCAAAGTGTAATTCATTATATATAAGATACTATGATGATCTCAAGTCTAAGGATCATTTGTACTTACTATCACTACAGAATTCCTATTGGCGAAGTAAGTAAAACTCCATTAGGTATTCCTTAGCGAGTCACGTTCGGTGAACTTATTCTCTAATAAGCACCTACATACTTGCTTTAGTGTCTCCACACAAATGATCATGAGATCAATCATCCTCATCCAATGAGCAAGAAGCGTATGTACCAATCTATCCGGATTCACTAATCCCCAATTTAGTAATCCAATGATTGGGAACTATTTTAGTTTTAAGCTTTCTAAGAATTTAGATCTCATTAGAATGATCATCATCATTATTCTAAAAGCGTTGCTTAAAACTATGGGTTTATCACATATTATTAAAACGACACCATGTAGATAATAAATGCCTTTAATGAATAATTCTTTTATTAATAAATAAATAAGATTGATTACACGAGATATGCTTTATCATCATACATGATTGGCTTGTATGCATAATACTTTCAATCTCCCACTTGCATTAAAGCCAATCGGTAGTGGTATCTCATACCCATCTTCTCTAAGTGACGATCAAACCGCTTTGTTGTGTTAACGCTTTAGTAAATGGATATGCAATATTGTCTTGAGAGTCCACATGCTCCAGGGTGACGTCTCCTCTTTCAATGATCTCTCTAATCAAATGAAATCGCCGCATGACACATGTTTGGATTTACGATGAGACCTAGGTTCCTTAGCTTTGCATGCAACTCTCCAAAGTGTTGTCACGAGAATAAAGGCCTTTGGGCCTTTAATGCTAGGAACCACATCAAGTTCGATAATGAACTTCTTCATCCAAATAACTTCCTTTGCGGCTTCACTTGCGACTATGTACTGCCTCTCACATCACATGAATCGAAGAATCTGTTTGCTTTGCTTGGAACTTTTCAACTCACTGCGCCTCCGTTTAAGGTAAACACATACCTCAAAAGCAGTTCTTGTCATCTTGGTGCATTTGAAAGCTTGAGTCTGCGAAAGCCCTCTAGTTTTAATTCGGACCCACCGTGAGACAAGAAATACATCCTTAGTTCTTCTTAAGTACTTTAGGATATTTTTCACTTTGCCTTCCGATGTTCTTCTCTGGATTCGACCGATATCTGCTTGTTACACTAAGTGCATGAAATGCGACATCTGGTCTAGTACATATCATACCGTACATGATAGATCCTATTCTTTGAAGCATAAGGAATCTTACTCATGCGGTTTCTCTCCTCAGTGTCTTTGGGGCTTGTTTCTTGGAGATGTATTCCATGGCTCATCGGCATGAGACCTCTTTTGGAATCTTCCATGCTAAACCTTTTTAGCATCATGTCAATGTACATTCCTTGGGACAAGCCAAGCATCCTATTAGATCTATCTCTATAGATCTTTATCCCCAAAATATAGGATGCTTCTCCCAAGTCCTTCATGGAGAAGTGTTTAGATAACCAGATTTTAATTGTTTGCAGCATAGGAATATCATTCCCTATCAGTAATATATCATCAACATATAATACAAGGAATGAAACAACGCTCCCACTAACCTTCTTGTACACACATGGTTCATCCTCATTTTTGATAAAATCAAACTTTTTGATTGTCTCATCAAAACGGATGTTCCACCTACGAGAAGCTTGCTTTAATCCATAAATGGATCGTTGTAGCTTACAGACTTGATTTGTTCCAACCTTTGAAACAAATCCCTCTGGTTGTGTCATATACACATCCTCCTCAAGTTTCCCATTGAGGAAGGCCGTTTTCACGTCCATCTTCCAGATTTCGTAGTCATGGTAAGCTGCAATCGCAAGCAAAATCCGAATGGACTTGAGCATTGCTACTGGTGAGAAGGTTTCGTCATAGTTAACTCCTTGTCTTTGTTTGAAACCTTTTGCAACCAGTCGGGCCTTATAGGTCTCTACCTTGCCATCTGCTCCATTCTTTCTTTTAAAGACCCATTTACACCCAATAGGCTTAATGCCTTCAGGTGGTGAGACCAAAGTCCATACTTGGTTCTCATACATGGAGTCCATCTCGGATTTCATGGCTTCTTGCCACTTCTCTGAGTCTTTACTACTCATAGCCTATTCATAATTCAATGGATCATCATCATCTATGATGCGTACCTCATTGTCATCTTCTATGACAAGTCCATACCTGTCTGGTATCTTTGGTACTCTTCAGTTCTGAATAGGGTGTGTACGAAGGAATCTCTACTTGGTTAGGTACCTCACTTTGATCTGTAGTATTTTGTGGTTCTTGAACTTCTTCAAGATATATCTTACTCCCATGACCCCTTCAAGGATAAACTCCTTTTCGAAAAGGCGGCATGTTTCATAACAAACACCTTTTGATCAGTTGGATGATAGAAATAATATCCCGATGTTTCTTTAGGATATCCCACAAATCTACATTTGTCGGATCTAGTCTGCGACTTATCGTTTTTCAAACTTTTTGACATAAAATTTGGACAACCCCAAGTCTTAACATGCTTAAGATTTGGTTTCCTCCCATCCATAACTCATATGGGGTCTTGGGGACGGATTTTGTAGGTACCTTGTTAAGTAGGTATGCGGTAGATTCTAGGGCATATCCCCGGAAGAAGCTGGAAGGTCGGAAAAAGCTCATCATAGATCGAACCATATCCAACAATGTTCGATTTCTCCTTTCGAGATACACCATTCATTTGTGGCGTCCCGGTGGAGTCCATTGTGAGATTATACCATTTTCTTTGAGACAATTGAGAAACTCACCACTTAAGTATTCTCCTCCTCGATCGGATCGAAGAATCTTAATACTCTTACCGGTTTGCTTCTCAACTTCACTTCGAACTCTTTGAACTTTTCAAATGATTCAGATTTGTATTTCATTAAATACACATATCCAAATCTTGAGTGGTCGTCGGTGAATGTAATAAAATAAGAATACCCTCCTCGTGCGATTAGTTGTCATAGGTCCACATACATACATGTGTACCAACGCTAACAACTCAGTAACTCTTTCTCCTTTTCCACTAAAAGGAGATTTAGTCATTTTACCCATGAGACAAGATTCACGGGTTGGATATGATTCATAATCGAGATAGCTCTAGGAGCCCATCTTTATGCAACTTGGATAATCTTGTTTCATTAATATGACCAAGTCTCTGATTACACGTGAAGGTATAATTAACATCATCTCTTTTCCTTTTATTAGTTTGTTCAATTTGAAATATATTTTCATGCAAGTCAAGTATATAAAGTCCATTTACGCAAATTACCAACACCATATAAAACATTATCATTATAAATAGAACAAGCTGTTGTTCTTTATTATAATATTAAAACCATCCATATCCAATACGAGAGATAGAAATAATGTTTCTAATGATATTTGGAACAAAATAACAATTATTTAAATTAATGAACTTGCCGTAAAGCGATGCTAAACAATAAGTCCCTACGACTAATGCGTGACCTTTGCTCCATTTCCCACTCGTGGGGCGACCTCATCCTTCTTCGACTTTCTACTTGACCGGTCCACGCATATTATTACATATGTGAGAACCACATCCGGTATCCAATACCCAAGTAGAAGATTGACTTTCGGAAAAATTAATTTCAATCATAAACAAACCTTGATTAGGATTGAAGCTTCTCAAGCTTCTTACGCTTTTGTTCTGCGAGATAATCCTTGCAGCCCTCTTCCAAAGTGACGGCTTATTGCAATGGAAGCAAATTCCTTTGCTAGGCGGATCGAGTTTCTTTGATCCTTCACTTTCGCCTTTCCCTTAGCCTTCTTGGATTTCTTCTTTTCAAGATACCTTGGGCCTCTTCCTTTTCTTGGAAGAATCATCCACCAATGAGACATGGTTCTTCTTGGATGGGAAATGACCTTCGGCGAGTTTTCACATGTTAAGTAATTGAAGCGGTGACATCCAACTTATTCATGTGAAAATTCACAACAAATTGTGAGAAGGTGTGTCAGGGTGAGTGATTGCAAGACTAAATCTTGACTCAACTCCCCATCCATGACGAACCCAAGTCATCCCAAGGCGTTCAATCAGATGATCATCTTTAGGACATGAGTCTCAACTGGTAGTGCCCTCGGTCATCCGAGATCGGAATTGCTCCTTAGATATTTCATATCTAGCGGTCCTACTTTGCTCACCATACAACTCTCCAAGGTGTAGTAGCATAGTAGGAGCATCCATGTTTTCATCTTGTGGCTGAAGCTCGTTACTCATGGATGCGAGCATGATGCATTGAGCCACGAGATGCATCATCTTGCCACTTTGTTTAAAAGTAGCAATCTCTTCCTCGGAGGTGTCTCTCGCAACTTTTGCAGTGCAGGCGAATTTAGGACATAAGAAATCTTTTTCAAAGATGAGAACAATTCTCGATTCCTTAACCAAATCCGTGTAGTTCGGTTAAAATTCGGTTTGATAGCATCAAGTATGCTTCAGCAGTGAAATTAGTGAATGTGACATTTTCAAAATTCTGCATGTAAAAAGACAATATTTTAGCAAACATTCATTTATTAATTACCAAAATAAATTAGGTCTTATTTTATATTGGTATCTCCCACTATTTTCTTCAAACTATATTACCCTCATATATATAGTTCGGCAAAAAATCTAATTAAAGTTTTTTTTAGTGAGAATAAGGATCCCATTTCAAATATATATAGCCTTGTGGTGACACAACAAACTATATATAAATAAATAGGTAGACAACTCCTTGTCAATTACATCAACATGTAACTCCTTATGTTTTGCCTCTTAGATTATTTTGATCAAGTGGTGGCACATCCGAATCAAAATTATCTAAGTTAAGTCCAACCTAGCACTTCCATATATTCAAAAAAGAAAAATATCACCCTTGTGGTGACCCAACAAAACAATATTGTTCAATTTTCTTTATAAGCATCAAATGTGATAAATTAACATCTTAAATACTTAATACTTGCCTTGTGGTGACACAACAAACTCATATTAAATATTTAATACTCTATTAATTTTATCATGCTAGAAGGCGACGTTCGATATTCTAAATATCTTTGAACGCTTAAGACTTAATAAAATAAAAACTTTGAGGGATTTGTTATTATTTGTCTCATCTTGTTTAGCGCGCATGCAAATATATATATAAAATACGCGTCATATTATTAAACATGCGAAGCATGTTTGCATAATATATAATATATATAATACTAGCATGCACATATAGAATACTATATTCTACTTGGATTGATTATGGACTTTTATTCTAGTTTGGTTCACTAGAGCCACCAAGTGAACCAAAAGGTCAAACCCTAGGGTGCAAAGAATAAACATTTAAATATAACTATTACATTTAAACCCGGGCTCCATTACAAACGGGTCTTCAAGCGCTCCTTGATCTTGGTCTTCGGTTCTTCTAAAAAATTCTAACTAATCCTATTACATTAAACTATTTAATTTAAATAGAAACCTTGATCAGCAGTCAAGGGAAATACATAGGAGAGAGATAGAATTTACATCAAGAAGAAAACCGGAAAAGGCGAGTCTGCAGAGACCCCATTTAATAAAACCCATTCATTCAAACATCCAACTAAAATAAATCCAATCATATTGGTCAATTGTCCATAATCAATCCCATTTATTATCATGCGTATCATCATATGTATCAATAAATTAAATCATTCCATATATATATGAGTATCATTTAATGGGCAATTTTATGTTGCATGAAATCCAATTTCAAGATTAAAATAAACTCTTTTATTTTAATTTTAAAATTATTAAAATTAATATATATATATATATATATATATAATTATATATATATATATATATAAAAGTCGTTTTTTTTTTTTAAAATTTTCGGACCTTACTTTGTGCCTCGGTTAACGTGAGTAATCAGTGAATAACTGTCCAGCAACCAAAACCGGACTCAACCTTCGGAGAGAGATGACTATGGCGGTTATATCTCTCCACACAAGATTTAAAAAAAATTCCAACGAAATGTGTTCTCTTGCTGGCATAACTTATTTAGCACTTACCTCCTAGTTCTCCACGATTTCACCACGTTTTTTTTTGTTTCATGTTCCGTCCATAATATAGATGGCAATAAATAGACCAAAAAAAATGGCGAGTGAAACTTGAAGGTTTTAACAACAACAACAACTTTTTAAAAAAAAAATTACCGAATTCAAAAAAAAATAATAATTTTATATAACAATTTATGCCCAATAAATTATTCTAAATTCATACCCATACATATATGGAATCAAATAATTAATAATTCGCATAAAGTTTGGCTCATGATACCACTGTTAGGTTTTCGTGAAAATCAAAGTAGCAATCAAATTGCAAAAATAGCGGAAGCGAGATAAAATCAGATTTTAAAATTTTTCACAAACCAATTACGGATCATCCTTTATGCATATTATTAATTAAAACGAAGAATAAGAAATTATGAAATCATACCCTTGTAAAAACGAGCTTCCTCAGTGCACGTTCACCTCCTACTTCTCATGATCTCCTTGAATCTCCTGGTTTGATTCCTTCCTTTGATCAATGTAAGCCACCCAAGTGTATGGCCTCTATAGGTAATCCACTAAGGAAGAGGAATTTTCAAGAAGAAGGGATTTGGCTCAAACCCTAGTTTTTCTATCCCTGAATAAGAAAAGGGTTGTACTCTCCCAATCTAGGAATTACGTATTTCTCATATCTAATATAAGACTCCTCTTATAAAGATATTATGTAACCTATTTTAATTAAAATAAGGTATTATTTATTTAATTAAACTCTTTTAATTAAATGGGCTCCCTAATCTATTAGGGATAATTAGTTAAACTCCTTTAACTAATTTTCTTTCCTAATCCATTAGGAATAAATGAGAGTACTAATATTAAATTAATTCCTAAACCTTTTAGAAATTAAAATAATAATAATTATAATAATATTAATAAGACTCCTCTTATTAATTTATATTTAATATTTCTAAAATATTAAATAATAAATATTAAGCTATTTAATTTATTCTATCACCATAGATTAAATTAAATATACTTAATACATTATTACAATTATGCCATTAACTTCTTAAATAATTATTCTTCCTTTTATGGTGTGACCCTTTAGGTTCTCCATATTAAACCAGGTTGTGAATAAATCAATTAGAACAATTCTAATATCATTTAAATAAATAAATTAAACAAATAATTTATTTAAATAAATAATATTTATTCTACATTAGGGATAAGCCTCCCTAGCGATCAACGACTTTCCGGATAATATAGATTTCAACATTAATCGAAAAAGAACCTTTGAGTAAATAGTTCTGCATGCAATTCAATCCTTCCACCATACTATGTCCCAATTAAATATAAGACATGGAATTCTTTGTCAAGTCTTATTTTATTTAATTATATGTATTTTGATTCATAAATGAACAACTCCCAATGAATGCACAAAATTAGAAACTACTTTCTAATTTCATTCCACCTTAACCAAGGATTCACGGGTTGTCATTTATCGAATCACATAGGACATTTCCTCCTTTTACTAGAAGTGGTAGATTCTTTATTGATCATTCATTATCTTCATATATAACTTATTACACCCAAGCATACCCTTTGATATACTCTAAGAGTCTTAAGGAATAAGTCAAAGTGTAATTCATTATATATAAGATACTATGATGATCTCAAGTCTAAGGATCATTTGTACTACTATCACTACAGGAATTCCTATTGACAGATAAGTAAAACTCCATTAGGTATTCCTTAGCGAGTCACGTTCAGTGAACTTATTCTCTAATAAGCACCTACATACTTGCTTTAGTGTCTCCACACAAATGATCATGAGATCAATCATCCTCATCCAATGAGCAAGCAACGTATGTACCAATCTATCCGGATTCACTAATCCCCAATTTAGTAATCCAATGATTGGGAACTATTTTAGTTTTAAGCTTTCTAAGAATTTAGATCTCATTAGAATGATCATCATCATTATTCTAAAAGCATTGCTTAAAACTATGGGTTTATCACATATTATTAAAACAGCACAATATAGATAATAAATGCCTTTAATGAATAATTCTTTTATTAATAAATAAATAAGATTGATTATACAGTATATGCTTTATCATCATACATGATTGGCTTGTATGCATAATACTTTCACTAACACTATGTATGATCAACACATTTCATATATACTAAGTGAAAGCATATTTTGTTTCAGGACTCTGAATTTAGATGTGCCTGTACTTGCTGATATGGTGCCTCTTCTCCAAAAGGATTGTACCTTTGATATAGAGATGAATTCAGTCTTGATGGATATACAGGATGACATTGAGGTGCCTCCAGAAATTTAAGAATGGGTATAAGACAAACCTAAACCCAACCTTGATCAAACCAGTTCTTTCAATCTTGGAACCTTAGAAAGCCCTAAGTTAATCCAGATTGGTTCAGACCTTACCCCAAACCAACGGAATGACATTGTTACACTATTAACCCAATTCCAGGATGTGTTTGCATGGTCTCATGAAGACATGGTGGGTTTGTCCACTAACATTGTCCTTCATCGCCTTCTTATTAAAGAGGGATTTAAGCCAGTCAAGCAAAAGCTCAGTCGATTGAAACCTGAGTGGAGTTTAAAGGTGAAAGAAGAAATTATGAAATAATTTCAAGTTGGCATCATCATGGTATCTACATATCCTGAGTGGATATCCAACATCGTGCCCGTACCTAAACCTGGAGGGAGGGTGCAAGTTTGCGTGGATTATCGGGACTTGAACTACGCTTGCTTAAAAGATAGCTTTCCCGTGCCATTTATCCACATTTTTATTGACAATACTGCATAATACGACATGTACTCCTTTGCTGATTGCTTTGCGGGATATCATCAGATCATGGTTGCTGAGGAAGATCGTGAGAAAACTGCTTTCATCACTCCTTGGGGAACTTTTTGCTATAAACGGTTGTCATTCGGCCTCATCAATGCCGGAGCCACCTATCAAGGAGCTATGATGGCTCTTTTCCACGACTTAATGCATAAAGAGATTGAGATCTACGTGGACGACATCATTGTCAAGACCCGGAAGGAGGATGACCATATAGACCATCTTAGAAAGTTATTCAACAAGTTGCATAAGTACAACTTGAAGTTGAATCCAGCCAAGTGCGCCTTTGGCGTTAAATCGGGCAAGTTGCTAGGATTTTTAGTCAGCCACAAAGGGATTGAGCTGAATCCTACCAAGATCCAAGCCATCACAGAAATGCCCATTCCTTAGACAGAAAAGGAAATACGGGGATTTTTGGGAAGAATCAACTTCATTAGCAGGTTTATCTCCCAACTCACAGCAACCTGTGAGCCAATCTTCAAGCTATTAAGGAAGAACTCCTCCATGAAATGGAATGATGAGTGTCAAGATGCCTTCCTCACAGTCAAAAAATAGCTAGTCAAAGCTCCCGTTTTGGTACCACCCAGGGATGATGTTCCCCTGTTTATGTACCTGTCCATAAGTGACAATGCTATGGGTTGCATGCTGGGACAGAAAGATGATAGAGGCCAAGAACGAGCTATCTATTAACTCAGCTAAAGGTTCAGCAGCACTAAACACAAGTACACTCTGATCGAAAAGACGTGTTGTGCTTTAGCATGGGCTTCCATGAGGTTACAACATTACCTCCATGGTCACACAACCCATCTCATATCCCACGTGGATCCTCTCAAGTACGTGTTCAATAAACCCATGTTAAATTGTCGGCTATCCAGATGGCAGTTGATCCTACAACAATTTGACATCGTATATGTGACTCAAAAGTCCATCAGAGGTCAAGGAATTGTGGATCAACGTACTACCGCACCTTCAGGGGATTTCAAACCCTTGGAAACATATTTCCCTGATGAAGGAGTAATGACGATCTGCAACAACACACATCGATGCGATCTGCGCCGGTCACCATGAAGATGTATTTTGATGGAGCTGTTAATATGGAAGGTTCTAGGGCTGGAGAAATTCTAGTATCTGGTACGGCGGAGCAGTATCCCGTTGTCATCAAATTATAGTTTGTCAGCACCAATAATACGGCTGAGTATGAAGGCTATCTCATGGGGCTAAAACTTTCCCATTCAATGGGCATTAGGCGGTTACCTGTCTTTGGAGATTCGGAGTTGGTAATCAGACAATCCATCGGAATCTATCAAACCAAGGAACTATATTTGCTGCCTTACCATCAGCAGATTTTGAAGATGGCTTTGGAGTTCGAAGAAATCTCCTTTCTACACATTCCTCATAATAGGAATGACTTTGCGGACGCATTAGCAACTTTGGCCTCCTTGATTCTCATATCGACAAGGAACACTTGCCGAAAAGCGTCCACAATTTCCACTGCCAAGGCCCGACCTATATGAATTACGTTGAGAAAGTATCGGATGAGCTACCTCCCATCCAACATCCTTGGTATCGACATATCAAGGAATATCTACGAGATGGATCTACACCGTGGGCGAGCCCGACCGAGAAAAGGCGGATCCATCGACTCGCTATGAAATTCTACCTGAGTGGAGATGCGCTCTACAAAAGAGATGCAGGAATAGGTCTCCTCAAATGTTTAGACAAAGATCAAGCCCAAAGGCTTATCGATGAAATCTATGGTGGAGTCTGTGGCCCCCATATGAGTGCCCCCCTCCTTGTCAAAAAGGTCCTCAGGACAGGACATTATTGGCTATCTCTCAAAGTTGATTACAATGACCACGTCATGAGATGCTATCAGTGCCAGATTCATGGGAATGCTATACACGCCCCTCCACGGGAACTCCATAATATGAGTTCACCTTGGCCCTTCTCAATGTGCGGAATGGACGTTAACGGGCCCATCGAGCCTAAAGCCAGTAAATGTCATCGATTTATCTTCACCATGATCGACTACTTCACCAAGTGGGTAGAAGCATCCTCCTTCCCCAGGGTTACTAAAGAAGTCATCATTGCTTTCATCAGAAATAATGTCGTTTGTCGATATGGATAACCAGAGGTGATTGTGTCAGACAATGCCAAGAACCTCAACAACAAAATGATGGAGGAATTATGCAGTAAATTCCACATCAAACATCTTAACTCTGTCATCAATCATCCGAAGATGAACGGTGTTGTTAAAGCGGCTAACAAAAACATCAAGATGATTATGCAAAAGATGTCCGCCAACCACAAAGATTGGCCTGGCCTATTGCCTCTGACTCTGTTAGCCTCTGTAACCTCAATGCGCATTTCCACCGGGCAACCCCCTACGCTTTAACCTATGGGATGGAAGCAGTACTCCCCATAGAAGTTGAAATGGAATCCCTTAGAGTGTTGATAGACGCTCAACTGGATGAAGACCAATGGGTACAAGACATGTATCACCAATTGTCTCTAATAGACGAAAGGCGAACCGCGACTATCTTCCATTGTCAGTTATATCAGCAAAGGATCGCCAGATCCTACAACAAAAAAGTCCGGCTACGGCAGTTTAAACAACATGACTTGGTTTTGAAGAAGATTATTGACAATCAAGATCAGGCTAAAGGAAAATTCGCTCCTAACTGGGAAGGCCCATTTATTGTCAAGGAATTATTGACAGGAGGCGCTCTCAGATTACAAGAAATGGACGGCGATGAATTTCCACAACTCATCAACTCGGACGCCGTGAAACGGTACTATGTCTGAAGTAATTCGCAAACACCCTGGTGTCGGACCATCGGATCACCAGTCATTCCGGTTCTTTAACCCTTTACCACATACAACTTTTCCACACTTTGCCCCTCAGGGAAACATAATTTTTAAAGCTAGCAGCCTGGCTTTCTCCTTTGAGTTCTTGCAACTTAGGTTATCCCACCGCGGATTGAACCTCTTGCATTTGCAGTTTGGCTACCCATACCTGGGATCATACTTCTCATACCTGTAGTTTATCCTCAACCTAGGATTAAATTTTCTCCTCACTGCACTCTGACCTGCACATGGGATTACACTTTTCTCGCCCTGAGGGGCGAACTACGTCAACCTGATCTCCTCTTCAATAGGAGTACGTAGGCAACCATGTCATATGGCCTGGTCGCAATAAAACAAAAACAACAAAAACATTTCTACCATCTTCTCCTCACAAAAACAACAAAAAATATTCCTACGCCATTTCAGCCATACACAACATTGAACCTCTTACACCAGGTTCGAACTACGCAGACCTGATCTCCTCTTCAATAGGAGTACGTAGGCAGCCATTCATGGTGCGATCTCACCCCCTACCAAAACACTAACCCTTGTCAGTTGGTACTAGGATCAAACATCAATCCACTACATTTCATTGGCTTTAGACCAATGGGATGGAATTACCTGAACTCCTCCCAAATAGGAGATTCGGCGACTATCTAAGCTGCGATCATACCTTGAAGAGAAACACCAATCCATAAGAGATGGAATTAACTAGGCTTCTCCTAAATAGAAGTACTGGCGACCATCTGTGGTGCGGTCAATCTCAGAGAGGAAAGCCACACACCTCTCTAAATTTTCATCCAAAAACCAGTCCCAAGACACTAAAGATGGTAGGGATACACAGAGATCGATGATCCATTCTGAACTATCCAGAGACAACTCAATGTCCATCCACCCAGGAGGAATTCAGAATACATCAAGACCACAAGCCCTAAAGCAGCAGGCAAAATATCAAGAAAATAGCAAGGCATATCTAAAAGGGAAGTGATCCAAAAATATATTTCCCTGTCATATATATACTATTGTTTGATATACACAATGTAAACTGTACATGACAAAATGGCTAAGCTAGTCTGTACAGCTAAATACAAGCTCATCTACAATTCAGGGTATATGCGTCCTAACAAGCCCAACATGGCGTCCCTCTCAGAAGAAGGAGGCGAAGCTGTGGTCTCCTGTACGAGAATATCCACACGACCCAACAGATCTGCAGGCATCTGCATGGTGACCATATGATCATCAATATATGCACTCATCTCCGCAACCATGCCAGTGGTAAGGGACCTCACTGCAGTACTATCTGTGACAGCTACATCCCGGGAAGATATAGCACTATCTCGCTCAACTATCATTGCATCTCTGGCTGATACGGCCTCATCCCGCTCAACAATAGTTGCATCTCTGCGAGCTAATGCCTCATCTCTCTCTAACAGAGCTGCGTCCCTCCCATCAAGGGCAGTCAACATCATAGATCGAGCCTGATCTCTCTAAAAAGTCATTAGATGAAGACTCGCTCTAATCTTTGTCTTAAAGTCTTTGAATCACAACAGTAATGGTACTAGGAGAATACGGAAGAAATGCTGGCAACCCAGCAGCAGGCTCCTCCTCGATGTTTGAATCTATGTCCTCCATGGGCTCTACATCGTCTGACTCGCTATCCGTTACTGCAGATACTGCTGCAGCCGATAAAATCTCTGTCTCCATCCATGCAGAATACTTTGCAGAACAACCTGGATGACTGATAGAAAAAAGAAGCTATCTCACGCTGATCCCAACAAGCATACACACGGGATCGGTCCTCTGCTGAGAGATATCGAGAAGCTGAACGCTGACCTATTGCCCCCTCAAAAGGATGGAAGTCCTAGAACTGGTCGAACTGCGACATCATGGCCAGTGGGTGATAAGTAGTCACGTCCCTCAAGCCAGCCAGAGGGAGGAAGTCCATGCCTGGAGCGTGATTAATAAAGTTGTATGGTGAGCAAAGCCCCGAGCACTGCAATATGCTGAATGGATCTATGATATCTGCCAAAAATGTGTACCAAAACAGAGCATCTATACACTCCGATGGCTAAAAGGAGTATGACATGGCTACATCATGGGTGAACCAATACCCATGCCGTCTAAGGGTACCAACCGGTCTCAAGTGTGACATAAACCACACATACAGTATGACCGAACTCCCAGTGAACACTCCTGTAGGATAAGTGCAACAATAGGACGCTGACCGCGGGGTCTCTACTACAATCATAGGTACAATGGTACGACCCTCTCTAAGAGCTATCACAGCCATGATGACACCAATGTCTATCTCATCCATATATCGTGGCATATAGACATACGACAATACGCACAACAACAGTACATCAACTCTGGCCAAATGCCAGTGGTCCTCCGATGCGATGAAATCCCCGGAATATCGTGAATAGCTATCATCTGAGCCAAATCTGTCATACAGAAAATGCTGGGATATCACGTGGCTAAATGTCAACTCATCCTGCACTACTCTGCGCCGCAATCCTGTGAGAGTCATGAATCGTCTACACATGTCTCCCAAAGCCAGATGCACGCAAGGTCTATCTAAAGGCAGCATCGTCAAACGTGCGTACTCCTCCAAAGTAGGAGTGAACTCATGGGTTCCAAATCGAAATACCTGCCTATCCGATAGCTAATGCTCTAGCATCCCATCTACAAACCCTGCGGAAACCTGAAACATCAATAAAGTCATGGTATCTTTGCGAATAAAGAATCGATCTGATCACCCCAATGCGGTGGTGACATGCTATCATACCACAATCGCATACCCAATGTGACGCCCCCAAAATAGGTCCATTCCATCCAACCCATTCTGAGTCGCCAAATACATGGTACAGAAACAACTACAACTTTATTATCACAACAATAAAAGCGTGAGTTTAAATACAAATATTATCTTCTGACAATATTTATACTCAAATAAATCCTCATCACATTTATTGATACATTATTTTACAATAATGGTGAGGACTACTAAACAACTCTCTCTAGAACCTTCATTCCATACCCCACTAGTACTCGCTACATTCTCGCCTCCACGAGAAGAAAAATGGAACAACAAGGAAAAGGTGAGCTCAACTAGCCCGATAAAGAATGTTATGACTAAGATAATATACAACAAATTATCGTTAGTCTCCAACAGGAAAAAATCGATAGAATACAATAGACAACAAGTTTCGATCAATATTCGCAATGGAAATAATAATTCATAGAAGAGTTACGTAGAGAATGAAATCTACTATAATCTATGAATTTAACGATCCATCATCAATATTTTATCCTGTAACATCAATCAATATTCATCTCAAATCAAATATTCATCTTTGCACTCTGAGCCAAAGATATTCATCAATCGGTCGTGTTCATCTCAACACTGCTTCATCTTTTGCACTAAAGGCCAAAGATATTCATCGATCGGTCATGTTCATTTAAACACTGTTCATCTTTGCACTCTGACAGCCAAAGATATTCTTCAAAATCATTCATCTTTGCTCTGAGGCAAAGATATTCAATAATATCATCATTTAAGGCCGAGGATGATGAAAAATATTTTTAAAGAACGAATCCAAAGAAACAAAATGACAAGGATTAAGGATTAAGGATTAAGTACTTTGTTTTATCCATGTCCATAATACCTCAAAAATAATCATAGTGGTGTAAAATTCAAGAATGACCAAAACATGGATACAATCAAAGCTAGTATCCGTAATAGATATTTTAGATTTAAAAGAAAAATTTTCATTTTTCTGAATAGTCTTAGTATTATAGTGAATAGTGCCATATCGTGAATAGTCTTAGTATCACGTGAATAGTAACTCAAGCACACAAAGATAGAAATTCCACAAAAAATCATCTTCACGCTTCATGAATAGTACTCGTGAATAGTAACTTTCGTGAATAGTAACTCATGAATAGTAACTTTCGTGAATAGTAACTCATGAATAGTAACCCAACATGAAAAAGTTCCAAATTTGATAAAAAGTACCAACCAATATTTCAAAGATAATGATATTGAAGAATTAATATCATTTGAGAAAGCAAATAACATCCTTACCTCAAAGAATCGATGCTTCGGAAGGAAAGGTCAAGTGATCTTTGAATGAAACTTGTCTTGAATAACAACTCTCAAAGTATCTAAATACTCACAAAATACGCCCAATAATATAGAGAGAAAGAGAAAAAACTTTGTTTTTGGTGTGATTTTCAATTCTAACTTAGCCCTCTATTTATAGGAAAATGTTAGCCCGTAAAAGGCAGACTTGACTGCTTTACTGATGGCTTTACCTCGCTACTATTCCCACCACCACATTTGAAATAAAATTCAGCACATTTTTCACCAACCACAAGTGGGGCCCACTCAATTCTAGAATTTTCCACCAAAATCAATTATAAACCTAATTTCCGAATCAGACACCTCTTAAAATTCACAACAAATCATTCGTGCATTTTTAACGGTTCAAAATTTGTGGACATATACTCAACTTATATATGTATAACATATCCAAAAATTACAACGATCCAACGGTCGGATTAAATATTATAACTCACACAATAAAGCTATAATAACACCGATTTGATCTTTTAATACCTCCAATCCGGACAAAATACAAATAAAACATCTCAAAGATTAATTCCTTCATTAATAACCACATAAATAAATCCATCATTTATATTCATATAAAATAAATATTTCCTTATCATATGAATCAATAATTAATTATTCACAAATAATATTACGAGAATCACAATTATGATGACCAGTAGTTCCTCAGAAAGAGGGGCTTTCAATAAGGATCTCTCATTCTTGGCAAATTAGGTGACCAAACCTCTCCTTAGATGAACTTTCTAGACATTGCAAATAATGTTATCTAATAATATTATTCAAATAATATGAATTATTGATCCGATAATGGGAAATCATTGTGCGATGACAATTATTGAACAACAATAATATAAAATACCAACGCAAAGAATTATTGAATCAATAAAATAAACTATTGAGCATTAACTCACGTAATAATTATTGAGTAGTGCCTTCTTACGTAAGGATCAATAATTCAACAATCTTTGTGCAATACCGGTGTAACTCTTGTGTAACCCACGCGTATTCAGTATTTTAACCACCGGGGTATTCCAATGCATCTTAATTGGTAACAACTACGCCAAGTATTTTTAACCAACTTATATTTGTCGTTTTCTTCATCCAATCGCTTTTCGTTATGGGCCCACACATGGGTTACCTGTAGTATTTAATATTCCCAAGACGATGCGAATATTCCACGACCAAACGAATATTCCCAAACAAAAATGAATATTTTATAACCACTTGCTTATTTTGAAATATTTATTTAACCCTTAACTATCCACATTAATCAAATCAACCCTTACTATTTCAAGATAATAAATAAAGGAAATTCCTTTTATTTAAAAAATTTGAGGTCTTACAACCTCCCTCCTTATGAAATTTCGTCCTCGAAATTGACGTACGTACTGTGTTTGAAAAGGTAAAGATACCTCGCTTTCATTTTCGTTTCCAACTCCCATGTCATTTCCTCAATAGCATGGTTTCTCCACAAAACTTTAACTTATGGTATAACCTCGGTACATAGGTCATGTTCTTTCCTCTACAAAATCTTGACAGGTACCTCCTCGTACGTTAAGTCTTCGGCTATCTCGTCCGGTTCTAACTCAATGACGTGTTTCGGGTCGTCCACATATTTATGTAACATCGATACGTGAAAAACGTTATGAACACGCGTCATACTTGGTGGTAAAACGAGTCTATAGGCCACAGTTCCTATTCGATCGAGAATTTCAAATGGATTAATAAATCGAAGGTTTGAGCTTTCCTCACCTCACCGATTCTCGCTTTTAAAATAACAACTTCTTGCACCTCCTTCTTCAAATTCATCGACTCGGTTGTGTAGCTTGAATACTTTAACTTTATCGATTAAAGTCGATTATACTCAGTATATCATCACGTGCTATCAGATATCATCACGTGGGTACCTAGAGTTTTCATCTCCATCTCTATTATTTGTATATTATACTGAAATGAGTCTTTGACAATATTGTACTCATGCTTGTATACGATCTTCTACTCAACACGCCGGCTACCACGTTCGCTTTTCCAGGATGGTATGGTCGAACATATCTTTGAAATGAGTCTCCTCTTGAGTTCTTGAAGCTCTTCCCATTCCTTGCTCCATTTGAATTTTGTATCTCTATGAGTCAGCTACGTTAATGGAATAGCGATTCGAGAATATCCTCCGATAATAACCAACTAAGCCTAGAAAGCTACGTATTTCGATTACTGACTTAGGTTGCTCTCAACTGTGACTCATATCCCAACCTTGGATAAAGACGTCACAATGACACCTATCGGTTTACTATCGCATCGAATATGGCGTCCCCCCTACAGAGAGTCTGGCTTAGGTGAATTCCACAAAGGAAGTCATAAGATAAAGGCTCAGGTACCAAATTCTATAGTTGAATTTTTAACTCCTGAAGTTCAATAGGAGCCATTCGATATAAGATTTTAGAAATGAGTTTTGTATGGGGTTCAAAGTCGATACAAAATTTAATATCGATCTTTGGGAGTAAGCGAAGAAATTCTTGAGAAAATACGTCGGAAAAAATCAATAACAACAAGAATATTATTCAAATCGGCGTGTCTTTATTCAAATCCATAACATGGACTAAGAAAACTTGACATCCGTAATAAACAAGCCCGACTTCATGGCTTGATATGAAAATGTTTGATTACAATGGTTTGATTGCTTGAATTCGAATAACGGGTTGCTTAGGAATATGAAAACTAACAACCTTACGAAAACAATCAATTTTGGCGTGATGAGTAGTTAACCTTAAAATCACATCAAAACAAATATCTCTATAGAAATAAGGTTAACAGTAATGCGATAGTGCCAACTGAATCAAGAAAGATTTTTAAACAACGGATGTAATGAAAGTTTCTCCTAATTGAGTCTCCATAAATAAGTCAAAGTCTAATTTCTCCGTAGTCGAGTTCAAACGCGTTGGCGCAAATAAGAGAGATAAAAGAATGGGTAGAACCCAGGTATCTAGTAAGGTATAAACTTCGCAAGAATTTATAATTAACTAACCCGTGCTAACCGTTCGGGTTCCTCGCATTTTAATGGAAGTCACGACAAACGCTCTTCCGAGAATCGTTGACTTTGACTTTTCTTGACATCCTTTTGAGTCACCATTCCCATTGGATTGGGTTTCGATATCGTCTAATCTCGAAGCGATATGTCCTTCCTTTCCACAATTATAGCATACCTTAAACTGTTGTGGATAGTTTGGTGATATGTCCCTCTTTCCGCATTTATAACATATGACCGGTGGTCGTTCTCCTCCCTTAGAACCAATTCTTTGCCAGATCTTTGTCGTCTTCACATGGTCGTTGTTAAATCTCCTCTTTTAAAATCTCCTCTCGATTCGCTTCTTTCTATTTTCATGGCCACGATTACCACCGGAGTGGTTCCGCCTTTGTCCAGATTCTTCTTTCTCCATTGGTTATCGTTATTACGATGATCGCTATCTATCTTGATATGATCCTCGGTTATGGTCCCTCGGTTGAGCGTACTTTCGTTATCTCGCTCTAACAACCGAGCCACATGACAACAACATCCGAATAGAGAGAAAATTTATGAGAAATGAGATATCTTGGCGTATGTCGGGTTTCAAACCTCTCGAAACATCCGCGTCATACGTTCCTCATTCTCCACCAAATGAGGTGCAAACCGGATAACTCCGCCAACTTCACCTCGTCTTTGACCGCCATGTTATTCCGCTTTCTAGTCTAATAAGCTCCACTTCCTTCATATAGCGAATACTTTCGGGGAAGTACTTGTCATTGAACTGCTTCAAACGTCTCCCATGACATCTTTGAGTGCGGTGGATGGGTACGCTTCACGATTCCCACCAAAGAATCGCCTCGCCACGGAACATAAAGGTGGCGAATGGAACCTTCTGTTCCTCCGTGCATCCCAAGACATCGAATATCTTGGTAATTTGCTTGACCCATGTTTCCGCCATAATCGGATCCGGCTTTCCCTTAAATTCTGGTGGTCCCAACTCTTTGAACTGCTTGGCCGTGACCACCCGTGAATTGCTATCATTTCCTCCTATATTTTGAACACGAGTCTCCTCGTCGATTTTTGCATGAGCTGCAAAAAACTTCTAAACATTCCCTCATTCATCATCTCTTTCGGTGGTGTTGTTCACGGAGGAACATTGCCACTGTTGCACGTTCTCCTCGTTGGTGAGTCTGAGGCATCTCCACGGTCTCATTTACTCCTTTGTTAATATTCTCGATCGACATTCTCAAATCTGTCATAAAATAAATAAGGGTTAATTAAGGAAATCAATATATCACATAATATCCCTATATACTGACCAACTAACAAATAAGCTTAGGTAGGACACACTAGCGAAGGATTTACTCGTCTCTCCCCTCCTAGTTCTATTCCCGATCTCCGCCAGAGATCATATCCCTAAGCTCGATACCAACCGTGGCGCCCCAAAATAGGTCCATTCCATCCAACCCATTCTCGAGTCGCCAAATACATAAAATGCGAAAAACAACTACAACTTTATTATCACAACAATAAAATCGTGAGTTTAAATACAAATATTATCTTCTAGACAATATTTATACTCAAATAAATCCTCATCACATTTATTGATACATTATTTTACAATAATGGTGAGGACTACTAAACAACTCTCTCTAGAACCTTCATTCCATACCCCAGACTAGTACTCGCTACATTCTCGCCTCCCGAGAAGAAAAATGAACAACAACAAGGAAAAGGGTGAGCTCAACTAGCCCGGTAAAGAATGTTATGACTAAGATAATATACAACAAATTATCGTTAGTCTCCAACAGGAAAAAATCGATAGAATACAATAGACAACAAGTTTCGGATCAATATTCATGATTGGAAATAATAATTCATAGAAGAGTTACGTAGAGAATGAAATCTACTATAATCTATGAATTTAACGATTCCATCATCAATATTTTATCCACTGTAACATCAATCAATATTCATCTCAAATCAAATATTCATCTTTGCACTACAGGCCAAAGATATTCATCAATCGGTCGTGTTCATCTCAACACTGCTCATCTTTTTTGCACTAAAGGCCAAAGATATTCATCGATCGGTCGTGTTCATTTAAACACACTGCTCATCTTTGCACTACTCTGCCAAAGATATTCTTCAGAAATCATTCATCTTTTTTCTACAGGCCAAGATATTCTTCAGAAATCATTCATCTTTGCACTACTGAATGAAAGATATTCAATAATATCATCATTTAAGACCGAGGATGATGAAAAATATTTTTAAAGAACGAATCCAAAGAAACAAAATGACAAGGATTAAGGATTAAGGATTAGTACTTTGTTTTATCCATGTCCAATAATACCTCAAAAATAATCATAGTGGTGTAAAATTCAAGAATGACCAAAACATGGATACAATCAAAGCTAGTATCCGAATAGATATTTTAGACGAAAAAGAAAAATTTTCATTTTTCTATTGAATAGTCTCTGAAATATTCGTGAATAGTGCCATATATCGTGAATAGTCTTGAGTATCGTGAATAGTAACTCAGACACCAAAAGATAGAAATTTCACAAAAAAAAACATCTTCACGCTTCATGAATAGTACTTTCGTGAATAGTAACTCGTGAATAGTAACTCATGAATAGTAACTCGTGAATAGTAACTCATGAATAGTAACCCAGAAGCATGAAAAAGTTCCAAATTTGATAAAAAGTACCAACCAATATTTCAAAGATAATGATATTGAAGAATTAATATCATTTGAGAAGCAAATAACATCCCTTACCTCAAAGAATCAATGCTTCCGGAAGGAAAGGTCAAGTGATCTTTGAATGAAACTTGTCTTGAACAAAGAACTCTCAAAGTATCTAAATACTCACAAAATACGCTCAATAATATAGAGAGAGAAAGAGAAAACTTTGTTTCGAATTGTGATTTTCAATTCTAACTTAGCCCTCTATTTATAGGAAAATGTTAGCCCATAAAGGCAAGCATGACTTGACTTTCTACACGATGGCTTTACACGCTACTATTCCCACCCACCACATTTGAAATAAAATTCAGCACATTTTTCACCAACCACAAGTGGGGCCCACTCAATTCTAGAATTTTCCACCAAAATCAATTATAAACCTAATTTCCGAATCCGACACCTCTTAAAATTCACAACAAATCATTCGTGCATTTTAAACGGTTCAAAATTTGTGGACATATACTCAACTTATATATGTATAACATATCCAAAAATTACAACGATCCAACGGTCGGATTAAATATTATAACTCACACATAAAGCTATAATAACACCGATTTGATCTTTTAATACCTCCAATCAGGCAAAAATACAAATAAAACATCTCAAAGATTAATTCCTTCATTAATAACCACATAAATAAATCCATCATTTATATTCATATAAAATAAATATTTCCTTATCATATGAATCAATAATTAATTATTCACAAATAATATTACGTAATCACAATTATAATGACCAGGTAGTTCCTCAGAAAGAGGGGGCTTTCCAATAAGGATCTCTCCTTCTTGGCGCGATTAGGTGACCAAACCTCTCCTTAGATGTAACTTTCTAGACATTTCCAATAATGTTATCTAATAATATTATTCAAATAATATGAATTATTGATCGATAATGGGAAATCTTGTGCGGTGACAATTATTGAACAACAATAATATAAAATACCAACGCAAAGCAATTATTGAATCAATAAAATAAACTATTGAGCAATAACTCTTTGTAATAATTATTGAGTAGTGCCTTCTTACGTAAGGATCAATAATTCAACAATATTGTGCAATACTGGTAATGCTCTTTTGTGCGACCACGCCAGACATTCACGTATTTTAACCACGGGTATTCCAATGCGATCTTAACAGAATAACTACTACTGTGGTTATTTTTAACCAACTTATATTTGTCGTTTTCTTCATCCAATCGCTTTCCGTTATGGGCCCACACATGGTCAACGCTTGCCATCGCATTTAATATTCCCACACGATGCGAATATTCCACGACCAAACGAATATTCCCAGACAAAAAGAATATTTTATAACCACTTGCTTATTTTGAAATATTTATGTATTTAACCCTTAACTATCCACATTAATCAAATCAACCCTTACTATTTCAAGATAATAAATAAAGGAAATTCCTTTTATTTAAAAAATTTCGGGTCTTACACCCAATACCACCAATAGCGGTGGGGTATGATCTATATATTTAATCTGTCGAAGAAGGCAATTTATGCGGTAGTGTCATAAGACCATCCAGGTCAATCTTTGAATATCTCTCGGACATATATACATATGCATATCATGATACATGCATAACAGATAATGGATGGCAATATGATATAGGGAATGGAAAAAACGGTGCATACATTCCTAAGTATATCATCATCTAATACATCACTTCAGTACTGACTACAAATACTGGAAATGGGGCACAATCGCCCTACTACTAACAGAGGCCTATCAAAAGATATAGCGAGAATGGGGAACAGCCACCCAATATCTAATAGAGGCCTATCAAAAGATATAACGAGAATATACATCAGAAGAAGACCATGGTGTCGATGTCCACATCATCAATCCTGTCCACCTGATTTAGCTCCTCCTGAGTCACTGGATCTCTATCAATAGGGATGTCAGGACTATAAAGAGGAGGATCTGCGCCGACAAAACCGAATGGGTCGTCTGAGGGGCCAGTGCCTGAGCTGGAAGGAACGAATGTCTCCGCCTCTACTGGATCTCTGCCCAAATACCGGATTAATATATGTGCCTGATCCAACTACCGGGTCAAGCTATCAATCTGGGTCATATGAGTCGGAGCTCGGACACAAGCTACCCAATCCGTCATCATCAAGGATCCTGGAACCATATCCCCCATAAACTGTGTGGCGTAGGACTGGGCTCCAATAGTACGAGGGAACCACCACCGCTGGAACGTCTCCTGAGTGCAAGGACCCTCTGATAATGCAAAACTATCAACCCCCAACAATGGGATATCAGTGACGGATGACTGTGATATGGGCCAATGACGCCTAACAGGAGGCAAGATCGGTATACGGATCTCCCCTGTGGTGCTCCTAATATCACGCTCTCCTAAATAGAGCTCCTAGCCTCCATCTGTGAAGAGAGGAACTCTCCTGGTGGAAATCAAATACTCGACTCCAGTCGGGTGTCCATCCTCAAAGCCGATGGTCAAATGTTCCCCTCGAATAGGAATCCATGTAATGGTATCACCACAACAACTCACAAGATACGGCAATGAGTGAATCCCTCAATTTGTGGGACCTCCCAAGAAATAGAGAATGGTGCCATCGTCGTCCTCGTGGATAGGTATCTAAACCTAACACACTCACAAGACGCAAGCATGGGAGCCTCTCATAGGCCCAAAACTGCCAACACAATGGCAAAACATCTGCTATCAGTAAACACTCTTAACCTATAAATGGGAAAATATAAGAGAAATACTCACCAGCAGAAATGGGTAAAATCCTAGCCAAGCCTCGGTCAAACCCTATGAGCGCATGCGTATGCCTCGGAGGAAATAGGCAAAGGTGTAAGAGCCCCAATCATACTCTCCAATACGGTCCACATCACGTGTGGCGCTGATCAAAGCAAAGGATACTGTAGAAGAGTTATCTGCTATGAAGCAGCCTCAAATGATCATCAGGAACAATCGCTGCAGAACGCGATCCCTGATTCTGACATCATCAGGCATGGGCTCACTCAGAAGCCCACTCATAGCATCTACGCTCAAAGGACCTGAACGGACAGTCTTGCCTTTGAGCACCTCTGCCATAACTCCTAATAAGGATCTGACGGCAGTAGGGGTAATATTCGCCATGCAAGGCACTGGCTCCCCTCCTAACTCCATGCCTGTGATAAATCATCAATTCATAGGCGTCATCATCACCTCGTAATCCAGCAGATGGAGTGATTGAATCTGATGAAACCATCGCTCAGACAATGCCCTGAGGTAACCCCAGGGACAACGACAGGGAAGGATGGAGAAAAATGCCCCAAATCCCCACTCATGCACTACCGCTCTATAGTCAGGATGAAGCGCCTGGTACATAGAGTGAATGCTGAACTAGTTCCCTCGAGGCTGTGTAAAACCAGGAACCTGCATGAAATGCAGATCAACATCAAAACCCTTTAATCCTCATCAATAGGAAAGAAGGAAAATCAAAAGTCTAACGCCATACCTCGTTAGCATGCAAATACATCAATGGATGTCTGCTCAAATCACCCAGCAACTCTGGGTTTGCCACCTGAATACTCGGGAGCTCCCTACGAGGGACATGTACAGCAGGAGCGGGATCCTCAATTGGAATATCCGTCTCCTCATCCTCAACATCTGGCACATCTACCCGGACAGGACGAATCACGGCCTCCACCAACCGACGAGGCTGTCTGACAGAACGGGGACGAGGAACATCAGAAGCCCTCCGCCGTACTCCAGAAGTGGTCCTATAGGAACTGCTCGACTGATCCGAATCCATAATATCTGGACAATAAGTGTGACGCCCCCAAAATCAGGTATACATCACCCATCTTGGGTCGTCAGATACATGGTACAAAATTCAAATACAACTTACTAATACAACGAATGTGTATGCAATACGACAAAACATAACTATGAGTTTGAATACAATTATTGTCTACTAGAGATTATACAAACTCAAAAGGAGTCCTCATTACAATTATTAACACACTATTTCACGTAATAGTGAGGACTACTAATGCTTATCCTCGGACCGTCACTCCGCTTCCCCGACTAGTCCTCGCTATGTTCTCATTTCCTCAAGAGAACAGTGAAAGAAAGGGTGAGCTCAACTAGCCCAGTAAGAAATATTATGATTAAGATAATGCAGAATAAATTATCGTTAGCCTTCAACAGTGTTAAACTGATAAAATATAATAACATCAAGTTTTACTGCAACGGAACAAGCAATCCATTAAAAGAGTTAAGTAGAGAATAAAATCTACTATCTTTTATGATTTAAAAGGTTTTTCTTGACTTTTATCGCTGGGACTCATCTTAATAAATAATTCACATCATCGAATCACCCCTGCACTACGGCTAAGGATATTCTTTAGTATCACGACCACAAAAATATCCATGCACTAAAGCCAAGGGTATTCGTGTATTCATTAATGGTCATGATCATACCAACAACTGTCCATCAATGCACTACGGGCCAATGATAACTTTTACCACATCATTTGTAACATTACGGTCGTGATTACATACACCGAATAATCCCTAAATCATAATCATACCAAGTCCATCTATGAACTACAAGCCACAGATGACTTTCAACATAATATAAACATGAGGATGATGACAATGATATAAGAATTCAATAAAACAAGTTCAAGAATTAATTTATCCTGGAACTAATAATGTTCAAATTATCAACATGATACTGCTTTGTAGTGTAAAATTCAAGAATGATCAGAAGAATATTTCCATGAAAAGATATTGGATGAAGCGCAACTATCAAGGATATTCTACTAATTTCATGGAGTATAGAAGTCAAAACTTTAACCAACTGAGTATAATAAAGAATGGAATAACAAAAGAAATCACCATGCATGCGGTACTTGCATGAGCGAAGTTATTCCATAGAATAATAATAATGGAACCAGGTCGTAAAATTTGCAATCGACGGGATATTCTAATCGAATAATAAAGATTTTAAACCGGTCCTGTAAAACACACGCATGTGATGTTCCATCGAATAATAATAAAGATTTACCGAGTCCATGTAAAACACACGCATACATGATGTTCCAACAGAATAATAATAAAAGCGGAACCCGGTCCCGTGTAAAAACACACGAGCGGGATGTTCCAACATAATAATAATAAAGACGGAACCAGGTCCGGTGTAAAACACACATGCATGTGATGTTCCAATGAATAATAGAAGAATGTCACCAAGTATAGGGTAAACTAGCGTATACAAGTTATTCCAATAGAATAATAAGCAATGGAATAACAACAGTTCTCTTCATGAATAAGAAAGAATAACACCCCTTACATTAGTAGATTGAATACTGCACTAGTGTAGTAACAGAATACTCTTCTTCTTTCTCTCTTATTCTCTCTATACTTTTTCTCTCTATAGCTTGAATGAATTCGTGAAAAATAATGAAGCACTAGACCTCTATTTATAGAATATTTCTAGCTTAGCACTTGAAATGTGAAAAGGCAAAAAGGCAAGTGGCTTGACGACTGGTGATGTGAAAAGAAAAGTGGTTTGATGCCTGTAATGTGAAATGACAATTGGTTCGACGCCTGTAATATGAAACGGCAAGTGGTTTGACGTCTGGTAAAGGTAGTTACTATTATTGAAAGGTAATTACTATTAATGAAGCTAATTACTATTGATGAAGAGACTCTTAGATGATGACATATGCCCCCCATAAAATAAACCAAACTTACCACAAACGCGTCTCATAATAGACTCTTTATATACATCAAGGATTGAATAAATATTACCACAAATTATTTTATTTTTAATCAACACATATTTAATCTTTCAACAATTATTAATCATTTATAACTTGTCGTCTCAATTATTGATTTAATAATATAACATATTATCTGAGATGATCTTTGTGACAATAATTGAATCAATAATATAAGAGATATGATGCGTTAATTCTCGAGTAGCAATATTTGAGTATAGCTGAGTGACTTCTCACGTAAGCATCAATAATCAATATTGTGTGCTACTATGCAACCACGCGTATTACTGTACTTTTACTACTGGGTAGTTCAACAGTTTTAACAGTAACACCTCCGCCTTTATTTTCATAAAGTATTTTTATCGTTTTCTCAATTCGACAATAATTCCGTTGTGGGGTCCACCAATGATTGTGCCATCGTACGAATATTCCCCGACAAAAAGAATATTCCCCGACCAAACGAATATTTTATAACAACTTGCTTACTTTGTAAAATTTATAAATATTACCCACAACTATTACATTATATCAAATTTACTCCATAATATTCAAAAATAATATTTATAGAAAATTCATCTTTATTTATAAAAGTTGAGGTCCTACAACAAGTCTCCAAATCACCTCAGAAAGGGTGTGGTATTTCCTTACCTGGAGCTTTCTAAAATGCATTTATGTCTATATGCATGCATGCATTTACTTTAACATATAATGGAGTTAAAATGCATGACTACCCAATGCCTACATTTGGAAAACTTTTGCCATAGTCCCCTTTGAAAATAGGACTATCTACATGTACACAGGCATGTCTAGGTGGCCATTCAGTAGCACACCTGCCCCAAAGTCATATACATAATATATGTATTAAAAATCAAAATCATCATGCATAAGGTCAACCTCAATACTAGGAGTACTTTGCCTTGCTACCTTTTGCTCATTGGACCTCGAATAGGACAAAAGAATAGCAGAAAAAGGTGCCAATTTGACTGTTTCAAAAATCATATTTTTCACATCATTATGTTCAGCATGGTTTAATACTAACATTTACTATGTTGAATATTTTTTATCATGTCATTTGTGCATATATAATCACTACTATGTGTTTTGATGCATTTCGTGCGATAACTCACAATCCAACGGATAAAAACTGGAAACAATACATGCATACGTTACCAGGATAATGTAGAACACTTGTACGGTGACAGAATTTGCAGAAAATAGCCCGAACTCAGCAGATCTGAAAGAGGCTCATGGATTTTCTTTCGTGCAACAAGTTAAAAGTGACTTGTGAGACCAACCTGCTGGAATTTATCATCCGCGATTGGCCGCAGGACCACCTGCGGCTGCAGCAGGTGCACCTGCGGCACCCCTATGTGGGTCCCACCCCTCCGGCTCGGTCCAGTTTGAGTTACAAAGGAGTTCTTGTGGACTAGAAAGGTCAAATCGAGAATAAAAACGCCACGCAATTGAGCAAAACAGCATACAATCCTGGTCTTCTCAAATGAGACTTTGAATATGTACATCGCTCATTGGTAGTCACCCGAGCACGAGGTATACCCTGCCAATGATCTCATTTGTCATAAATCACATCCGGCAATACCTTGTACAAGTCTGATGCCGCCAACTCCGGGTCATTACCCTAAGTGAGTCCCCGATGGGGGTTACAACGTGAGTCCCCGACGGGGGTTACAACGTGAGTCCCCGATGGGGGTTACAACGTGAGTCCCCGATGGGGGTTACAACGTGAGTCCCCGACGGGGGTTACAACGTGAAGCCCCGGCGGGGGTTACAACGCGTGCTCATCCGTTGACACACAAATCAGCGAAGGTCAAGCAGCCTTGACATCAAGATAACCGTTGGAAGCAAACCCAACAAAGCCTCAGAAACCATCCGATGACTAGTCACTGCTATACACATCAGCGATGGTTACAACGTGAGTCACCGACGGGGGTTACAACGTGAGTCCCCGACGGGGGTTGCAACGTAAAGCCCTGGCAGGGGGTTACCACGTACATTCAAGCCGTTGACACACATATCAACGAAGGTCAAGAAGCCTTGACATTATCTCAGCCGATAGCAAGTAAACCTATCAGAGCTCTAGAGCTATTCGAGGATTTCATGCTTGATTACTCATATTTCCCCCAGCGGATCCCCGGCGGGGGTCACAACGTAATGTTCCGTTGATTCACACGTTGGCAAAGGTCAAGCAACCTTGACGATCTACTCACAGAGTCTCAGCCGTTGATTCACACGTCAGCGAAGGTCAAGCAGCCTTGACAGTATATCCCACAGGATATTTCAGCCGTTGATTCACATGTCGGTGAAGTACACATCAACGAAGGTCAGGCATCCCTGACAACATTTGTTGTTGGCAGTAAATCCAACAGGATCTTGAAATACTCTGGCGATACTAACTAGAAAAAGTCAATATTATCAAAGAGGATAGATGATGGAGTATGTTATACACATCCTCAAATAGATTAAGCTTTATCCCCACAGATCTCTTACACATAAGAGGTACATCTTCAGGATCAAGTCATAATCGAAGACACAGGAATTTGGTGATAACTCCAACATCAACATCCTAACAGATTCGGCTTACACATCGAATCTGGTCAGCATTGCCAATCCCCAGTTGAAGCAACAAGGATCCAACAATCATCCCCAGCATGTTGAGCTACAACCCCGTACACATGCATCATGTATTTACATCATTTTTCTACCCATAGTACCATGTTTGTCTTATTGCGTTTCAAGTGTCTAGGATTCTTTATCCTACCCATGCATCGCCATGCATGAGTATGATAAAGAGGGGCATCTGTAGACACTCGAAATTTTTTGTACTACTGTCACTAACATTTCAGGAAGACAGATTCGTCTTTTAAGAGAGAACCCTGAATGACAATCCAAATCCATATCGGATACTACCGAAAGTTCAGCATCAACCCCAGATCACACTCTGGGAGTAACAATTCCAACCTCGGATGTAACCCCGAGGTGTGCAGATCCAATACCAGAACACACACCGGAGAAGACCGATTAATCTCAGAGATAACCCCGAGGTATCCAGTCTCAGTCCCAACCATGGGAATAGCCACCAACCTTGGTGATAACCCCAAGGAATACAGTTTCGGCGATAACCGCGAAAATGCTTGTTTCAAATGCGACCAGCTTCAATCTCGGCGCTTACAACAAGATGCACTGTACCAACCCGGCAATAACATCAGGAAGACAGGCACACCTCAAAGATGACAATGAGGACCTTCAACAATTGCAGCAATCCAATCTCAGCGAAGCCTGAGCAACGTGTGCTTTATCAGCCCAATCTGGCGATAACACTGGTTAGGGGCAACATCGTCATCTCGTCAACATGATGCCACATCACGTCGTCTCAACATCTCTACGCAACGATGTCCCACAAGACTAACCAATCCTGAGTGACTATTGTGCGGGGTAACGGATGAAAGTTGAAGCTTGAAGACCGAAGGGCATCGTCCCATCTTCAATAACTTCGCACAAACTCTAATCCTATGCCATCGTACAACTCTCGACAACGGCGGTCCGAAATAGGTCATGTATACCTCAAACGGATGCCCGGATTGCACTTCTGAAAGTTCGAGTGGACATTATAGTGCCTGAGTACACGTATTTCGAGACGACCCAACCCAAAAAATCCGGGCCCACCCGGGTTGCCTCTGGTACACCTGCGGCTAAATTGCCTATAAATAGAGGGCTTAGGATGCCCATTTTGCAAGAGAAAAAGGCAAGGAAACCCCCCTTGATTTGCTCTTCACTCAAATTTCATGCGATGTACTTTCCCTTTTAAACACACAGCGAGCTCATATATAGCCCTTTTGTACCTACAAAAGTCAAGTGTTACCCACTCTAAAGATATAGAAGTCTTCTTTGACAACCATTTGTAAGCCTTCTCACACACTTTAGAGTCTTTCTCTTCATCTCTCGCACACCCTTCTACACGTTGAGAGTCGTGTTGCTTGCTTTTGCGGGACTTGATCCAGTTGTTTCATTTCACTATATATATATATATATATATATATTTACATATATATTCACTAACATGATCGAGTTATGCCTCGATTGAGCCTGAGACTTGATGCGGAGCGCGTTTATTTGCTTTAATATATATATATATATATATATATACATTTATATATATTAAGCGTGTGTCAACTTTGTTCGATGAGCCTAGACTTGATTACAAGTGCGTTTCTTGCGATTAATATATATATATATATATATATATATATATATATATATATATTAACCGTGTGTGGGACTGCATTACGATGAGCCCGATTTTACATCCGGTGCGTTTATTATTTATATATATATATACTTATATATATGAATCGTGGTCGAACTCGTTCGATGAGCTGATTTTACATCCTGGTGCATTTATTGCTTTTATATATATATATATATATATATATATATATATATATATCATCCCACCGAGTTTACTTTGTGGTGGTTGATCGCTTTTATAGCTTTCTTTACGTTTAAATCACGCCTGGAGTTTACTTCAGTGGCGCTTGATTACTAATGCATGACTTTATTTACATTTTTGTCATGGTTTGGTTCAACGCTTTTGTTGACCTTAAATCTGTCAATCTGCTTGAAGGTAGATGTTTTACGCTTTCGTCGGGCCATCTAGATAAACAATCGGAGAACATGTTTCAATCCATTGTAGAGTCTAAACATAATTAATCAAACCGAGCTAAGCTATTGAAAAGTTATCGAATCTGTTCTTCATTTTACGGGTTACACGAAATGAAGAACGATTAAATCTAAGCATATTTGGGCTTCTACAACTTGTTGTACTTCCATTTTTGTGATATAAGGTTTCCAGTTGTAGCCAACATGTAGGTGAAGAGATCTATTACATAAAATCGAGTATAAAACAATAGATAAAGCGAGATCTAGGCGGTTAAAGGCAAAGAGATCGGTGCTCATCTGCTTTACAGGTTACCCAAAAATGCGAAAAACGTGATCGTTTACCTAGTTTGACCGGATACACTATTTTCATTCGGTTTGATGATTAGAATATTATGAGGTATATATATGAAGTCCATATAACATACTATAACTTAGATGCAACAAACATAACAGTTCGTTAAACCAATTGACAGATCCGAGAGCCCATGAAGTTCTTGTCGAGCCTTCAGTAACGATCCGGGTTTTCCAGTTGTAAAGTCATGCTCGATCGACTAGGTTTGACCAATATAACTTTTTAACATGTTCATGCTCTGGGCTAGATTCCGATTTCGGATCAAAGATCTTATAGCACACTATATGTTCAAACATTAAAAACACTAAAATCATTAACGGCCGAGATCTACTGACCTCATACTTTGGCTTGTCAGACACAAAAATCATTTTTCCCAGATTTTGAAAAATGACAAATTCGAGCCTCTAGATGTTATGGATCTAACATCTAGCAACCCAGATCACTTTTTAGACTCCATACTACATATTTAACACACAAAAACTAACATCTAACATAAGATCAAAAGTCAGATTTCTAATTTATGGCCTCACTCCCCTCCTCAGCTATGATAGCCTTTTCCATGAGTGCTGCAAAAGTATGGATTTACAACACTGCCACCTTGTTGTAGAGCCAGGGTTTTAATCCCAGCTCGAACCTTTATGCCTTCCTAGCCTCCGTATCAACTTGATGCGGAGCGAACCTAGCCAACTCATTAAACTTTGTGGCATACTACGCAACAGTCATGTTCTCCTACTTTAAATCCAGAAATTTTACCTCCATCCTAGCCTGCATGCTAGCTAAGAGGTAGTTTTTAAAAAACAAAGTCTTAAACCTAGCCCAAATAACTACTCCCTCTCCTGCCCTCGCTTGATTTGATTCCCACCAAAAGTTTGCCTCCCCTTTCATCATATAAGTGGCAAAAGCGGTCTTTTGCCCCTCATCTACCCTAGCAACTATGAACGCCTTTTCTATCTCGTTAACCCATGTTTGGGCTATTATAGGGTCAGTTATTCCCCTGAATTCTGGTGGTCCTATTTCCTTGAAGTCTTTGAAGTTTGCCAAGCGATTGTCTGGTCGGTTCCCCGCGGCTGGTATTCCTTGCTGCATAGCCTGAGCTACCATGTTTGCAAAGTTTTGCATTAGGTCTTGCGGTTGTCCCTCAGCGTTGTTAACAGATTCCTCTGCCCTTTGATTTCGTGTTTGTCGTCTTGGCAGCATTATCTGATTACATAAAATCATAAATTTAACTTACATTCTAAACCTTATTGTATAAGTTTAACATGTAACACAAAGTTTTATACAAAATATATTCCATTAAACATTGATTCGTATTCATCAATTCAACGTACTTTACATAACATAACTCATATTGTTATCCCTTTGTGACCACAAAAGTCGGTAATTACTGTAATAACTTATACAAAAGTTTGAGAATATTACATTACACCCGTATATTATCAAACATACATAATCAACTCCTAATCCTACTACTTTTCTAAGTCACGGTATTTCCTCTTTCTTTTCCTTTTCTTGCTCGGAGCTGCACACGATTTGTTGATTTCGGCTCCCATTTGATTAATTTGGATTTTAAGCTTATCTTGTTCCTCCATAGTTTCTATTAACGTCTTTCGCAATTGATTATTTAGTAGCTTTTCTATTTCCCACAGCTTTTCTAGAGAAGAAACCTTGTTCTTCAGATTTTGTACTTCCGTTGATGCTTGATCAGCTCCAACTTTAGTGTCTGAATCACTATCTGTTAGTTCCACCATTTTTGGATCTGGTACTACATTTTCCAATACAACCACCTCATCAAGGTTGTCTACACTATGAGCCTCTATTTCAGCTCTTGGCTTTTATATCGGCTCCTTCTTTACGATCAGAGAGTATCCAAATTCTTTTTCGCCTGACATCTACACACAACTTATCTTGATTATTAAATAGTATACACACAGCAAACAATAGTTTTATAAGAGTTATCTTTTATTTTGTTTAACGATGAATTTATTCGATTCATCTTCTTTTAAACTCTATATGAGTTATTTATATTTTCAACATTTTCCCCTGTCCTAAGGTTATAGCCTAAGGTCGATCCCACCTAAGGTTTCTAACCCTAAAGCTTTGATACCAACCTATGACGCCCCCAAATCTGGGTACTTGAAACCCGAACTCAGTGCTTCACGATACCATTTCTATAAGCTGAATAATACTAATAATAATAGCAATAATATAAAATTCAACTTAATTTACATATTCATCAAAGTTTACTCCCAGGTACGAGACCTTTAAACATTCATTACGTCATAGATAATAAGTATCATTGTCTTAATAAACTTTAACTATTACACAAAATATTATAAATCTCATTCGAACAACTTTCCTTTTCCCTTGTTCTTGCCTGAACCTTATGGTTGATCATACTTAACTGAAAACATTTAAATTTAAAGCAAGAATGAGCATTGGATTGCCCAGCAAGTAATAACAACAACATATATTAGCTGAAAGAATTAAATATTTTCTTTGAAAGACACTTCTACAACGAATCAACAGTTATGAAGTAAACTGAACCAATAATAACAACATATCACTTCCATATGTAATTTTTGAAACTACGTATAAACTATAATTGGAGATCAGTCAACATACTATGAACATTATTTTCTATTTTCAAAAAGGTTAAACATAATCTCAGCGAAGCTTGAGCAACGTGTGCTTTATCAGCCCAATCTGGCGATAACACTGGTTAGGGGCAACATCGTCATCTCGTCAACATGATGCCACATCACGTCGTCTCAACATCTCTACGCAACGATGTCCCACAAGACTAACCAATCCTGAGTGACTATTGTGCGGGGTAACGGATGAAAGTTGAAGCTTGAAGACCGAAGGGCATCGTTACTCTTCCTCTACATCTTTTTCCTCTCTAACCCAAATCACCGAAATCATTTCAGTATCTGCCGCTCGTTAATCGATCAGTCACTTGTCATCTTCTACTCGTCAACGGTTATGGTTCCGATCGTCTTGTCTCGGTGGCTACGGGTCTTAGCGTATTAGCTGTGAGCTGACTCTGTCAAGTCCATCATGAACCAAAGAAACCCCAATGGCGTGTCCGGGGACGAGGTCGATTCCCAGTGTCCTGATTGTAACGCAAGACCGACACCGTAAGGTTAGTTATACTTCGCTCTCGATTTAGTTATTAATCTTTATTGTAATATGAGAATTTGATAACAGATCTGATCGTTTTTCCTGTCTATATTCCATGCAGTATGCTCTGTATTTCGTATATCTTGGATTAGTTGTCTGTTTTTCCTCTTAAGCAGGTAAGCTTCATGATTTTCCTTTTATATTTTATTATTCAAAATTGAGAGCAATTTGCTTATTATGTTCCCAAGTGTGATTTCTCCTAGCCAGTTCACTCTAGATCAAGTTGGACTAGTGGTTGCACGTGGTCCGTGGATTGATTCTTTGTCCTTTTCCGCTTCACTTGTCAATTTTTTCATTAAATAATAGTAGTATATTATTAGTACATAAATTTATCTCACCATGCACCTCTACAACCGTTAAAATTGATCATTAATGACAATCATACTACATATATATATATATATATAATATTTTTTTTCAATTTCTAAAGTTTAATAATTGTGTAAATTTATTTTGTGTAATGAACATAAATTGGGTGTTGGATGTATAGTGGGGAGAGGCAAGTGAGTGCATTGAGGAAGAAGTATTTGGAGGCAGTGTTGAAATAGGGCGTTGGGTTCTTTGATCTGAGTCTGCAAGAACTGGTTATATTGTTTTTAGTGTCTCCACGAGATACTCTTCTTGTTCAAGATACCATCGATGAGAAGGTAAAATTATGTTGTCTTCTTCTCTTTTCATCTCTCTTCCATTTTGAATTTTTATTATGCGGACTTTAATGGTTAAGAATTTAGTGGTATTCAAGAATTTTGCACCATAAGGGAAAAAAATTAACATATGGGTGGTAGGTCTCCATTGTTGTGGGACCACCCCTACATATGGTGCCCTTAACAAATCAATTTTACTTGCATTATCTTGTTTGAAGTTTACGATTTGGTTTCAAAGTTTGGGACTACATTTACAAAGATTGAAGTGTTTGAATAATTGGTTTATTTAATCATGATTAACTTTGTGTTATGGTTATGTAATGGGGAATTTCATCCATTATCTTTCCACATTCTTGGCGGGATTGGTGGTTGGTTTTGTGTCAAGATGAAGCTAGCTCTGCTTAGTATTGCAATCATTCCGGAATTGCTTTTTGTTGGGGCTTGTATGCTTACACCCTCACCGGTCTCACGTCCAAGAGTCGCGAAGCAACTGCTATTATACCAAATGGGTTATGATTTAGTATAGTACCTACTAAATCTCTAAAACGTGAATGATGTCCAGCATAATATATATGCCACTTTGCATGTTTCACTACTTGTCATCATAATATATATAATAATTTTCATGGTCATAGCAACTGTAACTGTAAGAATGATGTCCAGCATAGCATCTGTAAGAATAATAACATACAAGGGAGTACATGCTCAATTCTCTGAAGAAATATGCACCTGCTCTAATAATAACATACAAGGGAGTACATGATCAGTTCTAGAATGAAATCATTTTCATTTGAATTGTCCACCTTTGTTAAAAAAAGAAAATATATATATATATATATATATATATGTATGTATGTATGTATGTATGTATGTATGATGTAGTCTTCAACTTGTGCAACAGGTTCAAGAAAAATGGTTCAAGTTTGTATGTATGTATGTAATTGTAATTGAATTAGTTGTGCCTCACTATTTACGCCGTGTCATCAATGCTCTAAAAAAGGTTTGGTTTAACCTTTTTGCAGTTCCTTTCATATGCATATACTTTATTATGTAGCTTCTCTTTTCTCACCTAGGATGTTTCTTACATTTATTTTTCCTCTCGACATCTTTGGTAAGCCACTTCCACTTACATGCACACCAATAACATTTGGATCTTGGATGGCTACTGATCTCTACATACGTGAAGTTGATCACCTCAGATTTGAACTTTTTGTGAACCAATACAAATGACAAATTGTCTAAGTTTGGCTCACGAAATTCTAGCAAAAGGTTTAGCATGCACATTTCTTCTATTTTCTTTGTTTTTCTTACCGCTCGGGTTGCTTCATTTTAGCGGTCATGTAATTTATGGGTCTTAATTGGCTTAATTGGTCACCGTGGTGGTCAATATTCAATATGTGATGTACTTGTGATGAAATCTACCCGTAAAGTATATAGTTCTCATGTCCGCTACACAAACTTTTTAAGGAACATAAAATTATGGTATAAAATAAGATTCCAAAGCTTGAAGTTACTATTGGTAACGATATTACATTTCAAAAAAAGCTGCTTTTAACTTGTGAGACAAGATCTATAACAAACATGATTAATCATATAGAGAATATTATTTTAAATCACCGATTTTAAAGTAACTATGTTCTTTAGGATTTATATGCCTACGAGATTTGTTTTGGCAAATATTGCTCACTTAGATCTCATTATATCGTGTCAATTATATACCAAATTGATCCCAAAATTTGACTCAACAATAGTTTCGATTAAATCAATTCAATTAATTGATCGTATACTATTTATTATTTGAGAAATATACGTAATTTAACCATCTTCCATGCAAAATATTCCCACCGTCCCAAAAAAAGACCGATCAAGTACATTTTTTCACGCAAATTAAAAATCTTAAAGTAGAGGAGAGAGTATCATATAATGTTCCATTTTTCTCTATTCGGATGTAGTACACTCAGGAATCTATTTCTTTCTTTAAATTAGTGGACTCCACTTAAGTACTTTTTGAGACTAGTCTTTGTATAACATTAGAATGTTCTTAAGCCTCTTTTATAGGATGGAGAGAATATCATTTTGATATAGCTGAGTTCAGTAAATATTCTACTTATTCTTGATGAGGAACTAAGTGAGTGCGGTTTAATGGCATGTTACGTAGATGAGATTTTCAATTTTAGAGTATATCTGTTCACAAAGATTACTATCTCTTTTGAATCTAATAAAACTCCTTGAAATCGTGAGCTACTTCTATGATTTGATCTTTGGCTCAAAATTATTGAAACTTCTTCGAGAATGGACTTGAAAGTTAGAACCAACCAAATGAATCGAGTCAAACAAAGCATCATGGTCGTACGTTCCACCCTTCCTACACAACTTCCAAATTGGAGCTCATATACCATCTTGCATGAGTTAAACTCCTAGTCTTGTAAAGTTCTCTGTTTACAAGTTGATAGTCTCTTCACACATTTGTTTGTTTTCACTAAAGCTCTTCACGATAAGTTATTTTCCTCTTGATTCAAGTAATGTAGTTTGGCTTCTTTGCATATAAAGGTTGAGATGATTGAGTTTATATCTGAGATGGATGGACTTTACATTGTTGGTAGAAATTATTATGGTGTTTTTCCGTTGAGAGGTAAATTGCTCAATGTGAGGGAAGCAAGCCATAAACAGATAATGTGAGGGAAGCAAGGCCATAAACAGATAATGGAAGTAAGCCACCTCATTTGATCAACAAAGAAAGAAACTCCAGTTGTGGGTGCACTGTGATAGTATGTTGCATAAAGTAAATTGTATTAGGGAAGTTTCTTAAGGTTTAAACTCCAATTAATGTTTTGGCTTTCTGGTTATAAAGCAGTTAAATGTTTTGGCTTTCTGGTTATAAATATTCTAGAATCTGACTGCTGAATATGTAGTGTTGTTGTCATTTTCCTCTGGGTTTTAATGTTTTAGTGTAGTTGTTAAGCAGTAATGTGCACATTTAATAGTATTATTTTCGTTTGACACTTACAATTTTATAGTCTTACTCCAAACTTGTGATTTTTGAACAGGTAGATGATAAACTTTATATATATTTGGAATATGTTTCTGGTGGCTCCATCTATAAGCTTCTCTAAGAATATGGACTATTGAGGCTGCTCGACATATCTTCTTAGATGTAACTAAAATATTTTGTTGTAATGTTGTGAATGATTGTAATGTTGTAAAATATCTCTTCTTATATTGTAATGTTGTAATGTGAATGATTTTAAATGATGTATATAATATTTTTTATATTTTATTTTATATTGTATTTGTGTTTGTTGAATAAATGTGCATTATTAATTTTTTTAATATGAAAAGGCTATAGCGATGATCATCGACCCATCGTAGCTATAGTGTTCTATATAACACATCCCTATAGCGGCGGTCACCGAGCGTCGCTATAGATAAACATCTATAGCTACTGGTGCATGGCCGTAGCAATAACTCTCAAATGACCGATTAGTAAAGAGCAAATACACGATTTTGATATGACCTATAGCTAGGGTTTGGGTGGCCAGTCAATATAGGCCAAAAAGACCGTCGCTATAAGCTTTACCGACGGGTTCTATGGCGACGATCGGCGACCAATCGTCGCTAAAACTTTTTAGCGACGGTCTTTTTGGCTATATAATGACGATCGTGACCGTCGTCGCTAAAGCTGATTTTCTAGTAGTGGAAATAATGCTCTTTTGAGGTAAGGGATATTAAGGAATTTTAAGGGTTGTTATGTTTGTTCAGTTTCGTAATTTTTCTGACCTTCAAAAATTCTGGAAAAATTTGAAATGATATTTTGAAGAGTTTTATTGATTGTGTTCAAAAATGGTGATTTTTGGATGTATAGATTAAGAGTTATGAATTTTACGGGAAAATACTATTTTAAATTAACCGCTTATAACTCCTTGTGGTTAACTCCAAAATTGATTAAATTTTTATTGGGAGTACATCTATATAATATCGATTATACTACTCTGTGAATTTCAGAATTTTTAGATAAAAGTACAATTTGTGATAAATGTCTAAATATTCGGCGGTTTTGGCCATATAAAAAATAGTAAATGAATTTTAAAAATTCTGAGATAAATATATGTTCAATATGGGACTATATTCTGCTAAATCCCAGAAAAGAAATATTTTTGGAACTGATTTGGTATTTTTCATGAAAATGGACTAGTTATGAGTAAATAAATTAAATATGTTATGTGAAGTAAGAAAATTGAAAAATAGGATTTTATGGCTTGAGAATCCTATATGAGGTATATGCAGATTTTTGATGAGGGTTTTAGTTATTGGTGATGAAATCTTATGAGTTTGGAATTTTTAGGATGATTAAATGCATTATTTAGTAAATGTAAACAATTAAAATAAATTGTTTATAAGTTTAAGAAATGTTATTTCAATATCATTATACCGAAATATTAGTATGAATTTTATTGTGGAATTTATACATTTTTGTGTCGGGTTTACTATTCATGAGTTACTATTCACGAGTTACTATTCATGAGTGTTACTATTCACGAAATTACTATTCATGGGTTACTATTCACGAGTTAATATTCATGACAAAATTGGTTTCTTTTTCTAACCAAATTATAGTTGATTTATGAATATTACTCTTGAGATTAAATCTAGATGTTTTGATTATATTGATTTTACTATTATATATAACATTTTTATAACCCTAATGATGATATTTCTCTTTGACTTGAGTGTAAAGATGGGTAGATTATTGGTATGATCATGACTATGGGTTCTCTTTGGCGATGAGTGCAAAGTTGAATTGTTGGTTGGTATGATCATGACCATTGAATTTATAATTGAATATCTTTAGCTTAAGTGCAAAAGGTGAAATGATCAACATGGTTATAATTATTGTTTATATAAATTATGAAATGATTATATATTTCTTTGAGATATTAATATATTTGGCCTGTAGTGAAAATATAAACTGTTGATGAATATATTTGGTCTGTAGTGCAAATATGAACTGTTGATGAATATATTTTGGCCTGTAGTGCAAATATGAACTGTTGAGGAATATCTTTGGCATGTAGCGTAAAGATGAATTGTTGATGAATATCTTTGGCCCGTAGTGCAAAGATGGTCTGTTGATGAATATCTTTGGCCGTAGTGCAAAGATGAAATTATTAGTATGATTATAAACAGGAACTGTGATTTGGTATAACCATGATCTTTGATGTTTCAGGTAAAGATAGGTGGTGAAAATTATCTTCGTCCTGGATGAGAAGAGGAATTTAGAACTACAATTATGATTATGAGTTATTCATATGATTGTGGACCAGAATTGTTGATTGATGTTACAGGGATAAAACATTTTTAGTGGATTTTTAACATAGAGAAGATAATAGATTTTATGGTCTATTTGACTCTTCTAATGGATTGCTCGTTCCGCTACAACTATGGTTAAAATTTTTATCATCTACCATATGTTCTAAATCTCTGATTTATTATTGATGAAGGCTATTGATAATTTAATTATCTTTAGTCATGATATTCTTTACTGAGCTAGTTGTGCTCACCCTTTTTCTTTACAATTCCTTTCAGGTAATAAGAGTATAAATTTGGTCGACCCCGGGGTAACAGGGGAATAGAACGGTGGTCATCATTTAGTAGTTATATTTGGTGAATCAAATAGGGTGAGGCGAACCCAACGTTGGAAGGGTGTTTTGCCACTATTATACAAGATTTCTAAAGACATACAACCTCATGTCATCATAAGACAAGGTTGTGCACATCCACTTACTGAGTATATCTACGAGCACTACCTATATAATCTTGGTGTTTGTTTGGAGTATAATTCTCAATTAGAGACAGTGGAGATAATTATATGTCAAGAGAAGACTCACCATTGGAAAGAAGATGATAGTAATCTTCTCATTTTTCTTTAGGGTCTATTGGGTCAACCAAGGATAATTCTGTGGCCATATGATATCTATCATAACCTAAACGCATGGCCTCCCATGTACGAAGATTTCCTTGAGCACTTCCCAAAGATTTTAATTTCTAAAACAGTTTTTGACTATACCTTTATGTAAGGTGCCATTGTGACGTGTTATCCAAGGTTGGGATGAGAGTCACAGTTGGTATATATTTGTATCAAAACTCACAACATATGTGTTGTTGTATTTTGCGCGACAAGTGTTGTAATAAGTTGTAGTTGTTTTCTGTACCATGTATTTAGCGACTCAGAATAGGTTGGATGGATTGGACCTATTTTGGGGGCGTTACAAAATTGGGCTGAGATTTGCTGCTAACTTGTAAGGATTCTGGCACATGGGCATATCTAGGGTTGAGGATTGCCAAGATTTTGCTAGATTTTCTAGCAATAATTCATCAAATGGGACAAAAAGGGTACTTTGGTAATTTTATTTTAATCTCAAGGGTATTCTTATCCAAGGTGCTTGAATCAAGGGTTTAATCACTAGATTTTTAACCTTAAAGTTTCCCAAACAATTACTAGGGTTTGGACAATTAAAAATTAAAGTGTAGTAAAATTTATAATTAAAACATACTAATTAAATTAGGGTTTTTTTAATAAAAATTAGGGTTTAAATAATTAGGGTTCCTTCATTATCATTAGGGTTCCTAAATTAACATTTCAATTTACTAAAATAATAATCATGGTTTATAATTTTAGCAATTAGGGTTCCTAATTTTAAATTAGGGCTTTCAAATATTAATTAGGGTTTTATCTAATTAACATTAATTCTATAATACGCACATAATTCATATAACACAATTTCTCACCGATCTTAATTTTCAGTTTTAAATTTCCAATCATTGTTTATGACAGTAATACTAGGGTTTGTCGTGATACATCATAATTGACTAACCATTAACAATTTACACATATCTTTGTATATATTTATAACAATAGAAAAATAATATTATACTTAATATAATATTATTATTCTCATTCATAACTCAAAATCCAAAATTAGGGTTTGGATTTCATATACGATTTATCTTTCATATCTAACATTATTAATTAAGTTAAAATAATTAACATAATAATCTGAACTAAAATTCATATAATAAAATAGTAATTATAATAATTCCAATAATCATTTCATATATTATTTAAATAATATAAAAATCATATTTTCATAGAAAACAAATAATAAGGACATTTCTACTATAAAATTAATTATTATAAGTATATACGTTATAATGATCAATAATTCTAAAAATAAAATTATTTGAAATTATTCATGTAATAAATAAATTTTATTTATCACATATATACATACACATTATGTAAGACCCTAATTTTATGAAATAAAAGTATTCAATTTTTCTTATAATTATTATTCAAGAAATGGTTAAATTGATAAAAGTTAAAGTTAAGGGTGAGATATGAATTTTTTTTTTTAAAATACATGAGTGGCTATAAAATACTTATTGTTGTTTGGGAATATTCGTTTGGTCGTGGAATATTCTTTTTGTCGAAATATCCGTATGACTGCCAGCATCATTTTATGGGTCCTATAATTGTAATAACTCATTGGATGAAGAAAACGACAAGTTTGAGTTTTTATAAATAACGGCGTAGTAGTTATTCTGGGTTAACACTTGTTGGAATACACGGTGGTTCAAATACAAGAAAAGCGGCGTAGTTACAAGATGTGCACACGGTATTGCAGTATTTTTCAATTATTGATTCTTACGTGAGAAGGCACTACTCAATAATTGTTACGATATTATCTTGTTCAATATTTTATTTTATTGAATCAATAATTGCTTTGCGTTGATATTTTATATTATTGTTGTTTCAATAATTGTCATCGCACAAGATCTCCATTATCGGATCAATAATTCATATTATTTGAATAATATTATTAGATAGCATTATTGGCAATGTCTAAAAAGTTCTGTCAAGTAGAGGTTTGGTCACCTAATTGCGCGCCAGTAAGGATAAATTCTTATCGGAAAGCCCCCTCTTTCTTGGGAACTGCCTGGTTGTCATTATTGTGATTCTGTAATATTATTTGTGAATAATTAATTATTGATTTATATGATAATGAAATATTTATTTGATGTGGATATAAATGATGAATTTATTTATGTGTTTATAAATGAAGGAATTAATGTTGAGGTATTTTATCAGTATTTTGTCGGATTGGAGGTATTAAAAGATCAAATCAGTGTTCTTACAGCTTTATTGTGTGAGTTATAATTTTTAATCTGACCGTTGGATCGTTGTGATTTTTGGATATGTTATACATATATAAGTTGAGTATATGTTCACAAATTTTGAACCGTTAAAATGAGCGAATGATTTGTTATAAATTTTAAGAGGTGACTGATTCGAAATTAGGTTTATAAATAATTTTGGTGGAAAATTCTAGAAATGGGTGGGCCCCACTTTTGGTTGTTAGGGAAGATGGCTGATTTTGGTGGGTGGAATAGTAGCGGGTAAAGCCATCGGTGGCGAGTGTCAAGTCTGCCTTGGCGTGCTAATATTTTCCTATAAATAGAGGGCTAAGTTAGAATTGAAAAACACACCAGAATACATTAGTTTTCTCTCTTTTTCTCTCTAGATTATCGAGTGTATTTTGTGAGTATTTAGATACTTGGTGAGTTGCTATTCATTAGTGTAAGTTTCCTTCAGCGTCATATCCGATATCCAGTCAGAAGTCCTGCTCTTTTGAGGTAAGGGATAGTAAGGGATATTAAGGGATGCTATATTCTTCATAATGATGTTATTCTTTCAATATCATTATACTGAAATATTTGTATGGATTTTATTGTGGAATTTTTACCTTTTTGAGTTGGGATTACTATTCACGTATACGGCACTATTCACGTATACAGCACTAATCATGTATATGGCACTATTTACGTATATGACATTATTTACGTATACGGTACTATGTACTAGTACGAAGTACTATTCACGAGTTACTATTCATAAGTTACTATTCACGGGTACTATTCATGAAAAAAATTGGTTTCTTTTTCTGACCAAATAATTGTTGATTTATGATTGTTGCTCTTAAAAATAAATGCAGTTGTTGATCATATTGTTTTTATTATCATATATAACATTTTTATAACCCTGATGTTGAATTTCTCTTTGACTTAAGAGTAAAGATGGGTAAATTATTGGTATGATCATGACTATGGGTTCTCTTTGGCCAGTAGTGCAAAGTTGAATTGTTGACTGGTATGATCATGACCATTGAATTTATAATTGAATATCTTTAGCTTAAGTGCAAAGGTGAATTGATCAACATGGTTATAAATATTGTTTATATTAATTCTGAAATGATTATATATTTCTTTGAGATATTAATATATTTAGCCTGTAGTGTAAATATGAACTGTTGATGAATATATTTGGCATGTAGTGAAAATATGAACTGTTGAGGAGTATCTTTGGCATGTAGTGCAAAGATGAATTGTTGATGAATATCTTTGGCCCGTAGTGCAAAGATGACCTGTTGTTGAATATCTTTGGCCAGTAGTGCAAAGATGAACTATTGATGAATATCTTTGGCCCGTAGTGCAAAGATGAATTTATTAGTATGATTATAAACAGGAACTGTGATTTGGTATGACCATGATCTTTAATGTTTCAGGTAAAGACATGTGATGAAAATTATCTTCGTCCTGGATGTGAAGAGGAATTTAGAATTACAATTATGATTATGAGTTATTCATATAATTATGAGAAGATAATAGACTTTATGGTCTATTTGACTCTTCTAATGGATTGCTCGTTCCGCTGCAACTCTTCTAATGGATTTTTAACATGGAGAAAATAATAGACTTCTAATAGACTTTAGGTATACATCACCCATCTTGAGTCGCCAGATATATGGTACAGAATTCAAATACAACTTAATAATACAACTGTCGTGTACAATACGACAAAACATAAATTGTGAGTTTGAATACAAATATTGTCTACTAGAGAGTATACAAACTCAAAAGGAGTCCTCATTACAATTATTATCACACTATTTCACAGAATAGTGAGGACTACTAATGCAAACATCTAGGATCATCACTCTATTCCCCGACTAGTCCCAGCTACATTCTCATTTCATGAAGAGAACAGTGAAAGAAAGGGTGAGCTCAACTAGCCCAATAAGAAATATTATGACTAAGATAATGCAGAATAATTTATTGTTAGCCTTCAACAGTGTTAAACTGATAAAATATAATAACTATCAAGTTTAACTGCAGCGGAACAAGCAATCCATTAAAAGAGTCAAGTAGGGAATAAAATCTACTATCTTCTATAATTTAAAAGGTTTTTCATGACTTTTATCGCTGAGAGCTTAATAAATAATCCATATCATCAAATCATCCATGCACTACAGGCCAAGGATATTCTTTAGTATCACGACCACGAATTATCCATGCACTACGGGCCAAAGATAATAGTGTTTTCATCAACGGTTCTGATCATAGCATAAAACAATTCATCTTTGCACCCTTGGCGGAAGAGAATCCATAGCCATAATCATACCAAAAACTGTCCATCAATGCACTACGGGCCAATGAGGACTTTTTTCACATCATTTGTAACATTACGGTTATGATTATACCCGAATAATCCTCGGTCATAATCATACCAAGTCCATCTATACCTTCTACAGTGCCATAGATGTCTTTCAAAAAAACATGAGGATGATGACAATGATATAAGAATTCAATAAAACAAGTTCCGAAATTAATTTATCTAGGAACCGATAACGTCCAAATTGTCAACATGATCTGCTTGCTTTGTAGAGTAAAATTCAAGAATGCTCGGAAGAATATTTCCATGAAAAGATACTGGATGAAGCGCAAATATCAAGGATATTCCACTAATTTCATGGAGTATAGAAGTTAAAACTTTAACCAACTGAGTATAATAATGAATGGAATAACAAAAAAAATCACCATGCATGCGGTACTTCGCATAGACAAGTTATTCCAACAGAATAATAATAACGGAACCAGGTCAGACAAAATTTGCACCGACAGGATGTTCCAACAGAATAATAAAGATTTGAAATCGTGTGCGGCGTAAAAAGCGCATGCGAGACATGATATTCAACGATGTAATAATAAAGAATGGAATATTAGAAGAATTTCACCATGTATACGATTACTTTGCATAGGCGAGTTATTCCAACATAATAATAAAGAATGGAATAACGAGAAGAATTTCACCAAGTATAGGGTATCCAGCAGATACGAGTTATTCCAACTAATAATAAAGAATGGAATAACGAAGTTCTCTTCATGAATAAGAAAGAAAGAATACCCCTTATGAGTACAACAAATAATATTCCCTCACCGTAAGAAGAAGAGTCTTGGATATATGAGTAGTGAAGTAGCGAGAATACTTTTCTTCTTTCTCTATAGTTTATTTATCTCTAGAGTTTCGGTGAATTCGTAAGAAATAATGAATGAATGAACTTCTATTTATAGAAAAATGGATTGCATAGTAACTAACTCATGAATCAGTCAGATTGATTTACTTAAATCGACGGTCCATATTTAAAGCAAAATCTTTTAAATAAAATATAATATATTTTATTTATAATCTAATAAAACGAATAACTTTATAAAAGATTTTACTATCTGCAAACACTATGCGAGCACTATGCAAACACTATGCATAATAAAATATAATATATTCTAATTATTGTCTAATAAAATGATAACTTTATAAAAGTATTCTGCTTTTATATAAAAAAATTTTTACTATGCAAAACACTATATCTGAGACACTACATGCAACACTATGCATAATAGAATATAATATATTCTATTTATAGAATAACTTTATAAAAGTATTCTGTTTTATATAAAAAGATTTTACTATGCAAAACACTATACAAACACTATGCATAATAGAATATAATATATTCTATTTATAGAATAACTTTATAAAAGTATTCTGTTTTATTACATTAATAATACCAATAAAACAAAACTGAGTGACTTATCACATAAGCATTAATAATCTATACCGTGTGCTACTATGCAACCACGCGTATTACTGTACTTTTACTATCGAGTAGTTCAACAGTATTAACGGTAAAACTTCCGCCATTATTTTCATAAAATATTTTTATCGTTTTCTCAATCCGACAATAATTCCGTTGTGGGGTCCACCAATGATTGTACCGTCGTACGGATATTCCCCGACAAAAAGAATATTCCTCGACCAATTGAATATTATATAACAACTTGCGTACTTTGCAAAATTTATAAATACTACCCACAACTATAACATTATGTCAAATCCACACCATAATATTCAAAAAAAATATTTCGAGAAAATTAAATCTTTATTCATAAAATCTAGGGTCTCACAATCTCCCCTCCTTATGAAATTTCACCCTCGAAATTTATGTACGTACTTGGTATGTTGAACAGTTGAGGATACCTTGACTTCACTTCAAATTCTAACTCTTGAGGTATAACCTTTGAGCGTCGAATATGATCCTTCTTATCCAAAATGTTAACACGTATCTCCTCATACATTAAATCTTCTGCTATCTCGTCCGGTTCTAAATTAATAATGTGGTTCGGGTTGTCCACATATTTATTTAACATCGATACGTTAAAAACGTTATGAACACGCAACATACTTGGCGGTAAAACGAGTCTATAAGCCACAGTTCCTACTTGATCAAAGATTTTAAATGGGCCAATAAAATCGAGCGTTGAGATTTCCTCTCTTCATCGATTCTTGTTTCTAGAATAATGCCCTCTTGAACCTTCTTCTTCACATTCATCAGCTCTGAGTATGTAGCTTGAGCAGCTTTAACTTTATCGATTAAAGTCTATTCTAATCGTATATTCGTTATCTTCACGTGGGTCCCTAGAGTCTTTAACTCTATCTTCATCATTTGTAAGTTATATGAAATGGATCTTTGTGTTAACAACATCGCACTTGTAAATGCATACGATCTTCTACTCAACGCGTCAGCTACTACGTTCATTTTTCCCACGATGATATTGAATGGTACGATCGTAATCTTCAACAGCTTGAGCCAACGTCTTTGGCGCATGTTACGTTCGCTTTAGTTGAAGAAATATTTAAGGGTTTTAGAAATGGGTTTTGTACTGGGGTCAATACAAAATTTGATTTCACGCTTTAGGGGTAGTCTAAGAAGTCTTCAAGAATACGTCAGGAAATTTATTAACAATAGAAATATCATTCAAAACTGTGACTCTCATCCAAGACTTGGATAACACGTCACATTGATACCTATTAACTTGGCACCGTTATTCACAACGTCTCCTACGAAAAGTTCGGCTTCGGTGCATTCCACACAAGGAAGTCAACAACAAAAGGATCGGGGCTCTTTACTTATGGCTTGATATGACAATGATTGACTTTAGTGGTTTGGTTGCTTGAATTCGCATAACGGGTTGGTTAGGAGTATAAAAGTTAACAACCTTACAAAAAGCATGATGAGTAGTTAACCAATCGATTCCTAAAATCACATCAAAGGCAAGTATTTTCAAAGAGATACGATCGACAGGTAACGTGAAAGTGTTGATTTGAACAAGATTTATAAATAGTTGAGGTAACAAAGGTTTCTCCCAACTGAGTTTAAACAGATATATCAAAGTCTAACTTCTCCGGAGTTAACTTCAAACATTGAAAATAACTAGGTGAAATAAAAGAGTAAGTAGAACCGGTATCTAACACGGTATAGACTTCGCAAGAGTTTATAACTAACATACCCGTGATAATTTTATTCAGGTTCCTCATCACGAAGAAAAAAAAAATGCTCTCTCTTAAACTACCAACTTTGGCTTGTCTGGGACATCCTTTGGCATCACTATCCCAGCTGGAATTGACTTCACCATACGACAAAATCGAGCTAGGTGACCTTCTCTTCTGCAATTAAAACACATTTTGGATTGCTGCGTACAGTTTGGATGGATGTGTCCTTACATCGCATTTGAAACATACAACCCAATTGGTCGTTCTTCTTCCTTTGAAGCGGGTCTTTGGTCTTGAGAGCATCTTTACGTCATTGTTGAACCTTCTCTTCTTGAAATATCCATTCTTATTATTTTGGCCATGATTACCAATCAAGTGGTTACCATTTCGCATATTGATTCCTTCCATGCTTATTGTCACCGCTTTGATGATTTATTATCACCCCAGATTATCATTTTGTTGGTCGCTCTCTTTTGGTTTGGTTGACTCATTATCGCGCTCCAATAACTAAGCCCTATTAACAACATCTGAATACAAACATAGTTTATGAGAAATAAGATATTGATGTATTTCCTGCTTCAAACCTCTTAAAAACATCTGCGTCATTATCAACCAGGTGGGACGCAAATCGGGACAACTTGGAAAACTTGGCTTCGTACTGCGACACGGTCATGTTGTTTTGCTCCAACTTGATAAATTCCACCTCCTTCATATGACGAATGCTTTCGGGAAAGTACTTGTCATTGAACAGCTCTTGGAACTTCTCCCAAGACATCTTGAGTGCGTCAGGCTGGGTATGTTTTACAGATTCCCACCAGTGATCTGCCTCTTCACACAACATAAAGGTGGCAAAGGGAACCTTTTGCTCCTCGGAGCATCCCAAGACATCAAATATCTTGGTGATTTGCTTTAACCATGTCTCCGCCTTAAGTGGTTCTGGCTTTCCCAAAAACTCCAGTGGTCCCAGCTCCTTGAATTGCTTAGCGGTGACCAACCGTGGGTTGCCATTGTTTCCTCCTACATTATGAATAGGAGCCGCCTTCGCCTGATGTTGCATGAATTCTAAAAAGCTCCTAAACGTACCGTCGTTCCTCAATTGATCAGTGTTGTTGTTTACAGAAGGATTATCGCCATCCTGTTGCACATTGTCCTGATTATTGATATGTGGAGAATCAACAGTCTCCTGTGCTCCATTGCTTATCTCAACATTTTCAGATGCCATGTGACGCCCCCAAAATTAGGTATACGTCACCCATCTTGGGTCGCCACTTACATGGTACATAAATTCAAATACAACTTACTAACCTAACTGTCGTGTACAATACGACATAAACTGTGAGTTTGAATACAAATATTGTCTACTAGATATTATACAAACTCAAAAGGAGTCCTCATTACAACTATTATCACACTATTTCACAGAATAGTGGGGACTATTAATGCTATCCTCTGGACCATTACTTCGTTCCCCGACTCGTCCCAGCTATGTTCTCATTTCCTGAAGAGAATAGTGAAAGAAAGGTGAGCTCAACTAGCCCGATGAAATATTATGACTAAGATAATGCGAGAATAAATTATCATTAGCCTTCAACAATGTTAAACCGATAAAATAGAATAGACAACCGGTTTAAGCTGCGTGAAATAACCAATCCATTAAAAGAGTCAGTAGAGAATAAAGTCTACTATCTTTTAGGTTTTAAAGGTTTTCATCAATTTTTATCATTTGAGACTCAACAATAAATAAACCACCACATCTAATCATCCACATACCATGGTCAAGGATTTTCATCAAATTATCAATGGTCATGACTATCTTAATCACCCTGGTCATAATCATACCAAAAACTATCCATCAACTGCATTACAGAACATCGAGGACTTTTGTCACATCATTTATATCAAGTCATGATTATACCGAATGATCCTCGGTCATAATCATACTAAGTTCATCTATGCACGTAAGCCAAAGATAACATAATATATCATGAGGATGATGACAATGACATAATAATTCAATAAAACAAGTTCAAGAGTTATTTTATCCGAGAATTAAGTAACGTCCAAATTGTTAACAAGATCTTTGTTTTGTAGAGTAAAATTCAAGATGATCGGAAGAATATTTCCATGAAAAGATCTCTTGGATGAAACGCAAATATCAAGGATATTCTACTAATTTCATGGAGTATAGAAGTCAAAGTTTTAACCAACTGGGTATAATAAAGAATGGAATAACAAAAGAAATCACCATGCATGCGGTACTTGCGCCATGAGCGAGTTTATTCAACAGAATAATAATAACGGAACCGGTCGGTGAAATTCACACCGGCGGGATGTTCCAACAGAATATTAAAGATGGAACCCGGATCCGGTGTAAAACACACGTATAGGATATTCAATGTAATGATAAAGACGGAACCGAGTCCGGTGTAAAACACACGATGGGATGTTCCAACGGAATAATAAAGATTTTAACCAGTGCGGTGTAAAACACACGAGCGTGATGTTCCAACGTAGAATAATAAAAAGCGGAACCAGTCCTGTAAAAAAACACAGATGTGGATGTTCCAATGAATAATAGAAGAATGTCACCAAGTATAGGGTAAACCACGTATCTGAGTTATTCCAATGAGAATAATAAGCAATGGAATAACATAAGGATTTCACCAAGTATAGGGTATGCCACGTGTCTACGGGTTATGTATAGGGTATGCCACTTTTACGAGTTATTCCAACAGAATAATAATGAATGGAATAACGAAGTTCTCTTCAAGAAGAAAGAATAACACCCACTTACGAATACAACAAATAATATTCCCTACCGTAAAAAAGAAATATATAAGTAGTGAAGTAGCGAGAATACTTCTTCTTCTTTCTATAATTTTCTCTCTATAGCTTCTCTCTATAATTTCTCTCTCTAGAGTTTCAATGAATTAAAGAAAAAATAATGAAGGAATGAGCTTCTATTTATAGGAAAATAGAATGCGTAGTAATTAATCCATGAACGGTCCAGATTGATTTACTTTAATCGACGGTCCATATTTAAAGAAAAATCTTTTAAATAAAATATAATATATTCTATTTATATAAAAACATTTTACTATGCAAACACTATGCAATACTATATGCAAAACACTATGCAAAACACTATGCAACACTATGCATAATAAAATATAATATATTCTATTTATAGAATAACTTTAATAAAGTATTCTATTTTATGTAAAAGATGTTTCGCTTTTATTACGTTAATAATACTGAATAAAACAAAACGTCATTATCGCTATAATAATTCATATTATTAATCGACAATAATGGAATCAAACCGAGTGACTTCTCACATAAGCATCAATAATCAATACCGGTGTTACTATTATGCAACCACACTTATTACTTACTTTTACTACCGAGTAGTTCAACAAGTATCACGGTAAAACTTCCGCCGTTATTTCAATAAAATATTTTTGTCGTTTTCTCGATCAATCCGATAATAATTACATTATGGGGTCCACCAATGATTGAGTCGTTATCACGAATATTCCTGCTAAACCGAATATTCCCAGACCAATCGAATATAATATAACCACTTGCATACTTTGCAAAATTTATAAATACTACCCACAACTATAATATTATCTCAAATTCACACTATAATATTAAAATTATTTCACTAAATTTAAATCTTTATTGATAAAATCTAGGTTCTCACAATCTCCCCTCCTTATGGAATTTAAGCCCTCGAAATTAGGGTGCGATACTGATATGATAAAGAGATGAGGATACCTTGAATACCTTTATCGTTGAAAACATTAAATTCATTTTTGCAATCCGGCCAAAGATATTCATTAACAATTCATCTTTGCACCTTCTCGGCCAAAGATATACAATCAGAAAAACCAATAATCTTTGAAACTCGACTTAATAGTATCACGACCACGAATTAACCATGCACTTCTTGCCGAGGATATTCGTGTTTTTCAATTACGATCATGATTATCTTAGAATAATCCGTGGTCATAATCATACCAAGTCTATCAATGCACTACTGACCAAAGATGACTTTTACCACATCCATGAATTAATATTTCATTCTTTGAGACTCATTTCAATAATTAATCCACATCATCGAATTATCCACGCACTACGTGCCAAGAATATTCATTAGTATCACGACCACGAATTATCCATGCACTATGGCCAAAGATAATCGTGTATTCATTAGTATCACGACCACAAATTATCCATGCACTACTACGAAGATAATCGTGTATTCATTAGTATCACGACCACAAATTATCCATGCACTACTACGAAAGATAATTGTGTATTCATTAGTATCACGACCACAAATTATCCATACACTACGGCGAAAGATAATTGTGTATTCATTAGTATCACGACCACAAATTATCCATGCACTACGGCCAAAGATAATTGTGTATTCATTAGTATCACGACGACCACAAATTATCCATGCACTACTACGAAAGATAATTGTGTATTCATTAGTATCCGACCACAAATTATCCATGCACTACTACCAAAGATAATTGTGTATTCATTAATATCACGACCACAAATTATCCATGCACTACTGACCAAAGATAATTGTGTTTTCAATTCTGATTATGATTATACCGAATAATCCGTGGTCATAATCATACCAAGTCCATCTATGCACTACTGAATACGAGATGACTTTCAACACAATATAAACATGAGGATAATGATATAAAGAATCAATCAAATGAGATAAAGGATAAATATTAAACATTTATAATATAATTTATCCGAGGATTCAAGAATATCCCCATGTTATCAATCACTTAATAATCTCATAATCTAATAACATTAATATTATAACAATATTTTAATCACTTCTTAAATTTATAAACAATTTATCTCAATTGTTTACGCTTTACCATATAATGCATTTAATCATTCAAAATGCCATACTCATAAGATATCATCACCAATTATCAAATCTCTCAAAAAATATGCATATACTCTATATAAGATTCTCTAGCCATAATATCCTATTTTCAACTTTGTTACTTCACATAACATATTTAACTCATATGTTCAGTAACTAAACTATTTTCATGAAAAATACCAAATCAGTCCCAAAAATATTTCTTTTCTGGGATTTAGCATAATATAGTCCCATAATGAAAATATATTTTTCTCGAATTTTAAAATTCATTTACTATTTTTCAAAATCAATTTCTAATTAATTCCTTAAGAAATTAGCTACCTCAAGTTTAACTCCAAAAATTCCCAAATCTTGGCAGGACCTTACACATGTTAACGTGAGCTTCTAGTTTAAATTTTATGGTCATCGGAGTTATAGAACTCCTCAGGTTATAGCATTTTTAAATCGGAAAAACCTAAATATTGAAATAGTCATAACTTGCTCATTTTAAGTCGAGAATGAGCTCATTTTTGGACAGGAGATACTTTATACCATATACCTTCATGTCCCAAAAGGCCAGAATTTTTCTCATAATTTAAGTGGCCGAAACAGCCCTTTAAAGTTTCTGGGCAGTAGCGTTTTCGAAATTTACAGCTTTGGCTTCCTTTGCTAAAATCAGTCCACACAAAAATCTACAACACCTTTTCCAGTAATTCCACTTGAATTAGTTAGGTAACTCCTAGATCTAACTCTAGGTCTTGACCACATTCAAAAATTTAAAATATAATAGGAGATATGGTCAATTGAATTTCATGTTACGTTTTTCACCAAAATCTGATTTTCAACTCTTTGTGATTTCTAAGAAACTTTCATGTTTTCACATACTAACCAACATAACTCATCATAAAACTTACTAATACTTCATATACCCATGATTTTCATCAGTCCTATGCTTTTATTATGACTTTCATCATAATCCTCGTAAATGATCCCTTTTAGTTGAAGAAATATTTGAGAGTTTAAGAAATGGGTTTTTGTCTTTGGGTCAATACAAAATTCGATTTCACGCTCTAGGGTAGGCTAGAAATCTTCAAGAATACGCCAGAAATTTATTAATAATAGAAATATCATTCAAAAACTGTGACTCTCATCAAGATCGGGATAGTACGTCACATTGATACCAACTGTGACTTCTATCCCTTAACCTAGATAGCACCTCACAATGATACCTATAAACTTGCCATCTTCATTCACGATGTTGTCTCTGAGAAAGTCCGCCTTCGGTGCATTCCACACAAGGAAGTCAACAACGAAAGGTTCGGGGCTCTTTACTTATGGCTTGATATAACAGTGATTAACTTTAGGGTTTGGTTACTTTGAATTTCTATAACAGGTTGGTTATGAATATAAAAGCTAACAACCTTACGAAAAGCATGATGAGTAGTTAACCAATTGATTCCTAAAATCACATCAAAGGCAAGTATTTTCAAAAGATAAGATCGACGAGTAACGTGAAAGTGTTTATTTGCATCAAACAAGATTTAAAAATAGTAGCGATAACGAAGGCTCCTACTAACGAAGTTTCAACCAATAAGTCAAAGTTTAACTTCTTGAGTCAAATTTAAACATTGAGCATAAAGCAGAGAGATAAAAGAATGGGTAGAACCGGTATCTTATAAGGTATAGACTTCATGATTTATAATTAACTAACCCGTATAACCCGTTTGGTTTACTCGCTTTTTGAGAAGTCATGAAAAATGCACTTCCTAAAACCAACGACTTTGTTTTGTCCATATCCACCTTTGGTGCCACCTTCCCAGCTAGACTTGACTTTGGTGCACAACAAAATTGAGCTAAATGACCTTCTCTTCTTGCAATTTCCACATCTATTATCTTTGCCATGATTACCACCGAAGTGGTTTCCATTCTTAGCATGATAATTTCCCCCACGATGGTTATCATTGTTCTGATAGCCGTTGCCACCAGTATGATTATTATCGTGTTGTTGGTCATTACCTTTTGTTTGAGCTGAATCAACACTCTCATGTGCTTCATTGCTTATCTCAGCATTTTCAGAAGTCATTCTCAAACACTGTCACAAAACAAGGGTTAATTAACATATCACATATTATCCCTATACTCTGACCGACCAATTAAATACCAAATAAATTTAGGTAGGTCATAGTAGTGAAGGAATTCCCCGTCTCTCCCCTCCTAGTATTATTCTCACATCTCAGCCAGGGATCATATCCCTAAGCTCTGATACCAACTGTAACTCTGGACACCAACTTGTGTCAGCACCTCACATTGGTACTGTCGATCATCACCTGCCAATCGAAGACTGGCGTCCCCTACGAGAGTCCGGCTTGGTTGCATTCCCCATCAACGAGAAGTCACCAATGAGAGGCTCGGGACTCTTCACACTTATGGCTCGATACCAATTGTGGCGCCCCCAAAAATTAGGTATCGTCACCCATCTTGGGTCGCCACTTACATGGTACATAAATTCAAATACAACTTACTAACCTAATCTGCGTAGGTGTACAATACGACATAAAGCGTGAGTTTGAATACAAATATTGTCTACTAGATATTATACAAACTCAAAAGGAGTCCTCATTACAACTATTATCACACTATTTCACGAATAGTGGGGACTACTAATGCTATCCTCTCGGACCATTACTTCGTTCCCAGACTCGTCTCGGCTATGTTCTCATTTCACGAGAGAAACGGTGAAAGAAAGGGTGAGCTCAACAAGCCCGATAAGAAATATTATGACTAAGATAATGCGAATAAATTATCATTAGCCTTCAACAAAGATGTTAAACGATAAAATACAATAGACAACCGGTTTAATGCTGCAGTGAATAAGCAATCCATTAAAAGAGTCAAGTAGAGAATAAAGTCTACTATCTTTTAGGTTTTAAAAGGTTTTCATCAATTTTTATCATTGAGACTCGACAATAAATAAACCACCACATCTAATCATCCCCGTACCATGGTCAAGGATTTTAATCAAATTATCAATGGTCATGACTATCTTGAATCACCCCAGGTCATAATCATACCAAAACTATCCATCAACTGCATTACAGAACCACCGAGGACTTTTGTCACATCATTTATATCAAGTCATGATTATACCGAATGATCCACGGTCGTAATCATACTAAGTTCATCTATGCACGTAAGCCAAAGATAACATAATATATCATGAGGATGATGACAATGACATAATAATTCAATAAAACAAGTTCAAGAGTTATTTTATCCAGGAATTAGTAACGTCCAAATTGTTAACAAGATCTTGTTTTGTAGAGTAAAATTCAAGATGATCGGAAGAATATTTCCATGAAAAGATCTTTGGATGAAACGCAAATATCAAGGATATTCTACTAATTTCATGGAGTATAGAAGTCAAAGTTTTAACTAATTTGGGTATAATAAAGAATGGAATAACAAAAGAAATCACCATGCATGCGGTACTTCGCATAGGCGAGTTATTCAAACGAGAATAATAATAACGGAACCGGTCGGGTGAAATTCACACAAGCGGGATGTTCCAACGAGAATAATAAAGATGGAACCCGGATCCGGTGTAAAACACACAGATAGGATATTCCAATGAATGATAAAGGCGGAACCAGTCCGTGTAAAACACATGAGCAGGATGTTCCAACGAGAATAATAAAAAGCGGAACCGTGTGCGGTGTAAAACACACGAGCGTGATGTTCCAACAGAATAATAAAAAGCGGAACCGGTCCTGTAAAACACATGAGGCGGGATGTTCCAACGAATAATAGAAGAATGTCACCAAGTATAGGGTAAACCACGTTATCTGAGTTATTCCAATGCGAATAATAAGCAATGGAATAACATAAGGATTTCACCAAGTATAGGGTATCTGTCAAGCGTATACGGGTTATGTATAGGGTATGCAACTTTTACGAGTTATTCCAACGAATAATAATGAATGGAATAACAGAAGTTCTCTTCAAGAAGAAAGAATAACACCCCTTACGGGTACAACAAATAATATTCCCTACCGTAAAAGAACTGAATATAGAAGTAGTGAAGTAGCAGAATACTCTTCTTCTTTCTATAATTTTCTCTCTATAGCTTTTCTCTATAATTTCTCTCTCTAGAGTTTCAATGAATTAAGTAAGAAAATAATGAAGGAATGAGCTTATTTATAGGAAAATAGAATGCATAGTAATTAATTCATGAGCGGTCAGTCAGATTGATTTACTTTAATCGGACGGTCCATATTTAAAGAAAAATCTTTTAAATAAAATATAATATATTCTATTTATATAAAAACATTTTACTATGCAAACACTATGTAATACTATGCAAAACACTATGCAAAACACTATGCAACACTATGCATAATAAAATATAATATATTCTATTTATAGAATAACTTTAATAAAGTATTCTATTTTATATAAAAAGATGTTTACATTTTATTACGTTAATAATCTGAATAAAACAATACGTCATTATCGCTATAATAATTCATATTATTAATCGACAATAATGGAATCAAACCGGTGACTTCTCACATAAGCATCAATAATCAATACCGTGTCTTACTATGCAACCACACTTATTCTTATACTTTTACTACCAAGTAGTTCAACAAAGAACCACGGTAAAACTTCCGCCGTTATTTCAATAAAATATTTTTGTCGTTTTCTCAATCCGACAATAATTACATTGTGGGTCCACCAATAATTGAGTAGTTGTACGAATATTCCTGCTAAACCAGAATATTCCCAGACCAATCGAATATAATATAACCACTTGCATACTTTGCAAAATTTATAAATACTACCCACAACTATAATATTATCTCAAATTCACACTATAATATTAAAAATTATTTCACTAAATTTAAATCTTTATTGATAAAATCTGGGGTCTCATGCCATTTTCAAATCATCGCCACAAAACAAGGGTTAATTAACATATCACATATTATCTCTATACTCTAATGACCAATTAAATATCAAATAAACTTAGGTAGGTCATACTAGCGAAGGAATTCCGTCTCTCCCCTCCTAGTTCTTGTCTCACATCTCGACCATGGATCATATCCCTAAGCTTTGATACCAATGTGATGCCCCAAAAAATTAGGTATACATCACCCATCTTGAGTCGCTGAGATATGGTAGATGTAATTCAAATACAACTTAATAATACAACTGTCAGTACAATACGACAAAACATAAATCTATGAAGTTTGAATACAAATATTGTCTACTAGAGAGTATACAAACTGAAAGGAGTCCTCATTACAATTATTATCACACTATTTCACACTATAGTGAGGACTACTAATGCAAACATCTAGGATCATCACTCTGTTCCCCGACTAGTCCCAACTATGTTCTCATTTCCTGAAGAGAACAGTGAAAGAAAGGGCGAGCTCAATTAGCTCAGTAAGAAATATTATAACTAAGATAATGCAAAATAATTTATTGTTCGCCTTCAACAGTGTTAAACTGATAAAATATAATAACTATAAAGTTTAATTGCAGCGGAACAAGCAATCCATTAGAAGAGTCAAGTAGGGAATAAAATCTATTATCTTCTATGATTTAAAAGGTTTTTCATGACTTTTATCGCTGAGACTAAGCTTAATAAATAATCCACATCATCAAATCATCCCTGCACTACAAGCCAAGGATATTCTTTAGTATCACGATCACGAATTAACCATGCACTACGGGCCAAAGATAATCATGTTTTCATCAACGGTTCTGATCGTGCCATAAAACAATTCATCTTTGCACCGTTGGCCGAAGAGAATCCATAGCCATAATCATACCAAAAACTGTCCATCAATGCACTACGGGCCAATGAGGACTTTTTCCACATCATTTGTAACATTACGGTTATGATTATACCGAATAATCCCTGGTCATAATCATACCAAGTTCATCTATGCACTACAGGCCACAGATGACTTTCAAAAAAAAAACATGACGATGATGACAATGATATAAGAATTCAATAAAATAAGTTCACGAATTAATTTATCAATAAAATTGTCAACATGATATTGCTTTGTAGAGTAAAATTCAAGAATGCTTAGAAGAATATTTCCATGAAAAGATACTGGATGAAGCGCAAATATCAAGGATATTCCACTAATTTCATGGAGTATAGAAGTCAAAACTTTAGCCAACTGAGTATAATAAAGAATGGAATAATAAAAGAAATCACCATGCATGCGGTACTTCGCATAGACAGGTTATTCCAATAGAATAATAATAACGGAACCAGGTCAGGTGAAATTTGGACCGACAGAATGTTCCAACAGAATAATAAAGATGGAATCGGTCCCACAAGAAAACGCATGCATGTGATATTCCAATGTAATAATAAAGAATGGAATATTAGAAGAATTTCACCATGTATGCAGTACTTTGCATAGACATGTTATTCCAACATAATAATAAAGAATGGAATAACAAAAGAATTTCACCAAGTATAGGGTATCCCGCGTATACAGGTTATTCCAACAGAATAATATTCTCTTCATGAATAAGAAAGAAAGAATACCCCTTATGAGTACAACAAATAATATTCCCTACCTTAAGAAGAAGAGTACTGGATATATGAGTAGTGAAGTAGCAGAATACTTTTTTTCTTTCTCTCTATAGTTTAGCTCTCTAGAGTTTTAGTGAATTCGTAAGAAATAATGAATGAATGAACTTCTATTTATAGAAAATGGACTACATAGTAACTAACTCATGAACGGTCCAGATTGATTTACTTTAATCTGAGGGTCCATATTTAAAGCAAAATCTTTTAAATAAAATATAATATATTCTATTTATAATCTAATAAAAGGAATAACTTTATAAAAGATTTTACTATGCAAACACTATGTAGGCACTATGCAAATACTATGCATAATAAAATATAATATATTCTAATTATTGTCTAATAAAATGCAGATAACTTTATAAAAGTATTTTGTTTTATATAAAAAAGATTTTACTATGCAAAACACTATGCGACACTATGCATAATAGAATATAATATATTCTATTTATAGAATAACTTTATAAAAGTATTTTGTTTTATATAAAAGATTTTACTATGCAAAACACTATGCAAACACTATGCAACACTATGCATAATAGAATATAATATAGTCTATTTATAGAATAACTTTATAAAAGTATTCTGTTTTATTACATTAATAATACCAATAAAACAAAACTGAGTGACTTATCAAATAAGCATCAATAATCAATACCGTGTGCTATTATGTAACCATGCGTATTACTGTACTTTTACTGCCGAATAGTTCAACAGTATTAACGGTAAAACTTCCGCCGTTATTTTCATAAAATATTTTTGTCGTTTTCTCAATCCGACAATAATTCTGTTGTGGGGGTCCACCAATGATTGTATCGTCGTACAGATATTTCCCGAAAAAAAGAATATTCCCCGACCAATCGAATATTATATAACAACTTGCGTACTTTGCAAAATTTATAAAAACTACCCACAACTATAACATTATATCAAATCCACACCATAATATTCAAAAAAAATATTTTGAGAAAATTAAATCTTTATTCATAAAATCTGGGGTCTCACATCTTTGGTTCGTAGAGTAGCATGGTAAGGTGGTTATGAACTCTACGTTTTCCTTTGTTGACTCATCGATCATCTTTTCATAGATGCTGCAGTGGATGGTTTTGACATTCATCCTCATCTTTAAACTGCATAGCTTGACTACTGATGTACCTTATGAGGGATTGAGCACTTTTCTTCAGCAGGACATCTTTCCAACTAGTATTCGAACTTATCTCCTCATAATCTGAATGGTTGGGCAATTTTCCAGTTCTTCCGAGCTCCTCATGAGCAAGTGTATCCACTGGTAAGACCGCGATCGTCGAGTCTGTTTCTACGATCGCTGAGGTTACGCTATGATCATTGAGGTTATATCACAATCGTTAATTTCTCTTCAAACTCTACTCTACGATCGTTAACTGTCTTGGTCCTTAAGATAAACTTGATCAAGCAATCCTTCTAGGTTAAGGTAGCTCAGGAAGGGCCAACCTCTTAGAGTGATCTAAGGGTCAGGTTTGTCCCTGAAGCGCTTTCCAGATGAAATACTTTTAGAAGTGATTTGCACTGATATCTCATTTGACCTTTTCTGCTGGGGAGGTCCTCTACCGACTTTAGGCAATTGCATTTGATGTAATTGTGTTGTCCTCCTGCTCTTACACTACGATCAGATGTTTGATCGTAGGCACTCCATGATTTTGAGTTGGGTGGCTGATAGGTTATCAGTAGCTCATTTTGAGACGTTCCTACTGACTATGGATCTTCATTTGGTTCATCAGCCACAAAGTTTTGGGACTCTGTAGTTGGTACATTTCTTCATAGTATTTCTCAGTGCAGTTGTTCCTTAACAGATCACTATTTCCCCGTGTTTATACTGTCTTCTCAATGAGGTGTGATTTCCTTTTCTTCATGTGCAATAAGAGGCATTGTTTTATGTCTCTTTCTGACTGGAATCACCACTGACAATTAAATCTGTTTACATCGTAGATATGGATATCTCCAGGACTAATCATTCTACGATCATTTGATACCACTACTAACGTAGTCTTCTTTTATAGTTTGTACTTGTGGAGTTCTGCTCCCGTAATGAGTTCCTCATGTTTGATGCTCAATGATCCTCTGTGGTGAGCTTCCTTGAGGATTCTTCTATTATGACATGTTTTGCATGATTGAGCATCTAAGACCCTTTTTCATCTTTGGTTGAATGGTCTGCTTCCATATAAAGATCAGCAACCATGTGAGCTTTATTCAGATCACCAAATTGAGTCTTCAAGGACGAGGCTTTGACATATAGGAGTTTTATCGAAATCATTTTGAGCGGTCTTAAGCCTTGGTGGTTGAATCTTCTTGGTCAAGTCTTCGCTTGAAAGATTCCTTAGTGTGGCCGGATAGAGTAGGTACCTGCAAGTTAGATACCTTTCTATTTTTTGTACCCACAATTAAATGGGTCCTGCTAGGTTAGTTTTCTAAACCCCTGTTCCTCATATATTTTGATAATCATCATATTTATCACCAACAGTCATATTAATGCATGTAACTAATTTAGATAATACATTTTGAGATGCATGATGGTGAGTGTGTGTAAGATTTGTCATTTTAATAACACACCCTTTTTCTTTGATGGTTTCACCATTTGTTGGGTTATGATCACAAGGTTTAAGTGTTCACATAGTGAGAATCAACTCTACGATTTATGTGTATCGAGTTGATTCATGGAGGTGATTAGTTTCTACAAATCATCAAGATACTCTTGTAGAACTGATCATACTCTGTGTGTTATCAAACACTTAGAACATAGGTTCACACATACTAACCCATAAGTAAAGATTACTTCACATATGATTAATTTAACCTGTGATGTTCTTATGACCTATTTCAGATTTCTTTCAAGATGTCATCTTCATCCTAAAATTTAGATGGAGAGAAAGTTTGTAAGCATTCGAGTATCCACCCTCAGTGTACTTTCTGTCTTCACCTTTTTAGGTAGATTATGATTTCTTGGAAGAGTACTGTTGTAGCTCGTAAGGAGGTGCAACATGATGTACATAATTATCTTAGTGAGGAACCGTACCTTTCTGCTGTCAGTTTCTTGACAGTCATTTATCTTAGATATACTAAGGTTAGGCATTGATGTGCATAGTTTCTCATTTGCTCCTGATAGCTTGTTGCTCCATTTGACCTTCAATCAATCAGTCGTGGTCTTGAAGATGCAAGCTAAGAAAATCTCAGCATCTTTAGTTCTTTGACATCCTTGAGTTCACAAGGTTTAAATCCAGCTGGTGGTTGGAAAGACATATGTTTAAGAAGTTCTTCTTTCTTCTCTGGATAAGCATTTCTTAGTATGTATGCCCTTTTCATCTTTTCAGGCTGGTGGATGTTTGACTCTTTTCTATTGATGTCTCTTGAGCTTTCTATCCTGGTCTTCAGACTACAAGATTGACCAATAGCAGGAATTGGTCTTGTTGATATGGCAATCAAGAACATGGACCAATCTGAGCAGCTTCAGGTGTATATACACATTTACCTATACACAATATTTCCAACGTGGGAGCTCATCTACATATAACAAGTGACTTACTACTAAACTAAGTTTAGAACAATGTTTGTGTCTGGGATCAGACTCAAAGCGATTAGCTTTTGAATATAGCATGAGAACCTGCTTTGATACCAATTATTAGTTCCCAGTAGGCACAATATAGATCTAGAAGGGGGGGGGGTTGAATAGATCCTTTTTAATTTCAAATACTTTTCTCGTTTATTTTGTATTGCTAATGATTTAGCATATGACAAACATAAGAATCTTTTCAAGCACAACGGAATAAGTAAAAGATCCCCTTCATTGATATATTCGTAGTCATACATACATTGTTCTTAGAGTTAGTTCAGTGATAAGCAGTTAAAACATACATAGTAGTTATAGTAGTTAAAGTACATAATATAAATGACATAATGTAAAAGACATAAGGAGTTTTAAGTGGTTCAGCGACTCAAGCTCCTAATCCACTCTTCTACTTTCGACTAACATGATTTGCACTAAGGAAGGGCAGCACCCTGAATCACTAAGATTCCTTCAAGGCCAACAGCCTTGGGACTTCAGTTCACTAAGAACTCTTCAAGGCCAACAGCTTTGGAACTTCTCTAGTTCCCTAATAACTCTTCAAGCCCAACAATCTTGGAACTTCATTTAGTCCCTCTGAACAAGGACCCCTCAAGCCCTGGCTTCTTGTTGTTGAGTTGTTTGTTTGTTTATTGGAGTTCGTGATGAGCTGCTAAGATGTCTTTATGCCCTAAACATATTCTGTACTCAGCAGCTTGGCGTGATCATCCTTGAAGTGCAGTTGAGTGTTGCATGATGCTCAGCTTCTTCAGTTACTCAACCACTTCTGATGATCCCTTGATGAACTTCCTTGAAGATCATTCCTCTTGATACTTGATGGCTGCACATGATGGGTTTCTAAGATGACTATAAGCTCTTCTTCTAGGTACTTAGAAACTTTCTCAAGTTTTCCACCATGATGGCGTTGGTGATCTTCTTTCTTGATACTTGATGCCTTCTCATGATGGACTTGCTAAGATGACTGTAGGTTCTTCTCTCTGTTACTTAGAGTCTTCCCATGATGGACATCAAGATGACATTGACGCTTTTCTTTCTCTCGGCAGTTCAGAACACTCTTCTTGTAGTAGAACTCTCACTTCTACATTGTAGACCTCTCACTTCTATTCTTTTTTTTTTGTCTCTAAGTGTTCTTGGTGGATCTTAGAGTGAGCCTTTAGACCTTCATTGGGCACTCACTAATTACGTTGGTTAGATCAGTCCACCAATTCTCCAAACTCAGCAACTCCAACTCTTTTTGATCTTTGAAGCTCTAGCTGATTTATAATCCTTCAATCTTCCCATTTGAAAGTAGCCGTTGAAAGCTTTTTGAATTGCTTCAAAGATCTTTAGTTATTTGGTGCAGACTGCAGATGTGACATGTCATAACTTTCTGACACTGCAGTCTACTATTTCACTTACCCCGTTAGAGATGTCACTTTTATGCCTCGGGCAGGTCGAAGACTTTATTTCCCCCTTTTGATTTCTCGATCAGAGGTTGTCCTTTTGCATCGATGCTCTCACTAAGCTCTTGTCCGAATATCAACCTTCAGATTGAACCATTGTTAATGCTTCAATCTTCAACTGTTCGAACTCTACCATTCTGATGCATATCTTCTTGTACCTGATCGCAGTGTCTTCTTAACTGGTAGAGATAACACAACGATCTTGAAGAGTATTGATTGGATCTTCAATATAGAACACATCTTCCTTCTCTTGTGCAGTGCTTCAACACTTCTGTTTGCCTCGATAGTTCTCAGATACTGATGGCTTGACTTCTTTGTTCTGGCCCCTTCTGAATAGCAAGATACTTCAGATTTGTGGCATGTCCAGCTCGCTTTCTCCTTGTGATCTCCCGTTCACTTATCATCAATGGACTGACCCAATGCTTAATCACTTTAGCCTTTTTCTTCAGAGGCTGACCAGTATCTATGTGTATACTCCATCAGTTCTTTCTTTGTTTGGCAAACACTACAATCCCTTTGCTTCAAGATCGCGAGTCTTATGTCTACTTGATACTCATCGCACTATTCGACTTTCCTTGGTCGATTCTTCAAGTCTTCTTCTGATCAACTTGTAGAAGACTTCATCTCGAATGGCTTAACAACTCAATCTGGATACAGAAATCTGGATGCAGATTGGGTTGATGCTTAGATCTTATATTAGCTTGCATGTCATTAATTGAGTGCTCTCTAGTTTCCTTCAGGTGGGATGTATCTATGCAACTTAGGTCAGAGGCTTCATTCCTTTGGATATTCTGGGAATTCTCATTTGTTGAGAATCATATTTGCTCTACGATTTTGCCTTGGCATTGTGAGCACATCTGTTGAAGTCTAAATTCTACACTCAACAATTCAGCTTTGGCTGTGCAGACACTACGACTCCGAGATCAGATCTTGACACTCTACGATTTCTGTCGTTGTGCTTGTTGTCTTCATCTGATCTTGCTCGACTACGATATCTGCCTCTGATATGAGCAGTAGACTTTATGACTCTGAGTGTAGTCTACGATTCTTGACTTGGCTTCGGCAGATGCTCGGTCGGCTCGTAGGCAGGCTGCCTCTACGATTTTGAACACGACTTCCTCAGCAAACTACGACCTTGAGGAAGTTCTCCTCGACACACTATGATCCTTCCTCGTCTCTCCTGGCAGTCTACGAACTGCGAGATCTACTATCTTGCAGACTACAATTCTGCCTTGATATCTCTCGAGTTTTCCTTGACTCTCATGGCAGACTATGATTTCTGGTGCAGTGCTCGACGATCAGACAAGCCTATCTATTACATCATAAGATCAACCTAACATGCTTGATCTTTCTATATTTATAGTCCTTGTACATCATTTCTTTTTAAGGACTTTACAAAGCTGTTTTGCTTATGTAGGATCAACCTAACACATTTGATCAATTCATTCTAAGTCCTTGTACATATGTTTCTATTATCTAACAAAGGACTTTATATATATATATATATATATATATATATATATATATATATCATAATCAAATCATATGTAAATAGGAATATCATTCACATGCTTATTTCTAACATATTCTACTAATTTCACGGAGTATAGAAGCAATACTTTAACAAAATGAGGGTATAATCAGGAATACGAGACGAAATAATATTACTTACATACTACAGAGTATGAAAGAAAATATTATTTCATACTAATATTTAACAAAAATAATATCCCTTACCTTAAAATAAGATTGGATACTGGAATAGTGAAGTAGCAGAATATTCTTCTTCTTTCTCTCTATAGCTTCTCTCTCTATAATTGCTCTTGTGAGTCTTAGTGAATTGGTGAGAATGAAAGAAAAATGAGCTTCTATTTATAGGAAAACAAAGTTTCGATAATTGCACATTTTGGGGCTCGAATTATTACAGTATCGTACATTCATCTTTTCCTCCATTTTTAATTTAGTCCTACAAGTATTATCAAACTTGCACCACCTCCCCTAATAGTACATATATGTGAATCAATAGTACATGCATGTGAATCAATAGTTCCATTCATGTGAACAAATAGTTATATGCATGTTAACTAATATCAATTAATTGCTCATTTATTCGATTAATTACCCGATTGGTCAATTTAACCTCCAGAAATCAATTATTATTGAAATAAATGTTGATTTCCACTAACACTAATAATCCCAACACAATGGAAATATCTATTTCATCTTTAATCAACACGAACTTATTCATCGTTAATATTATAACTCACGGTATTTAACAACCAGCTCATTCCCAATAAATAGGGGGCTTTCCGATAAGGATTTCTCCCTATTGGCGCGCAATTAGGTGACCAAACCCCTTTTCTCGACAGAAATTTCTAGACATTGTCAATATTGCAAATAATATCATGAATAACTTTGTCGTCTCAATTATTGATTTAAAAATATAAAATATTATGCAGATGATACTGTGACAATAATTGAATCAAATAACGTGAGATACTATGCAGCAATTAATGTAGCAATAATTGAGTATAACTGAGTGACTTCTCACGTAAGCATCAATAATCAATATCGTGTGCTACTATGCAACCACGCGTATTACTGTATTTTTACCACCTGATATTTTAACAGTTTAACGGTAAAACTTTCGCCGTTATTTTTATAAAAAGGCATTTTTGTCGTTTTCTAACTCCGACAATACTTCCGTTGTGGGGTCCACCGATGATTGTGTCATCGTACATATATTCCCTGTTAAAATGAATATTCCCTGTTAAAACGAATATTCTACAATCAATCGAATATTTTATAACAACTTGTTTACTTTGCAAAAATTGTAAATATTACCCACAACTATAACATTATATGAAATCCACACCATAATATTCAAAAATATATTTCGAGAAAAATTAATCTTTATTCATAAAAATTGGTGTCTTACAACCTCCCATTCTTATGAAATTTTGTCCTCGAAATTGGGGTACGTACCTGGTATATCGAAGAGGTGAGGATACCTTGATTTCATTTCAGATTCTAACTCCCAGGTCATTTCCTCCACATCGTGGTTTCTCCACAAAACTTTGACTTGAGGTATAACCTTGGAGCGTAAAGTATGATCCTTCTTATCCAAGATTTTAACATGTACCTCTTCATACGTTAAATCTTCCGCTATCTCGTCCGGTTCTAATTCAATAATGTGGTTCGGGTCTTTCACATATTTACGTACCACAGATATGTGAAAAAATGTTATGAATATGAGACATACTTGGCGGTAAAACGAGTCTCTATAGGCCATAGTTCCTACTTGGTTAAGGATTTAAAATGGGCCAATAAATCGAGGATTGAGCTTTCCTTACTTTCCAAATCTTTTGACTCTTTTCCATGTAGCAACACGTAACAACACATGCTCTCCAACATTGAATTCCATGTCTCTTCAATGAAGATCAGCATAACTCTTTTGTCGATCTTGTGAGGTCTTTATACGTTATCGGATCATTTGAATCTTTTTCGTTGTTATGGGTACCATATCTGGTCCCAACAACGTTGCTTCACCCACCTCATCCCAACATACTGGAGAATGAAACTTGCGTCCATACAACGCATCGTATGGAGACATGCCACTACTTGCTTGATAACTATTATTGTAGGAAAACTCCATCAATGGCAAGAACTTGTCCCAACTTCCTTTGAAGTCAAGGGCACAAAGTCTTAATAGATCTTCAAGAGTTTGAATAGCCCTCTTTGACTGCCCATCCATTTCAGGATGATATGCCGAACAAAATCATAAATCCGTGCCTATAGCTTTTTGCAAACTAACCCAAAATCGTGAAGTGAATCTTGGGTCTCAATCAGAAACTATGGATACTGGCATAGCATGCAGTCTTATAATCTCATTTATGTATATACGAGCCAGACATTCAAGTGAATAAGTTTCTCATATAGGTAAGAAATGAGCAGACTTGGTCAATCTATCAATAATGATCCAAATCACATCTATGCCTTGAGAAACCTTGGGAAGACCAGTAACAAAATCCATGGTAATGTGCTCCCACTTCCATTCTGAAATTTTAAGTGGTTGCAATGGACCTTTTGGCACTTGATGCTCCGCCTTAACTCGTTGACAAGTTAGACACCTTGAGATTAAATCCGTGATATCTCTCTTCATATTGCTCCACCAAAATGTATGTCGAAGATCACGATACATTTTGGTACTCCCAAGATGGATTGCAAATGGTGTGTTGTGCGCCTCCATCATGATTTTATACATCAAATTAGAGTCGTTAGGAACATAAAGTCTGGAGTTGACTCGAAGTATTCCTTCTTCATCGATTCTTACTTCCAGAATAACACCTCCTTGTACTTTCTTCCTCATACGCATCAGCTCCAGGTCCGTAGCTTAAGCAACTTTAACTTCATCGATTAAAGTCAGTTCTACTCGTATATTTTCTATCATCACATGGGTCCTGTGACGCCCCCAAAATAGGTATACATCACCCATTCTGAGTCGCCAAATACATGGTACAGAAACAACTACAACTTCATTAATACAATTGTCGTGCAAAATATAACAACACATAAACTGTGAGTTTACATATAAATATTATCTTCTAGACAATATCCACACTCAAATAAGTCCTCATTATAATTATTGATACACTATTTTACAAAATAGTGAGGACTACTAAAACAACTATCTTGAACCATTACTCCACACCCCGACTAGTTCCCACTATATTCTCGTCTCCTGAGAAGAAAATTGGAACAAAAAGGAAAAGGGTGAGCTCAACTAGCCCAGTAAATAATATTATGACTAAGATAATATGCAACAAATTATCCTTAGTCTTCAACAAGAAAAAATCTAATAGAATACAATAGACAACAACTTTTAGATCAACAACTGCAGCGAAAACAACAATTCATTAGAAGAGTTAAGTAGAGAATGAAATCTACTATCACCTATGAATTTAATAGTCCATCATCGATATTTTATCCCTGTAACATCAATCAATATACATCCTGAATCAAATAGTCATCTTTGCACTACGGGCCAAAGATATTCATCAGCTGGTCATGTTCATCTAAACACCTGTTCATCTTTGCACTACGGGCCAAAGATATTCATCAGTTGGTCATGTTCATCTAAACACCTGTTCATCTTTGTCCTACGGGCCAAAGATATTCATTATAAAATCATTCATCTTTGCACTACAGGCCAAAGATATTCAGTTATATCATCATTTAGGACTGAGGATGATGAAAAATATTTTAAAGAAAACGAATCCAGTGAAACAAAAGAACAAATATTAAGGATTCGTACTTTACACAATCCAAGTTCAAAAATACTTCATAAATAATCAGAGTGGAGTAAAATTCAAGAATGATCAAAACATGGATACAATCAAAGCTAGTATCCATAATAGATATTTTGGACGAAAAATAAAAATTTAATTTTTTTATGAATAGTGCCGTATTTGTGAATAGTGCCGTATACGTGAATAGTAATTCTGACACTAAAAGATAAAAATTTCACAAAAAAAATCATCATGCTTCGTGAATAGTACTTGTGAATAGTAACTCGTGAATAGTAACTCATTAATAACAACTCGTGAATAGTAACTCATGAATAGTAACCCCGACATGAAAAAGTTCCAAATTTGATAAAAAGTTCTAACCAACATTTCGGCATAATGATATTGAAGAAATAATATCATTTTTTTAAAAAAAATAATATCCCTTACCTCAGAAAGAATAGTACTTCTGACTGGAATACTGGATATAGTATTGAAAGAACTTGCATCGTATAGCAATACTCAAAGTACTAAAATACTCACAAGAATACGCTCGATAATATAGAGAGAGAAATCTGTAGTTTCTGGTGTGATTTTCAATTCTAACCTAAGTACCCTATCTATAGGAAAATGCTTAGAACACCGAAGCAGAAAATTTAATATAATATTAATATATTTATATAAATTTCCTACGTACACCAAGAATCTAAAATCAACAACTTAACACATGTTTAATGAGGCCCAAAAATGTAAAAAACATTTTTCTTAAAAAAATTATTAAAACTTCCAAAAATAAATTATTTCGGAACATCGGAACTTCAATAATTCATAATAAATAGCCCTTTTATCAGAAAATTTGAATCTCGCGTCTTTTTATAGAAAATTCAATTCTCTACAACTTTGTAGAAGAAAGGTTTTCCAAATTCCAAACAGAAATTGACCGAAATCCATATACGGACGATTTTACAGGCTATAATCAAAATTCAGTCAAGAAATGGGGTCCACCGACACACAAAACATGTGTTAATCATTTAATGCAACAAAAATACTTTTCCTCCTCATATACTCATATATCCCACATTCATTGTAAAAATATCAACATTAATATATTATTAAAATAATATATTCAAATGAATTATTTTATCAAAAAAAGATAAAATATTAATTTTTAACAATTGTCACATTAAAAGTTTTCTCCATCTATATCCATATAAAATTAATATTTTCCTCATCATATATAAATCAATAATTAATTATTCACAAATAATATTACCAATCACAATATTGATAACTGAGCGTTCCCAAGAAAGAGGGGCTTTCGATAAGAATTTCTCCTTACTAGCCGCAATTAGGTGACCAAACCTCTCCTTAGACAGAACTTTCTAGACATTGCCAATAATGCTATCTAATAATATTATTCAAATAATATGAATTATTGATTTGATAATGGAAAATACTGTGCATTGAAAATTATTAAAACAACAATAATATAAAATATCAACGCATGAATTATTGAATCAAAATAAAATATTGAGCGAAGAATTCTTTGTAACAATTATTGAGTAGTGTCTTCTTACGTAAAAATCAATAATTGGTGCAATACCGTGTGCTACTGTGCAACAACGCGTATTACTGTGTTTTAACCACCGGGTATTCCAACAGTATTTGAAAGTAATATGCACACAAGCCAATCATGTTTGATGATAAAGCATATACTTTGAAACAATCTTATTCATTTATTAATAAAAAGTATTCATTTATTAAAGGCTTTTAATTATCTACATAATGCTATTTTATAATATGTGATAAACCCATAGTTTTAAGCAATGCTTTTTGAATAATGATGATGATCATTCTAATGAGATCTAAATTCTTAGAAAGCTTAAAACTAAAATAGTTCCCAATCGTTGGATTACTAAATTGGGGATTAGTAAATCCGGATAGATTGGTATATACGTTGCTTGCTCATTGGATGAGGATGATTGATCTCATGATCATTTGTGTGGAGACACTAAAGCAAGTATGTAGATGCTTATTAGAGAATAAGTTCACTTTGAGCGTGGCTCGCTAAGGAATACCTAATGGAGTTTTATTTGCTGTCAATAGGAATTCTCAGTAGTGATAGTAGTACTAGTGATCCTTGGACTTGAGATCATCATAGTATCTTGTGTATGATGAGTTATACTTTGACTTATTCCTTAAGACCCTTAGGGTATATCAAAGGGTATGCTTGGGTATAATAAGTTATACATGGAGATAATGTATGATCAATAAAGAATCTACCACTTCTAATAAAAGAAGAGAATGTCCTATGTGATTCGATAAATGACAACCCAAAGAGTCCTTGGCGGCGAAATGAAATTAGAAAGGAGTTTCTAATTTGCATTATTTGGAGTTGTGCATTTAAGGATCGAAATACATATAATTAAATAAAATAAGACTTGTGATAATTTCATGTCTTATATTTAATTGGGACATTGTATGGTGGAAGGATTGAATTGTCACGGTAACTATTTACTCAAAGGTTCTTTAATGATTAATGTTGAAATCTATATTATCTGGAAAGTCGTTGATCGCTAGGGGAGGCTTATCCTATTGTAGAATAAATATTATTTATTTAAATAAATTAATTATTTAATTTATTTATTTAAATAAGATTAAATTGTTCTAATTGATTTATTCACAACCGTTTAATATGGAGAACCTAAAGGGTCACACACATAAAAGGAAGAATAATTATTTAAGAAGTTAATGGCATAATCGTAATAATATATGTTAAGTATATTTAATTTAATCTATGGTGATAGAATAAATTAAATAGCTTAATATTATTATTTAATATTTTAGAAATATTAAATATAAATTAATAAGAGGTGTCTTATTAATATTATTACAATTATTATTATTTTAATTTCTAAAAGAGTTTAGAAATTAATTTAATATAAGTACTCTCATTTATTCCTAATTGGATTAGGAAGGAAAATTAGTTAAAAGAGTTTAATTAATTATCCCTAATTAGATTAGGGAGCTTAATTAATTAAAAGAATTTAATTAATTAAATAAATCCCAAATTCCTTAATTGTTAAGGTGGGTTGCCCACATCTATAAAAAAGAGGAGTCTTATTATGGGTGTAAGTGTGGTTGACTTTAACAACTACGAAATAATTCCAATTTGTTGGAGAGTACTCCCTTTCTATAGAGATAGAAAACTAGGGTTTGAGCCAAAATACACCATCTTCTTGAATTCTTTATTTTTCCTTGGTGGATCACCTCTGAGAGGCCAAACGCTTGGGTGGCTAACGTTGATCGAAAGGAAGGAACCAAACCCGGTGGATTCAAGTTGAATCTTGAAAAGGATTGGAGGTGAACTTGTACACGAGGAAGCTCGAATCTTCAAGGGTATGTTTGTTCTTCATATCTTTTCGTTTAATTAATAATTGTGCATAAAGGGTGATCCGGGTAATATAGTTTGTAAATTTTTTAAACTCTGATTTTACACGTTTCCGCACTTTTTATGCAATTTGATTGCTTCATGAATATTACAAACCTAACAGTGGCATCAAAGCCAAACCTTTATGCGAATTATTAATTGTTTTAATTTGATATGTATATTGATATGTGTTTAGAACAATTTAATTGGGCATAATTTTATTGTATAAAATTTAAATAAAAAAAAAAAAAAGGTTGCGCACGAATTCAAGGCAACACCGGAAATCAAATAAAAAAAAAAGGGCAGTTCTTTGTTAATTTCCGGTACAAGAAGAGGATAAGCCTGCCACGTTTCGAAAAGCTTACAGTGCATAAATTGCATAAATATCCGTATAATATATATATATATGTAGATATATATTATATACGGATATTATATATATATATTTATTATATATTTGATATTATATATATATATATATATATATATAATATAATATAAATATATATATATATATATTATTTTATAATTAAAATAAAAGTTTATTTTAATTTTAAAATAAAAGGTTTATTTTAATATTATAATATAAAGTTTATGTTAATTTTAAAATTAAATTTCATGTTAACTAATTAGAGTTGGAATAGAATTTCATGATAACTAATTGGAGTTGAAATTGGATTTTATTTTTCCTAAAATAAAGGAGTTTATTTGTGAATAGGGAAGTAAATCCATCTTTCCTTAAATAAAGGAGTTTGTTTAGATATGAAATAAGATTTCATATTATTCAAAATAAAAGAGTTTATTTGTGAATAGGAAAGAGAATCCATGTTTCCTTAAATAAAGGAGTTTATTTAAATATGAAATAAGATTTCATATTATTCAAAATAAAGGAGTTTATTTGTGAATAGGAAAGAATATCCGTGTTTCCTTTAATAATTTTTTTTTTTTTTTACATGAATTGGATTCCATAATTAATTAAAATAAAGGAGTTTATTTTGATTAAAGATTTTGATTAAAATAAAATAGTTTATTTTATTCAAAATAGGATAAATTAAAATAAAATAGTTTTATTTTGATTTAAATTTGGATTAAAATAAAGGAGTTTATTTTGATTCAAAATAGATTTTATACTAACTAAATTTGCCCATTAAATGATATCAATATATATATATTAAATGTTTATTATTCATAGGATGAATGTTATTTATTGATGCATATGATGATGTGTATGATAATAAATGGGATTGATTATGGACTATTGACCAATGTGATTGGATTTTATTTTAGTTGGATGCATGAATGTATGGGTTTTATTAAATGGGGTTATGCGTGCCTCGTCTTCTCTAATTTTTTCCGAATGTAAATTCTATCTCCTCCTATGTACTTCCCTTGATTTGGCGATCAAGGTTTCTATTTATTTTAAAATAGTTTTGTAATAGGAATATTTAGAATTAATTTTGAAGAATTAGAGATCAAGGGACAAGAAGCGCTTGAAGACTTGGTTGTAATAGAGCCCGGTTTAAATGTAATAGTTATATTTAAATATTATTTCTTGCACCCCTAAGGTTTGACCTTTTGGTTCACTTGGTGGCTCTAGTGAACCAAACTAGAATAAAAGTCCATAATCAATCCGGGTAGAATATTGTATTCTATATAATGCATACGTATACTATATATATTATATATTATGCAAACATGCTTGCATGTTCATTAATATAACGCGTATTTTATATATATATGTGCATGCGCTAAACAAGATGAGACAAATTAATAACAAACCCCTCAATTTTTATATTAAGTCCTAAGCGTTCAAAGATATTTGGAATATCGAGCGTCAGCTTTCTAGCATGATAAAATTAATAGAGTATTAAATATTTAATATGAGTTTGTTGTGTCACCACAAGGCAAGTATTAAGTATTTAAGATGTTAATTTATCACATTTGATGCTTATAAAGAAAATTGAACAATATTGTTTTGTTGTGTCACCACAAGGATGATATTTTTCTTTTTGAATATATGGAGTGCTAGGTCGGACTTAACTTGGATAATTTTGATTCGGATATGCCACCACTTGATCAAAATAATCTAAGAGGCAAAATCAAGGAGTTGCATAGTTGATGTAATTGACAAAAGGTGTCTACCTATTTATTTATATATAGTTTGTTGTGTCACCACAAGGCTATATACATTTGAAATGGGATCCTTATTCTCACTAGCAAATCTTTAATTAGATTTTGCCGAACTATATAAGTGAGGTAATATAGTTTGAAGAAAATAGTGGGAGATACCAATTTAAAACAAGACCTAAATTATTTTGGTAATTAATAAAAGAATGTATGTTAAAATGTTGTTAATTACAAATTCATTTACGAAATTTTACAATGTCTAAATTACTATCAACTGCAAAGCATATTAGATGCTAAGTTAATCGGAATCAAATTAAGCGGATTGGTTAAGGAAATTGAGAAAAGTTCTCATGGTTTGAAAAGCTATCTTATGTCCTTAATACGCTTATCCTGCAATGGTTGCGAATAATGCCTCGAGGAAGAGATTGCTACTTTTAGAAAGTAGCAAGATGATGCACATTGGCTCGATGCATCATGCTCGCATCCATGAGTAACGAGCTTCAGTATTCAAGATGAAACTATGGATGCTCCTACTATATTCCACCTGCATTAAGTAGTTGATGGTGAGGAAAGTAGGGTGATAGATATCGAGATATCTAAGGAGCTCTTCCGATCTAGAATGGCCAATGGCACTATAGTACAGACAAAAGTTCTTAACATAATCAATTTGATTGATCAATTAGGACAACTGGTTTTATCATGGATGGAGAGTTGAGCCAAGATTTGATCTTGCACTCACTCCCGGACTCCTTTCACAATTGTTGTGAATTTTTCATATGAACAAGCTAGATATCGGTCTCATTGATTTGCTTAACATATTAAAAAATTGTTGAGAGTCACTTTCCAACCAAGAAAGATCAAGTCTTCTTGGTAGGGGCCAAAGGATCTTACGAAAAGAAGAACGATTCAAAGAAGGTAAATAGAAAGGCAAAAACAAAGGATAATAAGAACAAAACCGATCACGGATAAGCGAAGGAGTTTGCTTCCACTACAATAAGCACGACACCTTTGGAAAGAAACTGCGAGAAGCATCTTGCGAGAGGCTAACCAAAGAAGCTTAGTGAAGTTTACATTTACAATACAATTTTGTTCATGATTTAAATAAATTTTTCTTTAAGTCGAGGTTCTACTTGGGTATTGGATACTGACTTTGGTTATCATAAATATAGATTTATGAAGGACCAAGCAGTAAAAGCTAAACAAATATAAGTAATCCTATATGTGGGAAATGTAACAAAGGTTGCTACATTAGCCATAGAAACTTATAATTTAACAATGCCTACGGGCAAATCTATTAAGTCAATAAGTTGTTATTGTATTCCAGTTCTTGTTAAAAATATTATTTTCATTTTATTGTTGGACAATGAAATCTTTGGTATTATAATAAAGAACAATTGTTGTTTTATTTATAATAATAATGTTTTGTATAGAACCGGAATATTACTTAATAAATTTTGTATACTTGACTTACATGAAAATAATTTTGCATATTGAACAAATTAGTATAAGAAAATGAGATGATCATTCAAAGAGTTGAATGTATGTATTTGTTGAAATACAAGTGTGAATTATTTGAAAGGTTCAAAGAATTCAGAAATGAAACAAATTGACAAAGTATTAAGATTCTTTGATTAGATCAAGGAATAAATACTTGTGCAATAAGTTTCTAGATCATCTCAAATGGTTTTCTCATAATGGACACATCCTGATACGCAATAATTGATTGATGTATCTGAAAGGAAAAATCGTACCTATTTGAACATGAATGCGATCCATAATGATTTTACCGACATTCCGGTATCCTTCCGGGATAATGTCCTAGAAATGGTACATATCTACGAAAATGGTAACCTCAAAATCCATTTAAAGACTCCATAAAAGTTATGGACGGGGAGGATTCCTAATCTTAAGTATGTTAAGATAAGGGTTGTCCAACTTATGTGAAAAGGTTTCAAAGGATAAGCTTGGGACAAGATTTGACATGTATGATTTGTGGGACATCCTAAAGTAAGTTTAGGGTATATGTTCTATAATTCTACTTAGCAAAAGGTGTTTGTTTACGAAACACGCGCCTTCTAAGATAAAGGTGTTTATCATTGAAGGGGCTAGTGGGAGGATAATAGATCTTGAAGAGTTCAAGAACCACAAAACACTATAAGTCAAATAAAAGGAACCTATAGATAGACCTATTGTACCACAAACCGAATCGTAAATGCGGAATAATCTACCAAGATACCTAGGAGGTATGGATTCATCATGGATGATGATGATGAGGTACACATCATAGAAGATGATGATCCGAGTTACATTCGATGAGGTAAGACTTCTAGTGTGTACAAAGGGACGATTAGGGCCGCGTCGTGACATTCCTAATATTATATGTTGATATACTACGGATAAGGAATGACATACCAATGCTACAATCAGTAATGATAAAGTTGTCTAAAAATTCATCCACGAATGATTGGGAAGAGTATCTTAATTGGGAATATAAATCTATATAGATAGATTTTAGAGGATGCTCGACTTAACCCAAGGAACGTATATTCATTTGATGCTAAAGTCGTTTAGCATGGCAAACTCAAGAGATGTCTCATGTCGATGAGCTATGGAGTGTATCTCTCTTAATAGTCCCCACAGGACTCACGAAAAGGAGGTCGCATGAGTGACTATCATGTATGCAATGAAATATCTGAGACACGATGTTGATCGGTCGTATTGCGGAGAAGTTCACTATGAGTCGATGAAAAAGATCTTAAAGTGCTTAACCCAAGACACTAAAGATGTGATCATATTCATGGTGGGTCTAAATTAAAACTAGAGGGCTTAACAGACTCAATTTTTTCGAGACGGACGAAGATGACGAAAAAATCCACTTTAAGGTAAAAGCGTTATCTTGAGCAGTGGTGCGATGAATTGGAAAGGTTCCAAACAACAAAAGAGTTCTTTGGTTTAGTGATAAAGACAAAGTATATAGCTATAAATGAAGTTTGCAAGTTGATTGTTTGGATTAAAAGTTCATTCTGAGAACTAGGAATAGTTCTAAGTCTCATCTTGGATCTAAACATGTGTTGTGGCACTTTCATTTGATTATAAGAATCATTGAAAGATGGAAAATCACTATAGAGATGGTGGACTCTCAAGAACAACATTACATATCCATTAACTAAAGCTTATCCAACAGCAGGATAATCGTCACTTAGAGAAGAAGAGTATAAGATACAATGACGATTGGCTTTAGTGCAAGTGGGAGATTGAAAGTAATATGCACACAAGCCAATCATGTTTGATGATAAAGCATATACTTTGAAACAATCTTATTCATTTATTAATAAAAAGTATTCATTTATTAAAGGCTTTTAATTATCTACATAATGCTATTTTATAATATGTGATAAACCCATAGTTTTAAGCAATGCTTTTTGAATAATGATGATGATCATTCTAATGAGATCTAAATTCTTAGAAAGCTTAAAACTAAAATAGTTCCCAATCGTTGGATTACTAAATTGGGAATTAGTAAATCCGGATAGATTGGTACATCGTTTAACTGCTCATTGGATGAGGATGATTGATCTCATGATCATTTGTGTGGAGACACTAAAGCAAGTATGTAGATGCTTATTAGAGAATAAGTTCATTTGAACGTTGGCTCGCTAAGGAATACCTAATGGAGTTTTATTTGCTGTTAATAGGAATTCCCGTAGTGATAGTAGTACAAGTGATCCTTGGACTTGAGATCATCATAGTATCTTGTGTATGATGAGTTATACTTTGACTTATTCCTTAAGACCCTTAGGGTATATCAAAGGGTATGCTTGGGTATAATAAGTTATACATGGAGATAATGTATGATCAATAAAGAATCTACCACTTCTAATAAAAAGAAGAGAATGTCTATGTGATTCGATAAATGACAACCCAAGAGTCCTTGGCGGCGCGAAATGAAATTAGAAAGGAGTTTCTAATTTGCATTATTTGGAGTTATGCATTTAAGGATCGAAATACATATAATTAAATAAAATAAGACTTGTGATAATTCCATGTCTTATATTTAATTGGGACATTGTATGGTGGAATGATTGAATTGTCACGGTAACTATTTACTCAAAGGTTCTTTAATGATTAATGTTGAAATCTATATTATCCGGAAAGTCGTTGATCGCTAGGGAGGCTTATCCCTATTGTAGAATAAATATTATTTATTTAAATAAATTAATTATTTAATTTATTTATTTAAATAAGATTAGAATTGTTCTAATTGATTTATTCACAACCGGTTTAATATGGAGAACCTAAAGGGTCACACCATAAAAAGGAAGAATAATTATTTAAGAAGTTAATGGCATAATCGTAATAATATATTAAGTATATTTAATTTAATCTATGGTGATAGAATAAATTAAATAGCTTAATATTATTATTTAATATTTTAGAAATATTAAATATAAATTAATAAGAGGTGTCTTATTAATATTATTACAATTATTATTATTTTAATTTCTAAAGAGTTTAGAAATTAATTTAATATAAGTACTCTCATTTATTCCTAATTGGATTAGGAAGGAAAATTAGTTAAAAGAGTTTAATTAATTATCCCTAATTAGATTAGGGAGCTTAATTAATTAAAAGAATTTAATTAATTAAATAAATCCCAAATTCCTTAATTGTTAAGGTGGGTTGCCCACATCTATAAATAAGAGGAGTCTTATTATGGGTGTAAGTGTGGTTGACTTTAACAACTACGAAATAATTCCAATTTGTTGGAGAGTACTCCCTTTCTATAGAGATAGAAAACTAGGGTTTGAGCCAAAATACACCATCTTCTTGAATTCTTTATTTTTCCTTGGTGGATCACCTCTAGAGGCCAAACGCTTGGGTGGCTAACGTTGATCAAAGGAAGGAACCAAACCCGGTGGATTCAAGTTGAATGCGAAAAAGATTGGAGGTAAACTTGTACCTGAGGAAGCTCGAATCTTCAAGGGTATGTTTGTTCTTCATATCTTTTCGTTTAATTAATAATTGTGCATAAAGGGTGATCCGGGTATATGGTTTGTAAATTTTTTAAACTCTGATTTTACACGTTTCCGCACTTTTTATGCAATTTGATTGTTTCATGAATATTACAAACCTAACAGTATTAACGGTAACAACTACGTCGTTATTTATAAACAACTTATACTTGTCGTTTTCTTCATCCAATCGCTTTCTATTATGGGCCCTACAAAATTCGCTGCCGTCAATTTAATATTCTTAACGGCGAAGAATATTCCACGACCAAACGAATATTCTCCGACAACAATGAGTATTTTATAACCACTTTCTTATTTAAAATATTTGCGCATTTTACCCATAACTAACCACATTAATCAAATCAACCCCTTACTATTTCAAAATAATAATTAGAGAAATTAAATTTTTATTTATAAAAAGTTGTGGTCTTACAACCTCCCCTCCTTATGAAATTTCATCCTCGAAATTGACGTGCGTAGGACATGCTCCTTCCTATCTAAGATTTTGACTGGTACCTCCTCGTACGTTAAATCTTCTGCTATCTCGTCTGGTTCTAACTCAATAATGTGATTCGGGTCGTCCACATATTTACGTAACATCGATACGTGAAAAATGTTATGAACACGCGTCATATTTGGCGGTAAAACTAGTCTATAGGCCACAGTTCCTATTCGATCGAGGATTTAAAATGGACTAATAAATCGAAGGTTTGAGCTTTCCTCACATCGCCAATTCTCGCTTTTGGAATAACAACTTCTTGTACCTCCTTCTTCATATTCATCAGCTCCGGTGTATAGCTTGAACGTTTTTAACTTTATCGATTAAAGTCGGTTCTACTTGTATATCATCACGTGAGTCCCTAGAGTCTTTAACTCTATATCTATCATTTGTAAGTTATATGAAATGGGTCTTTGACAATATCGCATTCATACTGTGTATACGATCTTTTACTCAACACGTCAGCTACCACGTTCGCTTTTCCAGGATGGTATGGTCAGAACATATGCCGGAATGAGTCTCCTATTGAGTTCTTCGAAGCTCTTCCCACATTCCTTGCTCCATTTGAATTTTGTATCTCTACGAGTCAGCTGCGTTAATGGAATAGCGATTCGAGAATATCCTTCAACGAATCTCCGATAATAACCAACTAAGCCTGAAAGCTACGTTATTTTGATTCTTGACTTAGGTTGTTCTCAATCGTGACTCATATCCTAACCTTGGATAGCACGTCACAATGACACCTATCAGTTTACTATCACACGAATATGGTGTCCCCTACGAAGAGTCTGGCTTCGGTGCATTCCACAAAGGAAGTCACCAGATAAAGGCTCGGGTACAAACTTCTACAGTTGAATTTTTAACTCCTGAAGTTCAATAGGGGCCATGAGATTTTTGAAATGGGTTTTGTACCGGGTTCAAAGTCGATACAAAATTCAATATCACACTTTGGGAGTAAGCTAAGAAATTCTTTAGGAAATACATCAGGAAATTTACTAACAACAGAAATATCATTCAAATCTGACATATTTTTGTTCAAGTCCATAACATGGCTAAGAAAGCTTGACATCCGTTTTTCAATAAACAAATGACTTTACGGCTTGATATAAAAGAGTTTGACTTCAATGGTTTGGTTGCTTAAATTCGAATAACAAGTTGCTTAGGAATATGAAAACTAACAACCTTACAAAAGCAATCAATTTTGGCATGATGAGTGGTTGACCAATCAATCCCTAAGGTCACATCAAATGCAAGAATTTTTAAAGATATAAGATCAACAGGTAATGTGATAGTGCCAACTTGAATCAAGCAAGATTTATAAATAGCGGATGTAACAAAAGTTTCTCCTAACGGAGTTTCAACAAATAAGTCAAAGTCTAATTTTCTCCAGAGACAAGTTTAAACGTTGAGTATAAGCAGGAGAGATAAATGAATGGGTAGAACCGGTATCTAATAAGGTATAACTTCGCAAAAATTTATAATTAACTAACCCGTGCTAACTTCATTCGGGTTACTCGCTTTTTGAGAAGTCACAAAAAATGCTCTTCCAAGAATCGATGACTTTGACTTGTCCGGGACAGCCTTTAGAGTCACCATCCCTGCTGGACTTGGTTTCGCTACAGGACAATCTCGAGCTATATGACCGTCCTTTCCACAACTAAAACAGACCTTGGAAGGTTGTGAACAATTTGGACTTATGTGTCCCTCTTCTCCGCATCTGTAGCATCTAACGGTCATCTTTTCTCCACCCCTAGAATTAGTTCTTTGGTCTTTGGTGTCGGCGTCTTCCGTCATTGTTGAATCTTCTCTTTTGAAATTTCCACTTGACTCACCTTTCCTATTATCTTGACCATGATTACCACGTAAGTGGTTACCATTTCGGCATGATAATTTCCTCCACGATGGTTATCATTGTTCAGATGGCCGTATACATACCAAAGATGATTATCATCGAGTTGTTGGTCATTATTCTTCAGTTGAGCCGACTCATTATCGTGCTCCAATAACTGAGCCCTATTCACAACATCTAAATATAAACAAAGTTTGTGAGAAATGAGGTATTGACGTATTTTGGGTTTCAAACCTCGCAGAAACATTCATGTCATTCTCTCCACATTATCAACCAAATGGGATGCAAATCGAGATAACTCGACAAACTTAGCTTGGTACTGCGACACGTTCATATTGTTTTGCTCCAGCTTGATGAACTCTACCTCCTTCATGTGATGAATACTTTCGGGAAAGTACTTGTCGTTGAACAATTCTTGGAACTTCTCCCAAGACATCTTGGTCTGACGAAATTTGAGTACGCTTCTGATTCCCACCAATAATCTGCCTCTCCTCGCAACATGAAAGTGGCGAAAGGAACCTTTTGCTCCCTTGAGCATCCCAAGACATCAAATATCTTAGTGATCTACTTTATCCACGTCTCTGTAGTAAGTGGTTACGGCTTTCCCAAAAACTCGGCGGTCCCTAACTCCTTGAATCGCTTAGCGGTGACCATCAAGTGAGTTGCCGGTGTTTCCACCGTGCATTTTGAGCGATAGTCTCTCTCACTTGGTTTTGCATGAATTCTAGAAAGTTCCTAAACATACCATCATTCATCATCATCCGCTTTCGGTGGTGTTGTTCACATGAGGAACATTGCCAGCCTGTTGCACGTTCTCCTCATTGGTGAGCAAAGGTGTCTCCACGGTCTCATTTACTCCACTGTTAACATTCTCGATCGACATTCTCAAATCTTGCCATAAAACAAGGGTTAATTTAACAAATTAACAAATCACATAATACCCTATATATTATGATGACCAACAAATAAGCTTAGGTAGGACACACTAGCGAAGGATTTACTCGTCTCTCCCTCCTAGTTCTATTCCCCGATCTCCGCCAGAGATCATATCCCTAAGCTCGATACCAACTGTGGCGCCCCCAAAATAGGTATACATAACCCATTCGAGAGTCGCCAAATACATGGTACGTAAACAACTACAACTTCATTAATACAATTGTGTAAGTAAAAAATACGACAACACACATAAACTATGAGTTTAAATACAAATATTGTCTTCTAGACAATATCCACACTCAAATAAGTCCTCATTACAATTATTGATACACTATTTTACAAAATAGTGAGGACTACAAAAACAACCTGCCTTGAACCATTACTCCACACCCCCCACTAGTTCCCGCTTATATTCTCGTCTCCTAAGAAGAAAATGGAACAAAAAGGAAAAGGGTGAGCTCAACTAGCCAAGTAAAGAATATTATGACTAAGATAATATGCAACAAATTATCCTTAGTCTTCAACAGGAAAAAATCTAATAGAATAAAATAGACAACAACTTTTAGATCAACAACTGCAGCGGAAACAACAATTCATTAGAAGAGTTAAGTAGAGAATGAAATCTACTATCATCTATGAATTTAAAAGTCCATCATCGATATTTTATCCATGTAACATCAATCAATATACATCTTGAATCAAATAGTCATCTTTGCACTATAGGCCAAAGATATTCATCAGTTGGTCATGTTCATCTAAACACCTGTTCATCTTTGCACTACAGGCCAAAGATATTCATTATAAAATCATTCATCTTTGCACTACAGGCCAAAGATATTCAGTTATATCATCCTTTAGGACTGAGGATGATGAAAAATATTTTAAAGAAAACGAATCCAGTGAAACAAAAGAATAAATATTAAGGATTCGTACTTTACACAATCCAAGTTCAAAAATACTTCATAAATAAATCGGTGGAGTAAAATTCAAGAATGATCAAAACATGGATACAATCAAAGCTAGTATCCATAATAGATATTTTGGACGAAAAATGAAAATTTAATTTTTCTGTGAATAGTGTCGTATTCGTGAATAGTGCCGTATACGTGAATAGTAACTCTGACACTAAAAGATAGAAATTTCAAAAAACAAATCATCATGCTTCGTGAATAGTACTCATGAATAGTAACTCATGAATAGTAACTCGTGAATAGTAACTCATGAATACTAACTCATGAATAGTAACCCCGACATGAAAAAGTTCCAAATTTGATAAAAAGTTCCAACCAACATTTCGGCATAATGATATTGAAGAAATAATATCATTTTTTAAAAAAAATAATATCCCTTACCTCAGAAAGAATAGTACTTCTGACTGGAATACTAGATATAGTGTTGAAAGAAATTGAACCATATAGCAATACTCAAAGTAATAAAATACTCACAAGAATATGCTCGATAATATAGAGAGAGAAAGAGAGAGAAATCTGTAGTTTCTGGTGTGATTTTCAATTCTAACCTAAACACCCTATTTATAGGAAAATGCTTAGAACACCGAAGCAGAAAATTTAATATAATATTAATATATTTATATAAATTTCCTACGTACACCAAGAATCTAAAATCAGAAACTTAACACATGTTTAATGAGGCCCAAAAATGTAAAAAACATTTTTCTTAAAAAAATTATTAAAACTTCCAAAAATCAATTATTTTGTAACTTCAGAACTTCAATAATTCATAATAAATAGCCCTTTTATCAGACAATTCGAATCTCGCGAATTTTAATACGAAATTCAATTCTCTACAACTTTGCAGAAGAAAGGTTTTCCAAATTCCAAACAGAAATTGACCGAAATCCACATACGGACGATTTTACAAGCTATAATCAAATTTCAGTCAAGAAATGGGGTCCACCGACACACAAAGCATGTGTTGATCATTTAATGCAACAAAAATACTCTTCATCCTCATATACTCATATATCCCACATTCATTGTAAAAATACCACCATTAATATATTATTAAAATAATATATTCAAATGAATTATTTTATCAGAAAAAGATAAAATATTAATTTTTAACAATTGTCACATTAAAAATTTTCTCCATCTATATCCACATAAAATCAATATTTTTTTTATCATATAAATCAATAATTAATTATTCACAAATAATATTACAAAATCACAATATTGACAACTAGGCGATTCCGGAAAGAGGGCTTTCAATAAGAATTTCTCCTTCTTGCGTAGCAATTATTAGGTGACCAAACCTCTCCTTAGATGTAACTTTCTAGACATTGCCAATAATGCTATCTAATAATATTATTCAAATAATATGAATTATTGATTTGATAATGGAAAATACTGTGCAGTGACAATTATTAAAACAACAATAATATAAAATATCAACGCATCAATTATTGAATCAAAAATAAAATATTGAACAGTAATTACTGTAACAATTATTGAGTAGTGTCTTCTTACGTAAGAATCAATAATTGGTGCAATACCGTGTGCTAATGTGCAACAACGAGTATTACTGTGTTTTAACCACCGGGTATTCCAACAGTATTAACGGTAACAACTACGTCGTTATTTATAAACAACTTATACTTGTCATTTTCTTCATCTAATTGCTTTCTATTATGGGACCCACACAAGGCTGCGCTGTCATATGAATATTCCCTGACAGCAAGAATATTTCACGACCAAAAGAATATTCTCCGACAACAATGAGAATTTTATAACCACTTGCTTATTTAAAATATTTACGCATTTTACCCATAACTAACCACATTAATAAAATCAACCCCTTACTATTTCAAAATAATAATTAGAGAAATTAAATCTTTATTTATAAAAAGTTGGGGTCATACAGGTCCCTAGAGTCTTTAACTTACCTCCATCCTTTGCAAGTCATACAAAATGGGCCTTTTCGTTGACAGTTTTGCACTCGTAGCTACCACGTTCGTTTTTTCATGATGGTATTGAAAAGTATGATCGTAATCTTTCAATAGTTCTAGCCAACGTCGTTTTTGCATGTTGAGTTCATTTTGGGTGAAGAAATATTTGAGGCTTTTATGATCCGTATAGATCTCCACTTTCTCCCCATACAGGTAATGCCTCCAAACTTTTAGTGCGAAAATGACTGCTGCCAACTCTAGATCATGAGTAGGATAATTCCTCTCATATTCTTTGAGTTGTCGTGAGGCATTGGCTATGACTTTCTCATGTTGCATGAGAACGCATCCTAACCCTCTGCCTGAAGCATCGCTTTAGATGACAAATCCCTCCGAGCCAGATGGTATTGTCAAAACAGGTGCTGAAATGAGTCTCCTCTTGAGTTCTTGAAAACTCTTCCCACATTCCTTGTAAGACCCCAACTTTTATAAATAAAGAAGAATTTTCTAAAAATATTATTTTTGAATATTATGGAATAAATTTGATATAATGTTATAGTTGTGGGTAATATTTACAAAATTTGCAAAGTAAGCAAGTTGTTATAAAATATTAGTTTGGTCGGGGAATATTCTTTTTGTCGGGGAATATTAGTACGACGGATCAATCATTGGTGGACCCCACAACGAAAGTATTGTCGTAGTTAGAAAATGACAAAATTATCTTTCTATAAAAATAACGGCGGAGGTGTTACCGTTAAAACAGTTGAACTACTCGGTAGTAAAAGTACAGTAATACGCGTGGTTGCATAGTAGCAAACGGTATTGATTATTGATGCTTACGTGAGAATCGCGCCAATTATACTCATTATTATCACATATGAATTGGCGCATCATATCTCTTATATTATTGATTCAATTATTGTCACAATATCATCATCATATATAATATGTTATATTATTAAATCAATAATTGAGATGACGAGTTATAAATGATTAATAATTGTTGAAAGATTAAATATGTGTTGATTAAAAATAAATTGATTTGTGGTAATATTTATTCAATCCTTGATGTATATAAAGTGTCTGTTATGAGACGTTTGTGGTAAGTTTGGGGGGCCCATATGTCATCATCTAAGAGTCTCTTCGTCAATAGTAATTACCTTCGTCAATAGTAATTACCTTGGTCAATAGTAATTACCTTCGTCAATAGTAATTACCTTCGTTAATAGTAATTACCTTCATCAATAGTAATTACCTTCGTCAATGGTAATTACCTTTACCAGTCGTCAAACCACTTGCCATTCCATATTACAAAGGCCGAACCACTTGTCGTTTCACATTACAAAGCGTCGAACCAATTGTCGTTTCACATTACAAAAGCGCCAAACCACTTTTCTTTTCACATCACCAATTGACCAGCCACTTGCTTTTCACATGGAAAGTGCTAAGCTAGAAATCTTCTATAAATAGAGGCGTGAGTGCTTCATTATTTTCACGAATTCATTTAAGCTATAGAGAGAAAGTATAGAGAGAATAAGAGAGAAAGAAGAAGAGTATTACATTACTACACTACTTGCGCAAAGATATTCAATCTCCTACTAAAGTAAGGGGTGTTATTCTTTCTTATTCATGAAGAGAACTGTTGTTATTCCATTGCTTATTATTACATTGGAATAACTTGTATATGCGGTTTACCCTATACTTGGTGACATTTTTCTATTATTACATTGGAACATCCCATCATGTGTTTTACAGGACTGGTTAAAATTTTTATTATTATTACATTGGAATATCACATGCGTAGTGTTTTACACCGGACCTGGTTCCGTCTTTATTATGATGAACCAAGTATTCAAGGAATATTTGGATCACTTTGTGGTCATCTTTATTGATGACATCCTTATTTATTCCAAAAGTCGTGGAGATCATGAGCAACACTTGAGGCTGACACTCCAAAAGCTTTGTGAATATAAACTTTATGCCAAGTTGAAGAAATGCAAGTTCTAGCTTGAGGAAGTAGCATTCCTTGGGCACGTGGTATCAAGTTATGGAATATCTATTGACCCAGCAAAGATTGAAGTTATTCAAAGCTGGGAGCAACCTAAATCACTGACCGAAGTACGTAGCTTTCTCGGTTTAGCTGGTTATTATCGAAGATTCATGGAAGGATTTTCTCGAATCGCTAATCCATTAACTCAGCTGACTCGGAAAGATACAAAGTTCAGTTGGAGCGAAGAATGTGAGAAGACTTTTCAAGAACTCAAGAGGAGACTCATTTCAGCACCTGTTCTGACAATACCATCTGGCTCTGAGGGATTTGTCATCTACAGTGATGCTTCGGGCAAAGGGTTGGGATGTGTTCTCATGCAACATGGAAAGGTCATAGTCTATGCCTCGCAACAACTCAAAGAATATGAGAGGAATTATCCTACTCATGATCTAGAGTTGGCAGCTGTTGTCTTTGCACTTCAAATTTGGAGGCATTACTTGTATGGGGAGAAAGTGGAGATCTTTACGGATCATAAAAGCCTCAAATATTTCTTCACTCAAAAGGAACTCAACATGCGACAACGACGTTGGCTTGAACTGTTGAAAGATTATGATCATACCATCCAATACCATCCTGGAAAAGTAAACGTGGTAGCTGACGCATTGAGTAGAAGATCATATGCAAGTACGAGTGCGATATTGTCAACGCAAGGGCCCGTTTTGTGTGACTTGCAAAGGATGGAGATAGAGTTAAAGACTCCAGGGACGCATGTGATGATGGCGAATATATGAGTAGAATCAACTTTAATCGATAAAGTTAAAGGTGCTCAAGCTACAAACCTGGAGCTGATGTGTATGAGGAAGAAAGTGCAAGAAGGTGCTATGCCGGAAGCAAAAATCGATGAAGAAGGAATACTTCAAGTCAACTCCAGACTTTGTGTTCCTAACGACCCTGATTTAAAGTATAAAATCATGATGGAGGCGCACAATACACCGTTTGCAATCTATCTTGGGAGTACCAAAATGTATCATGATATTCGTTATACATTTTAGTGGAGCAATATGAAGAGAGAGATAACGTTGTTTATCTCAAGGTGTCTAACATTTCAACGAGTTAAAGCGGAGCATCAAGTACCAAAAGGTCCATTGCAACCACTTGAAATTCCAGAATAGAAGTGAGAGCACATTTCCATGGATTTCGTTACCGGTCTTCCTAAGGTTTCTCAAGGCATAGATGCGATTTGGGTCATTGTTGATAGATTGACCAAGTCTGCTCATTTCTTACCGATACGAAAAACTTATACACTTGAACGTCTTGCTCAGTATGTACATAAACGAGATTGTAAGATCGCATGGTATGCCGGTATCCATAGTTTCTGATTGAGACCCAAGATTCACTTCACGATTTTGGGTTAGTTTGCAAAAAGCTATGGGCACAGACTTACGATTTAGCTCGGCATATCATCCTCAGACGGATGGACAGTCGGAGAGGACTATTTAAACTCTTGAAGATCTATTAAGACTCTGTGTCCTTGATTTCAAGGGAAGTTGGGACATGTTCTTACCATTGGTGGAGTTTTCCTACAACAACAGTTATCAAACAAGTATTAGCATGGCTCCATTCGAAGCGTTGTATGGAAGAAAGTGTCGTTCTCTAGTATGCTGGGATGAGGTGGGTGAAGCAACGTTGTTGGGACCGGAGTTGGTACGTATGACTACGAAAAAGATTCAAACGATCCGACAACGTATAAAAACCTCACAAAATCGACAAAAGTGTTATGTTGATCTTCATCGAAAGGACGTGGAATTCGATATAGGAGATCATGTGTTATTACGTGTTGCTCCATGGAAAGGAGTTACAAGATTTGGAAAGAGAGAAAAACTCAATCCTCGATTCATCTACCCATTTTAATCCACGATCGGTAGGAACCGTGGGCTTCTGGACTCGCTTTGCTACCGCTAAGTATGTCTCGTGTTCATAACGTTTTCACATATCCATGTTACGTAAATATGTGAAAGACCCAAACCACATTATTGAGTTAGAACCGGACGAAATAGCGGAAGATTTGACGATATAAAGAGGTTCTGTTCAAATCTTGGATAAGAAGGAACATATTCTACGCTTCAAAAGTTATACCTCAAGTCAAGGTTTTGTGGAGAAACCACGATGTTGAGGAAATGACTTGGGAGTTAGAATCGAAATGAAATCAAGGTATCCTTACCTCTTCGACATACCAGTCGTGCCCTAATTTAGAGCGAAAATTTCATAAGAAGGGGAGGTTGTAAGACCCCAACTTTTATAAATAAAGATGAATTTTCTATAAATATTATTTTTGAATATAATGGAATAAATTTGATATAATGTTATAGTTGTGGATAATATTTATAAATTTTGCCAAGTAAGCAAGTTGTTATAAAATATTCATTTGGTCGGGGAATATTCTTTTTTTGTCGGGGAATATTCGTACGATGGCTCAATCATTAGTGGACCCCATTAATCGGAAGTATTGTCGTGAGTTAAAAACGACAAAATTATCTTTCTATAAAAATAACTATGGAGGTGTTACCGTTAAAAGCTGTTGAACTACCCTTAGTAAAAAATACAATGTCTACGCGTGGTTGCATAGTAGCACACGGTAATGATTATTGATGCTTACGTGAGAAATCACTCAACTATACTCAATTATTACTACGATGAATTCTTTGCATCATATCTCTTATATTATTGATTCAATTATTGTCACAAGATCATCATCGTATAATATGTTATATTATTAAATCAATAATTGAGACGACAAGTTATAAATGCTTAATAATTGTTGAAAGATTAAATAAGTGTTGATTAAAAATAAAATGATTTGTGGTAATATTTATTCAATCCTTGATGTATATAAAGTGTCTGTTATGAGACGTTTGTGGTAAGTTTAGGGGGCCCATATGTCATCATCTAAGAGTCTCTTCGTCAATAGTAATTACCTTCGTTAATAGCAATTACCTTCGTCAATAGTAATTACATTCGTCAATAGTAATTACCTTTACCAGTCGTCAAACCACTTGTCATTTCATATTACAGGCGTCGAACCACTTGTCGTTTCATATTATAGGCGTCGAACCAATTGTCGTTTCACATTACAGGCGTTAAACCACTTTTCTTTTCACATCACCAGTCGTCAAGCCACTTGCCTTTTCACATGGAAAGTGCTAAGCTAGAAATCTTCTATAAATAGAGGCCTAGTGCTTCATTATTTTTCACGAATTCATTCAAGCTATAGAGAGAATAAGAGAGAAAGAAGAAGAGTATTCTGTTACTACACTACTGCAGTATTCAATCTATTAATGTAAGGGGTGTTATTATTTCTTATTCATAAAGAGAACTGTTGTTATTCCATTGCTTATTATTACATTGGAATAACTTTGTATACGGTTTACCCTATACTTGGTGACATTCTTCTATTATTCTCTTTGGAACATCCTCATGCATGTGTTTTACAACAGACTGGGTTCCGCTCTTTATTATTATTCTGTTGGAACATCCTCATGCATGTGTTTTACACCCGGACACAGTTCTCTTCTTTATTATTATTACATTTGGAACATCATATACGTGTGTTTCGCCGGACTGGTTCTATTTTTTATTATTCATTGGAATATCCTCATATCATGCGTTTTTACGCCGACTTGGTTCCGTTATTTATTATTCTGTTGGAATAACCTGCCTGTGTGGTCTATCATATGCATGGTGATTTCTTTTGTTATTCCATTCTTTATTATACTCAGTTGGTTAAAACTTTGACTTCTATACTCCATGAAATTAGTGGAATATCCTTGATATTTGCGCTTCATCCAGTATCCTTTCATGGAAATATTCTTCTAAGTATTCTTGAATTTTACTCTACAAAGCAGTATCATGTTGACAATTTGGACGTTAATAATTCCTGGATAAAATAATTCTTAAACTTGTTTTATTGAATTCTTATATCATTGTCATCATCCTCATGTTTATATTTTGTTGAAAGTCATCTGTGGCCTGTAGTGCATAGATGGACTTGGTATGATTATGACCAGGGATTATTCGGTGTAATCATGACCGTAATGTTACAAATGATGTGTTAAAAGTTCTCATTGGCCCGTAGTGCATTGATGGACAATTGTTGACATGATCATGACCATTAATGAATACACAAATATTCTTGGCCCGTAGTGCATGGATAATTGTGGTCGTGATACTAAGGAATATCCTTGGCCGTAGTGTATGGGTGATTCGATGATGTGGAATATTTATTAAGCTGAGTCTCAGCTATAACAGTGATGAAAAACCTTTTAAATCATAGAAGATAGTAGATTTTATTCTCTACTTGACTCTTCTAATGGATTGCTTGTTCCGCTGCAGTTAAACTTGATGTTTGTTATATTGTATTGGTTTAACACTGTTGAAGGCTAACGATAATTTATTCTGAATTATCTTAGTCATAATATTTCTTACTGGGCTAGTTGAGCTCACTCTTTCTTTCACTGTTCTCTTCAGGAAATGAGAATATAGCTGGGACGAGTCGGGGAACGGAGTAATGGTCCAAAGGATAGCATTAGTAGTCCTCACTATTCTGTGAAATAGTGTGATAATAATTGTAATGAGGACTCCTTTTGAGTTTGTATAATCTCTAGTAGACAATATTTGTATTCAAACTCACAGTTTATGTTTTGTCGTATTGTACACGACAGTTGTATTAGTAAGTTATATTTGAATTCTGTACCATGTATCTGGAGACCCAAGATGGGTGATGTATACCTAATTTTGGGGGCGTCACATTCCTCGCTCCAACCGAATTTTGAATCTTTTCATGTCAGCTGAGTTAATAGAGTAGCGATTCGAGAAAATCCTTCTACGAATCTCCGATAATAATCGGCTAAGCCGAGAAACCTACGTACTTTAGTCACTGACTTAGGTTGCTCCCAGCTTTGAATTGCTTCAATCTTTGCTGGGTTAACAGATATTCCATGATTTGATATCACATGCCCAAGGAATGCTACTTCCTCAAGCCAGAACTTTCATTTCTTTAACTTGGCATATAACTTGTTCTCACGAAGCTTTTGGAGTATTAGCCTCAAGTGTTGCTCATGATCTTTACAGCTTTTGGAATATATAAGGATATCGTCAATAAAGACGACTACAAAATGATCCAAATATTCCTTGAATACTTGGTTCATCATATCCATGAAGGCAGGAATTCATAATGCCCGTATCGAGTTCTGAAAGCAGTCTTTGGAATGTCATTAGTTTTAATCTTTAACTGGTGATATCCAGAACGAAGATCGATCTTTGAAAAGAATTTAGCTCCTTGCAACTAGTGAAACAGGTCATCAATGCGAGGCAACGGGTACCTATTTTTTATGGTGACATAATTTAACTCCCGATAATCAATACAAAATCGTATACTTTCATCTTTCTTCTTTACGAATAGAACAGGAGCACCCCAAGGAGACGTACTAGGTCGAATAAAACCGATGTCTAACAATTCCTGTAGTTGGGTTTTTAACTCCTGAAGTTCAATAGGAGCCATTCGATATGGGGCTTTGGAAATGGGTTTTGTATCGGGTTCAAGGTCGATACAAAGTTAAATTTCATGCTCTGAGGGTAGGCCATGAAGTTCTTCAGGGAATACGTCAGGAAAATTATTAACAATAGAAATATCATTCAAATCTGATGTATTTTTATTTAAATCTGTGACATGGGCTAAGAAAGCTTGACATCCATTTTTTAATAAACGAATAGCTTTATGGCTTGATATGACGGTGATTGACTTTAGTGGTTTGGTTGCTTGAATTCTCATAATAGGTTGGTTAGGAATATGAAAGCTAACAACCTTACGAAAATAATCAAATTTAGCATAATGAGTAGTTAACCAATCAATCCCTAAAATCACATCAAATGCAAGTATTTTCAAAGAAATAAGATCGACAGGTAACGTGCGGTTGTCGATTTGAATCAAATGAGACTTATACATAGTGGATGTAATAAAGGTTTCTCCCAATGGAGTTTCAACAGATAAGTCAAAGTCTAATTTTTTCGGAGTTAAATTTAAACGTTGAGCGCAAGTAAGAGAAATAAAAGAATGGGTAGAACCGGTATCAAATAAGGCATAGACTTTGCTAGAGTTTATGATTATCTTACCCGTGATAACCTCATTTGGATTCCTCACTTTTTGGGAAGTCACGACAAATGCTCACCCTTGAACTACCGGCTTTGACTTCTCTGGGACGGACTTTGGTGCCTCCATCCCAACTGGACTTGGCTTTACTGCATGATAAAATTGAGCTAGGTGACCTTCTCTTCCACAATTATAACATGTTTTTGACTGCTGCGTACAGTTTGGACTGATGTGTCCCTCCCCTTCGCATTTGTAGTATACGATCGGTGATCGTTCTCCTTCTTTAACAACGGGTGTTGGTGCTCATGTCTTTCCATCATTATTGAATATCATCTTCTTGAAATTTCCACTCTTATTGTCTTGGCCATGATTACCACTGAAGTGGTTACCATTTCTGGCATGTTGACTACCTCCACGTTTGTTGTCACCGCTTCGATGATTGCTTCCACTGGTAGTATCGCTTTGCCGGCTGCTATCTCTTGGTTGGGTTGACTCATTATCACATTCCAATAATTGAGCCTTATTTATAACATTTGAATACAAACGCAGTTTGTGAGAAATGAGGTATTGACGTATTTCAGGTTTTAAAACTCGCAGAAACATTTGCGTCATTCTCTCCTCATTATCAACCAAGTGGGATGAAAACCGGGATAACTCGGCAAACATAGCCTCGTACTGCGACACGGTCATATTTTTTTGCTCCAGTTTGATAAACTCCACCTCCTTCATGTGACGAATACTTTCGGGAAAGTACTTATTGTTGAATAGTTTTTGGAACTTCTCCCAAGACATCTTCAGTGTGGCAGGTTGAGTACGCTTTACAGATTCCCACCAGTAATCTGCCTCTCCTCGCAACATGAAGGTGACAAAGGAAACCTTTTGCTCCTCGGAGCATCCCAAGACATCAAATATCTTGGTGATCTACTTTATCCATGTCTCTGTCTTAAGTGGTTTTGGCTTTCCCAAAAACTCTGGTGGTCCCAGCTCCTTGACCTGCTTAGCGGTGACCATCTGAGAGTTGCCATTATTTCCACCTACATTTTGCACAAGAGTCTCTCTTGCCCGATGTTGCACAAATTGCAGAAAGCTCCTAAACATTCCGTCATTCATCATTTGGTCGGTGTTGTTGTTTCCCTGAGGATTATTGCCTTCCTGATGCACATTATCCTGGTTATTGATATGTGGTGACTAAACGGTTTATTGTGCTCCATTTCTTATCTCAACATTTTTCAGATGCCATTTTCAAACACTGCCACAAAACAAGGGTTAATTGATATGCTACAAATTATCCTTATACTCTGACCGACCATTTAAATAACAAATAACTTAAGTAGGTCATACTAGCGAAAGATTAACGCGTCTCTCCCCTCCTAGTTCTAGTCTCACATCTCAGCCAGGGATCATATCCCTAAGCTTTGATACCAATTGTGACACCCCCAAAATAGGTACACATCACCCATTTTGAGTCGCCAAATACATGGTACATAATTTAAATACAAACTTCTTTTATACAATACGACAAAACGTAGCTGAGAGTTTCAACACGGATATTGTCTCGTAGAGAGTATCTAAACTCAAATAAAGTCTTCATTATAATTACTATCACACTATTTCATAGAATAGTGAGGACTACAATAGTCACCATCTCGAACCATCACTCCGTTCCCCGACTAGTCTCGGCTACGTTCTCATTTCCTGAAGAGAACAATGAAAGTAAAAGGGTGAGCTCAACTAGCCCAGTAAGAAATATTATGACTAAGATAATGCAAAATAAATTATCATTACCCTTCAATAGTGTTAAACTGATAAAATACAATAAACATCAAGTTTAACTGCAGCGGAACAAACAATCCATTAGAAGAGTCAAGTAGAGCATGATATCTACTATCTTCTATGATTTAAAAAGTTTATAATCAATTTTATCGTTGAGACTCAACTTAATAAATAATCTATATCATCGAATCATCCTTGCACTACGGGCCAAGGATATTCATTAGTATCACGTCCACGAATTATCCATGCACTATGGGCCAAGGATATTCGTGTAATCATCAATGGTCATGATCATGCAAACAACTGTCCATCAATGCACTATGGGCCAATGATGACTTTTACCACATCATTTGTAACATTACAGGTCATGATTATACTGAATAATCCCTAGTCTTAATCATACCAACCAATAGTCCATCTATGCACGTAAGCCAAAAATGACTTTCATCACAATATTATCACGAGGATGATGACAATGATATGAGAATTCAATTAAAAGAAAGCAAAGAATAAATTTTTAAAAATTTATAATTTAATTTATTCGGAATTCAATAATGTCCAAATTGTCAACGTGATACTGCTTTGTGGAGTAAAATTCAAGAATAACATTGTATTAAAAATAATTTGGACTGAAAAGAAATCAATTTTTGTCATAAATAGTACTCCAGGTGAATAGTACACGAGTGAATAGTACCCCATAAATAGTATTTTGGGAATAATACCCCGTAAATAATACTTTATGAATAGTACTCATGAATAGTACTTTATGAATAGCACTTTGTGAATAGTACCTGTAAATAGTACTTTGTGAATAGTACCGTATAAATGAATAGTACCCATGAATAGTACTCCGACATGAAAAGCTTAAAATTTAACAAGAATGTGCTGAAAAATATCCTTGTGAAACGATACTAGATGAAACGCAAATTTCAAGGATATTCTACTAATTTCACGGAGTATAGAAGCAATACTTTAACAAAATGAGGGTATAATCAGGAATACAAGATGAAATAATATTACTTACATACTACAGAGTATGGAAGAAAATATTATTTCATACGAATATTGAACAAAAATAATATCCCTTACCTTAGAAGAAGACTGAAAACTGGAATAGTGAAGTAACAGAATACTCTTCTTCTTTCTCTCTATAATTGCTCTTGTGAGTCTTAGTGAATTGGTGAGAATGAATGAAGAATGAGCTTTTATTTATAGGAAAACATAGTTTCGATAATTGCATTTTTTGGGGATCGAATTATTACAGTATAGTACCTTCATCTTTTCTGCCATTTTTAATTTAGTCATACAAGTATTATCAAAGTTGCACCACCTCCCCTAATAGTACATATGTATGAATCAATAGTACATGCATGTGAATCAATAGTTCCATTCATGTGAATAAATAGTTATATGCATGTGAACTAATAGTAATTAATTGCTTATTTATCCGATTAATTACCCGATTGGTCAATTTAACCTCCAGAAATCAATTATTATTGAAATAAATGTCGATTTCCACTAACACTAATAATTCCAACATAATGGAAATATCAATTTCATCTTTAATCAACACAAACTTATTCATCATTAATATTATAACTCACAATATTTAACAACTAGATCATTCCCAGGAAAGAGGTGGCTTTTCAAAAAGGATTTCTCCCTATTGGCGCGCAATTAGGTGACCAAACCCCTTTCCTCAACAGAACTTTCTAGACATCGTCAATATTACAAATAATAATATGATTAACTTTGTCGTCTCAATTATTGATCTAAAAATATAAAATATTATATATATGATACAGTGACAATAATTGAATCAAATAACGTGAGATACTATACAGCAATTACTGTAGCAATAATTGAGTATAACTGAGTGACTTCTCACGTAAGCATCAATAATAAATATCGTGTGCTATTATACAACCACGTGTTTTACTGTATTTTTACCACCGGGTATTTTAACAGTTTAATGGTAAAACTTTTGCCGTTATTTTTATAAAAAGACATTTTTGGCATTTTCTAACTCCGACAATACTTCCGTTGTGGAGTCCACCAATGATTGTGCCTGTGACACCCCCAAATCCCGGTACTTCATTATCTCAAGATTTGGTGTTCACTTAATCAAAACATGCATATCTAACTACCCAATCATAATAAAAATTGAGTAATAAACCTTCCCTTAAGGGATTACATTAATAAAATCTCTCAGGTTATATAACCTTTATATACAATCATTCAAATGCGAAAATTAAATAAATACTTCATTACATCAATCAAATTAAAGTCTGATAAATAACTGTCAACATATTACAAGTCTTCAATACTTGTTCATCTTTCCCTTTCTCTTACTGGTGATAGGTATATCTACCTTCTCATCCTTAGCTGTAATAGTTATATAAGCAAGAGTGAGCAAACAAAGCTCACTTGAAATAACAATGAATAAAATTTTAAAACATTTGCCAAATAATAGGCTCAATAGAACTGAACAATATGTTCTATTAACATTCTGAAATATACAACTGAGGGTCTAATGACCGCGAACCATATCCACAGTTATAAGTAATCTTTCAACTTAATCTTTAACAGTCATAAGACTATAAGGACTCCACGTACTTAGGGGGATCAGCCCTTCATACAATGTATTATGCACAAACATTTCAACGCTAAGCGTAAACCCCTAATAATAGGGTTGTTCATCTCAGTATTTAGAATACAAGTCCACACCAAATAAAGTTTGGTTTGGATAAGCTTTCAAGGGTAATTTGAAGTTTAACGATCATCAACTAAGGAACTAGTTGAATCAACAATGCTTGATAACACAATAGTTGTTTAATAACAACATAACATAGAACATTTGAGAATTATAGGTGAACTGACTATATTCTAAACTCATGCTTGAAAATAACTAGAGAGCATAAGTATTGATCAAAATGAAGAAAATGATAAACCTTGGCTTGAAAAATGATAAGCTAGGTTTGTGATCTTGCCAAATTAGAAATTTAGTTACCGAACATGCACTAATTGATAGCAAGCTGGAAACAATGCTTACTCCATATGGTAATAAACTATACAAAGTGATTGAACCATTCAACACAAGGAATTAAGGTTCAAGAAACATTTATTATAAAAGAATGAACTAGAGAAACTTGTTTAACTATAAACAAGTTAGAGTAAGCCAACAATGATTAGAATTACAATTCTTAAGATTAAAACATGCTCAATGTAAATAGATGAGATTTAGAAGCTTACACAATTATTATAAAAGTAAAGTTAAAGAACTTGCCTCGAGCGTAAGCTATAATATTAAACTCACGTTCACCTACATATAGGTTTAGAATCACCATCTATTAGATATACAAACATTCACATTCCAACATAACACGCATTTCTAGTTAGACTTATTATTTTAGCACAAGTCTTAAGCTACCATACAAATATCAGAAATTACAAGTGTTAACCTTCACAATACCTGTTTACTATTCATCATGCTCACTAAGTTCTAATATACCACGTTCATCACTTACTAATCATTCAAACTTTAAATTTATTAATTACATATCATGGTTCTATTTTAACCTTCTTACTACATGTTTGACACTTAATCATAACCTTAGACCAAGTGGTAAGGCTTCCCCAAAATCTGCAACAACAGCAAAAAGCTCTGCCTCAGATAAGTGTATGGCGCAATTTACAAGAATTTTTTAGCCTTTCATCACAGTAGCATTGCTACTTGCATGCACAGACAATATGTTGAGTCGGCTATGAATAGTAGCCGACTTTAGCCCAACAAACACGAATTTCACCCACAAAACAGTAATATTAACATATAAGATAAATATAAAACAATCATAAACATAATTGCTAACATATTCATCAACATAGAACAATTTAACAACGCTTCTAACTATTTTAATTTCTCAAATTTCTCATTTTCATATGAAAACTCCATTTTTGAGTTTCTTCACAAAAATTAACACTGTGATTTCAATTCATCACCAAATCACTTCGTTCAGGTTACATTATCTTCGTTTCTTAATGAACTAGCATAAACAAGCTTCAATTTACAGTTTATCATACTAATTGACCATCATAATTGGTACTTTTACAAAACATATGAGAAAACATATACTGTCATTATTTTTCTACTATTATACGAAATTAGCATGCAATTTCCTTATTTAAACATAACCTCTAACCATCATAAAAACATGTAATCATCATAATTGAATTATATAGCAACAATTCTAAACATATGCAATTCACAGAGTATAAAGTTATTGCCGTATACATACATATATATAAATATTATAAAAGTTATAGAACATACTGTAAGACCCCAACTTTTTGAATAAAGATTAAATTTTCTCGAAATATATTTTTAAATATTATGGTGTGGATTTGATATAATGTTATAGTTGTGGGTAATATTTACAAATTTTGCAAAGTACGCAAGTTGTTATATAATATTCGATTGGTCGGGGAATATTCATTTTAACAGGGAATATTCGTACAACGGCATAATCATTGGTGGACCCCCCACAATGAAATTATTGTCGGATTGAGAAAACGATAAAAATACTTTATGAAAATAACGGCGGAAGTTTTACCGTTAACTGTTGAACTACCCGGTAGTAAAAGTACAATAATACGCGTGGTTGCATAGTAGCACACGGTATTGATTATTGATGCTTACGTGAGAAGTCACTCAATTATACTCCATTATTGCTACAGTAATTACTGCATCATATCTTTCATATTATTGATTCGATTATTGTCATAGTATCATCTGCATAATATGTTATTTTATTAAATCAATAATTGAGATGACAAAGTTATTCATACTATTAAATTGCAATATTTACAATGTCTAGAAGTTCTGTCTAGGAGAGGTTTGGTCACCTAATTGCGCCCCAATAGGGAGAAATCCTTATTGGAAAGCCCCCTCTTTCCTGGGAACGACCTGGTTGATAAATATTGTGAGTTATAATATTAATGATGAATATTATTAAAATTGAAGTTGTGCTCGGAGTTGAATTTGGAGACACGGGCGTGATATTTGAGTCCGGAACGATGAAATTAGTAAAAATAGTGTATAAACACAAAATTTTTCGGAATTCACTATTTGGTCAAAAAGTCAACAGTTGACTTTTTTGGGAAAAGTCAAACTTTGAAATTTCAAAATTTATATTTTTGATAAAAATGGTTTCATTGTGTTGGAATTATTTGTGTTAGTGAAAATCGACAATTATTTCGATAATAATTGATGTCTGGAGGTTATATTGACCAATCGGATATTTAACCGGATAAATGAGCAATTGATTGTTATTATTTCACATGATTATAACTATTTGTTCACATGTGTATACTATTGTTTCACATTCTTGTTACTATTAGGGGAGTTGGTGCAAGATTGATAATACTTGAATGACTAAGTTAAAAATAGAGGTATAGATGGAGGTACTATACTGTAATTCGTATTTTCACATGACTGGAACTATTGATTCACATAATTTACTATTGAATCACATTATTTACTATTAGGGGAGGTGGTGCAAGTTTGATAATACTTCCATGACTAAATTAAAAATAAAGTAAAAGTTGGAGGTATTATACTGAAATTTTTCGACCCCCAAAACGTGCAATTATCGAAACTATATTTTTCTATAAATAGAAGCTCATTCTTCCTTCATTTTGCACCAATTCACAAAAGCTTTAGAGCGAATATTATAGAGAGAAATTATAGAAAGAAGAAGAGAAGTCTGCTACCTCACTATTCTAGTATCCAGTTTTTCTAAAGGTAGGGATTATTATTTCTTTCCTATCTATGAAGAGAACTTCAGTTATTCCATTCTTTATTATTCGTTGGAATAACTCAGATATCTGAGCTACCCTATACTTGGTGAAATTCTTCATTGTTCCATTCTTTATCATTATGATGGAACATCCTGTCATCATAAGCGCTTCTATCTGGGACTCGGTTCCGCCTTTTATTATTCTCTGTTTGAATATCCTCGCTCTACATCGTTTTACGCTGGACCTAATTCCGTCTTTATTATTCTGTTGGACTATCTTGTCTGTGCGTTCTACGTTGGACCTGATTCTATCTTTATTATTCTGTTGGAATATCTTGTCTGTGCGTTTTACGCCGAACCTGATTCCGTTATTTATTATTCTCATTGGAATAACTCATCATGCGCGCTTCTATCGCATGCCTGGTGATTTCTTTTGTTATTCCATTCCTTATTATACTCAGTTGGTTAAAGTTTTGACTTCTATACTCAATGAAATTAGTGGAATATCTTTGATATTTGCGCTTCATCCAGTATCTTTTCATAGACATATTCATCTTAGCATTCTTGAATTTTACTCTACAAAGCAGTATCATGTTGACAATTTGGACGTTATTAGTTCCTGGATAAAATAATTCTTGAACTTGATTTATTGAATTCTTATATCATTGTCATCCTCCTCATGTTTATATTTTGTTGAAAGTCATCTGTGGCCTATAGTGCATAGATGGACTTGGTATGATTATGACCAGGGATTATTCGGTGTAATCATGACTGTAATGTTACAAATGATGTGGTAAAAGTCCTCATTGGCCCGTAGTGCATTGATGGATGATTCTTTGGCATGATCATGACCATTATTGAATGCACAAATATTTTTGGCCCGTAGTGCATGGATAATTGTGGTCATGATACTAAAGAATATCCTTGGCCGTAGTGAAGAGGTGATTCGATGATGTAGATTATTTATTTAAGCTGAGTCCCAGCGATAAAAGTGATGAAAAACCTTTTAAATCATAAAAGATAGTAGATTTTATTCTCTACTTGACTCTTTTAATGGATTGCTAGTTCCACCGCAGCTTAAACTTGATGGTTGTTATATTGTATCGCTTTAACATCATTGAAGGCTAACGATAATATATTCTCGCATTATCTTAGTCATAATATTTCCTACTGGGCTAGTTGAGCTCACCCTTTTACTTTTATTATTCTCTTCAGGAAATGAGAACATAGCAGGGACTAGTCGGGGAACGGAGTGACGGACCAGATGATAGCATTAGTAGTCCTCACTATTCAGAGAAATAGTGGAAAATAAATGTAATATTATTGAATTTGAGTTTGTATATTGTCTAGACAACAATATTTGTATTAAAACTCACAGATTATGTTTTGTCGTACTTTACAATACAGTTATATAATTAAGTTGTATTTGTATTCTGTACCATGTATTTGACGACTCAGAATAGGTGATGTATTTGACGAGGAATTCCTTCGCTGCTATGACCTACCTAAGTTTATTTGGTATTTAATTGGTCAGTCAGAGTGTAAGGATAATATGTTTCATGTCAATTAACCCTTGTTTTGTGGCAGTTTTTGAATATGGCATCCGAGAATGTTGAGAACATCAATGGAGCACAGGAGACCGTTGAGTCTCCACAGATCAATAACGAGGACAATGTGATTCAGGAAGGCGACAATCCTCATGCAAACAACAACACTGACCAAATGATGAACGATGGAATGTTCCGAGGCTTCATGCAATTCATGCAACATCAGGTGAGAGCGTCTCCTGTCCAAAATATAGGTGGAAACACTGGCAACTCTCGGACGGTCACCGCCAAACAGTTTAAGGAGTTGGGACCACCGGAGTTTATTGTAGAGCCAAAACCACTTAAGGCGGAAGCATGGATAAAGCAGATAACCAAGATATTTGATGTCTTGGGATGTTCCGAGGAACAAAAGGTTCCCTTCGCCACCTTTATGTTGCGTGAAGAGGCGATTACTAGTGGGAATCAGAAAAAGCACCAACTGGCGACGACTCAAGATGTCTTGGGAGAAGTTCCAAGAGCTGTTCAACGACAAGTACTTTCCCGAAAGTATTCGTCACATGAAGGAGGTGGAGTTTATCAAGTTGGAACAAAACAATATGACCGTGTCGCAATACGAGGCTAAATTTGTGGAGTTATCCCGATTTGCATCCCATTTGGTTAATAATGAGGAGCGAATGACCCGAATGTTTTTAAGAGGTTTGAAACTGGAGATACGACAATATCTTATTTCTCATAAACTGTGTTTGTATTCAGATGTTGTAAATAGGGCTCAGTTGTTGGAGCGCGATAACGAGTCAACGCAACCAAGAGAAAGCAGCCGGCAGAATGAAAATACCAGTGGTAACAGTCATCGAAGTGGTGATAACAAACGTGGAGGGAATCAACATGCCAGAAATGGTAACCACTTCGATGGTAATCATAGCCAAGACAATAAAAATGGACATTTCAAGAAAAGGAGATTCAACAATGATGGAAAGACGTCAGCACCAACACCCGTTGTTAAGGAAGGAGAACGACCACCTATCATATGCTTCAAATGCAGAGGGGAGGGACACATCAGTCAAAACTGTGCGATGCCGTCCAAAGCATGTTATAATTGTGGAAGAGAAGGTCACTTAGCTCGATTTTGTCGTTCACCGAAGACAAATTCAGCTAGGATGGAGGCACCAAAGGCCGTCCCAGAAAAGTCAAAGCCGGTAGTACAAGAGAGAGCATTTGTTGTGACCTCCCAGAAAGTAAGGAACCCGAACGAGGTTATAACGGGTAAGCTTATCATAAACTCTAGTGAAGTCTATAACTTATTTGATACCGGTTCTACCCATTCTTTTATTTCTCCTACTTGCGCTCAACGTTTAAATTTGACTCCGGAGAAATTAGACTTTGACTTATCTGTTGAAACTCCATTAGGAGAAACCTTCATTACATCCACTTTTATAAGTCTTGTTTGATTCAAATCGGTAACCGCACGTTACCTGTCGATCTTATCTCCTTAAAAATACTTGCATTTGACGTGATTCTAGGGATTGATTGGTTAACTACTCATCATGCTAAAATTGATTATTTTCGTAAGGTTGTTAGCTTTCATATTCCTAATAAACCAATTATGCGAATTCAATAGACCAAACCATTAAAATCAATCACGGTCATCTCAAGCCATAAAGCTATTCGTTTATTGAAAAACAGATGTCAAGCTTTCTTAGCTCATGTCACGAATTTAAATAAAAATACGTTAGATTTGAAGGATATTTCTATTGTTAATAAATTTCGTGACGTATTCCCTGAAGAGCTTCCTGGCCTACCCCCAGAGCGTGAAGTTGAATTTTGTATCGACCTTGAACCCGGTACAAAACCCATTTCCAAAGCCCCGTATCGAATGGCTCCTATTGAACTTCAGGAGTTAAAGACCCAATTACAGGAATTGTTAGACATTGGTTTCATTCATCCTAGTACGTCTCCTTGGGGTGCTCCTGCTCTATTCGTGAAGAAGAAAGATGGGAGTATGCGACTTTTGTATTGATTATCTGGAGTTGAATCATGTCTCCATCAAAAATAGGTACCCATTGCCACGTATTGATGACCTGTTTGATCGATTATAAGGAGCACAATTTTTTTCAAAGATCGATCTTCGCTCGATATCATCAATTTGAAGGTTAAAAATCGAGGATATTCCAAAGACCGCCTTCAAAACTTCGATGACGGCATTATGAATTCTTAGTCATGTCTTTTGGATTGACTAATGCTCCTCGCCGCCTTCATGGATATGATGAACCGAGTATTCAAGGAATATTTGGATCACTTTGTGGTCGCCTTTATTGATGACATCCTTATTTATTCCAAAAGCCGTGAAGATCATGAAGCAACACTTGAGGCTGATACTCCAAAAGCTTCGTGAATATAAGCTTTATGCCAAGTTAAAGAAATACAAGTTCTGGCTTGAGGAAGTAGCATTTCTTGGGCACGTAGTATCAAGTCATGGAATATCCATTGACCCAAAAAGATTGAAGCTATTCAAAGTCGGGAGCAACCCAAATCGATGGATCAAGTACGTAGCTTTCTCGGTTTAGCTGGTTATTATCGGAGATTCGTGGAAGGATTTTCTCGAATCGCTACTCCATTAACTCAGCTGACTCGGAAAGATACAAAGTTCGATTGGAGCGAGAAATGTGAGAAGAGTTTTCAAGAACTCAAAAGGAGACTCATTTCAGCACCTGTTCTGACAATACCATCTGGTTCGGAGGGATTTGTCATCTATGGTGATGCTTCGGACAAAGGGTTAGGATTTGTTCTCAAGCAACATGGGAAAGTCATAGCCTATGCCTCAAGATAACTCAAAGAATATGAGAGGAATTATCCTACTCATGATCTAGAGTTGGCAGTTGTTGTCTTCGCACTTAAAATTTGGAGGCATTACTTGTATGGAGAGAAAGTGGAGATCTTTACGGATCATAAAAGCCTCAAATATTTCTTCACTCAAAAGGAACTCAACATGCGACAATGACGTTGGCTTGAACTGTTGAAAGATTATGATCATACCATCCAATACCATCCTGGAAAAGCGAACGTGGTAGCTGACGCATTGAGTAGAAGATCATATGCGGGTACGAGTGCAATATTCACAACACAAAAGCCCATTTTATGTGACTTGCAAAGGATGGAGATAGAGTTAAAGACTCCAAGGACCCATGTGGTGATGGCGAATATACGAGTAGAACCGACTTTAATTGATAAAGTTAAAGTTGCTCAAGTTACAGATCCGGAGCTGATGCGTATGAGGAAGAAAGTGCAAGAAGGTGCTATGCCGGAAGCAAGAATCGATGAAGAAGGAATACTTCAAGTTAACTCCAGACTTTGTGTTCCTAACGACCCTGATTTAAAGTATAAAATCATGATGGAGGCGCACAACACACCGTTTGCAATCCATCTTGGGAGTACCAAAATGTATCGTGATCTTCGTTATACATTTTGGTGGAGCAATATGAAGAGAGAGATAATGTTATTTATCTAAAGGTGTCTAATTTGTCAACGAGTAAAAGCGGAGCATCAAGTACCAAAAGGTCCATTGCAACCACTTGAAATTCCAGAATGGAAGTGGGAGCACATTACCATGGATTTCGTTACTGGTCTTCCCAAAGTTTCTCAAGGCATAGATGCGATTTGGGTCATTGTTGATAGATTGACCAAGTCTGCTCATTTCTTATCGATATGAGAAACTTATACACTTAAACGTCTTGTTATTATGTACATAAACGAGGTTGTAAGATTGCATGGTATGCTAGTATCCATAGTTTCTGATCGAGACCCAAGATTCACTTCAAGATTTTGGGTTAGTTTGCAAAAAGCTATGGGCACGGATTTACGATTTAGCTCGGCATATCATCCTTAGACGGACGGGCAGTCGGAGAAGACGATTCAAACTCTTGAAGACCTATTAAGACTCTGTGTCCTTGACTTCAAGGGAATTTGGGACAAGTTCTTACCATTGGTAGAGTTTTCCTACAACAACAGTTATCAAGCAAGTATTGGCATGGCTCCATTTAAGGCGTTGTATGGAAGAAAGTGTCGTTCTCTAGTATGTTGGGAAGAGGTGGGTGAAGGAACGTTGTTGGGACCAGAGTTGGTACGTATGACTACGAAAAAGATTCAAATGATCCGACAGCGTATAAAAACTTCACAAGATCGACAAAAGAGTTATGCTGATCTTCATCGAAAGGGCGTAGAATTCGGTATTGGAGATCATGTGTTGTTACGTGTTGCTCCATGGAAAGGAGTTATAAGATTTGGAAAGAGAGGAAAGCTCAATCCTCGATTCATTGGCCCATTTTTAATCCTCGATCGAGTAGGAACTATGGCCTATAGACTCTGCCAAGTATGTCTCGTGTTCATAATGTTTTTCATATATCCATGTTACGTAAATATGTGAAAGACCCGAACCACATTATTGAGTTAGAACCGGACGAAATAGAGGAAGATTTAACGTATGAAGAGGTTCTTGTTAAACTCTTGGATAAGAAGGAACATATTCTACATTCCAAGGTTATACCTCAAGTCAAAGTTTTGTGGAGAACCACGATGTTGAGGAAATGACCTGGGAGTTAGAATCTGAAAAAAAATCAAAGTATCCTCACCTCTTCGACATACCACGTACGCAGCCTAATTTTGAGGATGAAATTTCATAAGAAGGGGAGGTTGTAAGACCCCAACTTTTTGAATAAAGATTAAATTTTCTCGAAATATATTTTTAAATATTATAGTGTGAATTTGATATAATGTTATAGTTGTGGGTAATATTTATAAATTTTGCAAAGTACGCAAGTTGTTATATAATATTCGATTGGTCGGGGAATATTCATTTTAACATGGAATATTCGTACAATGGCACAATCATTGGTGGACCCCCCACAACGGAATTATTGTCGGATTGAGAAAACAACAAAAATACTTTATGAAAATAACGGAAGAAGTTTTACAATTAACTGTTGAACTACCCGGTAGTAAAAGTACAAGAATATCTGGCGTGGTTGCATAGTAGCAGTACATACTGATTATTGATTATTGATGCTTACGTTAGAAGTCACTCGATTATACTCAATTATTGCTACAGTAATTGTTTTATCATATCTCTCATATTATTGATTCGATTATTGTCACAGTATCATCTGCATAATATGTTATGTTATTAAATCAATAATTGAGATGACAAAGTTATTCATATTATTAAATTGCAATATTTACAATGTGTAAAAGTTCTGTCAAGGAGAGGTTTGGTCACCTAATTGCGCGCCAATAGGGAGAAATCCTTATTAAAAAGCCCCCTCTTTCCTGGGAACGACTTGGTTGATAAATATTGTGAGTTATAATATTAATGATGAATGTTATTAAAATTAAAGTTGTGTTCGGAGTTTAATTTGGAGACGCGAACGTGATATTTGAGTCCTAACGATGAAATTAGTAAAATAGTCTATAAACACAAAATTTTCTTAATTCACTATTTGTCAAAGTCAATAGTTGACTTTTTTGGGAAAAGTCAAACTTCAAATTTCAAAATTTATATTTTGATAAAAATGGTTTCATTGTGTTGGAATTATTTGTGTTAGTGAAAATCGACAATTATTTCGATAATAATTGATGTCCGGAGGTTATATTGACCAATCGGTATTTAACTGTGGATAAATGAGCAATTGATTGCTATTATTTCACATGATTATAACTATTTGTTCACATGTGTATACTATTGTTTCACATTCTTGTTACTATTAGGGGAGTTGGTGCAAGATTGACAATACTTGCATGACTAAGTTAAAAATGGAGGTATTATACTATAATTCATATTTTCACATAACTAGAACTGTTGATTCACACAATTTACTATTGAATCACATTATTTACTATTAGGGGAGGTGGTGCAAGTTTGATAATACTTCCATGACTAAATTAAAAATAAAGTAAAAGTTGGAGGTATTGTACTAAAAATTTTCGAGCCCCAAAACGTGCAATTATCGAAACTATATTTTTCTATAAATAGAAGCGCATTCTTCCTTCATTTCATACCAATTCACAAAAGCTTTAGAGCGATTATTATAGAGAGAAATTATAGAAAGAAGAAGAGAAGTCTGCTACCTCACTATTCTAGTATCCAGTTTTTCTAAAGGTAGGGAGTATTATTTCTTTCTTATCTATGAAGAGAACTTCTGTTATTCCATTCTTTATTATTCTGTTGGAATAACCTGTATACGCGGGCTACCCTATACTTGGTGAAATTCATCTATTGTTCCATTATTTATCATTCTGTTAGAACATCCTGTCTGTGCGTTCTACGCCGAACCTGGTTCCGTCTTTATTATTATGTTGGAATATCCTCGTTTACGCGCGTTTTTTAATTCGGACTGATTCCGCCTTTATTATTCTCGTTGGAATATCTTGTCGCATGCGTTCGATGATGTGGATTATTTATTTAAAATTTGAGTCCCAAATGATAAAAGTGATGAAAACCTTTTAAATCATAAAAGATAGTAGATTTTATTCTCTACTTGACTCTTTTAATGGATTACTAGTTCCGCTGCAGTTAAACTTGATGGTTATTATATTGTATCAGTTTAACACTGTTGAAGGCTAACGATAATATATTATGCATTATCTTAGTCATAATATTTTCTACTGGGCTAGTTGAGCTCACCCTTTAACTTTTATTGTTCTCTTCAGGAAATGAGAACGTAGCAGGGACTAGTCGGGGAACGGAGTGACGGACCAGATGATAGCATTAGTAGTCCTCACTATTCAGAGAAATAGTGGAAAATAAATGTAATATTATTGAATTTGAGTTTGTATATTGTCTAGACGACAATATTTGTATTAAAACTCACAGCTTATGTTTTGTCGTACGTTACAAGACAGTTGTATAATTAGGTTGTATTTGTATTCTGTACCATGTATTTGACGACTCAGAATAGGTGATGTATACCTGTTTAGGGGGCGTCACACATACCTTCAATTTGTCTGTTAATTCTTGCTAAACACTGAAGATCTGTTAAATTCTTAGGTTTCTCTCAAATTCTCTCTCAAGTTCTCTAAATTCTCTCTTCTCTGAATTCTTAGTATACTACTTAGGCATAGCACTTAAGGTTAAGCGTAATAAATAAAACTGATAACCTTAATACGCCAAACTTAATAAAATGTCAGTTACAAAAACAAACGTATATATTATAAATATACTATATTTATTATTTTAATTTATTTTATTTATATTATTATAATTCAAAATTTAAAAATCCAAAAGTCATAAGGCTTTGTTTGGCAAAAAGTCTTTAAAATAAAGATTTAATATTTTTAGGCCTTGTTTAGGTTAAACCAATTTAAAACTACTTTAATTATTTTAATAAATAATTTAGTTTATAATTTATAATCACCTATTATTTATTTGGATTTTCATATCCAACATTAATCAAATAAATTAATCAACCATACTATATTTTAAATAAATATTCCACTTAAACATTATAATCTCAATATAATTTTATTTAATAATTTAACATACCACTTTAAATTATTAATCAACAATATAACACCTCATGTCATATTACAACTCTCTAAATTATAAATTAATTTAATTTAGAATATTATTTAATAAATTTAATTATTAATCAACAATATAACACCTCATGTCATATTACAACTCTCTAAATTATAAATTAATTTAATTTAGAATATTATCTAATAAATTTAATTCATAAATATTTACTAATAATAACCACATCAATACATATTTATTTCATCCATTTCAACAATAAACACATCAAATAAATATTTATATAATTTAATAAATATTTAATATTACAATTTGAAATTTCGGATTGTTACATATTTCCCTCCTTACAAGGATTATGTCCCCAGAATCACAACTCAAATAATTAAATAGTCACATTATTCCCTTCTTACAAAGATTTTGTCCCCAGAATCGAAGACATAGATTAAACAAATAACTCAGGATAATTTTTCATCATTTCAGCTTCGAGTTCCCAGGTTGCCTCTTCGACATTGTGGTTTCTCCATATCACCTTCACAGAAGGTATCACTTTATTTCTGAGCACTTGTTCTTTCCTGTCGACTAGCTGAATATGTATCTCTTCATAAGACAAATCTTTACTGAACTGCAACGGTTCATACTCGATCACATGCTTGTAATCGAGTTTATACGATCGTAACATTGAAACGTGCAAAACATTACGAACGTTTTCCAACTCTGGAGGTAGAGCTACCTCATAAGCCACTTCTCCAACTCTTCGCAACACTTTGAAAGGTCCAATAAACCTCGGGCTTAGCTTTCCCTTTTTACCGAAATGATTTTTCCCCTTCCAAGGAGAAACTTTTAGGAATACATAATTTCCTACGTCGAATGCACGATCTTGTCTGTATTGATCATCATACTTTTTCTGTCTGTCTTGGGTCGCTACCAATCTTGTCCTGATGAGTTTGACAACCTCAGGAGTTTGTTGTACCAGTTCTAGTCCTAACAATTGGCGTTCACCGACTTCATCCTAGCACAGTGTAGTTTTGCACTTTCTGTCTTATAATGCCTAGTAAGGCGGCATGCCGATGCTCGCGTGGTAACTGTTGTTATAGGCAAATTCCACCAACGGTAAATGTTCTTCCCAGCTCCCTTTGAAATCCATGATGCATGCTCTCAGCATATCTTCCAACATTTGGATTGTTCGTTCACTTTGGTCATCTATTTGCGGATGGAATGTTGTACTTGTGAGACCCCAGATTTTATCAATAAAGATTTAAATTTTGTCGAAATAATTTTTAATATTATGGTGTGAATTTGAGATAATATTATAGTTGTGGGTAGTATTTATAAATTTTGCAAAGTATGCAAGTGGTTATATTATATTCGATTGGTCGGGGAATATTCGGTTTAGCGGGAATATTCGCACAACTACCAATCATTGGTGGACTCCAAAATGTAATTATTGGCGGATTGAGAAAACGACAAAAAATATTTTATTAAAATAACGGCGGAAGTTTTAACGTTGATCTTGTTGAACTACTTTCAGTAGTAAAAATACGATAAAGAATACGTGTGGTTGCATAGTAGCACACGATATTGATTATCGATGCTTATGTGAGAAGTCACTCAGTTTGATTCCATTATTGTCGATTAATAATATGAATTATTATAGCGATAATGACGCTTTTGTTTTATTCAGTATTATTAACGTAATAAAAGTAAACATCTTTTATATAAAATAGAATACTTTATTAAAGTTATTCTATAAATAAAATATATTATATTTTATTATGCATAGTGTTTTGCAAGTGTTGCATAGTGTTTTGCATAGTAAAATGTTTTTATATAAATAGAATATATGATATTTTATTTAAAAGATTTTGCTTTAAATATGGACCGTCAGTTAAAGTAAATCAATCTGACCGCTCATGGATTAATTACTATGCATTCTATTTTCCTATAAATAAAGCTCATTCCTTCATTATTTTTCTTACGAATTCACCGAAACTCTAGAGAGAGAAATTATAGAGAGAAGCTATAGAGAAAATCTATAGAGAGAAAGAAGAAGAGTATTCGGTACTTCACTACTTTGATATCTAGTGTCTTTTACGGTAAGGGATATTATTTGTTGTACCCGTAACAATTGTTATTTTTCTTATTCATGAAGAGAACTTCATTATTCCATTCATTATTATTTTGTTGAATAACTTTGTAAAAGTGGCATACCCTATACATAACCTCGTGATACGCTGATATACTCTATACTTGGTGAAATCCTTATATTATTCCATTCTTATTTATTCTATTGGAATAACCTGTATACGCGGAATCCCCTATACTTGGTGATCTTCTTCTGTTATTCAATTCTTTATTATTCTGTTGGAATATCCTGTGCGTGTGTTTACAATCGGACCTGGTTTCCATTGTTTATTATTCGCATTTATTATTTTGTTGGAATATCCTCATCTGCGTGTGTTTTACTCCTGGACTGGTTCCATTATTTATTATTCAAAGATTTATTATTCGTTGATCATCTTGTCGGTGTGAATTTCACCCGACCGGGTTCCATTATTATTATTCTATTGAATAACTTTTATCATGGCACCGCATGTATGGTAATTTCTTTTGTTATTCCATTCTTTATTATACCCAATTGGTTAAAACTTTGACTTATATACTCCATGAAATTAGTAGAATATCTTTGATATTTGCGTTTCATCCAAAGATCTTTTCATGGAAATATTCTTCCGATTATTCTTGAATTTTACTTACTAAAACAAAGATCATGTTGACAATTTGGACGTTAATAATTCCTGGATTAAATAATTCTTGAACTTGTTTTATTGAATTATTATGTCATTGTCATCATTCTCATGTTATCTTATGTTATCTTTGGCTTACGTGCATAGATGAACTTAGTATGATTATGACCAGGGATCATTCGGTATAATCATGGCTTGATATAAATGATGTGACAAAAGTCCTCAGTGGCCTGTAATGCAGTGATGGATAGTTTTTGGTATGATTATGACCAGGGGTGATTCGGTATAGTCATGACCATTGATAATTTGATGAAAATCCTTGACCGTGGTACAGTGATGATTAGATGTGGTGGTTTATTTATTAAGCTGAGTCTCAGCGATAAAAATTGATGAAAACCTTTTAAAACCTAAAAGATAGTAGACTTTATTCTCTACTTGACTCTTTTAATGGATTGCATATTCCGCTGCAGTTAAACTGGTTGTCTATTGTATTTTATCAGTTTAACATTGTTGAAGACTATTGATAATTTATTCTGCATTATCTTAGTCATAATATTTCTTCTGGGCTAGTTGAGCTCACCCTTTCTTTCACCGTTTCTTCTTGAAATGAGAATATAGTCGGGAGACGAGTCGGGAAAGAGTGATGGTCCTGAAGATAACATTAGTAGTCCTCACCATTCTCGTTAAATAGTGTGACAATAAATGTAATGAGGACTCCTTGAGTATGGATATTGTCTAAATGACAATATTCCTATTAGAACTCTCGGTTTATGTATTGTCGTATGTTACACCTACGATGTATAATTAAGTTTGTATTTGAATTTATGTACCATGTAAGTGGCGACTCAAGATGGGTGACGTATACCTAATTTTGGGGGCGCCACACGGTTGGTATCGAGCTTAGGATATGATCCACGGCTAAGATGTGAGACAAGAACTAGGAGGGAGAGACGGGAATTCTTTCACTAGTATGACCTACCTAAGTTTATTTGGTATTTAATTGGTCTCACGTAGTATAGGGATAATATGTGATATGTTAATTAACCCTTATTTTGTGACAGTGTTTGTATTCAGATGTTGTGATTAGGGCTCAATTATTGGAACGCGATAATGAGTCAGCATAAACAAAAGGTAACGACCAACAACACGATAATAATCATACTGGTGGCAACGGCTATCAGAATAATGATAACCATCGTGAGGGAAATTACCATGCCAAGAATGGTAACCACTTCGGTGGTAATCATGGCCAAGATAATAGAAGTGGAAATTTCAAGAAGAGAAGGTCATTTAGCTCGATTTTGTCGTATAGTGAAGTCAAGTCCATCTGGGATAGTGGCACCAAAGGCGGATACGGACAAAACAAAGTCGGTGGTTTCAGGAAGAGCGTTTTTCGTGACTTCTCAAAAAGTGGGTAACCAGAACGAAGTTAGCACGGGTTAGTTAATTATAAATTCTTGCGAAGTCTATACCTTATAAGATAACGGTTCTACCCATTATTTTATCTCTCTTGCTTGCGTGCAACGTTTAAATTTGACTCCGGAGAAGTTAGACTTTGACTTATTGGTTGAAACTTCGTTAGTAGGATCCTTCGTTACCGCTACTATTTATTAATCTTGTTGTTTCAAATAAACACTTTCACGTTACCTGTAGATCTTATCTCTTTGAAAATACTTGCCTTTGAGGTAATTTTTGAAAACGATTGATTAACTACTCATTATTCTTTTTGTAAGGTTGTTAGCTTTCATATTCCTAACCAACCTGTTATACGAATTCAAAGTAACCAAACTACTAAAGTCAATTATTGTCATATCAAGCCATAAGTAAAGAGCCCCGAACCTTTCGTTGTTGACTTCCTTGTGTGGAATGCAATCAAGCTTTATTTTCTCGTAGAGGCGACATCGTGAATGAAGATGGCAAGTTTATAGGTATCATTGTGAGGTGCTATCTAAGTTAAGGGATAGAAGTCACAGTTGGTATCAATGTGACGTACTATCCAAGTCTTGGATGAGAGACACAGTTTTGAATGATATTTCTATTATTAATAAATTTCCTGGCGTATTCTTGAAGACTTCTTAGCCTACTTAGAGCGTGAAATCGAATTTTGTATTGACCCCAGTACAAAACCCATTTCTTAAACCCTCAAAAAAAAATTTTCAACTAAAATGATCTGTTTACGTGGATTATGATGAAAGTCATAATAAAAGTATAGAACTAATGAAAATCATGGGTATATGAAGTATTAGTAAGTTTTATGATGAGTTATGTTGGTTAGTATGTGAAAACATGAAAGTTTCTTAGAAATCACAAAGAGTTGAAAATCAGATTTTGGTGAAAAACGTAACATGGAATTCAATTGACCATATCTCCTATTATATTTTGAATTTTTGAGTGTGGTCAAGTCCTAGAGTTAGATCTATGAGTTACCTAACTAATCCAAGTGGAATTACTGGAAAAGGTGTTGTAGATTATTGTGTGGACTGATTTTAGCAAAGGAGTGCAAAGCTGCAAAAACCGAAAAAGCTGCTACCATGATTTTAGAGGGGCTGTTTCGGCCACTTAAATTATGAGAAAAATTCTGGCCTTTTGGGACATGAAAGTATATGGTATAAAGTACCTCCTGTCCAAAAATGAGCTCATTCTGACTTAAAATGAGCAAGTTATGACTATTTCAATATTTAGGTTTTTCCGATTTAAAACGCTATAACCGGAGTTCTATAACTCCGGCTGACCATGAAATTTAAACTGGAGGCTCACATTAACATGTGTAAAGTCCTGCCAAGATTTGGGAATTTTGGAGTTACACTTGAGGTAGCTAATTTCTTAAGAAATTAATTAGAAATTGATTTTTGAAAATAGTAAATAAATTTTAAAAATTCCGAGAAAATATATTTTCATTATGGGACTATATTATGCTAAATCCCAGAAAAGAAATATTTTTGGGACTGATTTGGTATTTTCATGAAAATAGTTTAGTTACGAACATATGAGTTAAATATGTTATGTGAAGTAACAAAGTTGAAAATAGGATTTTATGGCTAGAGAATCCTATATAGAGTATATGCATATTTTTTTTGAGGGATTTGATAATTGGTGATGATATCTTATGAGTTTGGCATTTTGAATGATTAAATGCATTATATGGTAAAGCGTAAACAATTGAGATAAATTGTTTATAAATTTAAGAAGTGATTAAAATATTGTTATAATATTAAGGATATTAGATTATGAGATTATTAAGTGATTGATAACATGGAGATATTCTTGAATCTCGGATAAATTATATTATAAATATTTAATATTTATCCTTTATCTCATTTGATTGATTCTTTATATCATTATCCTCATGCTTATATTATGTTGAAAGTCATCTCGTGGGCTCAGAAGGCATAGATGGACTTGGTATGATTATGACCAGGGATTGTTCGGTATAATCATAACCGTAATTGAAAACACTATTATCTTTGACCGTAGTGCATGGATAATTTGTGGTCGTGATACTAATGAATACACGATTATCTTTGGTCGTAGTGCATGGATAATTTGTAGTCGTGATACTAATGAATACACGATTATCTTTGGCCGTAGTGCATGGATAATTTGTGGTCGTGATACTAATGAATACACGATTATCTTTGGCCGTAGTGCAAGGATAATTTGTGGTCGTGATACTAATGAATACACGATTATCTTTGGCCGTAGTGCATGGATTATTTGTGGTCGTGATACTAATGAATACACGATTATCTTTGGCCGTAGTGCATGGATAATTTGTGGTCGTGATACTAATGAATACACGATTATCTTTGGTCAGTAGTGCATGGATATAATTTTGTGGTCGTGATACTAAAGAATACACGATTATCTTTGGTCAGTAGTGCATGGATAATTCGTGGTCGTGATACTAATGAATATCCTCGGTCTCAGTAGTGCGTGGATGATTTGATGATATGGATTAATTATTGAAATGAGTCTCGAGAATGAAATATTAATTCATGGATGTGGTAAAAGTCATCTTTGGCAGTAGTGCATTGATAGACTTGGTATGATTATGACCAAGGATTATTCTTATAATCATGATCAGAATTGAAAACACGAATATCATCGCCGGTGGTGCATGGATAATTCGTGGTCGTGATACTATTAAGTCGCGTCCTCAAAGATTATTGGTTTTGATTGTATATATTTGGCATGTAGTGCAAAGATGAATTGTTAATGAATATCTTTGGTAGGATTACGAAGATGAATTTAATATTTTTAACGATAAAGGTATTCAAGGTATCCTCACCTCTTTATCATACCAGTATGCACTTCTAATTTCGAGGGCAAAATTCTATAAGGAGGGGAGATTGTGAGACCCTAGATTTTATCAATAAAGATTTAAATTTTGTCGAAATAATTTTTAATATTATGGTGTGAATTTGAGATAATATTATAGTTGTGGGTAGTATTTATAAATTTTGCAAAGTATGCAAATGGTTATATTATATTCGATTGGTCTGGGAATATTCGTTTAGCAGGGAATATTCGCATAACTACTCAATCATTGGTGGACCCTAGCGATGTAATTATTGTTTGATTGAGAAAACGACAAAAATATTTTTTATTGAAATAACGACGGAAGTTTTAACGTTGATCTTTGTTGAACTACTCTCGGTAGTAAAAGTACGATGTCGTGTGGTTGCATAGTAGCACACCAGTATTGATTATCGATGCTTATGTGAGAAGTCACTCGGTTTGATTCCATTATTGTCGATTAATAATATGAATAATTATAATGATAATGACGCTTTGTTTTATTCAGTATTATTAACGTAATAAAATGTAAACATCTTTTTATATAAAATGTAATACTTTATTAAAGTTATTCTATAAATAGAATATATTATATTTTATTATGCATAGTGTTTTTTGCATAGTGTTGCATAGTGTTTGCATAGTAAAATGTTTTTATATAAATAGAATATATGATATTTTATTTAAAAGATTTTGCTTTAAATATGGACCGCAGTTATTAAAGTAAATCAATCTGGACCGCTTCATGGATTAATTACTATGCATTCTATTTTCCTATAAATAGAAGCTCATTCCTTCATTATTTTCTTACTTAATTCACTAAAACTCTAGAGAGAGAAAATTATAGAGAGAAGCTATAGAGAGAAAATCTATAGAGAGAAAGAAGAAGAGTATTCGCTACTTCACTACTTTGATATCCAAAGGTGTCTTTTACTAGTAAGGGATATTATTTGTTGTACCAGAATTCGGTGTTATTTTTCTTATTCATGAAGAGAACTTCATTATTCCATTCATTATTATTCTCATTGGAATAACCAAAGAAAAGTGGCATACCCTATACATAACCTCAGATACGCCAGATACCCTATACTTGGTGAAATCCTTATATTATTCCATTCTTATTTATTCTATCGAATAACTCAGATACGCCGAAATCCCCTATACTTGGTGATCTTCTTCATTATTCCATTCTTTATTATTCGCTTGGAATATCCTGTCTGTGTGTTTTACACCGGACCTGGTTCTATTGTTTATTATTCTGCATTTATTATTCTGTTGGAATATCCTGTCTGTGTGTTTTACTCCGGACCTGGTTCCATTATTTATTATTCAGCATTTATTATTCTGTTGGATCATCCTGTCGGTGTGAATTTCGCCTGACTTGGTTCCGTTTTTATTATTCTATTGGAATAACCTGTCTATGCGAAGTACCGCATGCATGGTGATTTCTTTTGTTATTCCATTCTTTATTATACCCAGTTGGTTAAAACTTTGACTTCTATACTCCATGAAATTAGTAGAATATCTTTGATATTTATGCGTTTCATCCAAAGATCTTTTCATGGAAATATTCTTCCGATTATTCTTGAATTTTACTCTACAAAACAAAGATCATGTTGACAATTTGGACATTAATAATTCCCCGGATTAAATAATTCTTGAACTTGTTTTATTGAATTATTATGTCATTGCCATCATTCTCATGTTATCTTATGTTATCTTCGCTTACGTGCATAGATGAACTTAGTATGATTATGACCAGGGATCATTCGGTATAATCATGGCTTAATATAAATGATGTGACAAAAGTCTTCAAAGGGCCTATAATGCAATGATGGATAGTTTTTGGTATGATTATGACCAGGGGTGATTCTTATAGATAGTTACGACCATTGATAATTTGATGAAAATCCTTGACCGTGGGTACGTTGATGATTAGATGTGGTGGTTTATTTATTAAGTCGAGTCTCAAATGATAAAAATTGATGAAAACCTTTTAAAACCTAAACGATAGTAGACTTTTATTCTCTACTTGACTCTTTTAATGGATTGCATATTCATTGCAGCTTAAACCGGTTGTCTATTATATTTTATCGGTTTAACATTGTTGAAGACTATTGATAATTTATTCGCATTATCTTAGTCATAATATTTCTTACTAGGCTAGTTGAGCTCACCCTTTCTTTCACCGTTTCTCTTGTGAAATGAGAATATAGCCGGACTTAGCTCGGGGAAAAGAGTGATGGTCCTGAAGATAGCATTAGTAGTCCTCACCATTCTATTAAATAGTGTGACAATAAATGTAATGAGGACTCCTTGATTATGGATATTGTCTAAATGACAATATTCCTATTAGAACTCTCAGTTTATGTATTGTCGTATGTTACACGACAGATGTATAATTAAGTTTGTATTTGAATTTATGTACCATGTAAGTGGCGACTCAAGATGGGTGACGTATACCTAATTTTGGGGGCGTCACAGTACTCATTCGCAATTGTGTTCCCATACATTCTTGTAGTCTCTTCCAAAAGTTTGACGTAAATCGTGGATCTCTATCTGACACAATTGACACTGGTACTCCATGTCTCTAGACGATCTCTTTAAAGTACAATCTTACCAACTGGTCAAGATTAAACCTAATCTTTATTGGTAAAAAGTGCGCTGATTTTGTCATTCTATCCACAATCACCCAAATCGCATCGCATCCTCTCTGAGTAGTTGGAAGACCCACCACAAAATCCATTGTGATGTGCTCCCACTTCCATTCCGATATTTCTAACGGTTGAAGTAATCTGCTTGGTCTTTGATGCTCGGCCTTGACTCTTTGACATGTCAAGCATTTCGCGACACATTCTGCAACATCTCTTTTCATGTTCTGCCACCAAAAATATCGTCGCAAATCCTGATACATCTTCGTATTTCCTGGATGAATCGAATATCTTGTGTTGTGTGCTTCGGTCAAGATTTCGTCTTTAAGCTCTGGTACTATTGGAACCCAAATTATTTCCTCGAACCGTAGTAGTCCTTCGGTATCAATCTTGTATTTTACATCACTGCCCTCAACCACTTTCTCTTTGATCGTTTCACATTCTTTATCTTGTAGTTGAGCATTCTTCACTTTGTCCACTAATGTTGGACCAATTTCTATCTAGAATAGTCGTTCATCGGATTCCTTTGGAAATTTTATTTCTAACTCTAGCTTTGTCATTTTTGAAATAAGTTCTTCCTGGTTGGTTAACAACATCAATTTTTCCCGACCTTTTCTGCTTAAAGCATCTGCAACCACATTTGCTTTGCCCGGGTGATAAAAGATCTCACAATTGTAATCTTTTATCAATTCCATCCATCTTTTTTGACGCATATTCAGGTCCTTTTTTTGTGAAAATATACTTCAGACTTTTATGGTCTGTGTAGATCTCACATTTTTCTCCATAGAGATAGTGTCTCTATATCTTGAGAGCAAATACTACTGCAGTCAATTCTAAATCATGAGTCGGACACCCTTTCTCATAATCCTTCAGTTGTCTTGATGCATAGGCAATAGCTTTGTCATTCTGCATAAGAACACAACCCAACCCTTTATGTGAGGCACCACTAAACAACACAAAGTTTCCCGTATTATCTGGTAATGATAACACAGGTGCCACACTTAATTTCTTCTTCAAATCTTGAAAACTTTCTTCACATCTCTCCGTCCAAACAAATTTTACCACTTTCCTTGTCAAATTTTTTAGCGGAGTGGCTATCTTAGAAAAATATTGAATGAATCGTCTATAATAACCGGCTAGTCCCAAGAAACTCCTCACCTCCGACGGTGTTCTTGGTTGTTCCTAATTGATTACAGCTTCCACTTTTGATGGATCCATTAAAATCCCATCTTTGTCAATCACGTGTCCATGAAATTGTACACGATCTAGCCAAATTTCGCACTTAGAGAATTTCGCGTACAACTTTTCCTTTCTTAGTGTTTCCAATGTCAAACGTAAGTGTTCCACGTGTTCCTCTTTAGTTTTGGAGTACACCAAAATGTCATCGATAAATACCACTATAAACTTGTCTAAGAATGGTTTAAACACCATGTTCATCAAATCCATGAATGTAGCAGGGGCATTGGTCAAACCAAAAGACATCACTAAAAACTCGTAATGTCCATACCGAGTTCTAAATGTCGTTCTAGGTATATCCTCCTTCCTCACTTTCAATTGGTGATACCCACTTCTCAAATCTTTTTTCGAGAAGTATTTAGTACCCTTCAACTGATCAAACAAGTCATCTATTCTGGGCAACATATATTTGTTCTTAATAGTGACTTTGTTTAATTCTCTATAATCAATGCAAAGACACATTGACCCATCCTTCTTCTTCACGAATAACATCGGTGCTCCCCACGGTGATATGCTTGGTTGAATATACTTCTTGTCTAGCAGCTCTTGCAATTGTACCATCAGTTCCTTCATTTCTACCGGAGCCATTCTGTACTGGGGCCTTCGATATCGGTGATGTTCTTGGCGCTAAGTCAATCACGAACTCAATCTCTCTGTCAGGTGAAAGTCTTGGCAAATCCTCCGGAAACACATCTATAAATTCCCTAAGCACTGGTATCTCTTCCAATTTCACACCCTTCTTCTGAGTATCGACTATGTAAGCTAAATAACCCACACAGCCTTAACTCAATAATTTCTTGACCTGCATAATCGTTAGACATCTTGTAAGACCCCAACTTTTATAAATAAAGATGAATTTTCTATAAATATTATTTTTGAATATTATTTGATATAATGTTATAGTTGTGGGTAATATTTATAAATTTTGCAAAGTAAGAGAGTTGTTATAAAATATTTATTTGGTCGGGGAATATTCTTTTTTCGGGGAATATTCGTATTTACGCACAATCATTAATTGGACCCATAACGGAATTATTGCTCGGATTGAGAAAACGACAAAAATACTTTATGAAAATAACGGTGGAGGTGTTACTGTTAAAACCGTTGAACTACCCTAGTAGTAAAAATACAAAGAATACACGTGGTTGCATAGTAACACACTAGTATTGATTATTGATGCTTACGTGAGAAGTCACTCACGGCTATACTCAATTATTGCTACAAAGAATTGTGCATCATATCTCTTATATTATTGATTCAATTATTGTCACAAAGATCATCTCGTATAATATGTTATATTATTAAATCAATAATTGAGACGACAAGTTATAAATGAATAATAATTGTTGAAAGATTAAATATGTGTTGATTAAAAATAAAATGATTTGTGGTAATATTTATTCAATCCTTGATGTATATAAAGAGTCTACTATGAGACGTTTGTGATAAGTTTGGTTATTTTATGGGGGGGCCCATATGTCATCATCTAAGAGTCCCTTCATCAATAGTAATTACCTTCGTCAATAGTAATTACATTCGTCAATAGTAATTACCTCCGTCAATAGTAATTACCTTCGTCAATAGTAATTACCTCCGTCAATAGTAACTACCTTTACCAGACGTCAAACCACTTGCCGTTTCATATTACAGGTGTCGAACCAATTGTCGTTTCACATTACAGGCGTCAAACAATTTTTTTTTCACATCACCAGTTGTCAAGCCACTTGCCTTATCACATTGCAAGTGCTAAGCTTGAAATCTTCTATAAATAGAGGCCTAGTGCTTCATTATTTTTTACGAATTCATTCAAGCTATAGAGAGAGAAAGTATAGAGAGAATAAGAGAGAAAGAAGAAGAGTAATCTGTTACTACACTACTGCAGTATTTAATCTATTAATGTAAGGGGTGTTATTCTTTCTTATTCATGAAGAGAACTGTTGTTATTCCATTGCTTATTATTCTCGCTTGGAATAACTCAGTATATGCGGTTTAACCTATACTTGGTGACATTTTCTATTATTCTCATTGGAACATCCTCGTGCATGTGTTTTACACCAGGACACGGTTCCGCTCTTTATTATTATTCTGTTGGAACATTCTCGCGTATGTATTTTACACCGGACTGGTTCCGCCTTTTTATTATTATTAGAATATCACCGCTCGCTTGCAAATTTTACACGACTTCGGTTCCATTATTATTATTCTATTGAATAACTCGCCTCTGCGCGGGTACCGCATGCATGGTGATTTCTTTTGTTATTCCATTTTTTATTATACTCAGTTGGTTAAAGTTTTGACTTCTATACTCCATGAAATTAGTAGAATATCCTTGATAGTTGCGCTTCATCCAATATCTTTTCATGGAAATATTCTTCTGATCATTCTTGAATTTTACACTACAAAGCAGTATCATGTTGATAATTTGAACATTATTAGTTCCAGGATAAATTAATTCTTGAACTTGTTTTATTGAATTCTTATATCATTGTCATCATCCTCATGTTTATATTATGTTGAAAGTCATCTGTGGCTTGTAGTTCATAGATGGACTTGGTATGATTATGACTAGGGATTATTCGGTGTAATCATGACCGTAATGTTACAAATGATGTGGTAAAAGTTATCATTGGCCCGTAGTGCATTGATGGACAGTTGTTGGTATGATCATGACCATTAATGAATACACGAATGTCCTTGGCTTTAGTGCATGGATAATTTGTGGTCGTGATACTAAAGAATATCCTTAGCCGTAGTGCAGGGGTGATTCGATGATTCGAATTATTTATTAAGATGAGTCCCAGCGATAAAAGTCAAGAAAGCCCTTTTAAATCATAAAAGATAGTAGATTTTATTCTCTACTTAACTCTTTTAATGGATTGCTTGTTCCGTTGCAGTAAAACTTGATGTTATTATATTTTATCAGTTTAACACTGTTGAAGGCTAACGATAATTTATTCTGTATTATCTTAGTCATAATATTTCTTACTGGGCTAGTTGAGCTCACCCTTTCTTTCACTGTTCTCTTCAGGAAATGAGAACATAGCAGGGACTAGTCGGGGAACGGATTGACGGTCCAGAGGATAGAATTAGTAGTCCTCACTATTCTGTGAAATAGTGTGTTAATAATTGTAATGAGGACTCCTTTTGAGTTTGTATAATCTCTAGTAGACAATAATTGTATTCAAACTCACAGTTATGTTTTGTCGTATTGTACACGACAGATGTATTAGTAAGTTGTATTTTAATTTTGTACCATGTATCTGACGACCCAAGATGGGTGATGTATACCTAATTTTTGGGGCGTCACACATCTCATTTGTCTAGGCGATTTGCTACCATAGGAAACTACCTTTGACGGAGTCATAAGGTTTACACATTTCTTTTGGAAATCAATTATCGCTCCATATTTGAACAGTCAATCCATTCCAAAAATAACATCAAACTCTCCAAGCCTAATCGGAATCAAATCTACCATCACGATATTCCCCTTAATATTCACCCTACAGTTCTTATATACGAACCTGACAGGAATTACCTCCTTATTCACAGTTTCATTATTTAAAGGGAAATTCAATTCTTCACTAGGTATTTCTAACTTCTTAGAAAATTCATCAGATATAAACAAGCAAGTAGCACCCGAATCAAATAATATATAAGCATTTGTATCATTGATTGAGATAATACCTGACACCACATCTTTTGATTGCACAACATCTAACACAGTCATGTTGAAGGTTCTGGCTCTAGGTTTATTTGATGTCGTTGGTCCAGCAATGGCCCATGTACCTCCATTGTTACCTCTATTGCTTCTGGTTGTCTCTCCAGCCTTCTTCTTAGGGCATTCACGAGCAAAGTGATCCTTGGATCCGCACGTGAAGCACACGTTCTTCTTAGGTTGAGTGAAATTTGGGGTGATGTGACCCTCCTGGCCATAATTGAAGCATACACGTTTCCTTATCAAGCACGCACCCTTGTGAAACTTCCCGCATATAACACATGCTTCAAACTTCTTATTTTGCTGGTTACCCTGCTGGTTTCCAGCACTCACTGTAAGACCCCAACTTTTATAAATAAAGATGAATTTTCTATAAATATTATTTTTGAATATTATGGAATAAATTTGATATAATGTTATAGTTGTGGGTAATATTTATAAATTTTTCAAAGTAAGCAAGTTGTTATAAAATATTTGTTTGGTCGGGGAATATTCTTTTCGTCGGGGAATATTCGTACGATGGCTCAATCATTGGTGGACCCCACAACAGAAGTATTGTCGTAGTTAGAAAACGACAAAATTATCTTTCTATAAAAATAACTACGAGGTGTTACTGTTAAAACCGCTTGAACTACCCGGTAGTAAAAGTACAAAGAATACGCTGGTTCGTTAGCGTACACACTAGATTGATTATTGATGCTTACGTGAGAAGTCACTCATTATACTCAATTCTTATCGCTACAAATGAATTCTTTGCATCATATCTCTTATATTATTGATTCAATTATGGTTACAGATATCATTTGTATAATATGTTATATTATTAAATCAATAATTGAGATGACAAGTTATAAATGATTAATAATTGTTGAAAGATTAAATATGTGTTGATTAAAAATAAAATGATTTGTGGTAATATTTATTCAATCCTTGTTGTATATAATGAGTCTGTTATGAGACGTTTGTGGTAAGTTTGGTTATTTTATGGGGGGGCCATATTTCATCATCTAAGAGTCTCTTCGTCAATAGTAATTACCTTCGTCAATAGCAATTACCTTCGTCAATAGTAATTACCTTCGTCAATAGTAATTACCTTCATCAATAGTAATTACCTTCGTCAATAGTAATTACCTTTACCAGTCGTCAAACCACTTGTCGTTTCATATTACGTACATCGAACCACTTGTCGCTTTTATATTACAAAAGTCCGAACCAATTGTCGCTTTTACATTACAAAAGGCCAAACCACTTTTCTTTTCACATCACCGGTTCGTCAAGCCACTTGCCTTTTCACATGGCAAGTGCTAAGCTAGAAATCTTCTATAAATAGAGGCCTAGTGCTTCATTATTTTCACTTAATTCATTCAAGCTATAGAGAGAAAGTATAGATAGAATAAGAGAGAAAGAAGAAGAGATTCTCACATTACACTATCGCGGTATTCAATCTCCTACTAAAGTAAGGGGTGTTATTCTTTCTTATTCATGAAGAGAACTGTTGTTATTCCATTGCTTATTATTCTCGTTGAATAACTCAGATACGCTGTGAGACCCCATATTTTATCAATAAAGATTTAAATTTTGTCGAAATAATTTTTAATATTATGGTGTGAATTTGAGATAATATTATAGTTGTGGGTAGTATTTGTAAATTTTGCAAAGTATGCAAGTGGTTATATTATATTCGATTGGTCGGGGAATATTCGATTTAGCAGGGAATATTCGTACAACGGCTCAATCATTAGTGGACCCCACAACAGAATTATTGTCGAATTGAGAAAATGACAAAAATATTTTATTGAAATAACGACGGAAGTTTTACCGTTGATCTTCGTTGAACTACTCTCAGTGAAGAAAAGTACAAGAATACGTGTGGTTGCATAGTAGCACATTACCAGGATTGATTATCGATGCTTATGTGAGAAGTCACTCACCGATTCCATTATTGTCGATTAATAATATGAATTATTATAATGATAATGACGCTTTTGTTTTATTCAGATTATTAACGTAATAAAACAAAACATCTTTTATATAAAATGTAATACTTTATTAAAGTTATTCTATAAATAGAATATATTATATTTTATTATGCATAGTGTTGCATAGTGTTTTTTGCATAGTGTTGCATAGTGTTTGCATAGTAAAATGTTTTTATATAAATAGAATATATGATATTTTATTTAAAAGATTTTGCTTTAAATATGGACCGTCGATTAAAGTAAATCAATCTGACCGCTCATGGATTAATTACTATGCATTCTATTTTCCTATAAATAAAGCTCATTCCTTCATTATTTTCTTACGAATTCACCGAAACTCTAGAGAGAAAATTATAGAGATAAGCTATAGAGAGAAAATCTATAGAGAGAAAGAAGAAGAGTATTCGGTACTTCACTACTTTGATATCTAGTGTCTTTTTACTAAGGTAAGGGATATTATTAGTTGTACTGTAAGTAAGGTGTTATTCTTTCTTATTCATGAAGAGAACTTCATTATTCCATTCATTATTATTCTCATTGAATAACTCGTAAAAGTGGCATACCCTATACATAACTTTTGTGATACGCCAGATACCCTATACTTGGTGAAATCCTTATATTATTACATTCTTATTTATTCTCATTGAATAACTCAGATACGCTTAATCCCCTATACTTGGTGATCTTCTTCTCATTATTCCATTCTTTATTATTCTCATTGGAATATCCTCGTCTATGTGTTTTACACCTCACGGTTCCATTGTTTATTATTCCGCATTTATTATTCTCATTGGAATATCCTCTGCTGTATGTTTTTTACACCTTGACCGGTTCCATTGTTTATTATTCAAAGATTTATTATTCTTTGGATCATCCTGCTTGTGTAAATTTCACCGACTTGAAAGTTCCGCTATTATTATTCTCATTGAATAACTCGCCTATGCTGCACCGCATGCATGGTGATTTCTTTTGTTATTCCATTCTTTATTATACCCAATTGGTTAAAACTTTGACTTCTATACTCCATGAAATTAGTAGAATATCCTTGATATTTGCGTTTCATCCAAAGATCTTTTCATGGAAATATTCTTCCGATCATTCTTGAATTTTACTCTACAAAACAAAGATCTTGTTGACAATTTGGACGTTACTAATTCTCGGATAAAATAATTCTTGAACTTGTTTTATTGAATTATTATGTCATTGTCATCATCCTCATGATATATTATGTTATCTTCGCTTACGTGCATAGATGAACTTAGTATGATTATGACCGTGGATCATTCTTGCAGATAATCACGGCTTTGTTATAAATGATGTGATAAAAGTCCTCGGTGGCACTGTAATGCAAAGGATGGATAGTTTTTGGTATGATTATGACCAGGGGTGATTCTTATATAGTCATGACCATTGATAATTTGATGAAAATCCTCGACCGCGTGGTACAGGGATGATTAGATGTGGTGGTTTATTTATTAAAATCGAGTCTCAAATGATAAAAATTGATGAAAACCTTTTAAAACCTAAAGATAGTAGATTTTATTCTTTACTCGACTCTTTTAATGGATTGCATATTCACCGCAGCTTAAACCGGTTGTCTATTGTACTTTATCGCTTAACATCGTTGAAGGCTAATGATAATTTATTCTACATTATCTTAGTCAAAATATTTCTTACTGGGCTAGTTGAGCTCACCCTTTCTTTCACTGTTCTCTTCGTGAAATGAGAATATAGCCGACGAGTTGGGGGAAACGAGTGATGGTCCTCAAGATAGCATTAGTAGTCCTCACTATTCTGTGAAATAGTGTGATAATAATTGCAATGAGGACTCCTTGAGTATGGATATTGTCTAAATGACAATATTCCTATTAGAACTCTAAGTTTATGTATTGTCGTATGTTACACGACAACCGTATAATTAAGTTTGTATTTGAATTTATGTACCATGTAAGTGGCGACCCAAGATGGGTGACGTATACCTAATTTTGGGGGCGCCACAATTGTATCGTAGCTTAGGATATGATCCCCGGGTGAGATGTGAGATAAGAACTAGGAGGGAGAGACGGGAATTCCTTCATTAGTATGACCTACCTAAATTTATTTGGTATTTAATTGGTCACGAGTATAGGGATAATATGTGATATGTTAATTAACCCTTGTTTTGTGACAAAGGTGTTTGAGAATGACATCTAAAATGCCGAGATAAGCAATGAAGCACATGAGAGTGTTGATTCACTTTCAAACAAAAGGTAACGACCAACAACACGATAATAATCATACCGGTGGCAACGACTATCGTAATAATGATAACCATCGTGGGGAAATTATCATGCCAAGAATGGTAACCACTTCAAAGGTAATCATGGCAAAGATAATAGAAGTGGAAATTGCAAGAAGAAAAGATCATTTAGCCCAATTTTGTTGTGCACCAAAGTCAAGTCTAGTGGGACTATGGCACCAAAGGTGGATATGGACAAAACAAAGTCGTTGGTTTTAGGAAGTGCATTTTTCATGACTTCTCAAAAAGCGAGTAAACCGAACGGTTAGCACGGTTAGTTAATTATAAATCATGCGGAAGTCTATACCTTATAAGATACCGGCCTACCCATTATTTTATCTCTCTTGCTTGTGTTCAACGCTTAAATTTGACTCCTAAAAGTTAAACTTTAACTTATCGGTTGTCAAACTTCGTTAAGTAGGAGCCTTCGTTACCGCTTACTATTTTTAAATCTTGTTTGATTCAAATAAACACTTTCACGATCTTATCTCTTTGAAAATACTTGCCTTTGAGGTAATTTTTGAAAACGATTGATTAACTACTCATTATTCTTTTGTAAGGTTGTTAGCTTTCATATTCCTAACCAACTCATTATACTTAATTCAAAGTAACCAAACCCTAAAATTAATCATTGTTATATCAAGCCATAAGTAAAGTGCCCCGATCCTTTCGTTGTTGACTTCCTTGTGTGGAATGCACCGCTTTACTTTTTCTCAGAGGCGACGCCGTGATCGAAGATGGCAAGTTGATAGGTATCATTGTGAGGTGCTATCCAGTTAAGGGATAGAAGTCACAGCTGGTATTAATGTGACGTACTATTCAAGTCTTGGATGAGAGTAATAGCTTTGAATGATATTTCTATCATTAATAAATTTCTTGACGATTCTTGAAGATTTCCTAGCCTACCTTAGAGCGTGAAATCGAATTTTGTATCAATTCCAAAGATAAAACCCATTTCTTAAACCTCAAATATTTCTTCAACTAAATGAATGCTTTACGTGGTTTACGATGAAAGTCATTATAAAAGCATTGGACTAATGAAAATCATGGGTATTCGTGGTATTAGTAAGTTTTATGATGAGTTATGTTGGTTAGTATGTAAAAAATATGAAAGTTTCTTAGAAATCACAAAGAGTTGAAAATCGATTTTGGTGAAAAAAGCGTAATATGAAATTCAATCGACCATATCTCTTATTATATTTTGAATTTTGAGTGTGGTCAAGTCCTAGAGTTAGATCTATGAGTTACCTAACTAATCCAAGTGGAATTACTGGAAAAGGTGTTGTAGATTTTTGTGTGGGCTGATTTTAGCAAAGGAGTGCAAAGTTGCAAAAAGCCGAAAAAGTCACCCATGATTTTAGAGGGGCTGTTTCGGCCATGTAAATTATGAGAAAAATTCTGGCCTTTTGGGACATGAAGGTATATGGTATAAAGTACCTCCTGTCCAAAAATGAGCTCATTCTGACTTAAAATGATCAAGTTATGACTATTTCAATATTTAGGTTTTTCCGATTTAAAACGCTATAACCGGAGTTCTATAACTCAGATGACCATGAAATTTAAACTAGAAGCTCACGTTAACATGTGTAAGGTCCTGCCAAGATTTGGGAATTTTGGAGTTAAACTTGAGATAGCTAATTTCTTAAGAAATTAATTAGAAATTGATTTTTGAAAAATAGTAAATGAATTTTAAAATTCCGAGAAAAATATATTTTCATCATGGGACTATATTATGCTAAATCCCAGAAAAGAAATATTTTTGGGACTGATTTGGTATTTTTCATGAAAATAGTTTAGTTACTAAACATATGAGTTAAATATGTTATGTGAAGTAACAAAGTTGAAAATAGGATTTTATGGCTAGAGAATCCTATATAGTAGTATATACATATTTTTTGAGAGATTTGATAATTGGTGATGATATCTTATGAGTATGGCATTTTGAATGATTAAATGCATTATATGGTAAAATGTAAACAATTAAGATAAATTGTTTATAAATTTAAGAAGTGATTAAAATATTGTTATAATATTAATGATATTAGATTATGAGATTATTAAGTGATTGATAACATGGGAATATTCTTGAATCTCGGATAAATTATATTATAAATGTTTAATATTTATCCTTTATCTCATTTGATTGATTCTTTATATCATTATCCTCATGCTTATATTATGTTAAAAGTCATCTCGGGGCTCAGAAGTGCATAGATGGACTTGGTATGATTATGACCGTGGATTGTTCTAGTATAATCATAACTCAGTAATTGAAAACACAATTATCTTTGGTCAGTAGTGCATGGATAATTTGTGGTCGATACTAATGAATACACGATTATCTTTGGTCAGTAGTGCATGGATAATTTGTGGTCGTGATACTAATGAATACACGATTATCTTTGGTAGTAGTGTATGGATAATTTGTGGTCGTGATACTAATGAATACACGATTATCTTTGGTAGTAGTGCATGGATAATTTATGGTCGTGATACTAATGAATACACGATTATCTTTGGTAGTAGTACATGGATAATTTGTGGTCGTGATACTTAAAGAATACACGATTATCTTCGGTCAGAGTGTATGGATAATTCGTGGTCGTGATACTAATGAATATCCTCGGCACGTAGAAAGCGTGGATGATTCGATGATATGGATTAATTATTGAAATGAGTCTCAAAGAATGAAATATTAATTCATGGATGTGGTAAAAGTCATCTTTGGTCAGTAGTGCATTGATAGACTTGGTATGATTATGACCACGGATTATTCTAGATAATCATGACCGTAATAGAAAACACGAATATCCTTAGCCAAGAGTGCATGAATAATTCATGGTTGTGATACTATTAAGTCGAGTCTCAGATTATTGGTTTTACGATTGTATATCTTTGGCCCCAGTAGTAAAAAAGATGAATTGTTAATGAATATCTTTGGTAGGATTGCAAAGATGAATTTAATATTTTCAACGATAAAGGTATTCAAGGTATCCTCACCTCTTTATCATACCAGTCGCATTCCCTAATTTCGAGGGCTTAAATTCCATAAGGAGGGAGATTGTGAGACCCCATATTTTATCAATAAAGATTTAAATTTTGTCGAAATAATTTTTAATATTATGGTGTGAATTTGAGATAATATTATAGTTGTGGGTAGTATTTATAAATTTTGCAAAGTATGCAAGTGGTTATATTATATTCGATTGGTCGGGAATATTCGGTTTAGCGGGGAATATTCGTATAACGACTCAATCATTGGTGGACCCCTATTAATGTAATTATTATTTGGATTGAGAAAACGACAAAAATATTTTATTGAAATAACTACGGAGTTTTACCGTGGTTACTTGTTGAACTACTTTCGTAGTAAAAGTACAAAGAATACGTGTGGTTTGCATAAGTAGCACACCAGTATTGATTATTGATGCTTATGTGAGAAGTCACTCGGTTTGATTCCATTATTATTATTAATAATATGAATTATTATAGCGATAATGACGCTTTTGTTTTATTCAGTATTATTAACGTAATAAAATGTAAACATCTTTTATATAAAATGTAATACTTTATTAAAGTTATTCTATAAATAGAATATATTATATTTTATTATGCATAGTGTTGCATATAAGTTTTGCATAGTGTTGCATAGTGGTTTGCATAGTAAAATGTTTTTATATAAATAGAATATATTATATTTTATTTAAAATATTTTGCTTTAAATATGGACCGCCGATTAAAGTAAATCAATCTGACCGCTCATGGATTAATTACTATGCATTCTATTTTCCTATAAATAAGCTCATTCCTTCATTATTTTCTTACGAATTCAATTTGAAACTCTAGAGAGAGAAATTATAGAGAGAAGCTATTGAGAGAAAATCTATAGAGAGAAAGAAGAAGAGTATTCGGTACTTCACTACTTTGATATCCAAAGTCTTTTACTACTATGAAGGATATTATTAGTTGTACCTTCGTAAGGGGTGTTATTCTTTTCTTATTCATGAAGAGAACTTCATTATTCCATTCATTATTATTCTGTTGAATAACTCAGTAAAAGTGGCATACCCTATACATAACTCAGATACGCCAGATACCCTATACTTGGTGAAATCCTTATATTATTTCATTCTTATTTATTCTGTTGGAATAACTCAGATACGCTTAATCCCTATATACTTGATCTTCTTCTTCATTATTCCATTCTTTATTATTCTGTTGGAATATCTTGTCTCATGTGTTTTACACCTTTACCGGTTCCATTGTTTATTATTCCGCATTTATTATTCTCGTTGGAATATCCTCGTGTGCGTGTGTTTTACACCTGACCTCAGTTCCATTGTTTATTATTCAAATTTATTATTCTGTTGATCATCCTCGCTCGCATTGCGAATTTCACCGACTCGTTCCGCTTATTATTATTCTCATTGAATAACCTGCCTACATGCAAGTACCGCATGCATGGTGATTTCTTTTGTTATTCCATTCTTTATTATACCCAAATTGGTTAAAACTTTGACTTCTATACTCCATGAAATTAGTAGAATATCCTTTATATTTGCGTTTCATCCAAAGATCTTTTCATGGAAATATTCTTATGATCATTCTTGAATTTTACTCTACAAAACAAGATTCTTGTTGACAATTTGGACGTTACTAATTCCTCGGATAAAATAATTCTTGAACTTGTTTTATTGAATTATTATGTCATTGTCATCATCCTCATGATATATTATGTTATCTTTGCTTACGTGCATAGATGAACTTAGTATGATTATGACCGAGGATCATTCTAAGATAATCACGGCTTATTATAAATGATGTGATAAAAGTCCTCGGTGGCACATGTAATGCGATGATGGATAGTTTTGGTATGATTATGACCGTGGGTGATTCTAAGATAGTCATGACCATTGATAATTTGATGAAAATCCTTGACCTTGGTACGGGGATGATTAGATGTGGTGGTTTATTTATTAAAGTCGAGTCTCGTGATAAAAATTGATGAAAACCTTTTAAAACCTAAAAGATAGTAGATTTTATTCTTTACTTGACACTTTTAATGGATTGCATATTCATTGCGCTTAAACCGGTTGTCTATTGTACTTTATCGCTTTAACATCTTTGTTGAATGCTAATGATAATTTATTCTCGCATTATCTTAGTCATAATATTTCTTCTTGGGCTAGTTGAGCTCACCTTTCTTTAATCGTTCTCTTCGAAATGAGAATATAGCTGGGACGAGTTGGGGAAACGAGTGATGGTCCTGAAGATAGCATTAGTAGTCCTCACTATTCTGTGAAATAGTGTGATAATAATTGCAATGAGGACTCCTTGAGTATGGATATTGTCTAAATGACAATATTTCTATTAGAACTCTCGGTTTATATGTATTGTCGTATGTTACACGGCACGTACCGTATAATTAAGTTTGTATTTGAATTTATGTTCCATGTAAGTGGCGACCCAAGATGGGTGACGATACCTAATTTTGGGGGCGTCACACGCGGATTCACCCTATACTTGGTGACATTCTTCTATTATTCTGCATTGGAACATCATGTGCATGTGTTTTTACACAGGACTCGTTCCGCTCTTATTATTATTCTGTTGGAACATCCATGCTCATGTGTTTTACATCGAGCCGGTTCCGCTTAGTCTTTATTATTATTACATTTGGAACATCCTGCTTTGTGTTTCTGGCCGACTGGTTCCATTCTTTATTATTCATTGGAATATCCTGTTTCTATGCGCGCTTTCTGCCGGGACCTAGTTCCGTTATTTATTATTCTTCGTTGGAATAACTCGCCTGCGTGATCCTATCGCATGCATGGTGATTTCTTTTGTTCTTCCATTCTTTATTATACTCAGTTGGTTAAAACTTTGACTTCTATACTCCATGAAATTAGTGGAATATCCTTGATATTTGCGCTTCATCCAGTATCCTTTCATGGAAATATTCTTCTAAGTATTCTTGAATTTTACTCTACAAAGCAGTATCATGTTGACAATTTGGACGTTATTAGTTCCTAGATAAATTAATTCTTGAACTTGTTTTATTGAATTCTTATATCATTGTCATCATCCTCATGTTTATATTATGTTGAAAGTCATCTGTGGCCTGTAGTGTATAGATGGACTTGGTATGATTATGACCAGGGATTATTCGCTGTAATCATAACCGTAATGTTACAAATGATGTGATAAAAATCCTCATTGGCCCATAGTGCATTGATGGATTGTTGTTGGCATGATCATGACCATTAATGAATACACAAATATTCTTGGCCCGTAGTGCATGGATAATTGTGGTCGTGATACTAAAGAATATCCTTGGTAGTAGTGCGGGGGGTGATTCGATGATGTGGAATATTTATTAAAATCGAGTCTCATTATAACAATGATGAAAACCTTTTAAATGATAAAAGATAGTAGATTTTATTTTCTACTTGACTCTTTTAATGGATTCTTTGGTTTATTGCAGCTTAAACTTGATGTTTATTATATTTTATCAGTTTAACACTGTTGAAGACTAATGATAATTTATTCTGCATTATCTTAGTCATAATATTTCTTACTGGGCTAGTTGAGCTCACCATTTCTTTCACTATTCTCTTCAGGAAATGAGAATATAGTTGGGACGAGTCGGGGAACGGGGTAATGGTTCAGAGGATAGCATTAGTTGTCCTCACTATTCTGTGAAATAGTGTGATAATAATTGTAATGAGGACTCCTTTTGAGTTTGTATAATCTCTAGTAGACAATATTTGTATTCAAACTCACAGTTTATGTTTTGTCGTATTGTACACGATAGTTGTATTAGTAAGTTGTATTTGAATTTTGTACCATGTATCTGGCAACCCAAGATGGGTGATGTATACCTAATTTTGGGGGCGTCACAGTTGGTATCAAAGCTTAGGGATATGATCCCTGGCTAAGATGTGAGAATAGTACTAGGAGGGGAGAGACGGGGAATTCCTTCGCTAGTATGACCTACCTAAGTTTATGTGTTATTTTATTGGTCGGTCAGAATATAGGGATAATATGTTACATGTCAATTAACCTTTTGTTTTGTGGCAGTATCTGAAAATGACATCTGAGAATGTTGAGAATAACAATGGAGCACAGGCGACCGTTGATTCACTACATATCAATAATCAGGATAATGTGCATCAGGAAGGCGATAATCCTCATGCAAACAACAACACTGGCCAAATGATAAATGATCAAATGTTCAGAGGCTTTATGCAATTCATGCAACAGTAGGCGAGAGTGGCTCTTATCCAAAACGTAGGTGGAAACACTGGAAACTCTCGGGTGGTCACCGCTAAACAGTTCAAAGAGCTGGGACCACCGGAGTTTAAGGGAGAGCCAAAACCACTTATAGCGGAAGCATGGATAAAGCAGATCACCAAGATATTTGATGTCTTGGGATGCTCCGAGGAGCAAAAGGTTCCCTTTGCCGCCTTTATGTTGCGTGGAGAGGCAGATTACTAGTGGGAATCGGTAAAATGTACTCAACCTGTTGTACTGAAGATATCTTAGGAGAAGTTCCAGGAGCTGTTCAACGAAAAATACTTTCCCGAAAGTATTCACCACATGAAAGAGGTGAAGTTTATCAAGTTGGAACAAAACAATATGACCGTGTCGTAATACGAGGCAAAATTTGTGGAGTTATCTCGGTTTGCATCCCACTTGGTGGATAATGAAGAGAGAAAGACGCGAATGTTTTTAAGAGGTTTGAAGCTGGAGATACGTTAACATCTTATTTCTCATAAACTGTGTTTGTATTCAGATGTTGTAAATAGGGCTCAGTTAATGGAGCGCGATAACGAGTCAACGCAACTAAAAGAGAGCGGTACCGCAAAATTATAATACCATGAGTAGTCATCGAGCGGTGACAACAAGCGTGGAGGGAATCAACAGCGAAATGGTAACCACTTGGTGGTAATAATCGTACCAAACAATAAGAATGGACGTTTCAAGAAGAGGAGATTCAACAATGATGGAAAAGACGTCAAAGACCAAAGACCCGCGTTGTTAAGGAAGGAGAAAGACCACCTATCATATGCTTCAAATACGGAGGGAGGGACACATCACCAAAATTAAATGCAATGTCGCCCAAAGCATGTTATAATTGTGGAAGAGAAGGTCACTTAGCCCAATTTTGTCGTTCACCGAAGACAAATTCAGCTAGGATGGAGGCACCAAAGGCCGTCCCAGAAAGGTCAAAGCCGGTAGTGTAAGGGAGAGCGTTTGTTGTGACCTCCCAGAAAGCAAGGAACCCGAATGAGGTCATCACGGGTAAGCTTATCATAAACTCTAACGAAGTCTAAACTTTATTTGATACCGGTTCTACCCATTCTTTTATTTCTCCTACTTGCGCTCATCGATTAAATTTGACTCCGGAGAAATTAGACTTTGACTTATCTGTGGAAACTCCGTTGGGAGAAACCTTCATTACATCCACTGTTTATAAGTCTTGTTTGGTTCAAATCAATACTCTCACATTACCTGTCGATTTTATTTCAATGAAAATACTTGCATTTGACGTGATTCTAGGGATTGATTGGTTAACTACTCATCATGCAAAAATTGATTATTTTCATAAGGTTGTTAGCTTTCATATTCCTAATCAACCTATTATGCGAATTCAAGCGACCAAACCATTAAAATCAATCACGGTCATCTCAAGCCATAAAGCTATTCGTTTATTGAAAAACGGATGTCAAGCTTTTCTTAGCTCATGTCACAGATCTAAACAAAAATACGTCAGCATTGAATGATATTTCTGTTGTTAATAAATTTCCGACGATTCCCTCAAGAACTTCCCCGCCTACCCCGTAGCGTGAAATTGAATTTTGTATCGACCTTGAACCTAGTACAAAAACCTATTTCCAAAGCCCCATATCGAATGGCTCTATTGAACTTCGAGAGTTAAAGACCCAACCGCAGGAATTGTTAGACATTGGCTTTATTCGGCCCTAGTACTTCTCCTTGGGGTGCTCCTATTCTATTCGTGAAGAAGAAAGATGGGAGTATGCGACTTTGTATTGATTATCTGGAGTTGAATCATGTCACCATCAAAAATAGGTACCCATTGCCACGTATTGATGACCTGTTTGACCAGTTGCAAGGAGCCAAATTCTTTTCAAAGATTGATCTTCATTCCGGATATCACCAATTGAAGATTAGAACCCGGCCGACATTCCAAAGATGGCTTTCGTAACTCAGACGGGCATTATGAATTCCTAGTCATGTCCTTTGGATTGACTAATGCTCCTGCTGCCTTCATAGATATGATGAACCGAGCATTCAAGGAATATTTGGATCACTTTGTGGTCGTCTTTATTGATGACATCCTTATTTATTCCAAAAGCCGTGAAGATCATGAGCAACACTTGAGGCTGACACTCCAAAAGCTTCGTGAATATAAGCTTTATGCCAAGTTGAAGAAATGCGAGTTCTGGCTTGAGGAAGTAGCATTCCTTGGGCATGTGGTATCAAGTCATGGAATATCTATTGACCCAACAAAGATTGAAGCTATTCAAAGCTGGGAGCAACCTAAATCAGTGACCGAAGTACGTAGCTTTCTCGATTTAGCTGTTTATTATCGGAGATTAGTGGAAGGATTTTCTCGAATCGCTACTCCATTGACTCAGCTGACTCGGAAAGATACAAAGTTCGGTTGGAGCGAAGAATATGAGAAGAGTTTTCAAGAATTCAAGAGGAGACTCATTTTAGCACCTATTCTGACAATACCATCTGGCTCGGAGGGATTTGTCATCTCTGATGATGCTTCTAGCAAAAGGGTTGGGATGTGTTCTCATGCAATGGGAAAAGTCATAGCCTATGCCTCGTGACAACTCAAAGAATATGAGAGGAATTATCCTACTCATGATCTAGAGTTGGCAGATGTTGTCTTTGCAATTCAAATTTGGAGGCATTACTTGTATGGGGAGAAAATGGAGATCTTTACGGATCATAAAAGCCTCAAATATTTCTTCACTCAAAAAAAACTCAACATGCGACAATGACGTTGGCTTAAACAGTTGAAAGATTATGATCATACCATCCAATACCATCCTGGAAAAGCAAACGTGGTAGCTGACGCATTGAGTAAAAGATCATATGCAAGTACGAGTGCGATATTGTCAACGCAAGGGCCCATTTTGTGTGACTTGCAAAGGATGGAGATAGAGTTAAAGACTCCAGGGACGCATGTGGCGATGGAGAATATACGAGTAGAACCAACTTTAATCGATAAAGTTAAAGCTGCTCAAGCTACAGACCTGGAGCTGATGCGTATGAGGAAGAAAGTACAAGAAGGTACTATGCCAGAAGCAAGAATCGATGAAGAAGGAATACTTCGAGTCAACTCCAGACTTTGTGTTCCTAACGACCCTGATTTAAAGTATAAAATCATGATGGAGGCGCACAACACACCGTTTGCAATCCATCTTGGGAGTACCAAAATGTATCATGATATTCGTCATACATTTTGGTGGAGCAATTGAAGAGAGAGATAGTGTTGTTTATCTCAAGGTGTCTAACTTGTCAACGAGTTAAAGCGAGAGCATCAAGTACCAAAAGGTCCATTCAGAACCACTTGAAATTCCGAATGGAAGTGGGAGCACATTACCATGGATTTCGTTACTGGTCTTCCTAAGGTTTCTCAAGGCATAGATGCGATTTGGGTCATTGTTGATAGATTGACCAAGTCGGCTCATTTCTTACCGATACGAGAAACTTATACACTTGAATGCCTTGCTCGTATGTACATAAATGAGATTGTAAGACTGCATGGTATGCCGGTATCCATAGTTTCTGATCGAGACCCATGATTCACTTCAATTTTTTGGGTTAGTTTTCAAAAAGCTATGGGCACAGACTTACAATTTAGCTCGGCATATCATCCTCAGTCGGACGGACAGTCGGAGAGGACTATTCAAACTTTTGAAGATCTATTAAGACTCTGTGTTCTTGATTTCAAGGGAAGTTGGGACAAGTTCTTACCATTGGTGGAGTTTTCCTACAACAACAATTATCAAACAAGTATTGGCATGGCTCCATTCGAAGCGTTGTATGGAAGAAAGTGTCGTTCTCCAGTATGCTGGGATGAGGTTGGTGAAGCAACGTTGTTGGGACCGGAGTTGGTACGTATGACTACGGAAAAGATTCAAACGATCCGACAACGTATAAAAACCTCACAAAATCGACAAAAGAGTTATGTTGATCTTCATCGAAAGGATGCGGAATTCGATATAGGAGATCATGTGTTGTTGTGTGTTGCTCCGTGGAAAGGAGTTACAAGATTTGGAAAGAGAGGAAAACTCAATCCTCGATTCATCGGCCCATTTTTAATCCTCGATCGAGTAGGAACTGTGGCCTATAGACTCGCTTTATCGCCAAGTATGTCTCGTGTTCATAACGTTTTTCACATATCCATGTTATGTAAATATGTGAAAGACCCGAACCACATTATTAAGTTAGAACTGGACGAAATAGCGGAAGATTTTATGTGTGAAGAGGTTCCTGTTCAAATCTTGGATAAGAAGGAACATATTCTACGCTCCAAGGTTATACCTCAAGTCAAAGTTTTGTGGAGAAACCACGATGTTGAGGAAATGACTTGGGAGTTAGAATCTGAAATGAAATCAAGGTATCTTTACCTCTTCGACATACTAGGTACGTACCCTAATTTCGAGGGCGAAATTTCATAAGAAGGAGAGGTTATAGGACCCCAACTTTTATAAATAAAGATGAATTTTCTACAAATATTATTTTTGAATATTATGGAGTAAATTTGATATAATGTTATAGTTGTGGGTAATATTTATAAATTTTGCAAAGTAAGCAAGTTGTTATAAAATATTCGTTTGGTTTGGAATATTCTTTTTTGTCGGGGAATATTCATTGACGACAACTCAATCATTAGTGGACCCTATTAATTAAGTATTGTCGTAGTTAGAAAACGACAAAATTATCTTTCTATAAAAATAACGGTGGAGGTGTTACCGTTAAAACTGTTGAACTACCCGATAGTAAAGTACGATGAATACGCTGCGTGGTTGCATAGTAACACACTCAGATTGATTATTGATGCTTACGTGAGAAGTCACTCATTATACTAAATTATTGCTACAATTGTTTGCATCATATCTCTTATATTATTGATTCAATTATTGTCACAAATCATCTCAGATAATATGTTATATTATTAAATCAATAATTGAGACGACAAGTTATAAATGATTAATAATTGTTGAAAGATTAAATATGTGTTGATTAAAAATAAAATGATTTGTGGTAATATTTATTCAATCCTTGATGTATATAAAGAGTCTGTTATGAGACGTTTGTGGTAAGTTTTGTTATTTTATGGGGGGCTCATATGTCATCATCTAAGAGTTTCTTCGTCAATAGTAATTACCTTCGTCAATAGTAATTACCTTCGTCAATAGTAATTACCTTTACCAGTCGTCAAACCACTTGCCGTTTCATATTATAGGCGTCGAACCACTTGTCGTTTCACATTACAGGTGTCGAACCAATTGTCGTTTTACATTACAGGCGTCAAACCACTTTTCTTTTCACATCACCAGTCGTCAAGCCACTTGCCTTTTCACATGGCAAGTGCTAAGCTAGAAATCTTCTATAAATAGAGGTCTAGTGCTTCATTATTTTTCACGAATTCATTCAAGCTATAGAGAAAGAAAGTATAGAGAAAATAATAGAGAAAGAAGAAGAGTATTCTGTTACTACACTACTGCAGTATTCAATCTCCTACTAAAGTAAGGGGTGTTATTCTTTCTTATTCATGAAGAGAACTGTTGTTATTCCATTGCTTATTATTCTCATTGGAATAACTCAGATACGCTGATCTACCCTATACTTGGTGACATTCTTATATTATTCTGTTGGAACATCCTGTGCATGTGTTTTTACACCGGACTGATTCCGCCTTTTATTATTATTCTCATTGGAACATCTTGTGCATGTGTTTTACAATCGGACTCGGTTCCGTCTTATTATTATTACATTGGAACATCCTCGCTCACATGTGTTTTACACCCACCGGTTCGCGTCTTTATTATTATTCTATTGGAACATCCTCGTCTGTGTGTTTTTACATGGGACCGGTTCCATTCTTTATTATTCTTTTGGAATATCTTGTCTATGCGTTTTTCTGACCTGTTCCGTTATTTATTATTCTGTTGAATAACTTGCTGTGCGATCTATCGCATGCATGGTGATTTCTTTTGTTATTCCATTCTTTATTATACTCAGTTGGTTAAAACTTTGACTTCTATACTCCATGAAATTAGTGGAATATCCTTGATATTTGCGCTTCATCCAGTATCCTTTCATGGAAATATTCTTCTAAGTATTTTTGAATTTTACTCTACAAAGCAGTATCATATTGACAATTTGGACGTTATTAGTTCCTAGATAAATTAATTCTTGAACTTGTTTTATTAAATTCTTATATCATTGTCATCATCCTCATGTTTATATTATGTTGAAAGTCATCTGTGGCCTGTAGTGCATAGATGGACTTGGTATGATTATGACCAGGGATTATTCACTGTAATCATGACCGTAATGTTACAAATGATGTGATAAAAATCCTCATTGGCCCATAGTACATTGATGGACAGTTGTTGGCATGATCATGACCATTAATGAATACACAAATATTCTTGGCCTGCAGTGCATGGATAATTGTGGTCGTGATACTAAAGAATATCCTTGGCCGTATTGCAGGGGTGATTCGATGATGTGGAATATTTATTAATCTAAGTCTTAGCTATAACAGTGATGAAAAACCTTTTAAATCATAAAAGATAGTAGATTTTATTTTCTACTTGACTCTTTTAATGATTTGCTGGTTCCGCTGCAGTTAAACTTGATGTTTATTATATTTTATCGCTTTAACATCAACAAGACTAATGATAATTTATTCTGCATTATCTTAGTCATAATATTTCTTACTGGGCTAGTTGAGCTCACCCTTTCTTTCACTGTTCTCTTCAGGAAATGAGAATATAGTTGGGACGAGTCGGGGAACGGAGTAATGGTCCAGAGGATAGCATTAGTTGTCCTCACTATTCTGTGAAATAGTGTGATAATAATTGTAATGAGGACTCCTTTTGAGTTTGTATAATCTCTAGTAGACAATATTTGTATTTAAACTCACAGTTTATCTTTTGTCGGATTGTACACGACAGTTGTATTAGTAAGTTGTATTTGAATTCTGTACCATGTATCTGGCGACCCAAGATGGGTGATGTATACCTAATTTTGGGGGCGTCACACTCACGTTCCCATTCCACTTCCTCTTTAAATTGTTGGTTTCGTTTCCACTACTACCACCTCCATTCTTGATCTCCACTTCATTCTTCTTCTTCTTCTATTCTTGATTGAACTTTGTCACAGCCTCGCCCCCACCTTCAGTGAGAATTGCCTTCTCCATTACTGGCAAAATGTCTTTAGTTTGGAAAAGGAGACCTCTTTGTATGAACCGTGGCTTCAAATCCTGTTCAAACCTCTTCGCCTTGCATTCATCTATACTAACTTGGGTATGGTGCAAGCCTCGCCAACTCGTTGAATTTTGCGGCATACTCAGACACCGTCATCGTTCCCTTCTTTAGTTCTAAAAACTGCACTTCTAGCTGACTCTTCGAACTCTCTAGGAAATAGTTGTAACAACCCCAAAATTCATACAATTCAACTATCGACTTCGGTCCTTAACAATACATTCAACCTCTAATTTTATATCATTAAATGATAATACAACCATTGAAATTTGTGGAATAATTAAAATTTTCTATTACAAACTATTCTCGTTCCCAAAACTTTCAACCTTTATATCTAAATATCTCATAATCATTTTAATACTACAAGAGTTTACATCGCAAAACGATATTACAATACAACATTAATACATTTACCGAAAAATTAGACATGGTTTACAAGAATAACAACTTGGATAGGGATATTAAATCTTCATGTATCACTTTTGATCCATATCAATCAAGTAGCACATAGCGTTACCTTCAATTCTTGACTCTGCAAAAATGGTTATTTGCAAGAATGAGCTCGACAGCTTAGCAAAATCTAACAGTTTTCATGCATCACGTAGCACATAATAACATGTTCAACATATAAGAATAATCATAAAACAAACATAGCATACATATTGTAGCTCATATAACAACTATAAAGATTGAGTTCCTTACTCAATCAACATTCATAGCTCAATCATCATAGTCATAGATTGACTTTCGCATTTCATACTTTTGACATATATAATACATCATACAATAAATTTTTAAAGCAGTTCATCATCATGTTCACATAGCAAAAAGGAACTAAAGACTTGCCTTTACTGGCGTTTTACCAACACGCTAATACTTCACGTCCTTGTACAACCTACACTTCTTCTAGCTTTTTCTTCTTCTTCTTCCATGGCTTCTTCTTCTTCTTCTAGCTTCTCTCAATTCCTTTATTTCTCTCTATCTCTCTCAATTTATCTATTTCTCTCTTCTACCAAGACTCTTGCTCTAAGAAAACTCTAGAATTTCTTCTTGTGTAACTCCTCATTTGGATAATAGTTATGTTAATAATTAATATAATAATAACCCCCACTAATAACATAAGGCTTATGTTACAAAACTCTTACATGCATGACCAATATCACATTAAGCCATCTTAGTAGCATAACCTCACTTTTCCATCATTAGTTAAGTAACCCAATGGTTAGACTATTCATTATATACTATTATTACTTTACTATATATGACATATAACATACTTCTAATGTCACACTTAAATAATTACTTATTTTAGTAATAAACTCAATTAAACCTTACTACTTATAATTCCTATTTAACCAAAATAATTGCAATTTTATTTAACTCATTACAAACCTTCTAATTTAATTATTTAATTAAATTAGAATATTTCCATAACATTAAAGTAATAAAATACACATCAATTGAAGAATTATTTAACATACACTTAATTAATAAAATCACACTTAAATAATTTAATGTTATTTTATTAGTAAAATCAATTAAACTTTAATAATAAAATGCACATTAATTATAAAATTATCTATCAAATTATAACGCTTAATTAAATGAAGCCATAATAACCAACATCAAATATTTATTATTCAATAAATAAATCAACTAAAATATTTATCTAACTCAAATAAATATTTTAATTAATTATAAAAATCACATTCGTTACATTTTTCCCTCTTTATTAGGATTCCGTCCTCGGAATCACCGAAATCTCCCTTACTTAGTTTTCATCTCGTCTCTTTTAGAAGTCTATTGTAGAACAACTTCAACGCATTACCTTAACATAGGTTCTGTATTTTCTATTCCTCTCAACAATTCTTGAAAGTATTTATTTCATAACATTTACTTAGACTTAACTATATTATGAGTATTATACATTCTTTAACCCATCCATTATCTTTTATTCAACTTATAAACACTCGGAATATTACATTCACCCATTCTTCTTGGAATTTCGTCCTCGAAATTTTATTTATTAATCTTCATTCATTCGATTTATCAAAATAGATTTTGCGTTACTCTTCATTTATTCATTGGGTTCTATGACAAAAATCCCTCCTCTAAGGATCTTCCCATCATCACCATAATCTTCACATCTCATTCTTTGAAGAACTTCATATTCTCTCTAGATAATTCATCTATTTCTTTATTTAGTTTGTTTACGGATTTATTATAGTTTTCTCAATTCTCCCATCACCACATGTCATATTCTACAACTTTTCTTTTCTAAGGAATACTCTCCTTTTCACTTCCATCTTGCAGAATAACAAGAATCTTCCACAATTGTTCAATAATTGGAAAGTAGTATGAATAACTCATGAATTTAAAAGATTCCAAATCATGTTGAGGGGTCATAAGACCTTGAACTCTTCTCTAGGTTTAATAGTGCATCACCACTGTAAACCATCTTTAACAGAATATTTAGCAATCACATAGACTTAAAACACTCTCTGCAAGTACTCTAGGTAATCAGCCTATCGTACCCCTACGTCGTGCACAACATATTACATCTTAACATCGTAACGACTATATGCGTTACTTTCGGAAGCATTGTCTGCGATAACATGTCCCCTTTTTATAGGATTGTTCACCTCAGCTTCTTAACACATGAATCCGCACCAACAAAATTTGGTTTAGCATAGTTTGACAAAGAACGCTTGAATTTCATGATTATCTTTCAATATTCGTCTAGCTGAATCAAGTAGCATAGACTTCTAGCAATAACTCGGACATCAATCAAAATATATATATATATATATATATATATCCATATTATTTTTAACCAACTCAATTAGTATACTTTTCTTAGTTAAAAGAAAACCAAATAAAAACTTTTTATGACGTCATGATACCGTACCATCTCAATAGTACGTTGAGGATTCCGTCATTTTGTGACTTTGTGGGCTGACGATTCGATGATCACATCCAACATCAGGTTCAATTGCATTGATGACTCCATCGTTTATTATTTCTACACCATATTAAATGGTGTACACGATTATACAAAATACATTTTGATATTTTAAAATCATTTTTGTCTAGCCGAAACAATTAGCATAGACATACGAATAACGGTATTATTTTTAAAACTCATTGGTTCCATCATTTGATCCAATGTTTTTCAAGAAAATAGAAGTGCAAACATCAGCACGAAGTCAATAAATTTCGAAAAAACTAGCATAGCTATAAGATTTAGAATATTCAATTTTTCCTCCATCATCTTAAATTCTTACTCCACTGCTTCGTTACTTAATCATTCTTCTAATTTTTAGCACCATCAATGCTCACCATACAAAAAATTCTTAGTTCTTACCTCAGAAGTTTTCTATACCCAGTATAGTTCATCAAACTTACCACACTTTGGAAGTTCAGGAACTTGCCACAATAATATAAGTTTAAGAACTTATCCTAGTCAGACCATAAGCGTCCTTTCTCTGAGGAGTTCAAAATATAACATATAATTATGAGTCACAAACTTACCATATGCATTAGTTTTAAGAACCGTACCTAATCTTAATATCATCTAACCTAATCTTAAAAGCCTCAAACTATCAAATATACATATGCGAAAAAGAATCACATTTTCACCACATATACATTTATAGTGCAGCACCGATATTCAAATGATTATCAATGTGATAAACCAAGTACTTGCATAAAATCTCTGCCCATACAAAGGTTTGTACAACTTAGTCACCATATGAGTCCTCAATTGAAATCCCACCTAACATTACCTTACTCTTAACTTGCCCTTAACTTGCTCAATACGAATTCCTCGTATCACATTATCTATAACTCCTCGTGAGTTTATATCGTACTATATCATAGTACATTATCTTCATAGCATCAAGCTATAATTATTCAAACATTACAAACCATCTTTCTTTTATAACTTAAACAGATCACGTCATGATCTTATTCTATAATCATCTCCCTTAAAATTCTTTTCTTAACTCGTGATCGTTTTATTTTACAATCCTCTTTCTTTCCATTTTCATCATTTCTATTCATCATTATTTGTTATATTGGCTATTAGAGTTAGGTAACTCCCAATTCTTATCTTTATATCTCTTCAAGATTCTTCTTTGAATTTTTTTGTTTATATAACAATTCTTCCTTTAAGAATTTCAAACTTCATTTACATTGCTCAACAATTCATTCGAGTTCCACATTTTCATCATACGTAACCATTTTCTATACTTGGTACACATCGAGTCTCTAATAGTTTCAATATGGTACGCTGAGTGGTTTCCCACAAACAACCAATAAACTAGGTTCCGAGTTGCTAGTTCGTATATACCTCCGCTCTATAAAGGAATTATTTAGCCTAGATACCATACATCAACTATTAAAGAGTACGATTGTACCATACTTAAATATAACTTTTTATTCTTAACTTCTTTATCATTCTCTTCTTATAGACATTGTCAATTTATTAACAATTTACATTCTTATTATTGGAGTTGGGTAACCCCACATTCATAATCCTTATAACTCTGCGAGATTCTTCTTTGAATCCTCTCACGCATGTTTTAAACCCTTCTTTATAAATTTCTTAAATTACTTCTTATTATTCAAACTCTATCTGAGCTTATTCTTTATCATTTTCACATCTCTTCTTTAAGGTTATAGCCTAAGGTACTCTTACCTAAGGTTTCTAACCTATCAACTTTGATACCAACTGTAACGGCCCCAAAAATTCATACAATTCAACTATCGACTTCGATCGTTAATAATACATTTAACCTCTAATTTTATATAATAAAATGATAATACAACCATTGAAATTTGCGGAATAATTAAAATTTTCTATTACAAACTATTCTTGTTCCCAAAACTTTCAACCTTTACATCTAAATATCTCAGAATCATTTTAATACTACAAGAGTTTACATCGCAAAACAATATTACAATACAACATTAATACATTTACCGAAACATTAGACATGGTTTACAAGAATAACAACTTGGATAGGGATATTAAATCTTCATGTATCACTTTTGATCCATATCAATCAAGTAGCACATAGCGTTACCTTCAATTCTTGAATCTGTAAAAATGATTATTTGCAAGAATGAGCTCGATAGCTCAGCAAAATCTAACAGTTTTCATGCATCACGTAGCACATAATAACATGCTCAATATACAAGAATAATCATAAAACAAACATACCATACATGTTGTTGCTCACATAACAACTATAAAGATTGAGTTCCTTACTCAATCAACATTCATAGCTCAATCATCATAGTCATAGATTGACTTTCACATTTCATACTTTTTTGACATATATAATACATCATACAATAAAATTTTAAAGCAGTTCATTATCAAGTTCACATAGCAAAAAGGAACTAAAGACTTGCCTTTATTGACATTTTACCAACACGTTAATACTTCGCGTCCTTGCACAACCTACACTTCTTCTAGCTTTTTTTTCTTCTTCTTCTTCCATGGCTTCTTCTTCTTCTTCTAACTTCTCTCAATTCCTCTATTTCTCTCTATCTCTCTCAATTTATCTATTTCTCTCTTCCACCAAGAATCTTGCTCTAAAAAAAACTCTAGAATTTCTTCTTGTGTAACTCCTCATTTGGATAATAGTTATGTTAATAATTAATATAATAATAACCCCCACTAATAACATAAGGCTTATGTTACAAAACTCTTACATGCATGACCAATATCACATTAAGCCATCTTAGTAGCATAACCTCACTTTTCCATCATTAGTTAAGCAACCCAATGGTTAGACTATTCATTATATACTATTATTACTTTACTATATATGACATATAACATATTTCTAATGTCACACTTAAATAATTACTTATTTTAGTGATAAACTTAATTAAACCTTACTACTTATAATTCATATTTAACCAAAATAATTGCAATTTTATTTAACTCATTACAATCCTTCTAATTGAATTATTTAATTAAATTAGAATATTTCCATAACATTAAAGTAATAAAATACACATCAATTGAAGAATTATTTAACATACACTTAATTAATAAAATCACACTTAAATAATTTAATGCTATTTTATTAGTAAAATCAATTAAACTTTAACAATAAAATGCACATTAATTATAAAATTATCTATCAAATTATAACGCTTAATTAAATTAAGCCATAACAACCAACATCAAATATTTATTATTCAATAAATAAATCAACTAAATTGTTTATCTAACTCAAATAAATATTTTAATTAATTATAAAAATCGCATTTGTTACAATAGGTCTCGAAGAATATCTCCTTAAACCTATCCCAGGTCATTACTTCTTGTCCTTCTCGGGTTTTATTGACCTGCCACCAATAACTAGCCTCTGCTTTCAACATGAATGTTGTGAAAGCAGTCTTCTGATCATCCCCTACCCTAGCGACATCAAACACCTTTTCTATCTCAATAATCCAGGTATGTGCCTCGACTGGATTCATGGACCCACATAATTCAAGTGGTCCAACCGCCTTGAAATCCTTAAATGGTGTTCCTTAGTTCTGTGGTTGATTCTGCAACACTCCTGTCAGTAACGTCACTAGTTGTTGAACGGGTTTAGCATCAACATTGTCGTTATTGGTTCCTTCAGTGGTTCTCTGTCGTGGTGGTTGACGTCTTGGAGGCATTTTCTATTAAAATATACACTCATTAGATTATTACTCAACTTCTTTAAGTATTTTCTACTTAACTTGCCTCCACAAAAGAAATAACCACATAATCACGTAACACTTTGAATAAAATAACAACGTTTATTTATTCATAATCTCTTTGAAAATATAAAACAATAGCATCACTGCTATTTACATTACTTTCCTGAACTTCAAAAGTTTCAGGACAACATCATCATCATATCCCATAGGTTACATAACACTTGGGATTTACAATTTTTTTAACATTTATTAATCGCATAACAACTACGATGTTCGACTAAGATACTGCTTAGCCTTACTACATTCTTCCTCCATGATCCGGAACATTGTTCTGCGATCTAATACGTATGATGGCAGCGTGTCGAACTTAATCGGATAACCCATGATCCGATCCTGAGCTCGATTAATCACGGTGTTAAATACTCTATTCATCTCTTCCATCTTCATTCTCTTTGCTTGTGCGTCTTTCACTGCTATCCCGGCTCGTTAAAATGCTTCCTCATATGCATCTTCGGCTCTTTCCCTCTTAGTAGCTTCTTTCTTCAGCTTGTTCTTCAGTTCTGCGACCTCCTCGATCAGTTGTTCTTTCTCTCCTTCAGTGTTTACTAGCTTCTCCTCGACATTAGTCAGTCGTTCCTCACGATCTTGGATCTCGTCGTCCTTCTGTGTCATTGCAGTCTGTTGTTCAACTACTATCTCTTGCAATTCCTCGACTGTGTCATTAAGTTCCACGTTACGGTCGTATACTTCATCGTACATACGAGCGGCTATCGAGGTTAGTGGAGTCTCTTCCTCCTTGTCCTCGCCATCCTCATCCTCCTATGGCAACTCAACGGGATCCTCCTCATCCGCTTCCACATCATCATCCTCCTCTTCAACCACTGTGACCAATGGGGTGACTCAAGTGGCGAGAGTTGTTCCCAAACAACTCAAATGTCGCGAGGCTCCTCCTCCTCAGAGGCATCCGAGGTCCTTCCTCCCTAACTTTGACCGATTCTCCGACATTAGTCATCCTGACAACAAAATTTTAAGTTTTAATTATTAATCATTACTACTCGACACTCACGAGCATATAAGTTATAAACACATAAGCATATAAGTGTTTTATTACTTCTTCCTTAAAACTCGATAAGAGTTTATCACCACTATCTTTCAAAGGTTACTTCCTAAGGCTTTTTCCCCCACCTAAGGTTCATAACCTAAAACTTTGATACCAACTTGTGACACCCCCAAATCCTGGTACTTCATTACCTCAAGATTTGGTGTTCACTTAATCAAAACATTCATATCTAACTACCCAATCATAATAAAAATTTAGTAATAAACCTTCCCTTAAGGGATTACATTAATAAAATCTCCCAGGTTATCTAACCTTTACAGACAATCATTCAAATACGGAAATTAAATAAATACTTCATTACATCAATCAAATTAAAGTCTGATAAATAATTGTCAACATATTACAAGTCTTCAATACTTGTTCATCTTTCCCTTTCTCTTACTGGTGCTAGGTACATCTACCTTCTCATCCTTAGCTGTAATAGTTATATAAGCAAGAGTGAGCAAACAAAGCTCACTTGAAATAACAATGAATAAAATCTTACAACATTTGCCAAATAATAGGCTCAATAGAACTGAACAATATGTTCTATTATTATCCTGAAATATACAACTGAGGGTCTAATGACCGCGAACCATGTCCACAGTTATAAGTAATCTTTTGACTTAAACTTTAACAGTCATAAGACTATAAGGACTCCACGTACTTAGGGGGATCAGCCCTTCGTACAATGTATTGTGCACAAACATTTCAATGCTAAGCGTAAACCCCTAATAATAGGGTTGTTCATCTCAGTATTTAGAGTACAAGTCCGCACTAAAGAAAGTTTGGTTTGGATAAGCTATTAAGGGTAATTTGATGTTTAACGATCATCAACTAGGGAACTAGTTGAATCAACAATGCTTGATAACACAATAGTTGTTTAATAACAACATAACATAAAACATTTGAGAATCATAGGTGAACTGACAATATTCTAAACTCATGCTTGAAAATAACTAGAGAGCATAAGTATTGATCAAAATGAAAAAAATGATAAACCATGGCTTGAACAATGATAAGCTAGGTTTGTGATCTTGCCAAATTAGAAATTTAGTTACCAAACATGCACTAATTGATAGCAAGCTGGAAACAATGCTAACTCCACATGGTAATAAACTATAGAAAGTGATTGAACCATTCAACACAAGGAATTAAGGTTCAAGAAACCTTTATTATAAAAGAATAAACTAGAGAAACTTGTTTAACTATAAACAAGTTAGAGTAAGCCAACAATAATTAGAATTACAATAACTTAAGATTAAAACATACTCAATGCAAATAGATGAGATTTAGAAGCTTGCACAATTATTATAAAAGTAGAGATAAAGAACTTACCTCGAGCGTAAGCTATAATATTAAACTCACGTTCACCTACATATAGGTTTAGAATCACCATCTATTAGATACACTAACATTCACATTCCAACATAACACGCATTTCTAGTTAGACTTATTATTTTAGCACAAGTCTTAAGCTACCATACAAATATCAGAAATTACAAGTGTTAACCTTCACAATACCTATTTACTATTCATCATGTTCACTAAGTTCTAATATACCACATTTATCACTTACTAATCATTCAAACTTTGAATTTATCAATTACATATCATGGTTCTATTTTAACCTTCTTACTACATATTTGACACTTAATCATAACCTTAGACCAAGTGGTAAGGCTTCCCCAAAATGCAAACAATGTTAGAAGGCTCTCACTCGATTCGGTGTATAAGCGCATTACTTGCTTACACAATAAATAATCGCTACCAAGACAACCGGAAAGCGCTTTTAGCCTTGCACACCGGTAGCGACTCTGTTCTTTGCCGACAGAGAGAGAGAGTAGTAAGAATAAAGAGCGATGGCAGCCTTTAAGAAACAAACGAATTTCACCCACAAAACAGTAATATTAACATATAAGATAAATATAAAACTATCATAAATATAATTGCTAACATATTCGTCAACGTAGAACAATTTAACAACGCTTCTAACTATTTTAATTTCTCAAATTTCTCATTTTCATATGAAAACTCCATTTTTGAGTTTCTTCACAAAAATTAACACTCTGATTTCAATTCATCACCAAATCACTTCGTTCAAGTTACATTATCTTCGTTTATTAATGAACTAGCATAAACAAGCTTCAATTTACAGTTTATCATACTAATTGACCATCATAATTGGTACTTTTACAAAACATATGAGAAAACATATACTGTCATTATTTTTCTACTATTATACGAAATTAGCATGCAATTTCTGTATTTAAACACAACCTCTAACCATCATAAAAATATGTAATCATCATAATTGAATTATATAGCAACAATTCTAAACATATGCAATTCACAGAGTATAAATTTATTGTCGTATTCATACATATACATATATAATATCAAAGTTATAGAACATACCTTCAATTTGTCTGTTAATTCTTCCTAAACACTGAAGATGCTGTTAAATTCTTAGGTTTCTCTCAAATTCTCTCCCAAGTTCTCTGAATTCTCTCTTCTCTGAATTCTCAGTATACTACTTATGCATAGCACTTAAGGTTAAACGTAAGAAATAAAACTGATAACCTTAATACGCCAAACTTAATAAAATGTCAGTTACAAAAACAAACGTATATATTATAAATATACTATATTTATTATTTTAATTTATTTTATTTATATTATTATAATTCAAAATTTAAAAATCCAAAAGCCATAAGGCTTTGTTTGGCAGAAAGTCTTTAAAATAAAGATTTAATATTTTTAGGCCTTGTTTGGGTTAAACACATTTAAAACTACTTTAATTATTTTAATAAACAATTTAGTTTATAATTTATAATCGCTTATTATTTATTTGGATTTCCATATCCAACATTAATCAAATAAATTAATCAACCATACTATATTTTAAATAAATATTCCACTTAAACATTATAATCTCTCAATATAATTTTATTTAATAATTTAACATACCACTTTAAATTATTAATCAACAATATAACACCTCATGTCATATTACAACTCTCTAAATTATAAATTAATTTAATTTAGAATATTATCTAATAAATTTAATTATTAATCAACAATATAACACCTCATGTCATATTACAACTCTCTAAATTATAAATTAATTTAATTTAGAATATTATCTAATAAATTTAATTCATAAATATTTACTAATAATAAACACATCAATAAATATTTATTTCATCCATTTCAACAATAAACACATCAAATAAATATTTATATAATTCAATAAATATTTAATATTACAATTTAAAATTTTGGATTGTTACATCTTTCCCTCCTTACAAGGATTATGTCCCCAGGATCACAACTCAAACAATCAAATCGTCACATTATTCCCTTCTTACAAAGATTCTGTCCCCAGAATCGAAGACATAGATTAAACAAATAACTCAAGATAATTTTTCATCATTTCAGCTTCGAATTCCCTCGTTGCCTCTTCGACATTGTGGTTTCTCCATATCACCTTCACAGAAGGTATCACTTTATTTCTGAGTACTTGTTCTTTCCTGTCGACTATCTAAATAGGAATCTCTTCATAAGACAAATCTTTACTGAACTATAACGGTTCATACTCGATCACATACTTGTAATCGGGTTTATACGGTCGGAACACCGAAACGTGAAAAACATTATGAATTTTTTCCAACTCTGGAGGTAGAGCTACCTCATAAGCCACTTCTCCAACTCTTCACAGCACTTCGAAGGGTCCAATAAACCTCGAGGTTAGCTTTCCCTTTTTACCGAAACGAATTTTCCCCTTCTAAGGAGAAACTTTAATTCATAAATATTTACTAATAATAACCACATCAATAAATATTTATTTCATCCATTTCAAAAATAAACACATCAAATAAATATTTTAATAATTCAATAAATATTTAATATTACAATTTGAAATTTTGGATTGTTACAGTGCCATCGTACGAATATTCCTTGTTAAAACGAATATTCCCCGACCAATCGAATATTTTATAACAACTTGCTTACTTTGCAAAAATTATAAATATTACCCACAACTATAACATTATATCAAATCCACATCATAATATTCAAAAATATATTTCGAGAAAAATTAATCTTTATTCATAAAAGTTAGGGTCTTACACATGGCATCCATGGGTAGAACCATTTTATCATATGGTTTTCAGGATTGTACATTACTGTAGTACGATCTAACTCCATGTCTTGAAATTTGTTGAACAGTTCTTCTGTAGACATTATCACTACTTTGAGGCGTTCATTTTCATGATTTATCCATCTTTCTGGTATCACATTTCGTGGTTCATTACAGACTTCCACCACTATTCTTCTGCGAACTGTTGCTGGAAATAGAATATGATAATCTGTTGATTCCTGATCTGCAGAGCTGGAGTCTGTCTCCATCTCTTCATTTTCTGACTTTGAGCTTGAATCATGCAGGGTCATTTCAAATAATTCATCAGTGGATCCTTCTAACTGATTTTCATCATTTGTTTCTTCTGTAGTATCCTTCTCAGAACTGTCTGACTCACCAATTATTCCTTACTTTTTAGACTTCAAAGTCCCTTAAGTTTCACCTTCATCTTCTTCTTCTGACTTGGGTTCATTAGCAGTTGTAGTCTTTTTACTTTCACTGCTGGAATTATCAGAAATCATCCTCTTTTTGCCTTTGATGTCTTCTCTTATAGACTAAAGTTTATCATCTTCATCATTATCACTAAGGTCAATCACTTTTGATGAAAAGCCTCCTTCTTTCTTCTAGTTTGTTCTTTGAAGTACCCGGTTGCTCTTTTTTCTCGTTGAGGGTGCAGCAGTAGGTGCTTTTTCCTTTCCTGACTCAGATCCCTTTCTATCAATAGAGGGACTGCTGGATGGGACTTCTGTTGACTTCTTCACAAACTTAGCTGTCTTATTGGTTGGCTTTGCTGGAATGGCCACTTGAGATGCAGAGTCATTAGATTGAGATGACCCGCTTTCCATTTCTCTTGTCTTCCTCTTCTTTGCAGCACACTTGTTGCTGCTGCCAGTTGTCTTTAGCCTCTTATTCTCCATGGGGTTTTTCTTCCAATTATCAAACAGCTTTAGAGACATGACTTTTTGAACATTAAGGGTTTCTCCTTCATCATCCCTTATCTTGCTCTTTAGTTTCTTCTTCAGGATAATTCCCAAGAGTCTTCCAAAAAAAACTTTTGTGAGGGATTTATCTGTAGACTTCTTCTTCTCAGCCTTTTCTAGCCATTTGGACAACCAATAAATCAATAGGGCCCCAAAATTTATCTGCTGCTTCATGACAATTGCAATCATGATTCTCAGTTGCAGATCGCTAATAGTATTGTGCATAGTGTCTTTTCTAAGATACATTTTCCTGTAATCTCAACAAGAAATTCAAACTCCTCAGGAAACAATTTCTTCTTCATATCTTTTAGATTTGCATTTCTCTTGTAGCGCATCAACTTCTTGCCTTCTTTAATGTCGACGTCCTCGAGATTTATCAGACCTTGGTTAGGAAACCCTAGATATTAGTTGATATTTGATGCTCTTATCTTCAAACTTACTCCTTTGAGTTTTGTAGATAGAAGCCCAGAATCTATCGTTGTATTTGAATAAAATTCCTTCACCAAATCGGTATAGACTGGAGTGTTGGCTTCCAAGCACTCCAAAAACCCAACATTCCTTACAAGCTAAAGAATATCTTTTAACTTCTTTTCTGATCTTTTGAACTTCTTAGAGCCGAGTTGAATTCCAGTGATAACACGCCAATTTTCCATTTTGAGATTTTGAAGTGTGTGGGTATTTGATTTTAGAGATCTTACAAGAGATATTTGAAGGCGATTTGGGTGGAGCTTGAGGTTTAATGGATTTTGGCTTTGAAGAGGATTTAGGGTTCGAAAAGGGACGGAGAGGAAGTCGATAGCCTTTGATAACTGTTTGGAGGTTTTTGAATTTGTCTTTATAATAGTTCCCTCTGACTCTGCAAAAATTATGACATGTTAGAAAGCCATTGGTTGCACTATGCCCACGAAGACACTGTAACTTCCCACAAACTAATTAGTTTTTTAGTTTTGATTTTTCTTTTAAGAATATGAGCATTACTGACGTTGGTTGACCGCTGACTTTTTCAATACGTAGAGTAGCTTGATGAGATAGCTATAGACTCTACGATTTTTCTTTTCAACTCAACAATCGACTTTTGTGACTATACTTTAGTAAATGATTCATCATTAATCCCCAACTGGGAGTTGCATGGTTCATCAACAACTACACCTCTTCTGAGGGATTTTTTGTATATATACTCCGCATGAGTTCTTGCGATGCATTTTATTTCAGCTCTTCTTCTGGGTTAAGGAAGCTTAGAAAGGGCTGGCCTCTTAGTATAAAACTTAGGGATAGGTTTGTCTCTGAGGCGCTTATTAGAAGAGAGACTGTATAGACTTGGTGGTAAAAATGTCATCACAACAAGCCTTTTTGTCAGAGTTTGTTTACCAACTTTGGATATACTTTAATGTTAGTGTAAGTGAGAGACAATGGAGTGCTTTTAGGTCTTTAATGTGTATGGTCAGAAGAGTATGTTGGGAAAGTGTTTGTATAGGCTACAATCGTAGATTCAGCATATTCTACGATCAGGATGTTGATCGTGAGGACTCTACGATTGAGATAGTGAGGCCAACTTGATTATCAGTTGTAAAGTTTAGGGACTCTACGACCGAGGATGAAAATTAATTTGGTTTATCAGCCATAGGGTTTTGGGACTCTGTTATTGGGAGAGAGCTTGTTTAAAATTAAGAGTCATTTAAGCTTCTCTTATTACCTAAAGAATCGTAGGTGAATAGTTCATTATGTAGCATTGTCCAATGAAGCACCTTCTTAAGAACTTAAGGTGATCAACTGATGGTCAGCTTCTGGAGAATTCTTGGTTCAACACTTTTGAATGTTCATTGCTAATTCAAAAGGCTTCGTAGTAGAGGACTGGTGCTCTGTTAAATGGTCATCAGAGATGTAAGGAAGGTTGAACTATCTTCTGAGTTCATCTCTGAATATAGCAAAGAATTCCACTTCTGCTTCTCCTTAAGTTTCTACATCATGCAACTTCATGATCTTCATTTTCTCAGTTATTCTTGCTTTTGTATCAGGTTTAGCTACCTTCATTATTTAAGAGATCTGAAGGATTTAAATTCAATGTGTTCCTCCTTAATTTTGAGTATTGCTAGGCTTTAGCAGACTATTGATCCCCCATAGTTGATACCTCCATCTTAGAAGTAGATGAGCTAGCTTCTGTATATAGATCTTTGCAAGGTTACCTTGCACTTTTCCTTCTAGCTGGAATCTTTTGAACTTATCCAATATCTACATGATTAAATTAGCTCCATTGGATCGTAGAGTACTTTCTTTAGAACTGGTCACTCTACGATTTGTTAACCAGTCACTACTAGCATAGGTTCTATTATTCAGACTTTTAGCATCTTTCATACTCGTAGAGTTTTCACTCTACGATTCATACTTCATCACTATTGGCAGATGATTACAGATGTAATCTTCCTTCTTGGTTCTCTTGATTTGAAATTCTTTACATGGATGAGCTTATACGGTCTTCAATTTCTTGTTATGAATTTCATGCTTCCTTGAATGGTCTTGAATGGGAGCATAGCTGAGGGATTTTTATTTTGATTTTACAGCTTAGTGGGAGATTGGTAACTAAGCTTCAGCCTTTCATAGTCAAGGTCAGATATCATCAGGTACCTGCAGGTTAGATGATTTTCTATTTTGGTACCCATTTTGATTTGGGTCCTGCTAGGTTAGTTTTGACAAAAGCTTTAGTCATTCAAACTTTTTGGATTTTTAATTTACATGGAAATTATCATTAATACTCATGAAGCATGTACACATGTAAATGTTAACAGTTATTAAACATGATTGTGAGTGTGTGTATGATTTAAGCAATCTTGACATGTTAAATTTTTTCTTTTAGTTTAATCACTTTTTGCTTTTACTATGTTCCTAGATTTTGAACTTTCATAGAGTGAGGATCAACTCTATAGTTTACATCTAGTTGGTTCGTAGAGTTGATCAGTCTCCAATAACCTTCAAGATATAACTGTAGTGTTGATCACACTCTATGTTTTGTCAAAATCACAAAACATTGATTTGTATGAATTTCCATACACACTTACCCATTAGCAAAGGTCGAGCAACTTAGAATGCTTAGATTATTCTTAGCCTAAGGCATACATCAAATATCTTCCAAATGGAATATTTTCAATCTCAACCATAGGTGGAGAGAGTTTTTCAACGAGTGGTGCCCAACTTCAATATGATGAGTGTTTATTTTGATGAAGATACATACCTTTGTACTATCAGTCTCTTGACAGTTAGTTGTTCTATTTATTTGCATAATGATATGAGGCATTGTTGAATATAACTTTGTATTATCAATACTGACAACATTTGTTGTTCAATATTGCTTTAGATTAGTTAAGCAGAGTCTTTCAATCATGATCAGATAAAAGTCTTGACACCTCAAATTCTTTGAAGCTCTTGAACCTCAAGGTTTGGATTCATGGATCTTGTCGATTGTGCATTTGACGAGTTTCTCTAACTCCTTTGTTGGAGATGTAGTACATAGTCTGTTTAGGTGTATTATCTTCCTAAACTTTGAACATAAAGTTCTCAGTTCTTGTTGCATCTGGACTTTATGTCTGTGGGCTGCAAACTGCTGATTAACTGTAGATTTTGCTAGATTGGCCTGATAGTAATTTCATGTAAGAAAGAGGGCCAATTTGGATTGCATCCTGGTGGATATACACATTTATCTTCACATACAATTTTCACCTTGTGAGCTCAACTCCATTCAGAAGTGACTTACAACTAATACAACGTTTAGAACTTATTTATTCCATGGATCAAACTCAAAGCGTGAGCTTTAACATACTCGTGAGAACCTGCTCTGATACCAATTGTTAGTTCACGGAGGCACACAATAGATCTAGAAGGGGGGTTTGAATAGATCCTTTAAAACTTTTTCGTTTATTTTATCTTGTTAAGTGATTAACAGATAATTAATAGAGGAATCAATTCATGCACAACAGAATAGATTTAGATACCCTTCAAGAATATAGCATTAAACACAATTCTATTGTAAAGTTAATTGCAAGCAGATATAGCAATTATAGTACTGAATGTAAATGACATAAAGTAAATGACACCATAGATTTTAAGTGGTTCAGAGACTGAATGCTCTTAATCCACTCTTCTGCTTCAACAAGTAGGGATTCCACTAAGGATTTGATCAGCTTCAAATCTCTAAGATTCCTTCAAGACCAGCAGCCTTGGAACACTAGTTCACTAAGAACTCTTCAAGACTAGTAGCCTTGGAAACTGTAGACTAAGCCCTGCAAACTTAGAATCTCTTGTACCCTCTGGTACTCAGCAAGTCCAGTAGACTTGAATTTAGTTTAGTCACTAAGACAAGGACCGTGCAGGCCTCGGTTATTTGTTTGTTGTTGCTGAGCTGCTAAGATGACATTCAGCTTGTTCATCTTTTGGTACTTAGCAACTTCTTGTGATCATTGGGCATTTAGCATTGGTGTTTGATCACATCGAATGGACTGCAAAATGTACGTTTAGCTTGATATCTTGTTGGTACTTAGCAGTCTGACTCATCCTTTGATGTTGCTGTTCTTTGTTGTTGATGCTTGTCTTCATATGATATTCAACATTGTGCACCATCACCGATGAAGAATTGCTAAGTCTTTGCATATCAGCTTGACTTCTTTGGGAACTTAGCCGTCCTTGAACACTAGTTGTCTTGTGCACAGATTCGATTTTGTATCTTCTTCTCTTCAGCTCAGTGTGTTCATTGTGAGACATAAAGTGGCTCATGTATTCTTCTTTTTGATCTTCCACTCAAGTTGTTGCCTTCTTGGCCTTCCGGCTCTCAGTACAAATGTCATTTTGTTGTCATACTCCTTTATATAGAGTGAAGCTTTATCATTGTAGAACTCTCATTAGTTGTGATTCACTCTTCTGTGGTGGTCTCATTCTCATGGAGACCTTTTCTCTGTTATGCTCTATACGACTTCATTCTCTTCAAGTCAACAACTCAAACTTCTTTTAAGTCTCGGCTCTTTTAAATATCCATCTATTATCTTTCCGTTAAAACATAGTCGTTGGGAATCATAGACGAGCTCCCTTTGAATCTTTGTCTTATTTGTTTGTGAAGGAGCCTTTGAAATGTTTCTGTTGAAGCTATACATTGTAGCATTTAATTCTCTAGACATTTCTGAGCACTGATGTTGACTTCCTAGAAATCTGTTGTTCAGCCATCTGATCCACTAACACAGCAGACTGCTATCTCACTTAACACCTGAAAAGGTGTTTTCAGCAGGTATGGAGTTTTTTCCTTAGCTTCTTCTATACGCTTCTTCGATACATACTAAGGATGAATGTTGGATCATTGGGATTCCTGAAATCTCAACGTCTATAATCCATTCTTCATTTGTTGTACTTTTTCCTTCAGCAAATGGATGAGGCTCGGTGCTTCTGATGCTGACATGAGAGACGCCACGATCGTTGTGTCGGCATGTTTGTGCTTGATTCAGCCTTGATCTAAGAGAACATTGCGATTTCTCTTAAGCTCTGATAGACTATGATCTTTATTTGCTCATATTGTAGACTCTACGTTTCCAAGAGCAGACTATGATTCTTGATTTGGCTTGGTAGATGCTCGGACCAACTCCACGATTCTGAGTGTGGCTTTCAAGACAGACTACGATTCTGAAGCAACTTCTTTGATACTCTACGATTTGCCTTGGCTTCTGTAATCTCTTTTGATTTGTCATGTTCAGCTTCCTTAACTTTCAGCCTTGTCATCACTTGATCATACACCATGGTAAGGCTGAGAATTAATATCCGATTAGTAGGTTTTATACCTACTTATCTGGTATCGGTTACTTGAATCAGTTGCTTAATCTCATGTTTCTTAGTTACTTTTCATGCATTTTGTGTTCATTTTGTAGATTGTTTGCTTGGGAGCTAAAATCACAAAGAATTGGTATGAAATCTCAAAGAAAAGCAAATCGGACATCGTTTGGGCCTTCATGTTCATTTCATATTTTTGGCTTGGAACTTGGCTTACATTGTATAGCTTCTTCTTAGCTTTCCGGAACAACCTGAATCATTCCAATCGGAGTTCAAATGCAAGAGTTATGACCTTTGTACCAACGGACGTCGAACTTCACTGTTTTTGGTGGCCATTTGCAAAGCAGTCACTTCCAGCCTAATTTCAACCTTCATCCGTTAGTTATTTCTCAATTCTCAAAGACTGAAATTTGTAGAGCTCGTCGTTATCTTCGATTTGATAGGTGGCAAGCCTCGTAACTCTTCCCGGATCAAACGTTATGGTTGTTTTTCCAAAGGACGTCAGAGCAGAAAAAATACCTTCCCAGTATGGCTTTTCCTTCACAAAAATCTTCACGGGGCGGGCATACCAGCTAGAAAACAGGCCCCTAGCCCACCGGGGCGGGCCCTTTACAAGAATAAACCCCCGCCGGGGCGGGGGTACACCCTGAAAATACGTTTTTTGTGCAAATTTGAGTTCGGGAAGGATTGTTTCGATCCGATTGACTCAAGGACTTCCAAGAGGACATAAAGACATATAAAGAGACTTATAAAAGGAGGAGAATCACAAGGATTGGAGGGGAGATTAGACTAGAGAGAGGATTCCATTAGATTAGATTAGACTATATTACATCAAAACACTAGTTCTAATGAGTTTTGGAGATTGAAACAACTTGGAGACCATTGAAGATTCAAAGCAGGAGCGAGGATGGAGCTTCAAATCTATTGACAATAGATTCTATCTTCTCATCTTCTTCTATCTTTGTCTTTTATAGTTTATTCAATTGTGGATTCTTAGTTTTAATTCAATAATCATGAACTAATTCTTTGTTTAAGATTACAATGAATCTTATTGTGTAGTTTATTTTAATATGCTTCGCTATCAATTATTATGTTCTATCGTGAGGATTGTCTATTGTGATTTGGACTTAATTGCTTAAGTGCCTAGCTAACAATTACCGTGATAATCTATATGAACTCGAGAGATGAAGTTTAGATTTAGATCTGATTATGATAGCATGTGTTTGTGATTTCTGCATAGATGGAATTCATGATTCGTGTTTAGGATAGAGATATGTATTTACGCCATATGTAATCTTATAGAGAACTTGTGCTTTAAATCCTTTTTAATTGTAATTCACATAGAGATATAATGGATTGGTTAATTAAGGTGTCTTTCTTAATTCTATCATCTGTGGATTTAAGTGAGTATGTGTATTATGCATCGAGAGGTGGTTTTATCTGCTTTAGTGTTCTTGATTAACAATTCATGATAGAGAATAATTGATGAGAATTGTGTTAACTTAAATGAAGCAATAAGTGAAGTTGTGATCTTAAATCTCCGTAATCTTAATTTAACTAGTGGAATTTAATAGTTGTTTAATTATATAATTTGAAATTCATTCGTTTAAATAAGATTGAATTGGTTACATGTTAGTACTTGGTGATTTTTATTAAACAATTCCATGTGGGAACGATACTCTACTTTCACTTTATTACTTGTTGACCACGTATACTTACGTGTTGTGCGTAATTAGATTTTACCCAACAAGTTTTTGGCGCCGCTGCTGGGTAATTAGTTTAATATTTTATTTATTTTTTGCCAATATTAGCTTCAATCAAACTAGTCTTAATTTAAACATTTTGTTTTCTTTTTATTTAATTATCTCCCTATTTTTCTTTCTTTTCAGGTACCATGGATGGATGCAATTATCAATGGCCATACACTAATATGACTCCACCAAGGGACACAGGAATTGATGGACTCAATGCATTTTTTTCATTGTCAGCATAGATTGATACACTTTCGAGGAAGTTAGACGTTTTTGCAGCACAACGTCATCAAAGTGTGGCGGTTACTTGTGATTATTGTGATGGAAATCATCTAAGTCATCAATGCACCGTCAGTTTTGAGCCGATACCATATAGTAGTGATTACATCAACTACTATGTTGAGCCTAACTATCACCGAGAGGGGGAGTATCACCCGGATTCTTTAGGGAGCTACATTTATGATGATCAATATTACGCTCCAAATCCTTCATACACACCGAAATTTTCATGTCCACCTCCAGTGCCATAAGAAGAAAAGCCAAATACGAGGGATGTAATATTGAAGGGCATAGCAAACCTAGAGGAGATGAGGATTAGCCAAGGGTTGTCAACCCAAATTTTAATAATCAGATGGAACAACTTGTCACTACCTCAACCAATGGTTATCAATACATGGCTTCCGAGACTAAAACAAAAAATTCAAGGCTGGGAGAATTATTGTCCAAGTTCATAGCAGATGAGGAGAAAATGAGTAAGCAAGCGAGGTCAAATCAAAATCTTACGGATCAGATAGAGTAAATGACCAAAGTCGTAAGCAACCTTCCTCCAAACACTTGGCTTTATGACATGGATGACGAAATTGACGGAGAACCCGAACCAAATCTGCGACTGGATGAGCCACAAGATATCGGAAGTGTGGAGACAATTGGGGATAATGAAATAGAGGTTGACGAAGATCTAAATGGGTCTCCACCAAAGATCAAAGAGTTAGTCAGATTTGCAAAATCATGCCCACTTGGTAATCATGTCGTCGGTGAAGCTCTTGATGACATAAGAGCGAGTACAATTTTGAATCCATAGTGGGACGAAAAAGAGAAGATAGACGAAGAGCCCATTATGTGTGACAAGCTTCCATGCCCCAAAGTGATCACATACACAATTGAGAAAACACCTAGCTGTGGGACGTTCTTGACTGAGATCATAGCAAATCAGAGCATGCTAGGTGACTTTGATGCATTGGCTATCACAAATGGGAACATACCAAAAGCTACATTATTTCTGATGGATGGAGGGTTGTGACGCCCCCAAAATAGGTATACACCACACCCATTCTGAGTCGCCAAATTCATGGTACAGAAACAACTACAACTTTATTATTACAACAGTAAAACTGTGAGTTTAAATACAAATATTATCTTTTAGACAATATCTATACTCAAATAAATCCCCATCACATTTATTGATACATTATTTTACAAAAATGGTGAGGACTACTAAACAACTCTCTCTAGAACCTTCATTCCATACCCCGACTAGTACTCGCTACATTCTCGCCTCCTGAGAAGAAAAATGGAACAACAAGGAAAAGGGTGAGCTCAACTAGCCCAAGAAAGAATACTATGACTAAGATAATATACAACAAATTATCGTTAGTCTCCAACAGGAAAATCTGATAGAATACAATAGACAACAAGTTTCGGATCAATATTTGCAATGAAATAATAATTCATAGAAGAGTTACGTAGAGAATGAAATCTACTATAATCTATGAATTTAATACCCATCATCAATATTTTATCCTCAGTAACATCAATCAATATTCATCTCAAATCAAATATTCATCTTTGCACTACAGTGCCAAAGATATTCATCAATCGGTCATGTTCATCTCAACACTGCTCATCTTTGCACTAAAGGCCAAAGATATTCATCGATCGGTCATGTTCATTTAAACACCGCTCATCTTTGCACTACAGCCAAAGATATTCTTCAAATCATTCATCTTTGCACTACGCACCAAAGATATTCAATAATATCATCATTTAAGACCGAGGATGATGAAAATATTTTTAAAGAACGAATCCAAAGAAACAAAATGACAAGGATTAAGGATTAAGGATTCGTACTTTGTTTTATCCATGTCCAACAATACCTCAAAAATAATCATAGTGGTGTAAAATTCAAGAATGATCAAAACATGGATACAATCAAAGCTAGTATCCAAAATAGATATTTTGGACGAAAAGAAGAAATTTTATTTTTGGTGAATAGTGCCGATATCGTGAATAGTGACGATATCGTGAATAAAGGTCGATACGTGAATAGTAACTCCGACACCAAAAGATAGAAATTCCACAAAAAAACATTTTCACGCTTCATTATAGTACTCGTGAATAGTAACTCGTGAATAGTAACTCATGAATAGTAACTCGTGAATAGTAACTCATGAATAGTAACTCTACATGAAAAAGTTTCAAATTTGATAAAAAGTTCCAACTAATATTTCAAAGATAATGATATCAAAGAAATAATATCATTTGAGAAGAAAATAACATCCTTACCTCAAAGAATCAAGATTTCTAAGGAAATGTCGAAAGTGATGTTTGAATGAAACTTGTATCTTAACAAAGAACTCTCAAAGTATCTAAATACTCACAAAATACGCTCAATAATATAGAGAGAGAAAGAGAAAAACTTTGTTTCGTGTGATTTTCAATTCTAACTTAGCCCTCTATTTATAGGAAAATGTTAGCCCGCCAAGCGCATTTCACTTGCTACCGATGGCTTTACTCGCTACTATTGCCACCCACCACATTTGAAATAAAATTCAGCACATTTCTTCACTAACCACAAGTGGTGCCCACTCAATTCTAGAATTTTCCACCAAAATCAATTATAAACCTAATTTCCGAATCGACACCTCTTAAAATTCATAACAAATCATTCAGAAATTTTTAACGGTTCAAAATTTGTGGACATATACTCAACTTATGTATGTATAACATACCCAAAAATTACCACAATCCAACTATTTGATTAAAAATTATAACTCACACAATAAAGTCAGTAATAACACCGATTTGATCTTTTAATACCTCCAATCGACAAAATACAAATAAAACATCTCAAAGATTAATTCCTTCATTAATAACCACATAAATAAATCCATCATTTATATTCATATAAAATAAATATTTCCTTATCATATGAATCAATAATTAATTATTCACAAATAATATTACGTAATCACATTTATGACAACCAGTCGTACTCAGAAAGAGGGGCTTTCCAATAAGGATCTCTCCTTCATCGGCGCCAAGCAATTAGGTGACCAAACCTCTCCTTAGATGTAACTTTCTAGACATTGCCAATAATGTTATCTAATAATATTATTCAAATAATATGAATTATTGATCCGATAATGGGAAATATCATGCGCGATGACAATTATTGAAACAATAATAATATAAAATATCAACGCAACAATTATTGAATCAATAAAATAAAATATTGAATAAAGAATTCACTGTGAAAATTTATTGAGTAGTGCCTTCACGTAAGGATCAATAATTCAACAATACTGCAGTAATACCGCTGCTATCGCGGCAACCACGCCAGACATCAGTATTTTAACCACCGGGTATTCCAACAGCCTTAATTCAGTAATAACTACGCCGTTATTTATAACCACCCAAACTTTGTCGCTTTTCCTCATCCAATCGCTTTCCGTTATGGGGCCCACATTGTCAAGCTACTGTCGCATTTAATATTCCCCGACAAAGATTTAATATTCCACGACCAAACGAATATTCCCCGACAAAGATTTAATATTCCACGACCAAACGAATATTCCCCACAAAAATGAATATTTTATAACCACTTGCTTATTTTGAAATATTTATGATTTAACCCTTAACTATCCACATTAATCAAATCAACCCTTACTATTTCAAAATAATAAATAAAGGAAATTCCTTTTATTTAAAAAATTTCGGTCTTACAACCTCCCTCCTTATGAAATTTCGTCCTCGAAATCGACGTCACGTACTGGTGTTTCAAAAGGTGAGGATACCTCGCTTTCATTTCCGCTTCCAATTCCCGTGTCATTTCCTCTATAGCATGATTCCTCCACAAAACTTTAACTTGTGGTATGACCTTTTCATACAGTAGGGACATGCTCCTTCCTATCCAAAATCTTGACAGTACCTCCTCATACGTTAAGTCTTCTATATCTCGTCCTGGCTTCTAACTCTATAACGTGGTTCGGTTCTTTCACATATTTACGAAGTACAAATATTTGAAACACATTATGAACACGAGACATACTTGAGGTAACGTAAATCTATAGGCTACATTTCCTACTCGGGCCAAGAATTTGAAATGGACCAATAAATCGTGGATCGAGCTTTCCTCTCTTCCCAAATCTTGTAACTCCCTTCCATGGAGCAACTCGCAATAATATATGATCCCCTACACTAAATTCCACGCCCTTTCGATGAAGATCCGCATAACTCTTTTGTCGATCTTGTGCCGCTCAGATACGTTGTCGAATCATTTGGATCTTTTCTAGAGTCATACGTATTTCAACTCGGGTCCCAACAATGTTGCTTCACCCACCTCATCCCAACATATTGAGAACGACATTTTCGTCCATATAATGCTTCAAATGGAACCATGCCTATATTTGTTTAATAACTATTGTTGTATGAGAATTCCACCAATGGCAAGTACTTATCCCAACTTCCTTTGAAATCTAGGACACAGTAGTCTTAATATATCTTCAAGAGTTTGAGTAGTCCTTTCGATTGCCCATCCGCTTTGAGGATGGTATGCCATACTTGAATCGTAAATTCGCGCTCCATAGCTTTCTACAAACTAACCCAAAATCATGAAGTGAATCTTGGGTCACGATCTAAAACTATGGATACCGGCATGCCATGCAACCTCACAATCTCATTCACGCATATACTAGCAAGACGCTCAAGGAATAAGTCTCCGTATCGGCAAGAAATGAGCAGATTTGGTTAATCTATCAACAATAACCCAAATAGCATTGATGCCTTGAGAAACCGTAGAAGAAGACCCGTAACAAAATCCATGGTAATGTGTTCCCACTTCCATTCCGTAATCTCAAGTGGTTGCAACGGACCCTTAGGTACTAGATGCTCCGCCTTTACACGCTAAGTGTTAAACACATCGAGATAAACTTTGCAATCTCTCTCTTCATATTGTTCCACCAAAATGTATGTCAAGATCACGATACATTTTAGTACTTCCAGATGGATTACAAAAGGTGTATTGTGTGCCTTCATCATAATCTTGTACTTCAAATCGTAGTCGTTAGGAACACAAAGTCTAGAGTGGACTCAAGTATTCCTTCTTCATCAATTCTCGCTTCCTAATAGCTCCTTCTTGTACTTTCTTCTTCATACGCATCATTTCCTGCCTGGCTTGAGCAAAAATTAAACTTTATTGATTAAAGTTGATTATACTCGATATTATCAATGCGGGTACCTAGAGTTTTCATCTCTATCTCTATTATTTGTAAATTATACTGAAATTAGTCTTTGACAATATCGTACTCGCATTTCTGTATACGATCTTCTACTAACACGCCATGTGACGCCCCCAAAATTAGGTATACATCACCCATCTTGGGTCGATAACTTACATGGTACGTAATTTAAAAACAACTTATTAACATAAATCTGTCGTGTACAATACGACATAAACCGTGAGTTTAAATACAAATATCGCCTACTAGATATTATACAAACTCAAATAAAAGTCCTCATTACGCTTATTATCACACTATTTTACTGTAATAGTGAGGACTACTAATGCTATCTTCAGACCATCACTGCTTCCCGACTCATCCCAAATATATTATCATTTCAAGAGAGAGAACAAAGAAAGAAAGGGTGAGCTCAACTAGCCCAAGAAGAAATATTATGACTAAGATAATGCGTAATAAATTATCAATAGTCTTCAATAATGTTAAACCGATAAAATACAATAGACAACCGGTTTAATCATAGCTGAATATGCAATCCATTAAAAGAGTCAAGTAGAAAATAAAGTCTACTATCTTTTAGGTTTTAAAAGGTTTTTCATCATCGCTTATAATCGAGACTCAAATTTTAATAAATATTTCACATCATCGAATCACCCCTGCACTACTACCAAGGATATTCTTTAGTATCACGACCACAATTATTCATGCACTACGCGCCAAGAATATTTGTGTATTCATTAATGGTCATGATCATGCCAACAATCGTCCCATCAATGCACTACTACTAATCGAGGATTTTTATCACATCATTTGTAACATTACGGTCATGATTACACCGAATAGTCTCTCGGTCATAATCATACCAAGTCCATCTATGCACTACAGCCACGTATGACTTTCAAAAAAATATAAACATGAGGATGATGACAATGATATAAGAATTCAATAAAACAAGTTCAAGAATTATTTTATCCAGAATTATTAACGCCCAAATTGTCAACATGATACTGCTTTTGTAGAGTAAAATTCAAGAATGATCGTAAGAATATTTCCATGAAAAGATATCTTTGGATGAAACGCAAATATCAAGGATATTCTACTAATTTCATGGAGTATAGAAGTCAAAGTTTTAACCAACCGGGTATAATAAAGAATGGAATAACAAAAGAAATCACCATGCATGCGATAGAATCGCATGCATGTGTTATTCAACCAATGTAATAATAAATAACGGAACTGTGTCGTGAAATTCACAAAGCGACGGTGATGTTCCAACATGTAATAATAAAGATAGAACTGCATCCTAAAATGTAAAACACACAGATAGGATATTCCAATAGAATAATAAAGATTTTAAATCAGTCCTGTGTAAAACACACGCATGTGATGTTCCAACGTAGAATAATAAAGACGGAACCAGTTCTGTAAAACACACGCATGTGATGTTCCAATGTAATAATAATAAAGATTTTAACCAGTCCTGTAAAAACACACGCATGTGATGTTCCAATGTAATAATAGAAGAATGTCACCAAGTATAGGGTAAACCACTTATACAAAGTTAATCCAATGTAATAATAAACAATGGAATAACAACAGCTTCTCTTCATGAATAAGAAAGAATAACACCCCTTACATTTGGTAGGAGATTGAATACTGCAGCAGTGTAGTAACAAAATACTCTTCTTCTTTCTCTCTTATTCTCTCTATACTTTCTCTCTCTATAGCTTGAATGAATTCGTGAAAAATAATGAAGCCCTAGGCCTCTATTTATAGAAGATTTCTAGCTTAGCACCTGCCGTGTGAAAAGGCAAGTGGCTTGACGACTGGTTTGACGCCTGTAATGTGAAACGACAAGTGGTTCGACGCCTGTAATGTGAAACGACAAGTGGTTCGACGTCTGGTAAAGGTAATTACTATTAACGAAGGTAAATACTATTGACGAAGGTAAATACTATTCACAAGGGTAATTACTATTGACGAAGGTAATTACTATTGACGAAGGTAAATACTATTCACAAGGGTAATTACTATTGACGAAGGTAATTACTATCGACGAAGGTAAATACTATCGATTTAAGAGACTCTTAGATGATGACATATGAGCCCCCATAAAATAATCAAACTTACCACAAATCATTTTTTTCATCAACACATATTTAATCTTTCAACAATTATTAATCATTTATAACTTGTCGTCTCAATTATTGATTTAATACTATAACATATTATACGATGATAATCATGACAATAATTGAATCAATAATATATAAGAGATATGATGCAAAGAATTATCGTAGTAATAATTGAGCATAGCCGAGTGACTTCTCACGTAGCATCAATAATCAATACCGTGTGCTACTATGCAACTACGCCATTCATCGTATTTCTTTTACCACCGGGTAGTTCAACGGCTTTAACGGTAACACCTCCGCCGTTATTTTTATAAAATATTTTTGTCGCTTTCTCAATCCGACAATAATTTCATTGTGGGGTCCACCAATGATTGAGCCATTGTATCGAATATTCCTAACAAAAAGAATATTCCCCACCAAACGAATATTTTATAACAACTTGCATACTTTGCAAAATTTATAAATATTACCCACAACTATAACATTATATCAAATTTATTCCATAATATTCAAAAATAATATTTATAGAAAAATTCATCTTTATTAAAAAGTCGGGTCTTACAACCTCCCTTCTTATGAAATTTCGCCCTCGAAATTAGGGTGGTACGACTGGTATGTCGTCGAAGAGGTAAGGATACCTTGATTTCATTTCGATTCTAACTCCCAAGTCATTTCCTCAACATCGTGGTTCCTCCACAAAACTTTGACTTGAGGTATAACCTTGAGCGTAGAATATGTTCCTTCTTATCCAAAATTTGAACAGAACCTCTTCATACGCCAAATCTTCCGCTATTTCATCCGTTCTAACTCAATAATATGGTTCGGGTCTTTCACATATTTACGTAACATAGATATGTGAAAATGTTATGAACACGAGACATATTTGGCAGTAAAAGCTAGTCTATAGGCCACGCTTCCTACTCGATCGAGGATTAAAATGGACCGATGAATCGAGGGTTAAGTTTTCCTCTCTTTCCAAATCTTGTAACTCCTTTCCATGGAGCAACTCTTAACAACACACGATCTCCTATATCGAATTCCACGCCCTTTCGATGAAGATCGGCATAACTCTTTTGTCGATTTTGTGAGGTTTTTATACGTTGTTTGATCGTTTGAATCTTTTCCGTAGTCATACGTACCAACTCCGGTCCCAACAACGTTGTTTCACCCACCTCATCCCAAAGATAATCGAGAACGACACTTTCTTCCATACAACGCTCGAATGGAGCCATGCCAATACTTTCTGCTTGATAACTCGTTGTTGTAGAGGGAAAACTCCACCAATGGTAAGAACTTGTCCCAACTCCCCTTGAAATCAAGGACACAGTAGTCTTAATAGATCTTCAAGAGTTTGAATAGTCCTCTCCGATTGTCCGTCTGTCTCGAGGATGATATACGCCGAAGCTAAATCGTAAGTCCGTGCTCATAGCTTTTTGCAAACTAACCCAAAATTGTGAAGTGAATCTTGGGTCTCGATCGTAAACTATGGATACCCAAAGATACCATGCGCCTCTTCAATCTCATTTATGTACATACGAGCAAGACGTTCAAGTGTATAAGTTTCTCGATCGGTGAAGAAATGAGCGGACTTGGTCAACCTATCAACAATGACCCAAATCGCATCAATGCCTTGAGAAACCTTAGGAAGACCGGTAGAATAAAATCCATGGTAATGTGCTCCCACTTCCATTCGGAATTTCAAGTGGTTGCAATGGACCTTTTGTACTTGATGCTCCGCTTTAACTCGTTGACAAGTTAGACACCTTGAGATAAACAAATATATCTCTCTCTTTATATTGCTCCACCAAAATGTATATGATTTAATATCATGATATATTTTGGTACTCCTGTGATGGATTGCAAATGGTGTGTTGTGTGCCTCCATCATGATATTATACTTTAACTCGTGGTCGTTAGGAACACAAAGTCCGGAGTTGACTCAAGTATTCCTTCTTCATCGATTCTTGCTTCCTAAGATAGCACCTTCTTGCACTTTCTTCCTCATACGCATCACCTCCAGTGTCAGTAGCTTGAGCGACTTTTAACTTTATCAATTAAAGTCGGTTCTACTCAGTATACTCGCTTATCATCACACGCGTCCCCTCGAGTCTTTAATTCTATCTCCATCCTTTGCAAGTCACACAAAATGGGCCTTTGCATTGACAATATCGCACTCAGATTTGCATATGATTTTTACTCAATGCGCCGCCTACCACGCTCGCTTTTCGTGATGGTATTGATGGTATGATCATAATCTTTCAATGCCTCAAGCCAACGTCGTTGTCGCATGTTGAGTTCCTTTTGAGTGAAGAAATATTTGAGGCTTTTATGATCCGTAAAGATCTCCACTTTCTCCCCATACAAGTAATGCCTCCAAATTTTAAGTGCAAAGATAATAAATGCTAACTCTAGATCATGAGTAGGATAATTCCTCTCATATTCTTTGAGTTGTCATGAGGCATAAAGCTATTACTTTTCCATGTTGCATGAGAACACATCCCAACCCTTTGCTCAAGCATCATCAGAGATGACAAATCCCTCCGAGCCGGATGGTATTGTCGTAATGTGTCAAATAAGTCTCCTCTTGAGTTCTTGAAAACTCTTCTCACATTCTTCGCTTCCAACCGAACTTTGTATCTTTCCGAGTCACCGAAGTCAATGGAATAGCGATTCGAGAAAATCCTTCCACGAATCTCCGATAATAACCAAATAAACCGAGAAAGCTACGTATTTTGGCCATCGATTTAGGTTGTTCCCACTTTGAATAGCTTCAATCTTTCTTTGGTCAATGATATTCCATGACTTGATACCACGTGCCCAAGAAATGCTACTTCTTCAAGCCGTAACTCGCATTTCTTCAACTTGGCATAAAGCTTATATTCACGGTTTTTTGAGTGTCGACCTCAAGTGTTGCTCATGATCTTCACGGCTTTTGGAATAAATAAGGATGTCATCAATAAAGACGACCACAAAGTGATCTAAATATTCCTTGAATACTCGGTTCATCATATCCATGAAGGCAAAGCGGGGAGCATTAGTCAATCCAAAGGACATGACTAGGAATTCATAATGCCCATACCGAGTTCTTAAAAGCCGCCTTTGGAATGTCACGGTTCTAATCTTCAATTGGTGATATCCTAACGAAGATTAATCTTTGAAAAGAATTTGGCTCTCGCAATCGGGTCAAACAGTCATCAATACGTGGCAATGGATACCTATTTTGATGGTGACGTGATTCAACTCCCGATAATCAATACAAAGTCGCATACTCCCATCTTTCTTCTTCACGAATAGAACAGAGCACCCCAAGGAGAAGTACTAGACGAATAAAGCCAATGTCTAACAATTCCTGCGCATTGGGTCTTTAACTCCCGAAGTTCAATAGAGCCATTCGATATGGGGCTTTGGAAATAGGTTTTGTACCGGGTTCAAGGTCGATACAAAATTCAATTTCACGCCTGGGGTAGGCCAGAAGTTCTTCTGGAATACGCCAGAAATTTATTAACAATAGGAATATCGCTTAAAACCGATTTATTTTTATTTAAATTGCGATATGAGCCAAGAAAGCTTGACATCCGCTTTTCAATAAACGAATAGCTTTATGGCTTGAGATGACCGTGATTGATTTTAATGGTTTGATCGTTTGAATTCGCATAATAGGTTGATTAGGAATATGAAAGCTAACAACCTTACGAAAAACAATCAATTTTTGCATGATAAGTAGTTAACCAATCAATCCCTAGAATCACGCCAAATGCAAGTATTTTAATGAAATAAGATCGACGGTAATGTGAGGGTACCGATTTGAACCAAACAAGACTTATAAACAAAGGATGTAATGAAGGTTTCTCCCAACGGAGTTTCCACAGATAAGTCAAAGTCTAATTTCTCCTGAGTCAAATTTAATCGATGAGCGCAAGTAGGAGAAATAAAAGAATGGGTAGAACCTGTGATCAAATAAAGTATAGACTTCATTAGAGTTTATGATAAGCTTACCCGTGATGACCTCATTCGGATTCCTCGCTCTTTGGGAGGTCACAACAAATGCTCTCCTCAGACTACTGGGTTTGAATTTTCCGAGATGGCCTTTGGTGCCTCCATCCTAGTTTGAATTTGTCTTCTGTGAACGACAAAATCGAGCTAAGTGACCTTCTTTCCACAATTATAACATGCTTTGACTACATGACGCAGCTTTGATCGATGTGTCCCTCTCCTCCGCATTTGAAGCATATGATAGGTGGTCTTTCTCCTTCCTTAACAATGGGTGCTTTGGTCCGACGCTCTTTCCATCATTGTTGAATCTCCTTTTCTTGAAATGTCCATTCTTATTGTTTTGGCCTCGATTACCACCGGTGGTTACCATATCCGCCCGTTGATTCCCTCCACGCTTGTTGTCACCGCCTCGATGACTATTCTCACCGGTATTATAATTTTGCTTACGCTTCTTTTTAGTTAAGTTGACTCATTATCGCTACTTCCACTAATCGAGCCCTATTTACAACATCTCGAATACAAACACGCTTTATGAGAAATAAGATGTTGACGTATCTCCCGCTTCAAACCTCTTAAAACATTCGCGCCATTCTCTCTTCATTATCCACCAAGTGGGACGAACCGTGATAACTCCGCAAATTTTGCCTCGTATCATGACACGGCCATATTGTTTTGTTCCAACTTGATAAACTCCACCTCCTTCATGTGGCGAATACTTTCGTGAAAGTATTTGTCGTTGAATGTACCTCCCCGAACTTCTCCCAAGATATCTTCAAGACAAATTGGTTGAGTACGCTTTTATCGATTCCCACCAAGAATCCGCCTCCTCCACAAGAACATAAAGGCGCAAGAAGGGAACCTTTTGCTCATCGGAGCATCCCAAGACATCAAATATCTTGGTAATCATTTATCCATGCTTCCGCCGTAAGTGGTTTTGGTCTCCCTTAAACTCCGGTGGTCCCAGCTCCTTAAATTGTTTAGCGGTGACCACCGAGAGTTTTCCGTGTTTCAGCCACGCTTTGGACAGAGTCGCTTCTTGCTCATTGCCAGCATAAATTGCATAAAGCCTCTGAACATTTGATCATTCGTCATTTGGTCGGTTGTTGTTGTTTGCATGAGGATTGTCGCCTTCCGATGCACATTATCCTCGATTATTGATATGTGGTGAATCAACAATCGCTCATGCTCCATCATATTCTCAACATTCTCGGATGTCATTTTCGACATCGCCACAAAACAAAAGGTTAATTGACATGTAACAAATTATCCCTATCTTCCCACCAACCAATAAAATATCACATAAACTTAGGTAGGTCATACTAGCGAAGGTATTCCCCTCTCCCCCTCCTAGTACTATTCTCACATCTTAGCCGGATCATATCCCTAAGCTCGATATCAATCATGACGCCCCAAAATTAGGTATACATCACCCATCTTGGGTCGACACTTACATGGTATGAATTTTAAAAATCTTATTAACATAACCGCCGATTGCATACCTACGCTTATGTTAATAAGTTGTTTTTAAATTCGCACTATGTAAGTGTCGACCCAAGATGGGTGATGTATACCTAATTTTGGGGGCATCACACGCCGCCTACCACGTTCGCTTTTCGTGATGGCATGGTCGTAACATGTCTTTAAATGAGTCTCCTCTTGAGTTCTTCAAGCTCTTCCCACATTCCTCGCTTCCATTCGAATTTTGTATCTCTACGAGTCACCAAGATAATGGAATAGCGATTCGAGAATATCCTTCAACGAATCTCCGATAATAACCAACTAAGCCTAGAAAGCTACGATTTCGATTCATCGACTTAGGTTGCTCTCAATCGTGACTCATATCCCAATCTTGGATAAAGCACGTCACAATGACACCTATCGCTTTACTATCGCATCTAATACGACGCCCCCTATAGAGAGTCTCGCTTAGGTGAATTCCACAAAGGAAGTCACAAGATAAAGGCTCAGGAACCAAATTCTATAGTTGAATTTTTAACTCCTGAAGTTCAATAGGAGCCATTCGATATGAGATTTTAGAAATGAGTTTTGTACCGGGTTCAAATTTGATACAAAATTTAATATCAGGCTTTAGGAGTAAGCCAAGAAATTCTTCAGGAAATACGTCAGGAAAAATCAATAACAACAAGAATATTATTCAAATCTGACGTGTCTTTATTCAAATCCATAACATGGATTAAGAAAACTTGACATCCGTAATAAACGAATGACTTCATGGCTTGATATGAAAATGTTTGATTACAATGGTTTGATTGTTTGAATTCGAATAACAGGTTGCTTAGGAATATGAAAACTAACAACCTTACAAAAGCAATCAATTTGGCATGATGAGTAGTTAACCTTAAAATCACATCAAAAGCAAATATCTCTATAGAAATAAGGTTAACGGGTAATGTGATAGTGCCAACTCGAATCAAACAAGATTTCTAAACAACAGATGTAATGAAAGTTTCTCCTAACTGATTCTCCATAAATAGGTCAAAGTCTAATTTCTCCGTAGTCAAGTTCAAACGCTGAGCGCAAGCAAGAGAGATAAAAGAATGGGTAGAACCCAGATCTAGTAAGGTATAAATTTCAAGAATTTATAATTAACTAACCCGTGCTAACTTCGCTCGGCTTCCTCGCATTTTGACCGGCCACGACAAACGCTTCTTCCAAGAACCGCTGACTTTGACTTTTCTCGGGACATCCTTTTGAGTCACCATTCACGCCAGACTGGTTTTCGATATCGCATAATCTCGAGCGATATGTCCTTCTTTTCCACAATTATAGCATACCTTGGAAGGCTTTGAACAGGTTTGACCTTATATGTCCCTCCTCTCCACATCTCAGTAGCATCTAACCGGCGATCGTTCTCTTCCCTAGAATTTGTTGATAGTCTTGATGTTCTTTGTAACGCCTTCCGTCATCGTTAAATCTTCTTTTTTAGATTGACATCTCTTTCCATAATATCAACGCGTCGTGCGCCTTTTACCCATGCATCACTCATTCTCACTGCTCGCTTATTTCTTCTTTCACTTTCGATTCCACTTTTATCATCTTATACTCGCCAAAAAGAGTGCTTCGCTCAAGCATCACGATCGGGTAACACAAGCTTGAATCGTTGCATCCTTTTGCTCCACGATCGCCTCGCAATTCTTTAGCCTCGCTTCTTCTAACTCATGAATACGATTTTGCAATTCTATATTTCGATCATAAAATACCTCTAATAAACTCTCTTCGTGTACCTCTTCTTCCTCTTCTTCCTCACTCTCACTGCTACCTCTCATGATTATCTCTAAAACTAACTATCAATTCTTCACTCACCACATGGATATCTCTAATTCCTTCTTCTTCCGACATCACATTATCCCGGTTTGGCGATTAGAGGTGTCTCCACGATCTCATTCACTCCATTGTTAACGCTCTCAAAGCAGCCCATTCTAAAAACTATCATAAAACAAGGGTTAATTAAATAAATTAACAAATCACATAATACCCTATAATACGACTCAACCAACAAATAAGCTTAGGTAGGACACACTAGCGAAGGATTTACTCGCCTCTCCTCCTAGTTTTATTCCCCGATCTCCGCCAGAGATCATATCCTAAGCTCGATACCAACCGCGACGCCCCAAAATAGGTATACACCACACCCATTCTCGAGTCGCCAAATTCATGGTACGTAAACAACTACAACTTTATTATTACAACAAGAAATCGTGAGTTTAAATACAAATATTATCTTTTAGACAATATCTATACTCAAATAAATCCCCATCACATTTATTGATACATTATTTTACAAAATGGTGAGGACTACTAAACAACTCTCTCTAGAACCTTCATTCCATACCCCCCGACTAGTACTTCGCTACATTCTCGCCTCCCGAGAAGAAAAATGGAACAACAAGGAAAAGGGTGAGCTCAACTAGCCCAAAGAAAGAATACTATGACTAAGATAATATACAACAAATTATCGTTAGTCTCCAACAGGAAAAATCTGATGAATCACAATAGAGAACAAGTTTCAGATCAATATTTGCAATGAAAATAATAATTCATAGAAGAGTTACGTAGAGAATGAAATCTACTATAATCTATGAATTTAATAAATCCATCATCAATATTTTATCCTCAGTAACATCAATCAATATTCATCTCAAATCAAATATTCATCTTTGCACTACGTGCCAAAGATATTCATCAATCCATCATGTTCATCTCAACACTGCTCATCTTTGCACTAAAGGCCAAAGATATTCATCGCCGGCCATGTTCATTTAAACACCGCTCATCTTTGCACTACAGCCAAAGATATTCTTCAGAATCATTCATCTTTTGCACTACAGCCAAAGATATTCAATAATATCATCATTTAAGATTGAGGATGATGAAAATATTTTTAAGAAACGAATCCAAAGAAACAAAATGACAAGGATTAAGGATTAAGGATTCGTACTTTGTTTTATCCATGTCCAACAATACCTCAAAAATAATCATAGTGGTGTAAAATTCAAGAATGATCAAAACATGGATACAATCAAAGCTAGTATCCAAAATAGATATTTTGGACTAAAAGAAGAAATTTTATTTTTCGATGAATAGTGCCAGATATCGTGAATAGTGTCAGATATCGTGAATAAAGGCCGTATACGTGAATAGTAACTCTGACACCAAAAGATAGAAATTCCACAAAAAAACATTTTCACGCTTTCATGAAATAGTACTCGTGAATAGTAACTCGTGAATAATAACTCATGAATAGTAACTCTCACATGAAAAAGTTTCAAATTTGATAAAAGTTCCAACTAATATTTCAAAGATAATGATATTGAAGAAATAATATCATTTGAGAAGAAAATAACATCCCTTACCTCAAAGAATCAAGATTTCTAAGGAAAGGCTCAAGTGATGTTTGAATGAAACTTGTACTTTGACAAAGAACTCTCAAAGTATCTAAATACTCACAAAATACGCTCAATAATATAGAGAGAGAAAGAGAGAAAACTTTGTTTCGTGTGATTTTCAATTCTAACTTAGCCCTCTATTTATAGAAAATGTTAGCCCACCAAGCGCACTTGACATTCGCTACTGATGGTTTTACTCGCTACTATTGCCACCCACCACATTTGAAATAAAATTCAGCACATTTCTTCACCAACCACAAGTGGGGCCCACTCAATTCTAGAATTTTCTACCAAAATCAATTATAAACCTAATTTCCTAATCGACACCTCTTAAAATTCATAAAAAATCATTCGTAAATTTTTAACGGTTCAAAATTTGTGGACATATACTCAACTTATGTATGTATAACATACCCAAAAATTACCACAATCCAACTATTTGATTAAAAATTATAACTCACACAATAAAGTCAGTAATAACACCGATTTGATCTTTTAATACCTCCAATCCGACAAAATACAAATAAAACATCTCAAAGATTAATTCCTTCATTAATAACCACATAAATAAATCCATCATTTATATTCATATAAAATAAATATTTCCTTATCATATGAATCAATAATTAATTATTCACAAATAATATTACGTAATCACATTTATGACAACCAGTCGCTCCTGTGAAAGAGGGGCTTTCAATAAGGATCTCTCCTCATCGGGCGCCGCAATTAGGTGACCAAACCTCTCCTTAGATGTAACTTTCTAGACATTGCCAATAATGTTATCTAATAATATTATTCAAATAATATGAATTATTGATCCGATAATGGGAAATATCGTGCGAAGGACAATTATTGAAACAATAATAATATAAAATATCAACGCAACAATTATCAATCAATAAAATAAAATATCAAGCAAGAATTCACCGTGAAAATTTATCGAGTAGTGCCTTCTTACGTAAGGATCAATAATTCAACAATACTTGTAAATACCGTAATACTCTTGTGCAACCACGCCAGACATCGTATTTTAACCACCGGTATTCCAATGCCTTAATCTGTAAATAACTACGCCAAGTTATTTATAACCACCCAAACTTTGTCGCTTTCCTCATCCAATCGCTTTCCACATGGGCCCACACATTGGTCACTTCCGTCGCATTTAATATTCCCCGACAAAGATTTAATATTCCACGACCAAACGAATATTCCCCGACAAAAATGAATATTTTATAACCACTTGCTTATTTTGAAATATTTGCGTATTTAACCCTTAACTATCCACATTAATCAAATCAATCCTTACTATTTCAAAATAATAAATAAAGGAAATTCCTTTTTATTTAAAAAAATTTCGGGGTCTTACAAGGGTTCCTCAATTACCAAAGAGGAACTGGATAGTGTTGACCAGACAAAGTCAAGCTGAAAGACTGTAAATCAAGCGCTGACTGGGAGGCAACCCATGAATTTTTTTATATATATTTATATACTTTCCTAGTTTATTTAATAGATATGAATCACATTATATTCCAAAGTTCTATTCTAATCCATGTTGTCTCTCTTCATTGCAGGTATTGGAGGTTCAATGGATAGGAAAATGATTGTTGTCGCCATCGCCACCATCACCTCACGCTTAGTTGATTACAGGGAAGTTCTCTTCTACTTACCACTATATTCTTACAATGAGGACATTGTAATTGCTAAGTTTGGGGGAGTTTAGTTTAGTTCATTATTGCATGTTTAGTTTTATGTTTATGTTATGTTATTTTGCATATGTTGTTAATTTAGTTTAGGTTCATTATGTTTGCATTCATGTAGTACAACTGCATAAGTTGTTGCATAGTAGTATAGTTTGAATAACATTATATTCAGTTTCTTGTTAAAAAAATCAAAAAATCAAAAATATTAGTTAGTTACTATGTTTATTTGCATGAATCAAGTTGTTAGATAGTTTAAGTTTATTTTGGCCAATGATGAAATTTAAATTTAGTAGATAAGTATAGTACTAATTATTAGAGCTTTGACGTGATTTTTTTGTTATGAATTGGATCTTTTTCTGTTTGAAACTGGTATAATCAAGGTTATCACGTTAGAGACAACTATGTTGACTGATTAAGTTTAAATTGATACATAATTGACTTCTTAAGGATAATACTAGTTTGAATGAATGAAAGACATGAAAATGCGGAGATGACTAAATTTAGACAAAAACTTAAGTTTGGGGGAAAATTTTGGGATATATAAGCTTCAAAAAGAAAAAAAAAGAAAAAAAAAATATTAGACGTATAGTACTAATTATACCGTATGAACAAAAAATGATGAAAAAAAAATATCGTGGCTAATCTTGTTTCGGGGCCTTTGTTACTTGAGCAAGTACGCCCGAGGGAGTGTCTTTACACCTAGCGCCCTAAGGCCTTTATGGTCTGGGAGTCGTTGGTCGAAAGCTCGCTAAGGGGTAGCATTGTTAGCCTAATAGAATGAGACATTGCACAGTCATGGTAAAGAAAAAAAATATAATAATAAATAAAAGAAAAAAAACAATAAGACGGGAAAAGAGCAAAAAAGCCCCCGTAATGCAAAGTAAAGCATAAGTATCCCGGATTGGACTCTTGAACTTGGTGGATGTTTGAATTTTGTTGGATTTAGCTTGTTCGTGAATTTTGTGAGTTTTCACTGTATGATGCATTTAAAGAGATCTATTATGTGTTGTATTTATCATTATATCAGTTAGCATGGATGTTGAGAACATACGCACTATATCAGTAATAACAGTTTAAGATTTGATGATTGATTGAGAAATTACTGATGAGATTTGATATGATGTATTATCATGTTTACTTGATTTCGCTGAGGTCGGTTGAATAGACTTGTTTCTATCATTACTGCTGGATTCGTATGCATGTAGATTAGTTGCATTGCATAGCATTGTTGTTTTGTGTTTTTGCTTGAGGACAAGCAAAGGTTTAAGTTTGGAGGTATTTGATAAGTAGGTTTTATACCTACTTATCTGGTATCTGTTACTTGAATTAATTTCTTAATCTCATGTTTCTTAGTTACTTTTCATGCATTTTGTGTTCATTTTGTAGATTGTATGCTTGGGAGCTGAAATAACAAAGAATTGGTATGAAATCGCAAAGAAAAACAAATCGGACATCGTTTGGGCTTTCATGTTCATTTCATGTTTTTGGCTTGGAACTTGGCTTACATTGTAGAGCTTCTTCTTAGCTTTTCGGAACAATCTGAATCATTCCTATCGGAGTTCGAATGCAAGAGTTATGATTTTTGTACCAACGGACGTCGAACTTCACTATTTTTTGTGGCTATTTGCATAGCAGTCACTTCCATCCCAATTTCGACCATCATCCGTTCGTTATTTCTCAATTCTCAAATAATAAAAGTTGTAGAGGTCGTCGATATCTTCGATTTGATAGGTGGCAGGCCTCGTAACTCTTCCCAGATCAAATTTTATGGTCGTTTTTCCAAAAGACGTCAGAGTAGAAAAGGTACCCCCGCCGGGGCGCGCTTTTCCTTCATAAAACACCCGCCGGGGCGGGCATACCAGCTAGAAAATAGGCCCCTAGCCCGCCGAGGCTGGCCTTTTACAACTATAAACCCCTGCCGAGGCGGGGGTACGCCTAGAAAATACGTTTTTTGTGCAAATTTGAGTTCGGGAAGGATTGTTTCGATCCGATTAACTCAAGGACTTCCAAGAGGACTTAAAGACATATAAAGAGACTTATAAAAGGAGGAGAATCACAAGGATTAGAGAGGAGATTAGACTAGAGAGAGGATTCCATTAGATTAGATTAGAGTATATTACATCAAAACACTAGTTCTAATGAGTTTTGGAGATTGAAACAACTTGGAGACCATTGAAGATTCAAAGCAGGAGTGAGGATGGAGCTTCAAATCTACAGACAATAGATTCTATCTTCTCATCTTCTTCTATCTTTGTCTTTTATAGTTTATTCAATTGTGGATTCTTAGTTTTAATTTAATAATCATGAACTAATTCTTTGTTTAAGATTACAATGAATCTTATTGTGTAGTTTATTTTAATATGCTTCGCTATCAATTATTATGTTCTATCGTGAGGATTGTCTATTGTGATTTGGACTTAATTGCTTAAGTGCCTAGCTAACAATTATCGTGATAATCTATATGAACTCGAGAGATGAAGTTTAGATTTAGATCTTATTATAATAGCATGTGTTTGTAATTTCTGCATGGATGGAATTCATGATTCGTGTTTAGGATAGAGATATGTATTTACGCCATATGTAATCTTATAGAGAACTTGTGCTTTAAATCCTTTTTAATTGTAATTCATATAGAGATATAATGGATTGGTTAATTAGGGTGTCTTGCTTAATTCTATCATCTGTGGATTTAAGTGAGTATGGGTATTATGCATCGAGAGGTGGTTTTATCTGCTTTAGTGTTCTTGATTAACAATTCATGATAGAGAATAATTGATGAGAAGTGTGTTAACTTAAATGAAGCAATAAGTAAAGTTGTGATCTTAAATCTCCGTAATCTTAACTTAACTAGTGGAATTTAATAGTAGTTTAATTATATAATTTGAAATTCATTCGTTTAAATAAAAATTGAATTGGTTACGGGTTAGTACTTTGTGATTTTTATTAAACAATTCCTCGTGGGAACGATACTCTACTTTCACTTTATTAGTTGTTGACCACGTATACTTGCGTGTTGTGGATAATTAGATTTTACCCAACAATATCCTCATTGTTTGTCCTTTGCTTGTTCTGTGGCAGGTTTACCATAATCTTTGTATTTCCTTTATCAGGTTCTTCTTCTCTTTAGTTAGCACTATGATCGTAGTCTTCTTTTTAGCACTTGTTGGAGACTCCTTCTGAATGGATTTTCACTTCTCAATCAGCCTTGCCGATAGAGTTGGTGCTTTGATCTTCTACTTGCTTGTAGAGATCATTCAAAGAGTGTTTTCTAACAATCTTCAGGTAGACTGCATTCGTAATCTTGACGGTTCTTACCAGAGAAAGCGATCTATGTATATACTTCAGGTATGCTTCTATTGAGAATCATAGAGTGCTCTACGATTATGCCTTGACTATGTGAACATCTGGTTGACTACAACTTTGGCTCTGATTCTGTAGACTATGATTCTGATAGGTGACGACGTGTAGACTTCATGATTCAGAGTGAAGTCTACGATTCTAGCTCGACAGGCGCTCGGTAAACATCTTCTACGATTCCGAGTATAGTCTACGATTCTTCTTTGATAGACTACGATTCTGCCTTACTTTCTTGGCAAATTAACATGACTTGTGCAGAGCTCTACGATCAGACATGCCTATCTATTACACTTTATAAGATCAACCTAACAAGTTTCATCATTCTATACGTAGTCTTTATACATCATTATCTTTTGAAGGACTTTTACAAAACTCTTTATTCTCATTATATCAACCTAACAAATTTGATCATATCAATATAAGTCCTTGTCCATATTGTCTATCATCTATTAAGGACTTTACAGCTTTAATTAATGCAGACATGTTTACATATTCATTCATTTACTTCACCATCTTCATCATGAAATTATACGAATAAAGGAATAACATTCACATGCATATTTCTAACAATGAGGATCGTAATGTGTCTGAACGACGCGAAGCCGAGAGATTTTTTAGAGTTAATCGCGTAAATTAAAATATAATGCGCGAACGATATGAAATAAGAATTAATATAAACCAATTTGAGCGTCATTAAGTGACTAATTGGTATGTTCTATATTATTGATATATGTAGGTTATTCAAAGAGATATGTACCATAAACAGTAAAGGACGCATAAGGCAAGTTTCTTAAACTTACTCTGATTTGTTTGAGCAAGTTTTTTGACTTCATTCAAATTATTAAATTGAATGCAAGTTTCATGTTTTTGTGAAAATAAATTACATTTATACAAGTAGTTGAGCTATGAATTATTCCGGTTGCCAATATCTGCACTTATGTGCTTTTGTATAAGAAATGTTATGATTTTGAACTGTTTAAGTTGTTATAGTTCTGTTAATGCATGAGTTGTGATATGATTAAGTACATGCTAATTGTTTTAGATAGACACATGTTAAGATGTTTATGAAAACAAACACATGTTGTGTTATGATAAGGATATAGACACTGTTAGTGTCAGAAAGCGTAAGATTTAAGAAATAATAAAGGTAAAAGTCGGTAGGACTGCCTAAATGTTATGGCGTTAACTAAGTTTAAGTTATAAGTGCAGTCACATGTTTTTTAACCGTTGACATGTAGCTAATGAGTAGAACAACTCCTTTGTATGGGCAGTGGATTTTTGATCACTCAGTTCACTATATTGATATATGTTGAACACTTATGATGTATTGTTTTATGTATATGTTGAGAAGGTGATTCTTTTCACATATATGTAATTGTCTAGGCTAAGTTGAGTCTTAGAATCGTTATTTAAGATTTTTGTCCTAAGTAAGTATGAGAAAGATTTATGGTCTTAGGTGATTGTGATTAAGTAAATGTTGATGAAATTTTGGTGGAAGAATTAAGGAGGGTGTTCTCTTAGAATGGCAATGAAGGCGTTCTATGGTAGGAATCTAATTTAATTCTTATTTCTTCAAGCTGCTTCATAACTCTTGTTTGGTTATTTAAGTTTTCAAGTAATGATAAGTTGTTCATAACTTTGATGTTTATTCAACTGTTTTCACTTGTTGGGAAATTAAATGCTTACTCTTGCAAATTCTAATATCATTGCAAACTAAGTTTAAAGCAGATCAAGAATCTAGTCTTTATCTTGGGAGCGTAAAAGATTAGAGATGAAAAATGGTAGTAATATTAGTACAAGTTGTAAATTATATTTTAATATTCAATGATGTAATAAGTTAAGGTCTTTGTACCTGGGTGTAGAAGGTAAGATTCTGCATATGTTTTATAAGAATATTATAATTATTCTTGTGATGTATTAAGATGTTTGTATGATAACACCAGAGTCTAATTTTAATGATAGAGCCGGGATTTGGGGCTATCACAGAATTTCATTGCCATTCTCTGTATTAGCTTTTTTTTAGTTTGGCTCACTCCCTCGAGGATGGATCCACCTCACAAATACTCTCTTATGTTTTGATTCCAAGGTGATCTGGTAGGAGCTATTTCGTTGGATATCTCCCAAATATTGTTTCCATAAATGGGCAAATTTGTGTCATGAATGTGATAGTAGGGGCACCCTTCATTGTTGATATCGTTGACCAACGAGGCTAGTGTAGCCAAAGCTTCAAGAAATCATTTCTATTTTGGGAATATGTATGAAGACGATGTCTTTAAACTATTCCATTGTTGTGTTTCAATCTGGGTACTTCATTCCCACAGGATTTGGTGTTCACTATCCAAAACATTCATATCTAACTACCCACAATAAAGGATCATAGCAATATGTAGCTTATATAACTTAAATAAAAATTCTCCACATTAAAGGGTTACATAGTCTCTCAAACAATCCTCGGTTGTTCGACCTTTATTACAACATTCATTTCATGAAAATTAAACATATATTAAAATAAGTCTCATCACATAAACTAGATCAAATAAATATAACAAGTCTTCATCACTTGTTCATCTTGCCTTTGCCCTTACTAGTGGACGACTCATCGGATCTTTCAACCTTAGCTGCAATGTTTTTATGCAAGAGTGAGCAAACAATTGCTCACTAGTATAACCACATTAATAATAACATGAGAATAATTAATGAATATTGAATAGGGGAAAGCTCGGCTTTTGAATCAAGATTAGAAAACAAAATCAAAAGTACTTCTGAGGGTCACAAGACCATGATCTATGTCCTAGGTTATCAAGTATCTATACTTAAACCTTTAACAGTCGTTAGACTATATAGACCTTTCTTCTAGTACTCAGAGGGACACCATGTATTGTGCACAAACATCTTAACGTTATTGCTTAATAATCCCCTATAACAGGGTTGTTCATCTCAGCTTTAACATTAGAGTTCGCACCAAAGGAAGTTTGGTTCGGATTGACTTCAATATCATTTCTAGAATTTTAAAACTCTCATTAACTATGGACTAGTCAAATCAATAAGGGTTTACTAGTCCTTTGTATGGGCAGTGGATTTTTGATCACTCAGTTCACTATATTGATATATGTTGAACACTTATGATGTATTGTTTTATGTATATGTTGAGAAGGTGATTCTTTTCACATATATGTAATTGTCTAGGCTAAGTTGAGTCTTAGAATCGTTATTTAAGATTTTTGTCCTAAGTAACTATGAGAAGACAGATGGTCTTAGGTGATTGTGATTAAGTAAATGTTGATGAAATTTTGGTGGAAGAATTAAGGAGGGTGTTCTCTTAGAATGGTAATGAAGGCGTTCTATGGTAGGAATCTAATTTAATTCTTATTTCTTCAAGCTGCTTCATAACTCTTGTTTGGTTATTTAAGTTTTCAAGTAATGATAAGTTGTTCATAACTTTGATGTTTATTCAACTGTTTTCACTTGTTGGGAAATTAAATGCTTACTCTTGCAAATTCTAATATCATTATCTGACTAAGCTTAAAGCAGATCAAGAATCTAATCTTGCATCTTGAGCGTAAAAGATTAGAGATGAAAAATGGTAGTAATATTAGTACAAGTTGTAAATTATATTTTAATATTCAATGATGTAATAAGTTAAGGTCTTTGTACCTGGGTGTAGAAGGTAAGATTCTGCATATGTTTTATAAGAATATTATAATTATTCTTGTGATGTATTAAGATGTTTGTATGATAACACCAGAGTCTAATTTTAATGATAGAGCCGGGATTTGGGGCTGTCACAGAATTTCATTGCAATCCTCTGTATTAGCTTTTTTTTAGTTTGGCTCACTCCCTCGAGGATGGATCCACCTCACAAATACTCTCTTATGTTTTGATTCCAAGGTGATCTGGTAGGAGCTATTTCGTTGGATATCTCCCAAATATTGTTTCCATAAATGGGCAAATTTGTGTCATGAATGTGATAGTAGGGCACCCTTCATTGTTGATACGTTGACCAACGAGGCTAGTGTAGCCAAAGCTTCATGAAATCATTTCTATTTTGGGAATATGTATGAAGACGATGTCTTTAAACTATTCCATTGTGAGACAACAAATCTGGGTACTTCATTCCCACGAGATTTGGTGTTCACTATCCAAAACATTCATATCTAACTACCCACAATAAAGGATCATAGCAATATATGTAGCTTATATAACTTAAATAAAATTCTCCACATTAAAGGGTTACATAGTCTCAAAACAATCCTCGTTTATTCGACCTTTATTACAACATTCATTTGCGAAAATTAAACATATATTAAAATAAGTCTCATCACATAAACTAGATCAAATAAATATAACAAGTCTTCATCACTTGTTCATCTTGCCTTTGCCCTTACTAGTGGACGACTCATCGGATCTTTCAACCTTAGCTGCAATGTTTTTATGCAAGAGTGAGCAAACAATTGCTCACTAGTATAACCACATTAATAATAACATGAGAATAATTAATGAATATTGAATAGGGGAAAGCTCGGCTTTTGAATCAAGATTAGAAAACAAAATCAAAAGTACTTCTGAGGGTCACAAGACCATGATCTATGTCCTAGGTTATCAAGTATCTATACTTAAACCTTTAACAGTCGTTAGACTATATAGACCTTTCTTCTAGTACTCAGAGGGACACCATGTATTGTGCACAAACATCTTAACGTTATTGCTTAATAATCCCCTATAACAGGGTTGTTCATCTCAGCTTTAACATTAGAGTTCGCACCAAAGGAAGTTTGGTTTGATTGACTTCAATATCATTTCTAGAATTTTAAAACTCATTAACTATGGACTAGTCAAATCAATAAGGGTTTACTAGTCCTTTGTATAAGCGAAGGGATTTTTGATCACTCGGTTCACTATATTGATATATGTTGAACACTTATGATGTATTGTTTTATGTATATGTTGAGAAGGTGATTCTTTTCACATATATGTAATTGTCTGAAGCTAAGTTGAGTCTTAGAATCGTTATTTAAGATTTTTGTCCTAAGTAACTATGAGAAGACAGATGGTCTTAGGTGATTGTGATTAAGTAAATGTTGATGAAATTTTGGTGGAAGAATTAAGGAGGGTGTTCTCTTAGAATGGTAATGAAGGCGTTCTATGGTAGGAATCTAATTTAATTCTTATTTCTTCAAGCTGCTTCATAACTCTTGTTTGGTTATTTAAGTTTTCAAGTAATGATAAGTTGTTCATAACTTTGATGTTTATTCAACTGTTTTCACTTGTTGGGAAATTAAATGCTTACTCTTGCAAATTCTAATATCATTGCAGCTAAGCGAAAGCAGACTGAAGAATCTAGTACTGTACTGGAGCAGAAAAGATTAGAGATGAAAAATGGTAGTAATATTAGTACAAGTTGTAAATTATATTTTAATATTCAATGATGTAATAAGTTAAGGTCTTTGTACCTGGGTGTAGAAGGTAAGATTCTGCATATGTTTTATAAGAATATTATAATTATTCTTGTGATGTATTAAGATGTTTGTATGATAACACCAGAGTCTAATTTTAATGATAGAGCCGGGATTTGGGGCTGTCACAGAATTTCATTGCCATCCTCTGTATTAGCTTTTTTTTAGTTTGGCTCACTCCCTCGAGGATGGATCCACCTCACAAATACTCTCTTATGTTTTGATTCCAAGGTGATCTGGTAGGAGCTATTTCGTTGGATATCTCCCAAATATTGTTTCCATAAATGGGCAAATTTGTGTCATGAATGTGATAGTAGGGGCACCCTTCATTGTTGATACGTTGACCAACGAGGCTAGTGTAGCCAAAGCTTCTGCGAAATCATTTCTATTTTGGGAATATGTATGAAGACGATGTCTTTAAACTATTCCGTTGTGACAGCCCCAAATCTGGGTACTTCATTCCCACAGGATTTGGTGTTCACTATCCAAAACATTCATATCTAACTACCCACAATAAAGGATCATAGCAATATGTAGCTTATATAACTTAAATAAAAATTCTCCACATTAAAGGGTTACATAGTCTCGAAACAATCCCTGGTTGTCTGACCTTTATTACAACATTCATTTGCGAAAATTAAACATATATTAAAATAAGTCTCATCACATAAACTAGATCAAATAAATATAACAAGTCTTCATCACTTGTTCATCTTGCCTTTGCCCTTACTAGTGGACGACTCATCGGATCTTTCAACCTTAGCTGCAATGTTTTTATGCAAGAGTGAGCAAACAATTGCTCACTAGTATAACCACATTAATAATAACATGAGAATAATTAATGAATATTGAATAGGGGAAAGCTCGGCTTTTGAATCAAGATTAGAAAACAAAATCAAAAGTACTTCTGAGGGTCACAAGACCATGATCTATGTCCTAGGTTATCAAGTATCTATACTTAAACCTTTAACAGTCGTTAGACTATATAGACCTTTCTTCTAGTACTCAGAGGGACACCATGTATTGTGCACAAACATCTTAACGTTATTGCTTAATAATCCCCTATAACAGGGTTGTTCATCTCAGCTTTAACATTAGAGTTCGCACCAAAGGAAGTTTGGTTCGGATTGACTTCAATATCATTTCTAGAATTTTAAAACTCTCATTAACTATGGACTAGTCAAATCAATAAGGGTTTACTAGTCCTTCAAGAATTCAATACAACGATATAAGATTGAACAACGATATTTAGAAATCAAAGACTGAACAATAAACATTATATACCCAAAGTATTACTTCCAAAAGAATTAGATTGTCTCAATTGAAATAATGAACTTGAACAACTCAAGCTTTGAGTAACAAGAATCAATAGTTAGAAAACTTGCTCAATATAAGAATAGGGTTTAAGAACTTACCTCATGCGTAAATTAAACAATTATTACTCACGTTCTCCAATTATCCTATATATATGTCATTTAGAATCACAATCTCAATTAGCTACAACACAACCAAGTTACTTAGTTTAACATCCATCTCACTTAACTTACAATATTTAGCTCTAGGTTTAATCATACTAACCACATATCACAAACTGAACACTTCCAATTCTTACCAACATCAAACTCCAATTGTTAACATCTAGCTAAGTCACAATCTTAAAATAATCAAACTTGACATTACAATGTGATTACAATATGTTTTAACAATATATAATATGATTAACATCTTTTTATATTCATTATATTAGGTTGCAATTACATTTTCTAGACTTAAACAATCAAAATCTCATTTTTTGGGCAAATATACAGATCGGTGTTGCAGTGTAGCGCAACACCCGTAAATGTGCACTCGCCACAAGCCCTGTGCTTACGCCGAGGCGCCAGATAGCGTACTCGGTTCTCTGCAGATTAATGATCTAGCAAAACACAACCCAAAAACTCTCAATTCCTTCTATTTAACAGTAAAATAAATATACCCAGACACTACAAATCGTATAGAATCATAACCCAACATACCAAGCTTGATTTTAACCAGATAAACAAATTAATTAACTAATTTAGAGACTCAAAATCAAGGTTCATCGCAATTTCTTCATATTTCAACATGTTTAGCATAATCAATTACAATAAGTTTGTTTTTAACCAAATCAGTTCATTAAACATGCAATTTTTTCGTATCTAAACGTATTAACATAAACAACTCTTAATTTACAAATTATCACATGATTCAACCATCAATTTAGACTCCAAAAGTAACCATTATATATATATATATATATATATATATATATATATATATATTTCATTGTAAACTTAAAACTTCATCCAGACAAGTTATTTCATGGATTTCTAATTTCTGAAATACGTTTCTAGACACATATAACAGATTATACATACTAATTAACATATATAAACCACTTCCTCGCAAATTAAGCACCAAAATCCATTTATAGAGAAAGAAACTTCAAGGAGTAGAGACTAAGAATTTAGAATTAGATTACTACCTTCGATTTCTTGTTTACAAACACTAAGAGACATAAGGCCATAAGCTTGTTTAATTTATTTTAATAATTCATTTATCATATATTTTATTTGTCACACCTTTAAACAATTATATTAATCCTTGCCATTTAATTAAAATTTCCATTATAAATTATAATTTCATTTAACAAATTATTAAATCCCTAATTATTAAATTAAATTAGAATACCATCATTACACAACATTATAATTATTTAAAAATTCGTTTAATTTAGTTATTTAACTTTAATTTAATTAATATAACACACTTAATTAAATTACTCCACCAAATTATTCATCAATTATTTATTTTACTCAATAAATAAATTAACTAGATTTATTAATTCGATAAATATTTTAATTTAAATACAAAATTCTCGATCATTACACCCATCATCTTGATATCCTGGCAATGGTATAGTAGGAGGTGCAACTCTTTAGTGCTGTAAGCCCAGTGGATTGTTTGATGACTAGCTCTGAGTCTCCGAAAACTGTTAACCGTTTGACCCCCATTAACAGAACAAACTTTAATCCTACAAGATATCCTTCGTACTCAGTTGTATTGTTAGAGTTATTGAATTGCGCTTTTAGTTACTATAAATCTTGCTCAAAGAATGGAAATGAGAACCGCCTCGCCTTGACACCTTCAGATTCGTTGTGCCATCGAAGTACAATTTCCAGAATTGACCCATGGCTTGTTGAATTGCCATCACATCATCATCAGGGAAGTATATTTCCATAGGCTCAAAACCTCCTATCAGTGCTGCAGATAGTTGGTCCACAATTCCTTGACATTTGATGGCTTTTGGGTCACATAGAGGATGTCGAACTGTTGATGTGATAACACGAGTTTCGAAAACTATTAAAATAAGAATTTAATATATAAAATTCTTATTGTGAGAAGTAACAAGTTTGAATATATAAAAGCATGTATGTGTTATATAATTATGTGATTTATGTGGTAGATTAAAAATGTATATATGAGTATGAAATATATATATATATATATATATATATATATATATATATATATATGAAAAGGAAGATTTAATAGTGGATTTAACTATTAAATTAATTAGCTTTAGTTAAATACAAAATGGGATATGGAGTTAGATAGAAATTAATCAATTAATATTAATTAATTAAGATTAAATTTAAATTATATAATGTAATACCCGAGGATATTACACTATACAAATTTATGAATAAAATCAAAATTTATTACAAAATATGTTATTTGAATAAATTTTAATCACGTATAATTATAAATATAATGATGTATGTGATATGCGAGACTATTCATGTTGTGGGATAATTTGAAATTGAGAAATGGAGATGAGATGAGAAAATTGATTAGGTTATATTTATTAACCATTTGATGATAAATGTAGTCAAATATTAAGTTTCGTAAGACAATGTAATTGTTAGAGTAATAATTAAACAAGAATTTATTTGATTATAAGTAAAGTGTAATGCTAATGGCAATATATGTGAATACGGCAAGTAAATGTAAATCAAATTATATATTTGATTAATAAATAAATATATGTTATATATATTAAGTAAATTGATTAATAACAATTTATGAGAGGAAATGAGAAAAATGAATTATAAAGCTTAAATAAGTTATTTGAATAATTAAATGGAATAAATATTAATTATATAATTGATTTGTTCCGATTCAAGTATTTATTTTAATCATGAAATTTAAATTCAAAGTTAGTAGAGTAATTTTGATACATGTTGTAAATGTATAATTGTCCAAATTTGAGTAATAGCTGGACTATATGTAATAAAATGTAATAATTAAAGTAAAATATTACATGGGTGTGGTGGTGTATATATATATATATATATATATATATATATATATATATATATATATATATATATTGCAATGTATTATATATTGTATCATTCAAGATGTTCAATCAATACAAGAAAAGTTCATAAATGTAAATTTTAATTTTAATGAGATAAATTTGAATTTTATTGCAAATTAAGAAAAATAATGCACGATAATTAATAAATGATAATGCGTGTGGCGCCCCCAAAATAGGTATACATCACCTATTTTGAGTCGCCAAATACATGGTACAGAATTCAAATACAAACTTGATTAATACAACCGTTGTGTAAAATACGATAAAACATATCTGAGTTTTTACACGAATATTGTCTCATAGACAATATCCAAACTCAAATTCAATATTCATTACATTAATTATCACACTAAATAGCAAGGACTACTAAAACAACAATCTCGGACCGTCACTCCATTCCCCGACTAGTCCCGGCTACGTTCTCATTTCTTGAAGAGAACAATGAAAGCAAAATGGTGAGCTCAACTAGCCCAGTAATAAATATTATGACTAAGATAATGCAGAATAAATTATCGTTAGCCTTCAACAGTGTTAAACTGATAAAATATAATGAACATCAAGTTTAACTGCAGCGGAACAAGCAATCCATTAGAAGAGTCAAGTAGAGCATGATATCTACTATCTTCTATGATTTAAAAAGTTTATCATTAATTTTATTGCAGAGACTCAGCTTAATAAATAATTCACATCATCGAATAATCCCTGGAATACTCCCTGCACTACGGGCCAAGGATATTCATTAGTATCACGTCCACGAATTATCCATGCACTAAGTGCCAAGGATATTCGTGTAATCACCAATGGTCATGATCATGCCAACAACTGTCCACCAATGCACTACGGGCCAATGAGGACTTTTACCACATCAATTGTAACATTATGGTCATTATTATACCGAATAATTCATGGTCATAATCATACCAATCAACAATCCATCTATGCACTACAGGCCAAAGATGACTTTCATCACAATATAAGCATGAGGATGATGACAGTGATATAATAATTCAATTAAATGAAAGCAAAGGATAAATTTTTAAAGATTTATAATTTAATTTATCCAGGATTCAAAAACGTTCAAGAATAATATTGTATCAAAAATGATTTGGACCGAAAAGAAATCAATTTTTTGTCATGAATAGTACCCCAGATAAATAGTGCCCGAGTGAATAGTACCCCATGAATAGTACTTCAGGAATAGTACCCCGTGAATAGTATTCTGGCATGAAAAAGTTAAAACTTATCAAGAATGTTCAGAATAATATTTTTATAAAAAATTAATTGATGAAGCGCAAATTTTAAGGATATTCTACTAATTTCATAGAGTATAGAAGCCAAAACTTAAACAAAATGAGTGTAGAATTCGAAATCTAAAACAAAATAATATTACTTACATACTACAGAGTATGGAAGAAAATATTATTTCTTACGAGTATTGAACAAAAATAATATCCCTTACCTTAAAAAGAGAGTACTTCTTACTGGTAGAGCGATGATATTCTTGAAGAAAACTTTCACTGTTTTCTACACTCAAAGCTTCCTAAAACTCGAAAGAAATACGCTCAATATTATAGAAGAAGAATTCTCTGATTCTGGTGTGATTTTCAATTCTAAACTAATCATCCTATTTATAGGAGAATGGAAAGGATGTTATTTGAATTTAAAAATCATGGACTGCACAGTAGTGCAATAACGTTCGGCTGAAATTTTTTATAATTTACTATGCAGATACTATGCAAATATTATGCATAATAAAATATAATATATTCTATTTTTCATAAAAAACAAAACTTGTTATAATATATATATATATATATATATATTATATACACCCACCATCACACCATCCTTTTTTTTCCTTACAATCATGTGACATCCCCCCTCATTTTCCATCTTTCATCCCAGATGTGGGCTCCACCCCACATGTCACTTTCACTCCATCTAGAAGAAAGCACCGGCATAAGCATAAACAAATTGAGTCACATAAAAATAAACGTCGTAAAAGGAAATTTAATCGAGATAATAATAAGCCTAATCAAGATTCTTACTATAAGAAACCCAGGTCAACACACAAATCAACTAAAAAATCAAAGAAATTTGATAAAAGTAAAATTATCTGTCACAATTGTGGGCAGAAAGGGCACTTTAAAAGTGAGTGCAGAGTTAAGCAAAAATTAGCTCAGTTAAACATCTCAGCCGAAGATACTGAACAGTTATTAGAATTAATGAGGATTGAAAATAACAATAGTAATGAAGAAGTTTCAGACATCCAAGAATCTTCTTGTAATAACACCTGTAGTGATGAGTTAAATAGTGATAATGAAGTCACCAGATGTACTGAAAATTGCAGTAATAACTGTTGCAAAAGAATTAATGTAATTACCAAAGATGACGAAGAAAGCTCTTTGTTAATCCATTTAATTAGTAAAATTACTGACCCTGAATTAAAAACTCAATATATGAATCAGTTAAAAGATTTATTAACTAAAGATAAAAAAGTTACTGATAAGATTCTTAGAGTCAAAGAAAAACCCATTTTCAGTCTTAATAAAACACTTGAAAGATTTAAGTCCCCCGTTAAAGAGATTACCCTCCCTGAGTTAAATCAAGAAGTTAATAAACTCAAGAAAGAAATTTCTGGCTTAAAATTAGACGTTTCTAATTTAAGAAAAGAGATTGATAATAAAAAATCAGATCTTCAAGTACACGATTCCTCTTCTAGTGATGAAAGTTATGATGAACCAGAATCGTCAGGTACCAAGGAAGAGCCTGACCTTTGTATTCAAGGTCTTGCCCTTAAGAGAATTAAAGACATTACCATCTAAAAATGGTATATCTCTATTAATTTAGTCTTTGATAAAACTTTCTATGTACAGCTCCCTGCTTTGGTTGATACTGGTGAAGACTTGAACTGTATTCAAGAAGGTCTTATCCCCACTAGGTACTATAGAAAAACTAGTGAAAAACTTAATTCAGCTAATGGTAGTCAAATGGAAATTAAATATAAATTACCTAATGTACATATCTGTCAAGACAGTATGTGTTTTAAAACCTCATTCGTTTTAATTCACAACCTTACAGATAAAATCATCTTAGGTCTTCCTTTTATATATTTATTATACCCATTTACTACTAGTAATAAAGGTTTAAGCTGTGAGCATTTAGGAAAGAAAATTACATTTAAATTCCTAATCAAACCAAAAGAAAGAGATTTAAAATTTATTCAAGAAGAATCAATTTCTAAATCATTGAATCTGTTAAACTGTAAAGTTACCCACCTAAATTTCCTCAAAGAAGAAGTTAGGTATCAACAAGTTGAAGAACAACTTAAGAGTAACAGAGTTCAAGAAAAAATAAATATGTTAAAAGATTATTTAACAAAAAATCTATGTTCTGATTCTCTCAATGCTTTTTGGCATAGGAAGAAGCACACAGTTAGATTACCCTATGCTAAGGAATTAAAAGAACATTTAATTCCCACCAAAGCTAGACCTATTCAAAAGAGTCATGAACAGATAAAGTTATATAAAAAGGAAATTAATGATCTTCTTAGTAAAGGTTTAATTAGATATAGTAAGTCACCGTGGTCTTGCCCAGCCTTCTATGTTAACAACGAAGCTGAGAAAGAGAGAGGAGTCCCTCGTCTAATCATTAATTATAAACCATTAAACAAAGTACTTGAATGGATTAGATACCCTTTGCCCAATAAGGATGATCACCTTAGTAGGTTAAGTGTCTCCACCATCTTTAGTAAATTTGATCTTAAGTCTGGATTCTGGCAAGTTTCTATTCATCCTGATGACAGGTACAAAACAGCATTCACCACTCCGTTCGGACACTACGAATGGAATGTTCAGTCATTTGGACTAAAAAATACACCCAGTGAATTTCAGAATATTCTTAACAATATTTTGAATCCTTTCAGTCATTTTATCATTGTTTATATAGATGATATCCTTGTATTCTCCAAGACTATTTAAGAGCATATTAAGCATTTAAATTCATTTTTCAAAACGGTTAAAACCAATGGTCTTGTTCTTTCACCTTCCAAATATAGTCTATTTCTGACTAAAGTCAGGTTTCTCAGATTAATCCTCTATCATGGACTCACACGGCCAATTGACAGAGCTATTCAATTCGCCAACCGGTTCCCAGATAAGATTAAACGAAAAAACTCACTCTGATTTTCTTGGCTCGCTTAATTATATTGGCAAGTTTTACAAGAATCTCGGAAGAATTGTAAGCCTCTTTTTCAGCACTTACAAAGTAATCCTCCTCCATGGACTGACATTCATACTTCTGTCGTCCAACAAGTTAAAAAATATGTTAAGGTTTTGCCTTGCCTTGGCATCTCTAATTATTTAGCTTTCAAAATAGTTGAAACAGATGCCTCTGACATTAGATTCGATGGCATACTCAAACAAAAGTTAACTCCTACTTTTGATGAACAAATTGTTCATTTCCATTCAGGCGCATGGAACCCTACACAGTTAAAATACAGTACTATTAAAAAAGAAATTTTATCCCTTATCCTATGTATTAAAAAAATTTCAGAGAGATTTACTGAATCAGAAATTTCTAGTTAGGATAGATTGCAAGTCAGCAAAATTCATTCTTGAAAAGGACGTTGAAAACGTCGCCTCTAAGCATTCATTTGCTAGATGGCAAGCTATTCTAAGTATTTTTGATTTTGATATTGAATATATTAAAGGAAGTAACAACTCAGTTCCTGATTTTCTCACACGTGAGTTTATTAACACAGGTACTATTGCAGCAACATGAGTGTGCGAGGAGGTTCATCTTCTTATGGTCGTGGTCGCCCTCCTGGCCCAGTCAATCAGTTAAAGGGAACCGTTGTTCCTCATCCAATTAGTCAAACCACCCACAATAAATTTCAGGTGCTTGGTACAGTCCCCAAGCCCTATTCATCTATTCTAGCCAGTCAACCAGAAGCATTCGATATTTTTGCTAATCAATCGAGGGCAACCTCATCAAAACCTAGTTATCTAGCTTCAGAGTATTGTACTAAATATGATCAACATCTGTTTCATATTGAGTTATCAATGAAGCCCAAAGATGACCTAGTGAAATTAACTGCTCAGTATTTTCCTACTGGATGGCATTTCCTCCCCATGGCTCCTTATAAATCCCTTGTGTATTATAAGGATATCCTTATTGAAACCGAGTCAGTCTTTATTAAACCCATCTATGCCAACGATGATAAATCCAAACTTCTTTATCACTCGTTGTACATTAAGCAAATTCTCAATTTTTCAGATTGGGGTAGTCATCCTTCTGACCTCAAGTCTCTTTCTAATCATTCCAGCCCTTTCTGCTATTATGATTATATGGAAGCCTGGTATAAGATTTTTCTTCACCAAAATGAAGATCACAGTCATTCGTGGTTTGTGCAATTTGACCACAAGTTTAAGAGTCAATTCCCCAAGTGGTTCACCCTTTGGTGGACAAGAATTGGTTTGGATCATGCGATCCTTCCAGAGCCTCTCTTGGCTCAACTTAATCATTTTAGTACTTATAGTAATTATCATCCCAAATATGAGGAAATCCCAGTATTCCTTATATTCTGTAGTAAATATAAAATCCCTTGGATTCTTAAGTGGCAATATGTCATTTTGTCTCCATAGGAAGTCTCTATTTTTCAGCCTCCGTCGTCCATCGGTATCTGGTCGGCTCCTACAGTCATTTCCTCTATTGTCCATGTCTCTCGCCATTTTTATATTAAATGGTGGGATAAATTCGGTGTCGATAGAATTGTTGGCCAAGTTCAAAAAGAATTTCTGGCCACTCCTTTATTGACTCCTCCAGTTACTACGGCCCCTGCCGATACATCTTCCAGTAAAATAGTCACTAAAACAGCTGATAAATCAAAAGAAAAATCAGTTGTTCCTCTAGACCCTATTGAAGTCACTAATGTCTCTAGTTACTCCAACTCTCAGTTAAGGCGTCTTGCAGACGCCATTCATATGAGACTTGAACAGTTTCATGAAGAGTCAGACAAAGCTTCTTCTCAGTCCAGAGGAGAAAATTCTAGTCAAGATCTTGAAGACGAGGATGCTTGTGATCCCTATGGCACGGTCAACCTTCAAGACGCTCAGGATCCCTTCTACTGATCCCCTCAGTTAACCAGCACCTGCTCCGACAGCCTAGTCATCAGCATCTTCTGCTTTTCCACCGAAAGTAGCAATCAGTCAGGCATCTGGCCCCACGGCCGCTTTAGTCAAAAGAGACGTCTGCTTTTCCATCGAAAGCAGATTCTTTTACTTTACTTTACTTTACTTTAGTAAAATGTTTTTTACTTGTACTTTTACTCCAGTCAATGTAATAGTAACTTTGTAAACAGTTCATTTCCTTGTTCTATAAAAGGAAATTGAATTCATTTGGTAAGGCAGACTTAGAAAGACTCAGAGCTCCTTCTCTGAAAAATCTTTAGCCTCTACCGCTGTTTAGCCCTTCTCCACCCCCCTTCTTCTAATGTTCTTTCTCTAGTAAACTTGTAAGTTATTTTATTTTCTGCACTTGTAAATATTTTAAGTTATGATCAATAAAACTATTTTTATTTAGTAATTTAATTGTGTTTGTATGCGCTCCCTTGTTCTTCCCAAAATCATCTCCTTCTTGGGGCGGACAAGTTGTTGAATTTTGTGATATAGCTATTAGCTACCATAGACATGTGATTTAATTTATTAAGAACTTCTTGTTCACTAAATCCATCAATATTCCATTCATATATTTTATTGGATGAAACAGAAAATTGTTTATCTAGATTTCTCTCTTGACTCAGAGATCCCAGGAGTAGGTCTAGAGTACCAATTTCTGGTAATACTTGTGTTATTTACAGTTAATTTGTTTAGCTATTCGTTTAGGTTTGAAGCGGATGAGTGATTAAAGTGCACAGAGGAACTGTCGTTATCATCATCAGATTCCACTTGATCGATAATAGCAATAGTTCTACTTGGACCTGCTTCAGTTTTAAGTTTCTTAAATAACTTATCAATAGACTGAACAAGTTCACTATCTTCATTGGGTAAACCTAAATTGTATCTATTTTCTGGTAATTTAATTAAAGGTTGTTCAATTTTTGAATCAGGTTTCTTAATAATATTTTCTTCAAATTTTTCTTCAATTCTATCTAGCTGTCTTCCTACCGTTGCTAGATATAGATTACTAAAGTTTAATTGTTCAATTATTTTTTTATCATCATTAGTTCCATCAAGGATTTTAAAAGGACTTGCAATAACTAAGGTATTTTTAACTGGAATTAGAACTATTTCTAATGGAGGATGACTAGACGAAATTTTTGATTTGTCTTCTTTAATCCATTGGGTTTTATTAATAACATTACATTTACTTTGATATTGTTCATACCAGTCGTAAAAAGTAACGTTAATTTCTTCATTCTTAATAAATCTTTTCCATCTATTAATTATTTTATCTCTTTCCTTTTCAACAGGGTGATTAGATCTGAATAGATGTCTTTTTCTTTATTAGATTTTGAATTAAAATCTTTTACTAAATTATCCCAATTTAACACAAAATCTTTTTTAATGACTCTTAATTGATTATTAAATGGGGCATTAAAATTAGACTGAGTGGGATACACAGAAGATGCCGGAGAATAAGAACCTTCATCTTCATTAGGATCATTCTGGGTATAACACTGATGACTAACTTGTCCTTGATTAAGGATACCTTTAAGTTTGATATCTCTAACCAAAGGGTTACTAAGTACGTCTGTATCTCTTCTAGTGTGAATAACTGAAGGTGTTGAAGAGCTGGAAATATCTTTGATAATGACTGGAGTTCTAGTGCGTTCAAAACTAATTTTAACAGTTCCATCAGAAAACTGTTTGATGTTTTCTAGATTTAATAAGTTATTAATTATGGGCTATTGCGGTAATTCATTTGGTAAAGTCCATTGACTAGGTAAAGTACTATCCTTCCAGAGAATTGTTCTAGGGATCTGGATATTAGCATCACTAGTTGAACTTTGAATTAAAACTGTTTTATCTTTAGGACTTTTATTAAGAGCATGAACATTCAAGTTTGACTTCATGGTCTTATAATAAATTCTGTAAATCAAAGCAATAGGCTGAGATCCTTCAATCATTTGAGTAATCTCACCAGAAGTTTTAATATTTAATGTTAAAGCTTTTAATAAATTTTGATCACTGAGGCTAAGAGTGAAATCAGGAAAGCAATTGAAATGGATAGGTCCATTATGCAGACTAGATTCCATCGCACCAATCATACTGGAGTAATAATTCAGAAATCTAGCGTCTCTAAGACAAAGGTAGATACATGAATTAATTCCTTTAATGTTAAGTGGTTTAACTGCAACTTTATACCGATTATTTTGAAAATAGGTAAATGGAGGTCCAAATAATAAGCAAAATTTACAACAAATACTTCATAAAAATCCCCAAAATATTTTAACAACATTTATTCATCATTATTATAACTCGCAATATTAACAACCAGATCATTCCCAGGAAAGAGAGGCTTTCCGATAAGGATTTCTTCCTATTGGTGTGCAATTAGGTGACCAATCCCCTTTCCTCGATAGAACTTTCTAGACATCGCCAATATTGCAAATAATAATATGAATAACTTTATCGTCTCAATTATTGATTTAAAAATATAAATATTATGCATATGATAGTGTGACAATAATTGAATCAAATAACGTGAGATATTATGCAGCAATTAATGTAGCAATAATTGAGTATAACTTAGTGACTTCTCACATAAGCATCAATAATCAATACCGTGTGCTACTATGCAACCACGCGTATTAATATATTTTTACAAAATTTATAAATATTACCCACAACTATAACATTATATCAAATTCAGACCATAATATTCAAAAATATATTTTGAGAAACATTAATCTTTATTTATGAAAGTTGGGGTCTTACAACCTTCCCTATTTATGAAATTTCATCCTCAAAATTAGGGTACGTACCTGGTACGTTGAAGAGGTGAGGATACCTCGATTTCATTTCAGATTCTAACTCCCAGGTCATTTATAAGACCCCGAATTTTATGAAATAAAAGTATTCAATTTTTCTATTTAGTAAATAGTTAAATTGATAAAAAGTTAAAGTTAAGGGTGATATGTGAATTTTTTTTTAAATAAGAAAGTGGCTATAAAATACTTATTGTTGTCGGGGAATATTCGTTTGGTCGTGGAATATTCTCATTGTTGTCGAATATTCGTATGTATTAGCCAGACCATTTGTGGGCCCCATAATGTAAATAACTCGTTGGATGAAGAAAACGACAAATTTGAGTTTTTATAAATAACAAGTAATCGTTACCATAACATCATTGGAATACCCGGTGGGTAAAGTAAAGTAATATGTCTGGCGTTGTTGCATAGTAGCACACGGTATTGCACAATATTTTTGAATTATTGATTCTTACGTAAGAAGACACTACTCAATAATTGTTACAAAGAATTCACTTGCTCAATATTTTATTTTATTGATTCAATAATTGCTACGTTGATATTTTATATTATTGTTGTGCAATAATTGTCACTGCACAGTATCTCCATTATCATATCAATAATTTTGTATTTAAATAATATTATTAGAGAGCATTATTGGCAATGTCTACGGAAGTTCTGTCTAGGAAAGGGGGTTGGTCACCTAATTGCACGCCAATAAGGAGAAATCTTTATCGGATAGCCCCCTCTTTCCTGAGAACGGCCTGGTTGTCATAATTGTGATTCTGTAATATTATTTATGAATAATTAATTATTGATTTATATGATAAGGAAATATTTATTTTGTGTGGATATAAATGAAGGAAATAACGCTGAGGTGTTTTATTAGAATTTTGTCGAAATGAAGAACGAAATTTGGAAATTTTCAGAAAATTAGTTTATTACTTAATTTTATAAAATCTATAACTCTTTGTGTATAATGAGTTAGGAGATGAGTCATATATCAAAAGAAAGCCCTGGAAGTAAGCTAATCATAGAAATTTGAATCACCCAAAAACTCATTGTGGATTTTTCATGGTAATTGTTTGTAGGAAACTGGTCCGAAGGACTCATAATTCAAAAAATCAGTGTTCTTGAGATATATTGCGTGAATTATAATTTTTAATCTGATCGTTGTGATTTTTGATATGTTATACATATATAAGTTGAGTATATATCCACAAATTTTGAACTGTTAAAAATTAACGTATGATTTGTTATGAATTTTAAGATGTGATTGATTCAGAAATTGTTGAAGTTTCTGAATTTATAAATAATTTTAGAAATTTCTAGAATTAATGGGCCCCACCTTTGGTTGGTGAAAATGTACTGAAATTATATTTCAAAAGTGATGAGTGGGAATAGTAGCAGGTAAAGCCATCATGTAGCAGGTCAAGTCTGCTTTGGCGTTCTAACATTTTCCTATAAACAGGGTGCTGAGTTAGAATTGAAAATCACACCAAAAACAAGTTTTCTCTCTTTCTCTCTCTATATTATCGAGCGTATTTTGTGAGTATATAGATACTTTATTAGTTGCTATTCAGTGCAAGTTTCCTTCAGCGTCATATTCGATATTCCAAATGTAAGTCTTCGCTTTTTTGAGGTAAGGGATATTGTCATTATTATAGTAAGGGATTGTAAGGGATAGTAAGGGATATTGTCATTATTATAGTAAGGGATTGTAAGGAATAGTAAGGTGTGTTATTTTCTTCATAATGATGTTATTCTTTCAATTACATTATACTGAAATATTGGTATTGATTTTATTGAGGAATTTCTACCTTTTTCATGGCGGGGTTACTATTCACGTATACGGCACTATTCATGTATATGGTACTATTTACGTATATGATATTATTTGCGTATACGGTACTATGTACAAATATGAGTTACTATTCATGAATTACTATTCATGAGTTACTATTCACGAGTTACTATTCACGGGTACTAATTACGACAAACTTGGTTTTTTTTCTGACCAAATTATCGTTGATTTATGAATCTTACTCTTGAAATTAAATGCAGTTGTTGATCATATTGTTTTTATTATCATGTATAACATTTTTATAATTCTGGTGATGAAATTTCTCTTTGACTTAAGTCTAAAGATGGGTAGATTATTAGTATGATCATGACTATGGGTTCTCTTTGGCCATTAGTGCAAAGATGAATTGTTGACTGGTATGATCATGACCATTGAATTTATAATTGAATATCTTTAGCTTAAGTGCAAAGGTGAATTGATCAACTTGGTTATAATTATTGTTTATATAATTTCTGAAATGATTATATATTTCTTTGAGATATTAATATCTTTGGCATGTATTGCAAAGACGACCTGTTGTTGAATATCTTTGGCCTGTAGTGCAAAGATGAACTGTTGACGAATATCTTTGGCCCGTAGTGTAAAGATGAATTTATTAGTATGATTATGAACAGGAACTATGATTTGGTATAACCATGATCTTTGATGTTTCAGGTAAAGACATGTGATGTAAATTATCTTCGTCCTAGATGAGAAGAGGAATTTAGAACCACAATTATGATTATGAGTTATTCATTTGATTGTGAACCAAAACTGTTGATTGATGTTACATGGATAAAACATTATTGGTGGACTGTTAACATGGAGAAGATAATAGACTTTATGGCCTATTTGACTCTTCTAATGGATTGCTCGTTCCGCTGTAACTATGGTTGAAAAGTTTTATCATCTACCATATGTTCTAAATCTCTTATTTATTACTGATGAAAGTTGTTGCTAATTTAATTATCTTTAGTCATGATATTCTTTACTGGGCTAGTTGTGCTCACCCTTTTGCTTCACAATTCCTTTCAGGTAATAAGAGTGTAAATTTGGTGAGCGTGAGTAATGAGGGGATAAAACGGTGGTCTCTAGGTGTGGAGGTTCTCCTAAACAAAGATAGAAAAGTGTGTTGTATTTTATACATCATTTAGTAGTTATATTTGGTGAATCAAATAGGGTGAGGCGAACCCAACGTTGGGAGGGTGTTTTGCCACTATCATACAAGATGTCTAACGACATGCGACTTCGTGTTATTATAAGACAGGGTTATGCACATCCACTTGCTGAGTATATCTACGAGCACTACCTATATAATCTTGGTGTTTGGTTGAAGTATAATTCTCAATTAGAGACAATGGAGATAATGATATGTCAAGAGAAGACTCACCATTGGAAAGAATATGATAGTAATCTTCTCATTTTTCTTTGGGGTCTATTGGGTCAACCAAGGATAATTTTGTGGGCATATGATATCTATCATAACCTAGACGCATGGCCTCCCATGTACGAAGGTTCCTTGAGCATTTTCCAAATATTTTAATTTCTAAAACAATTATTGACTGTACCTTTATATAAGGTGCCATTGTGACGTGCTATCCAAGGTTGGGATGAGAGTCACAGTTGGTATATATTTATATCAAAACTCACAACATATGTGTGGTTGAATTTTGCACGACAATTGTAATAATAAAATTGTAGTTGTTTTTTGTACCATGTATTTGGCGACTCAGAATAGGTTCGATGGATTGGACCTATTTTGGGGGCGTTACATTTGGTATCAGAGCTTAGGGATATGATCTCTGGCGGAGATCCGGGATTAGAACTAGGAAGGGAGAGACGAGTAATATCCTTCGCTAGTGTGTGTCCTACCTAAGCTGAATTTTCTTACTTAAGTTGACAAATTGTGATATGCCAATTAACCTTTCTTTTGAAGTTATATTCTAGATTGATATCTGAAATACAGGAGATGAGCAATGGAGAAATCATGATGATCGAGGAGATAGAATCTGAAATGAAAGCAATGTATTCTCAACTCTTCGAAATACCAGGTACGTAAATTTCAAGGACGAAATTTCATAAGGAGGGGAGATTGTAAGACCACGAATTTTATGAAATAAAATTATTTAATTTTTCTATTTAGTAAATAGTTAAATTGATAAAAAGTTAAAGTTAAGGGTGATATGTGAAATATTTTCAAAATAAGCAAGTGGCTATAAAATACTTATTGTTGTCGGGGAATATTCATTTGGTCCTGGAATATTCTTGTTGTTGGAAATATTCGTATGACGGCGCAGCCGATTGTGGGCCCTATAACAGAATAACTGTCGGATGAATAAAACGACAAATTTGAGTTTTTATAAATAACGGCGTAATCGTTACCGTTAACACTGTTGGAATACCCGGTGGGTAAAGTAAAGTAATACGTGTTGTTGCACAGTAGCACACGGTATTGCACAATATTTTTAAATTATTGATTCTTACGTAAGAAGACACTACTCAATAATTGTTACAGTAATTAATGTTCAATATTTTATTTTATTGATTCAATAATTGCTACGTTAATATTTTATATTATTGTTGTGCAATAATTTTCACTGCACAGTATCTCCATTATCAGATCAATAATTTTGTATTTGAATAATATTATTAGAGAGCATTATTGGCAATGTCTAAGGAAGTTCTATCTAGGAAAGGGGGTTGGTCACCTAATTGCACGCCAATAAGGAGAAATCTTTATCGGATAGCCCCCTCTTTCCTGAGAACGGCCTGGTTGTCATAATTGTGATTCTGTAATATTATTTATGAATAATTAATTATTGATTTATATGATAAGGAAATATTTATTTTGTGTGGATATAAATGAAGGAAATAATGATGAGGTGTTTTATTAGTATTTTGTCGAAATGAAGAACGAAATTTGGAAATTTTCAGAAAATTAGTTTATTACTTGATTTTGTAAAATCTATAACTCTTTGTGTATAATGAGTTAGGAGATGAGCCATATATCAAAAGAAAGCCCTGGAAGTAAGCTAATCATAGAAATTTGAATCACCCAAAAACTCATTGTGGATTTTTCATGGTAATTGTTTGTAGGAAACTGGTCCGAAGGACTCATAATTCGAAAAATCAGTGTTCTTGAGATATATTGCGTGAATTATAATTTTTAATCCGATCGTTGTGATTTTTGATATGTTATACATATATAAGTTGAGTATATGTCCACAAATTTTGAACTGTTAAAAAGTAACGTATGATTTGTTATGAGATTTAAGAGGTGACTGATTCAGAAATTGTTGAAGTTTCTGAATTTATAAATAATTTTAGAAATTTCTAGAATTGGTGGGCCCCACCTTTGTTTGGTGAAAATGTACTGAAATTATATTTCAAAAGTGGTGGGTGGGAATAGTAGCAAGTAAAGCCATCATGTAGCAGGTCAAGTCTGCTTCGGCATTCTAACATTTTCCTATAAATAGAGTGCTGAGTTAGAATTGAAAATCACACCAAAAATAAGTTTTCTCTCTTTCTCTCTCTATATTATCGAGCGTATTTTGTGAGTATTTAGATACTTTATGAGTTGCTATTTAGTGCAAGTTTCCTTAAGCGTCATATTCGATATTCCAGTCAGAAGTACTGCTCTTTTGAGGTAAGGGATATTGTCATTATTATAGTAAGGGATTGTAAGGGATAGTAAGGGATATTGTCATTATTATAGTAAGGGATTGTAAGGGATAGTGAGGGATATTGTCATTATTTGTGTGGATATAAATGAAGGAATTAATGCTGAGGTGTTTTATTATTATTTTATCGAAATGAAGAACGAAATTTGGAAATTTTCAGAAAATTAGTTTATTACTTGATTTTGTAAAATCTATAACTCTTTGTGTATAATGAGTTAGGAGATGAAGACCCCAGATTTTATGAATAAAGATTTAATTTTCTCGAAATAATTTTTTGAATAGTATGGTGTGGATTTGATATAATGTTATAGTTGTGGGTAGTATTTATAAATTTTGCAAAGTATGCAAGTTGTCATATTATATTCGAATTGGTCAGAATATTCTTTTTGTTTGGAGAATATCCGTACGATGGTACAATCATTGGTAGACCCTACAACGGAATTATTGTTTGAATTGAGAAAACGACAAAAATATTTTATGAAAATAAAGTAGAAAGTTTTACCGTTATCTTGTTGAACTACTCGGTAGTAGTAAAAGTACGATGTCTACGCGTGGTTTGCATAAGAAGCACACCAGTATTGATTATTGATGCTTACGTGATAAGTCACTCGGTTTTGTTTTATCGGTATTATTAATGTAATAAAATGTAATACTTTTATAAAGTTATTCTATAAATAGAATATATTATATTCTATTATACATAGTGTTGCATATTGTTTGCATAGTGTTTTGCATAGTAAAATCTTTTTAAATAAAACAAAATACTTTTATAAAGTTATCTGTTTTATTAGACAAAAATTAGAATATATTATATTTTTTATGCATAGTGTTTGTATAGTGCCTACATAGTGTTTGCATAGTAAAATCTTTTATAAAGTTATTCATTTTATTAGATTATAAATACAATATATTATATTTTATTTAAAAGATTTTGCTTTAAATATGGACCGTCAGATTAAAGTAAATCAATCTGGATCGTTCATGAATTAGTTACTATGCAGTCCATTTTTCTATAAATAGAAGCTCATTCATTCATTATTTCTTACGAATTCACTGAACTCTAGAGAGAGAAACTATAGAGAGAAAGAAGAAAATGTTCTGCTACTTCACTACTTCTATATCTAGTACTCTTCTTTCTAAGGTAGGGAATATTATTTGTTGTACTCGTAGGGAGTATTATTTCTTTTGTATTCATGAAGAGAACTTCTGTTATTCCATTCTTTATTATTCATTGGAATGACTCAGTATACGCCAAGTTACCCTATACTTGGTGAAATTCTTCTGTTATTCCATTCTTTATTATTATGTTGGAATAACCTGTCTATGAAAAGTACTGCATACATGGTGAAATTCTTCTAATATTCCATTCTTTATTATTCATTTGGAATATCCTCGTCTGCAGTTTTTTTACGGGACCGGTTCCGTTATTTATTATTCTCATTGGAATATCCTGTCTTGCTGCAATTTTGCACGACCGGTTCCGTTATTATTATTACATTGAATAACTCGCCTATGCTGCGAAGTATCGCATGCACGGTGATTTCTTTTATTATTCCATTCTTTATTATACTCGGTTGGTTAAAGTTTTGACTTCTATACTCCATGAAATTAGTGGAATATCCTTGATATTTAAGCTTCATCCAAAGATCTTTTCATGGAAATATTCTTCTGAGTATTCTTGAATTTTACTCTACAAAGCAGTATCATGTTGACAATTTGGACGTTATCAGTTCCTAAATAAATTAATTCTTGAACTTGTTTTATTGAATTCTTATATCATTGTCATCATCCTCATTTTTATTTTTTTGAAAGTCATCTGTGGCCTGTAGTGCATAGATGGACTTGGTATGATTATGACCAGGGATTATTCGGTGTAATCATGACCGTAATGTTACAAATGATGTGGTAAAAGTCCTCATTGGCCCGTAGTGCATTGATGGACAGTTTTTGGTATGATAATGGCTATGGATTATCTTCAGCCAAGGGTGCAAAGATGAATTGTTTTATGGCATGATCAGGACCGTTGATGAAAACATGATTATCTTTGGCCCGTAGTGCATGGATAATTCGTGGTCATGATACTAAAGAATATCATTGGCCTATAATGCAGGGATGATTTGTTGATGTGGATTATTTATTAAGCTGAGTCTCAGCGATAAAAGTAATGAAAAACATTTTAAATCATAGAAGATAGTAGATTTTATTCTCTACTTGACTCTTCTAATGGATTGCTTGTTCATTGCAGCTTAAACTTGATGTTTGTTATATTGTATCGCTTTAACAACATTGAAGGCTAATGATAATTTATTCTGCATTATCTTAGTCATAATATTTCTTCTTTGGGCTAGTTGAGCTCACCTTTCTTTCATTGTTCTCTCTCAGAAATGAGAACGAAATGGGACTAGTCGGGGAACAGAGGGATGGTCCTAGATGATGTATTAGTAGTCCTCACTATTCTGTGAAATAGTGTAATAATAAATGTAATGAGGACTCCATTGAGTGTGGATATTGTCTAGATGACAATATTTGTATTAAAACTCATACTTTCATGTTGTATATTTAAGTTTGTATTTGAATTACATACGTATTTGGTGACTCAAGATGGGTGATGTATACCTAATTTTGGGGGCGTCACAGTTGGTATCAAAGCTTAGGGATATGATCCCTGGCTTAGATGTGAGATAAGAACTAGGAGGGGAGAGATGGGGAATTCCTTCGCTAGTATGACCTACCTAAGTTTATTTGATATTTAATTGGTCGGTAAGAGTATAGGGATAATATGTGATATGTCAATTAACCCTTGTTTTGTGGCAGTATGTGAAAATGACATCCGAGAATGTTGAGAATAGCAATGGGGCACAGGAGACCGTTGAGTCTCCACAGATCAATAATCAGGACAATGTGCAACAGGATGGCGATAATCCTCCTGTAAACACCAACATTGATCAATTGAGGAACGACGGTACGTTTAGGAGCTTTTTAGAATTCATGCAACATCAGGCGAAGGCGGCTCCTATTCATAATGCATGAGGAAACAATGGCAACCCACGGTTGATCACCGCTATGCAATTCAAGGAGCTAGGACCACCAGAGTTTTTGGGAAAGCCAGAACCCCTTAAGGCAGAGACGTGGTTAAAGCAGATCACCAAGATATTTGATGTCTTGGGATGCCCCGAGGAGCAAAAGGTTCCCTTTGCCACATTTATGTTGCGTGAAGAGGCGACATCGGTGGAATCAGTAAATGCACCCAGACTTACGCACTCAAGATGTCTTGGGGGAAGTTCCAAGAGCTGTTCAATGACAAGTACTTTCCCGAAAGTATTCGTCACATGAAGGAGGTGGAGTTCATCAAGCTGGAGCAAAACAATATGACCGTGTCGTAGTACGAGGCTAAGTTTGTTGAGTTGTCTCGGGTTGCATCCCATTTGGTCGATAATGAGGAGCGAATGACGCGAATGTTTTTAAGAGGTTTGAAACCCAATATAAGTCAATACCTCATTTCTCACAAACTTTGTTTATATTCAGATGTTGTGAATAGGGCTCAGTTATTGGAACGCGATAACGACTCAGCACAACCAAAAGGCAACGACCAACAACATGATAGTAATCGTACCGGTGGCAACGGCCATCGGAACAATGATAACCATCGTGGGGGAAATTATCATGCCATGAATGGTAACCATTTCGGTGGTAGTCATGGCCAAAACAATAAGAATGGATATTTCAAGAAGAGAAGGTTCAACAATGACGTGAAGACGTCGACACCAGCACCCATTTCAAAGGAAGAAGAATGACCACCGGTCGTATATTTCAAATGCGGACAGGAGGGACACATCCGTCCAAACTGTACGCAGCAATCCAAAACGTGTTTTAATTACAGAAGAGAAGGTCACCTAGCTCGATTTTGTCATATGGTGAAGTCAAGTCCAGCTGGGATAGTGATGCCAAAGGAAGTCCCAGACAAGCCAAAGCTAGTAATTTAAGAGAGAGCGTTTTTTTTCGTGACGAGGAACCTGAATAAAATTATCACGGGTATGTTAGTCATAAACTCTTACGAAGTCTATACCGTGTTAGATACCAGTTCTACTCACTCTTTTATTTCACCTAGTTGTGCTCAATGTTTGAAGCTAACTCCGAAAAAGTTAGACTTTGATATATCTGTTTAAACTCAGTTGGGAGAAACATTTGTTACCTCCACTATTTATAAATCTTGTTTAAATCAAATTGACACTTTCACGTTACCCATCGATCATATCTCTTTGAAAATACTTGCCTTGGATGTGATTTTAGGAATCGATTGGTTAGCTACTTATCAAGCTTTTTGTAAGGTTGTTAGCTTTCATACTCCTAACCAACCTGTTATGCAAATTCAAAGTAACCAACCCACTAAAGTCAATCATTGTCATATCAAGCCATACATAAAGAGCCCCGATCCTTTCGTTGTTGACTTTCTTGTGTGGAATGCACCAAAGCCAGACTTTCTATAGGCAACGTCGTGAATGACGGTGGCAAGTTGATAGGTATCAATGTGACGTGCTACCCAAGTCTTGGATGAGAGTCACAGTTTTGAATGATATTTCTATTGTTAATAAATTTATTGACGTATTCTTGAAGACTTCTTAGCCTACCCCTAGAGCGTGAAATCAAATTTTGTATTGACTCCAGTACAAAACCCATTTCTAAAACCCTCAAATATTTCTTTACTTAAAACGAACGTAACATGCGCCAACGACGTTGGCTCGAGTTGTTGAAGATTATGATCGTACCATTCAATACCATCGTGGGAAAGAGAACGTGGTAGCTGATGCGTTGAGTAGAAGATCGTATGCGTTTACGAGTGCGATGTTGTTAACACAAAGACCCATTTCATACGACTTACAAATGATGAAGATAGAGTTAAAGAATCTAGGAACCCACGCGAAGATAACGAATATACGATTAGAATCGACTTTAATCGATAAAGTTAAAGCCGCTCAAGCTACATACTCAGAGCTGATGAATGAAGAAGGTTCAAGAGGGCGTTATTCTAGAAGCAAGAATCGACGAAGAGAGAAAATCTCAACCCTCGATTTAATTGGCCCATTTGAAATCCTCGATCGAGTAAGAACTGTGGACTATAGACTCGTTTTACCGCCAAGTATGTCGCGTGTTCATAACGTATCGATTGTAAGGGATTGTAAGGGATAGTAAGGGATATTGTCATTATTTGTGTGGATATAAATGAAGGAATTAATGCTGAGGTGTTTTATTATTATTTTGTCGAAATGAAGAACGAAATTTGGAAATTTTCAGAAAATTAGTTTATTACTTGATTTTGTAAAATCTATAACTCTTTGTGTATAATGAGTTAGGAGATGAAGACCCCAGATTTTATGAATAAAGATTTAATTTTCTCGAAATAATTTTTTGAATATTATGGTGTGGATTTGATATAATGTTATAGTTGTGGTTAGTATTTATAAATTTTGCAAAGTATGCAAGTTGTCATATTATATTCGACTGGTCGGGGAATATTCTTTTTGTCGGAGAATATCCATACGATGGTACAATCATTGGTGGACCCCACAACGGAATTATTGTCGGACTGAGAAAACGAAAAAAATATTTTATGAAAATAAAGTCGAAAGTTTCACCGTTAATACTGTTGAACTACTCGGTAGTAAAAGTACAGTAATACGCGTGATTGCATAGTAGCACACGGTATTGATTATTGATGCTTATGTGATAAGTCACTCAGTTTTGTTTTATTGGTATTATTAATGTAATAAAACAGAATACTTTTATAAAGTTGTTCTATAAATAGAATATATTATATTCTATTATGCATAGTGTTGCATATTGTTTGCATAGTGTTTTGCATAGTAAAATCTTTTTATATAAAACAGAATACTTTTATAAAGTTATTCTATAAATAGAATATATTATATTCTATTATGCGTAGTGTTTTGCGTAGTAAAAATCTTTTTATATAAAAATGTAATACTTTTATAAAGTTATCTATTTTATTAGACAATAATTAGAATATATTATATTTTTTATGCATAGTGTTTGTATAGTGCCTACGTAGTGTTTGCATAGTAAAATCTTTTATAAAGTTATTCGTTTTATTAGATTATAAATAGAATATATTATATTTTATTTAAAAAATTTTGCTTTAAATATGAACCGTCAGATTAAAGTAAATCAATCTGGATCGTTCATGAATTAGTTACTATGCAGTCCATTTTTCTATAAATAGAAGCTCATTCATTCATTATTTCTTACGAATTCACTGAACTCTAGAGAGAGAAACTATAGAGAGAAAGAAGAAAAGTGTTCTGCTACTTCACTACTTCTATATCTAGTACTCTTCTTTCTAAGGTAGGGAATATTATTTGTTGTACTCGTAGGGAGTATTATTTCTTTTGTATTCATGAAGAGAACTTCTGTTATTCTATTCTTTATTATTCTGTTAGAATAACCTGTATACGCAGGTTACCCTATACTTGGTGAAATTCTACTTTTATTCCATTCTTTATTATTATGTTGGAATAACCTGTCTATGAAAAGTACTACATACATGGTGAAATTCTTCTAATATTCTATTCTTTATTATTCTGTTGGAATATCCTGTCTGTGCGTTTTACGCCGGACCTGGTTCCGTTATTTATTATTCTATTGGAATATCCTGTCGGTGCGAATTTTGCCTGACCTGGTTCCGTTATTATTATTCTCATTGGAATAACTCGCTCATGCTAAGCAATCGCATGCATGGTGATTTCTTTTGTTATTCCATTCTTTATTATACTCAGTTGGTTAAAGTTTTGACTTCTATACTACATGAAATTAGTGGAATATCCTTGATATTTGCGCTTCATCCAGTATCTTTTCATGGAAATATTCTTCTGAGTATTCTTGAATTTTACTCTACAAAGCAGTATCATGTTGACAATTTGGACGTTATCAGTTCCTAAATAAATTAATTCTTGAACTTATTTTATTGAATTCTTATATCATTGTCATCATAACGTATCGATAACGTATATTTGGCTTTTCCTTCATAACGTATCGATTGTAAGGGATTGTAAGGGATAGTAAGGGATATTGTCATTATTTGTGTGGATATAAATGAAGGAATTAATGCTGAGGTGTTTTATTATTATTTTGTCGAAATGAAGAACGAAATTTGGAAATTTTCAGAAAATTATTAAATAAGTGGACAACCCGAACCACATTATTAAATTAGAACTAAACAATATTGCAAAAGATTTAACGTATGAGGAGATATGTGTTAAAATCTTAGATAATAAGGATCGTATTCAACACTCAAAGGTTATACCTCAAGAATTAGAATCTGAAATGAAGTCAAGGTATCCTCACCTCTTGGCATACCGATACGTGTACACGTAAATTTTGAGGGCAAAAATTCATAAGGAGGGAGATTGTGAGACCCCAGATTTTATGAATAAAGATTTAATTTTCTCGAAATAATTTTTTGAATATTATGGTGTGGATTTGATATAATGTTATAGTTGTGGGTAGTATTTATAAATTTTGCAAAGTATGCAAGTTGTCATATTATATTCGACTGGTCGGGAAATATTTTTTTTGTCGGAGAATATCCGTACGACGGTACAATCATTGGTGGACCCCACAACGAAATTATTGTCGGACTGAGAAAACGAAAAAAATATTTTATGAAAATAAAGTCAAAAGTTTTACCGTTAATACTGTTGAACTACTCGGTAGTAAAAGTACAGTAATATGCGTGGTTGCATAGTAGCACACGGTATTGATTATTGATGCTTACGTGATAAGTCACTCAGTTTTGTTTTATTGGTATTATTAATGTAATAAAACAGAATACTTTTATAAAGTTATTCTATAAATAGAATATATTATATTCAATTATGCATAGTGTTAGCATAGTAAAATCTTTTTATATAAAACAAAATACTTTTATAAAGTTATCTGTTTTATTAGATAATAATTAGAATATATTATATTTTATTATGCAGAGTGTTTGCATAGTGCCTGCATAGTGTTTGCATAGTAAAATCTTTTATAAAGTTATTCGTTTTATTAGATTACAAATAGAATATATTATATTTTATTTAAAAGATTTTACTTTAAATATGGACCATCAGATTAAAGTAAATCAATTTGGACCGTTCATGAGTTAGTTACTATGCAGTCCATTTTTCAATAAATAGAAGCTCATTCATTCATTATTTCTTACGAATTCACTGAACTCTAGAGAAAGAAACTATAAAGAGAAAGAAGAAAAGTGTTCTGCTACTTCAATACTTCTATATCCAGTACTCTTCTTTCTAAGGTAGGAAATATTATTTGTTGTACTCGTAGGGAGTATTATTTCTTTTGTATTCATGAAGAGAACTTCATTATTCCATTCTTTATTATTACATTGGAATAACTTTGTATATCTGGCTACCCTATACTTGGTGAAATTCTTCAGTTATTCCATTCTTTATTATTATGTTGGAATAACCTGTCTATGCAAAGTACTGCATACATGGTGAAATTCTTCTAATATTCCATTCTTTATTATTCTGTTGGAATATCATGTATGCATGCGTTTCTGCAGGACCGGTTCTCATTATTTATTATTCTGCATTGAATATCCTGTTTGTGCATTTCTGTGGGACACAGTTACGTTATTTATTATTCTCATTGGAATATCCTCCGCTTGCAAGCAATTTACTTTGACACGGTTCCGTTATTATTATTATTCATTGGAATAACTTTGTCATCTCAGTACCGCATGCACGGTGATTTCTTTTGTTATTCCATTCTTTATTATACTCAGTTGGTTAAAGTTTTGACTTCTATACTCCATGAAATTAGTGGAATATCCTTGATATTTGCGCTTCATCCAGTATCTTTTCATTGAAATATTCTTCTGAGCATTCTTGAATTTTACTCTACAAAGCAGTATTATGTTAACAATTTGGACGTTATCAGTTCCTAAATAAATTAATTCTTGAACTTGTTTTATTGAATTCTTATATCATTGTCATCATCCTCATGTTTATTTTTTTGAAAGTCATCTGTGGCCTGTAGTGCATAGATGGACTTGGTATGATTATGACCAGGGATTATTCGGTGTAATCATGACCGTAATGTTACAAATGATGTGGTAAAAGTCCTCATTGGCCCGTAGTGCATTGATGGACAGTTTTTGGTATGATTATGGCTATGGATTCTCTTCGGCCAAGGGTGCAAAGATGAATTGTTTTATGGCATGATCAGGACCGTTGATGAAAACATGATTATCTTTGGCCCGTAGTGCATGTATAATTCGTGGTCGTGATACTAAAGAATATCCTTGGCCTATAGTGCAGGGATGATTTGTTGATATGGATTATTTATTAAGCTGAGTCTCAGCGATAAAAGTAATGAAAAACATTTTAAATCATAGAAGATAGTAGATTTTATTCTCTACTTGACTCTTCTAATGGATTGCTTGTTTCGCTGCAGTTAAACTTGATGTTTGTTATATTGTATCAGTTTAACATTGTTGAAGGCAAATGATAATTTATTCTGCATTATCTTAGTCATAATATTTCTTACTAGACTAGTTGAGCTCACCCTTTCTTTCATTGTTCTCTTCAGGAAATGAGAACGTAGCTGGGACTAGTCGGGAAACAGAGTGATGGTCCTAGATGGTGTATTAGTAGTCCTCACTATTCTGTGAAATAGTGTAATAATAAATGTAATGAGGACTCCATTGAGTTTGGATATTGTCTAGATGACAATATTTGTATTAAAACTCACAGCTCATGTTGTTTATTTAAGTTTGTATTTGAATTATGTACCATGTATTTGGCGACTCAAGATGGGTGATGTATACCTAATTTTGGGGGCGTCACATGATTCATATATAAAAAGAAAGCCTTGGAAGTAAGCTAATCGTAGAAATTTGAATCACCCAAAAATTCATTGTGGATTTTTCATGGTGACTGTTTGTAGGAAACTAGTCCGAAGGACTCATAATCTGAAAAATCAGTGTTCTTGAGATATATTACGTGAATTATAATTTTTAATCTGACCGTTGGATCGTTGTGATTTTTGGATATGTTATACATATATAAGTTGAGTATATTTCCAAAAATTTTGAACCGTTAAAAATTAACGTATGATTTGTTATGAATTTTAAGAGGTGATTGATTCAAAAATTGTTGAAGTTTCTGAATTTATAAATAATTTTGGAAATTTCTAGAATTGGTGGGCCCCACCTTTGGTTGGTGAAAATGTACTGAAATTCTATTTCAAAAGTGGTGGGTGGGAATAATAGCAGGTAAAGCCAGTAGGTCAAGTTTGCTTCGTCGTTCTAACATTTTCCTATAAATAGGGTGCTGAGTTAGAATTGAAAATCACACCAAAAACAAGTTTTCTCTCTTTCTCTCTATATTATCGAGTGTATTTTGTGAGTATTTAGATACTTTATGAGTTGCTATTCTGTGCAAGTTTCCTTTAGCGTCATATTCGATATTCCAGTCAGAAGTACTGCTCTTTTGAGGTAAGAGATATTGTCATTATTATAGTAAGGGATTGTAAGGGATAGTAAGGGATATTGTCATTATTATAGTAAGTGATTATAAGGGATAGTAAGGGATGTTATTTTCTTCATAATGATTGTGACGCCCCCAAAATAGGTATACAACACCCATTCTGAGTCGTCAAAATACATGGTACAGAAACAACTACAACTTTATTAATACAACATAAAAATTGTGATTTTAAATACAAATATTGTAATCTAGACAATATCAACACTCAAATAAGTCCTCATTACAATTATTAATACACTATTTTTACAGAATAGTGAGGACTATTAGAACCATTTCTAGAACCATCATTCCATACCCCGACTAGTACTCACTACATTCTCGCCTCCTGAGAAGAAAAATGGAACAATAAGGAAAAGGGTGAGCTCAACTAGCCCAGTAAAGAATATTATGACTAAGATAACATAGAACAAATTATTGTTAGTCCTCAACAGGGAAAAATCTAATAGATTACAATAGACAATAAGTTTGAAATCAATATTCGCAGCGGAAATAATAATTCATTAGAAGAGTTAAGTAGAGAATGAAATCTACTATCTTCTATTTATGAATTTAAAAGTTCATTGTCTATCTTTTATCCCTGTAACATCAATCAATATATAACTGAAATCAAATATTCATCTTTGGCATTCATCAGAAATCATTAATCTTTGCACTACAGGCCAAAGATATTCAATTATATCATCATTTAGGACGGAGGATGATGAAAAATATTTTAAAGAAAATGAATCCAGTGAAACAAAAGAATAAATATTAAGGATTAGTATTTCAGCTATTTCATGTCCAAAAATACCTCATAAATAATCATAGTGGAGTAAAATTCAAGAATAATCAAAATATGGATACAATCAAAGCTAGTATCCATAATAGATATTTTGGACGAAAAACAAAAATTTAATTTTTTTGTGAATAGTGTCATATTTGTGAATAGTGTCATATACATGAATAGTGTCGTATACGTGAATAGTAACTCCGACACCAAAAGATAGAAATTCCACAAGAAAATCATCATGCTTCGTGAATAGTACTCCTGAATAGTAACTCGTGAATAGTAACTCATGAATAGTAACTCGTAAATAGTAACTCGTGAATAGTAACTCATGAATAGTAACTCATGAATAGTAACCCCGACATGAAAAGTTCCAAATTTGATAAAAATTCAAACCAATATTTCGGCATAATGATATTGAAGAAATAATATCATTTATGAAGAAAATAACATCCCTTACCTCTAAAAGACAGTACTTCTGACTGGAATACTGGATATAGTGCTGAAGGGAACTTGCACCGTATAACAACACTCAAAGTATCAAAATACTCACAACAATACGCTCAATATATCGAGAGAGAAAGAGAGAGAAAACTTCAGTTTCTGGTGTGATTTTCAATTCTAACCTAAGCACCCTATTTATAGGAAATTGCTTAGAACACCAAAGCAGAAAATTTAATATAATATTAATATATATATATATATATTAATTTTCAAGCCCACCTTTGAAATCAGATCTTAGCATTTCCCACATGCCAATCTTCTAGAAAAAAAGAAAGAAAAACGTTTTTCATAAATAAAATATTTAAAACTTCCAAAAATCAATTATTTCGGAACTTCAATAATTCATAATAAATAGCCCTTTTATCAAACAAATTTGAACCACATGTCCTTTCCATAGGAAATTTCATTCTCTACAACTTTGCAGAAGAAAGTTTTTCCAAATTCCAAACAAAAATTGACCAAAATCCACAAACAGACGATTTTACAGGCTATAATCAAATTTCGGTCAAGAATTGGGGTCCACCGACACACAAAATATGTGTTAATCATTTAATGCCACAAAATACTCTTCCTCCTCATATACTAATATATCCCACATTCATTGTAAAAATATCATCATTATTATATTATAATAATATAATAAAATATTATTTTATCAGAAAAGATAAAATATCAATTTTTAACAATTGTCACTTTATAAATTTTCTCCATCTATATCCACATAAAATCAATATTTTCCTCATCATATAAATCAATAATTAATTATTCACAAATAATATTACGTAATCACAATCATCGACAACCGGCATTCATTCCCGTGAAAGAGGGGCTTTCAATAAGAATTTCACATTCTTCGGGCGCCATGACTAGGTGACCAAACCTCTCCTTAGATGTAACTTTCTAGACATTGCCAATAATGTTATCTAATAATATTATTCAGATAATATGAATTATTGCTTCGATAATGGAAAATATTGTGTAGTGACGATTATTGAAACAACAGTAATATAGAATATCAATGCAACAATTATTGAATCAAAAATAAAATATTGAACAGTAATTACTGTAATAATTATTGAGTAGTGCCTTCTTACGTAAGAATCAATAATTGGTGCAATATCGTGTGCTACTGTGCAACAACGCCATTATCGTGTTTTTAACCACCGGGTATTCCAACAATGTTAATTGAGTAACAACTACGCCAATTATTTATAAACAACTTATACTTGTCGTTTTCTTCATCCAATCACTTTTCGTTATGGGGCCCACACAAGGCTGCGCCGTCGTACGAATATTCCCCGACAGCAAGAATATTCCTCGACCAAACGAATATTCTCCGACAACAATAAGTATTTTATAACCACTTGCTTATTTGAAATATTTGCGCATTTTACCCATAACTAACCACATTAATCAAATCAACCCTTACTATTTCAAAATAATAAATAGAGGAAATTAAATTTCATTTATTAATAATTTGGGGTCTTACAATGATGTTATTCTTTCAATATCATTATACTGAAATATTGGTATGGATTTTATTGAGGAATTTCTACTTTTTTCATGTCGGGGTTACTATTCACGTATACGGCACTATTCATGTATATGACATTATTTACGTATACGGTACTATGTACGAATATGAGTTAATATTCATGAATTACTATTCACGAGTTACTATTCACGAGTACTATTCACGACAAACTTGGTTTCTTTTTCTGACCAAATTATCGTTGATTTATGAATCTTACTCTTGAAATTAAATGCAGTTGTTGATCATATTATTTTTATTATCATATATAACATTTTTATAATCCTGGTGATGAAATTTCTCTTTGACTTAAGTCTAAAGATGGATAGATTATTGGTATGATCGTGACTATGGATTCTCTTTGGCCAGTAGTGCAAAGATGAATTGTTGACTGGTATGATCATGTCCATTGAATTTATAATTGAATATCTTTAGCTTAAGTGCAAAGGTGAATTGATCAACATGGTTATAATTATTATTTATATAAATTCTGAAATGATTATATATTTCTTTGAGATATTAATATCTTTGGCATGTAGTGCAAAGACGATCTGTTGTTGAATATCTTTGGCCCGTAGTGCAAAGATGATCTGTTGTTGAATATCTTTGGCCCGTAGTGCAAAGATGACATGTTGTTGAATATCTTTGGCCTGTAGTGCAAAGATGAACTGTTAATGAATATTTTTGGCCCGTAGTGGAAAGATGAATTTATTAGTATGATTATGAACAGGAACTGTGATTTGGTATAACCATGATCTTTGATGTTTCAGGTAAAGACAGATGATGTAAATTATCTTCGTCTTAGATGAGAAGAGGAATTTAGAACCACAATTATGATTATGAGTTATTCATTTGATTGTGAACCAGAACTGTTGATTGATGTTACAGGGATAAAACAATGTTGGTGGACTGTTAACATGGAGAAGATAATAGATTTTATAGTCTATTTGACTCTTCTAATGGATTGCTCGTTCCGCTGCAACTATGGTTGAAAAGTTTTATCATCTACCATATGTTCTAAATCTCTGATTTATTACTGATAAAGGCTATTGATAATTTAATTATCTTTAGTCATGATATTCTTTACTGGGCTAGTTGTGCTCACCCTTTTGCTTCACAATTCCTTTCGTGTAATAAGAGTGTAATTTGGTTCGAGCGGGCTAACGAGGGAATAGAATCATGGTCTCTAGTCATGGAGGTTCTCCCTAAACAGTATAACAAATTGTGTTGTATTTTATACATCATTTAGTAGTTATATTTGGTGAATCAAATAGTGTGAGGCGAACCCAACGTTGGAAGTGTGTTTTGCCACTATCATACAAGATGTCTAACAACATGTGACTTCGTGTTATTATAAGACAGGATTGTGCACATTCACTTTCTGAGTATATCTACGAGCACTACCTATATAATCTTGGTGTTTGGTTGAAGTATAATTCTCAATTAGAGACAGTGGAGATAATGATATGTCAAGAGAAGACTCACCATTGGAAAGAATATGATAGTAATCTTCTCATTTTTCTTTGGGGTCTATTGGGTCAACCAAGGATAATTCTGTGGGCATATGATATATATCATAACCTAGACGCATGGCCTACCATGTACGAAGGTTTCCTTGAGCATTTTCCAAAAATTTTAATTTCTAAAACAGTTATTGACTGTACCTTTATATAAGGTGCCATTGTGACGTGCTATCCAAGGTTGGGATGAGAGTCACAGTTGGTATATATTTGTATCAAAACTCGCAACATATGTGTCATTGTATTTTACATGACAATTGTAGTAATAAAGTTGTAGTTGTTTTATGTACCATCTATTTGGCGACTCAGAATAGTTGGATGGATTAGACCTATTTTGGGGGCGTTACATCATTTCCTCAACATCGTGGTTTCTCCACAAAACTTTAACTTGAGGTATAACCTTGGAGCGTAGAATATGTTCCTTCTTATCCAAGATTTTAACAGGTACCTCTTCATACGTTAAATCTTCCGCTATTTCGTCCGGTTCTAATTCAATAATGTGGTTTGGGTCTTCCACATATTTACGTAACATTGATATATGAAAAATGTTATGAATACGAGACATACTTAGCGGTAAGGTGAGTCTATTTGCCACAGTTCCTACTCGATCGAGGATTTTGAATGGGCCAATGAATCGAGGATTGATGTGACACCCCCAAAATAGGTATACATCACCCATTCTGAGTCGCCAAATACATGGTACAGAAATAACTACAACTTCATTAATACAATTGTCGTTCAAAATACGACAACGCATAAACTGTGAGTTTAAATACAAATATTATCTTCTAGACAATATCCACACTCAAATAAGTCCTCATTACAATTATTGATACACTATTTTACAAAATAGTGAGGACTACTAAAACAACTGTCTTGAACCATTACTCCACACCCCGACTAGTTCCCGCTATATTCTCATCTCCTGAGAAGAAAAATGGAACAAAAAAGAAAAGGGTGAGCTCAACTAGCCCAGTAAAGAATATTATGACTAAGATAATGTACAACAAATTATACTTAGTCTTCAACAAGGAAAAATCTGATAGAATACAATAGACAACAAGTTTTAGATCAACAACGACAGCGGAAACAACAATTCATTAGAAGAGTTAAGTAGAGAATGAAATCTACTATCATCTATGAATTTAAAAGTCCATCATCGATATTTTATCCTCAGAACATCAATCAATATACATCATAAATCAAAATTCATCTTTGCACTACAGGCCAAAGATATTCACTAGTTGGTCATGTTCATCTAAACACCTGTTCATCTTTGCACTACGGGCCAAAGATATTCATCATAAAATCATTCATCTTTGCACTACGGGCCAAAGATATTGAGTTATATCATCATTTAGGACGGAGGATGATGAAAAATATTTTAAAGAAAACGAATCCAGTGAAACAAAAGAATAAATATTAAGGATTCGTACTTTAAACAATCCAAGTTCAAAAATACTTCATAAATAACCAGAGTGGAATAAAATTCAAGAATGATCAAAACATGGATACAATCAAAGCTAGTATCCATAATAGATATTTTGGACGAAAAACAAAAATTTAATTTTTCTGTGAATAGTGTCGTATTCATGAATAGTGCCGTATACGTGAATAGTACCGTATACGTGAATAGTAACTCCGACACTAAAAAATAGAAATTTCACAAAAGAAATCATCATGCTTCGTGAATAGTACTCTTGAATTGTAACTCGTGAATAGTAACTCATGAATAGTAACCCCAACATAAAAAAGTTCTGAATTTGATAAAAATTTCCAACCAATATTTCGGCATAATGATATTGAAGAAATAATATCATTTTCGAATAAAATAACATCCCTTACCTGGCAAAAATAGTACTTCTGACTGGAATACTGGATATAGTGCTGAAAGAACTTGCACCGTTTAACAATACTCAAAGTACTAAAATACTGACGTTTGATATTATAGAGAGAGAAAGAGAGAGAAATCTATAGTTTCTAGTGTGATTTTCAATTCTAACCTAAGCACCCTATTTATAGGAAATTATTTAGAACACCAAATCAGAAAATTTAATATAATAATATTACATATAAAACAAATTCCTACGCCCACTTTGAAATCTGATTTCAGCCATCTAGCACATGTTAAAGATGTCCACAAACATTTAAAAAACGTTTTTCTTTTAAAACATAAATAAAACTTCCAAAAATCAATTATTTCGGAACCTCGGAACTTCAATAATTCATAATAAATAGCCTTTTTATCAGAAAATTCGAATCTCGCTTTTTTTTATAGGAAATTCAATTCTCTACAACTTTTCAGAAGAAAGTTTTTCCAAATTCTAAACAGAAATTGACCGAAATCCACAAACGGACGATTTTACAGGCTATAATCAAATTTTAGTCAAGAAATGTGTCCACCGACACACAAAACATGTGTTAATCATTTAATGCAACAAAAATACTCTTTCTCCTCATATACTCATATATCCCACATTCATTGTAAAAATATCACCATTATTATATTATAATAATATAATAAAATATTATTTTATCAGAAAAGATAAAATATCAATTTTTAACAATTGTCACTTTAAAAATTTTCTCCATCTATATCCACATAAAATCAATATTTTCCTCATCATATAAATTAATAATTAATTATTCATAAATAATATTACGAATCACATTCATCGATAACCGTGCCGCCTCTAGGAAAGAGGGGCTTTCCAAAGAAGAATTTCTCCTTCTCAAGCGCGCAAATTAGGTGACCAAACCTCTCCTTTGATGTAACTTTCTAGACATTGCCAATAATGCTATCTAATAATATTATTCAAATAATATGAATTATTAATTTGATAATGGAAAATACTTTGTAAAGGACAATTATTAAAACAACAATAATATAAAATATCAACGCAAGAATTTATTGAATCAAAAATAAAATATTGAATAAGAATTACCGTAAAAATTATTGATTAGTGTCTTCTTACGTAAGAATCAATAATTGTGCAATACCGTAGCTTGTCAGATAACAACGCCAGACATCGTGTTTTTAACCACCGGGTATTCCAACAAGATTAATTGTAATAACTACGCCGTTATTTATAAACAACTTATACTTGTAGTTTTCTTCATCCAATCGCTTTCAAGCATGGGGCCCACACAAGGTCACATACGTCATTGCATTTAATATTCCCCAACAAAGAAGAATATTCCATGACCAAATGAATATTCTCCAACAACAATGAGTATTTTATAACCACTTGCTTATTTGAAATATTTTCGCATTTTACCCACATTAATCAAATCAACCCTTACTATTTCAAAATAATAAATAGAGGAATTAAATTTTATTTATTAATAATTTCGGGTCTTACAACCTCCCCTCCTTATGAAATTTAAGTCCTCTAAAATCGACGTGACGATTCTGTGTGTTTCAAAAGATGAGGATACCTCGCTTTCATTTCCGTTTCCAACTCCCAGGTCATTTCCTCAATAGCATGGTTTCTCCACAAAACTTGAACTTGTGGTATGACCTTCGTGCATAGGATATGCTCCTTCCTATCCAAAATCTTGACAGGTACCTCTTCATACGTTAAGTCTTCGGCTATCTCGTCCGGTTCTAACTCAATAACATAGTTCAGGTCGTCCACATATTTACGTAACATCAATACGTGAAAAACGTTATGAACACGCGTCATACTTGGAGGTAAAACGAGTCTATAGGCCACAGTTCCTATTCGATCGAGGATTTCAAATGGACTAATAAATCGAAGGTTTGAGCTTTCCTCACATCGCCGATTCTCGCTTTTGGAATAAAGACTTCTTGCATCTTCTTCTTCATATTCATCAACTCCAAGTCTGTAGCTTGAGCAACATTAAATTTATCTATTAAATTCGATTCTAATCGTATATTCGTTATCTTCATGCAGGTTCTTGGAATCTTTAATTCTATCTCCATCTTCTGTAAGTCATACGAAATGGTTCTTTGTGTTAACAATATCGCACTCGTAAACGCATACGATCTTTTACTCAACGCGTCAGCTACCATGTTCGTTTTTTTTTTCCAGGATGGTATTGAATGGTATGGTCATAATCTTTCAACAGCTCGAGCCAACATCGTTTCCGCTTGTTGAGTTCTTGGAAGCTCTTTTCATATTCCTCGCTCCATTCGAATTTTGTATCTCTACGAGTCAGTTGAGTTTAATGGAGTAGCGATTCGAGAAAATCTTTCCACGAATCTCCTATAATAACCAACTAAGCATAGAAAGCTACGTATTTCAATTACTGACTTAGGTTTCTCTCAACTGTGACTCATATCCCAATCTTGGATAGCACGTCACAATGACACCTATCAGTTTACCACCGTACGAATATGACGTCCCTTACAGAGAGTTTGGTTTCAATGCATTCCACAAAGGAAGTCACCAGATAGAGGCTAAGGTACCAACTCCTGTAGTTAGGTTTTTAACTCCTGAAGCTCAATAGGAGCCATTCTATATGAGATTTTAGAAATGGGTTTTGTACCGGGTTCAAAGTCGATACAAAATTCAATATCACACTCTGGGAGTAGGTCAAGAAATTCTTCAAGAAATACGTCAGGAAATTTACTAACAACAGAAATATCATTCAAATCTGACCTATTTTTGTTCAAGTCCATAACATGGGCTAAGAAAACTTGACATCCATTTTTCAATAAACGAATGACTTTATGGCTTGATATGAAAGTGTTTGACTTCAATGGTTTGGTTGCTTGAATTCGAATAACAGGTTGCTTAGGAATATGAAAACTAATAACCTTACAAAAATAATCAATTTTAGCATGATGAGTGGTTGACCAATCAATCCCTAAGGTCACATCAAATGCAAGAATTTTTAAAGAAATAAGGTCAACAGGTAATGTGATGGTGCCAACTTGGATCAGACAAGATTTATAAACAGCGGATGTAACGAAGGTTTCTCCTAACGGAGTTTCAACAAATAAGTCAAAGTCTAATTTTCTCCAGAGTCAAGTTTAAACGTTGAGTATAAGCAGGAGAGATAAATGAATGGGTAGAACCGGTATCTAATAAGGTATAACTTCGCAAAAATTTATACTTAACTAACCCGTGCTAACTTCGTTCGGGTAACTCGCTTTTTGAGAAGTCACGAAAAACGCTCTTCCAAGAACCGATGACTTTGACTTGTCTGGGACAGCCTTTGGAGTCACCATCCCCGCTGGCCTTAGTTTTGCTACAGGACAATCTCGAGCTATATGACCGTCCTTTCCAAAACAAAAACATACCCTGGAAGTTTGTGAACAGTTTGGACTTATGTGTCCCTCTTCTCCGCATCTGTAGCATTTAACTGGCGGTCTTTCTCCTCCCCTAAAATTCGTTGCTGGTGTTGGTGCTGACGTCATCCTGTCATTGTTAAATCTTCTCTTCTTGAAATTACCACTTGAGTTATTTCTTCTATTACCTTGGCCATGATTACCACTGAAGTGGTTACCATTTCTAGCATGATAATTTCCTCAACGATGGTTATCATTGTTCCGATGACCGTTGCCACTGGTACAATTATCATCGAGTTGTTGGTCATTATTCTTTAGTTGAGTTGACTCATTATCGCGCTCCAATAACTGAGCCCTATTCACAACATCTGAATATAAACAAAGTTTGTGAGAAATGAGGTATTGACGTATTTTGGGTTTCAAACCTCGCGAAACATTCACGTTTCTCTCCTCATTATCAACCAAATGCGATGCAAATCGGGACAACTCTCGCAAACTTAGCTTCGTCTTACGCGACACGCTCATATTGTTTTGCTCCACTTGATGAACTCTACCTCCTTCATGTGACGAATACTTTTGGGAAAGTACTTGTCGTTGAACAATTCTCGAACTTCTCCCAAGACATCTTCAAAGGCGATAAAATTTGAGTACGCGCATTTACGGATTCCCACCAATAATCGCCTCTCCTCGTAATATGAAAGTGGCGAAAAGAACCTTTTGCTCCTCTGAGCATCCCAAGACATCAAATATCTTAGTGATCTGCTTTATCCACGTCTCTCGCCGTAAAGTGGTTCTCGCTTTCCCAAAAACTCGTGGTCCTAACTCCTTGAATCGCTTAGCGGTGACCATCCGTGAGTTGCCGGTGTTTCCACCGCATTTTGAATAGTAGTCTCTCTCGCTTTGGTTTTGCATGAATTCTAGAAAGTTCCTAAACATACCATCGTCATCATCTCGCCAAAGGTGGTGTTCTTCACAGAGGAACATTGCCGTCATTGCTGCATCGCTCTCCTCGTTGGTGAGCAAAAGGTGTCTCCACGGTCTCATTTACTCCACTGTTAACATTCTCAGTCGACATTCTTAAATACTGCCATAAAACAAGGATTAATTAAACAAATTAATAAATCACATAATACCCCTATATTATGACCGACCAACAAATAAGCTTAGGTAGGACACACTAGCAAAGGATTTACTCGTCTCTCCCCTCCTAGTTCTATTCCCCGATCTCCGCCATAGATCATATCCCTAAGCTCTGATACCAACTGTGACGCCCCAAAATAGGTATACATCACACATTCTGAGTCGCCAAATACATGCTACAGAAACAACTACAACTTCCTTAATACAATTATCGTGCAAAATACGACAACACATAAACTGTGAGTTTAAATACAAATATTGTCTTCTAGACAACATCCACACTTTCAAATAAGTCCTCATTACAATTAGTGATACACTATTTTACAAAATAGTGAGGACTACTAAAACAACTGTCTTGAACCATTACTCCACACCCCGACTAGTTCCCGCTATATTCTCGTCTCTTGAGAAGAAAAATGGAACAAAAAGAAAAAGGGTGAGCTCAACTAGCCCAGTAAAGAATATTATGACTAAGGTAATGTACAACAAATTATCCTTAGTCTTCAACAGGAAAAATCTGATAGAATACAATAGATAACAAGTTTTAGATCAACAACTATAGCGGAAACAACAATTCATTATAAGAGTTAAGTAGAGAATGAAATCTACTATCATCTATGAATTTAAAAGTCCATCATCGATATTTTATCCCTGTAACATCAATCAATATACATCATAAATCAAATATTCATCTTTGCACTACAGGCCAAAGATATTCACTATATTTGGTCATGTTCATCTAAACACTGTTCATTTTTGTACTACGGCCAAAGATATTCATCATAAAATCATTCATCTTTGCACTACGGGCCAAAGATATTCAGTTATATCATCATTTAGGACGGAGGATGATGAAAAATATTTTAAAGAAAACGAATCCAGTGAAACAAAAGAATAAATATTAAGGATTCGTACTTTAAACAATCCAAGTTCAAAAATACTTAATAAATAACCAGAGTGGAGTAAAATTCAAGAATGATCAAAACATGAATACAATCAAAGCTAGTATCCATAATTGATATTTTGGACGAAAAACGAAAATTTAATTTTTCTGTGAATTGTGTCGTATTCGTGAATAGTGCCGTATACGTGAATAGTAACTCCGACACTAAAAATATAAATTTCACAAAAGAAATCATCATGCTTCGTGAATAGTACTCGTGAATAGTAACTCGTGAATAGTAACTCATGAATAGTAACTCGTGAATAGTAACTCATGAATAGTAACTCATGAATAGTAACACCAACATGAAAAAGTTCCAAATTTGATAAAAATTTCCAACCAATATTTCGACAGAATGATATTGAAGAAATAATATCAGTTTCGAATAAAATAACATCCCTTACCTTGCAAAAACAGTACTTCTGACTGGAATACTGGATATAGTGCTGAAAGAACTTGCACCGTATAACAATACTCAATGTACTAAAATACTCCCAAAATAAGTTCAATATTATAGAGAGAGAAAGAGAGAGAAATCTTTAGTTTCAGGTGTGATTTTCAATTCTAACCTAAGCACCCTATTTATAGGAAATTGTTTAGAACACCAAAGCAGAAAATTTAATATAATAATATTATATATAAAACAAATTCCTACGCCCACTTTGAAATCTGATTTCAGCCATCTAGCACATGTTAAAGATGTCCACAAACATTTAAAAAACGTTTTTCTTTTAAAACATAAATAAAACTTCCAAAAATCAATTATTTCGGAACTTCGGAACTTCAATAATTCATAATAAATAGCCATTTTATCAGAAAATTCAAATCTCGCAAATTTTTATAGGAAATTCAATTCTCTACAACTTTGCGAAGAAAGTTTTTCAAATTCCAAATGTAAATTTACCAAATCCACAAACCAAGCGATTTTACAAAGCTATAATCAAATTTCACTCAAGAAATAGGTCCACCGACACACAAAACATGTGTTAATCTTTTAATGCAACAAAAATACTCTTTCTCCTCATATACTCATATATCCCACATTCATTGTAAAAATATCACCATTATTATATTATAATAATATATAAAATATTATTTTATCAGAAAAGATAAAATATCAATTTTTAACAATTGTCACTTTAAAAATTTTCTCCATCTATATCCACATAAAATTAATATTTTCCTCATCATATAAATCAATAATTAATTATTCATAAATAATATTACGTAATCACAATATCGATAACTAGCCGCTCCTCTGAAAGAGTTGGATTTCCAATAAGAATTTCTCCTTATCTACGCAATTAATTAGGTGACCAAACCTCTCCTTAGATGTAACTTTCTAGACATTGCCAATAATGCTATCTAATAATATTATTCAAATAATATTAATTATTGATTTGATAATGGAAAATACCGTGCGGATGATAATTATTAAAACAACAATAATATAAAATATCAACGCAACAATTATCAATCAAAAATAAAATATTGAATAAAGAATTACCGTAACAATTATTGAGTAGTGCATTCTTACGTAAGAATCAATAATTGGTGCAATACCGCAAAGCATCATCGTACAACAACGCCAGACATCGTGTTTTTAACCAATTTGGGTATTCCAACAAGATAATTACTGTGAATAACTACTACGCTATTTATATAAACAACTTATACTTGTCGCTTTTCTTCATCCAATCGCTTTTCACATGGGGCCCACATTAAGGTCATACGTCGCATTTAATATTCTCATGCGCAAGAAGAATATTCCACGACCAAACGAATATTCTTCGACAACAATGAGTATTTTATAACCACTTGCTTATTTGAAATATTTGCACATTTTACCCACATTAATCAAATCAACCCTTACTATTTCAAAGTAATAAATAGAGGAATTAAATTTCATTTATTACTAATTTGGGGTCTTACAATTGAGCTTTCCTCTCTTTCCATATATCGTAACTCCTTTCCATAGAGCAACCCATAACAACACATGATCACCAACATTGAATTCCACGTCTTTTCGATGAAGAGCAGCATAACTCTTTTGTCGATCTTGTGAGATTTTTATACGTTGCCGGATCATTTGAATCTTCTCCGTAGTCATACGTACCAATTCTGGTCCCAACAAAGTTACTTCGCCCACCTCGTCGCAGCATACTGGAGAACGACACTTGCGTCCATACAACGCCTCAAATGGAGGAGCCCTAACAATACTTTCTTGATAACTGTTGTTGTAGGAGAATTTCACCAATGGAAAGAACTTGTCCCAACTTCCCTTGAAGTCAAGGTCATAGAGTCTTAATAAATCTTCAAGAGTTTGAATAGTCCTCTCTGACTGCCCGTCCGTTTGAGGATGATATGCCAAACTAAATCGTAAATCAGTGCCCATAGCTTTTTATAAACTAACCCAAAATCGTGAAGTGAATCTTGGGTCTCGATAAAAAACTATGGATACTGGCATACCATGCAGTCTTAAAATCTCATTTATGTTCATACGAGCAAGACGTTCAAGTGAATAGGTTTCTCGTATAGGTAAGAAATGAGCAGACTTGGTCAATCTATCAACAATAACCCAAATTGCATCTATACCTTGAGAAACCTTGGGAAGACCAGTAATGAAATCCATGGTAATGTACTCTCACTTCCATTCTAGAATTTCAAGTGGTTGCAACGGACCTTTTGCCACTTGATGCTCCGCCTTGACTCGTTGACAAGTTAGACACCTTGAGATAAACTCCACGATCTCTCTCTTCATATTGCTCCACCAAAATGTATGTCGAAGATCACAATACATTTTGGTAATCCCAGGATGGATTGCAAACGGTGTGTTGTGCGCCTCCATCATGATTTTATACTTCAAGTCAGAGTCGTTAGGAACACAAAGTCTGGAGTTGACTAGAAGTATTCCTTCTTCATCGATTCTTGCTTCCGGAATAGTACCTTCTTGTACTTTCTTCCTCATACGCATCAGCTCCAGGTCCGTAGCTTGAGCAACTTTAACTTCATTGATTAAAGTCAGTTCTACTCGTATATTTGCCATCATCACATGGGTCCCTGGAGTCTTTAACTCTATCTCCATCATTTGCAAGTCATACAAAATGGACCTTTGCGATGACAATTTTGTACTCGTACCCACATATGATCTTCTACTCAGTGCGTTAGCTGCCACGTTCATTTTTTCATGATGGTATTGAATAGTATGATTGTAATCTTTCAACAGCTCGAGCCAATGTTGTTCTCGCATGTTGAGTTCCTTTTGGGTGAAGAAAAATATTTGAGGCTTTTATGATCCGTATAGATCTCCACCTTCTCCCCATACAGGTAATACCTCCAAATTTTTAGTGCGAAAACGACTGCTGCCAACTCTAGATCATGAGTAGGATAATTCCTCTCATATTCTTTGAGTTATCGTGAGGCATAGGCTATGACTTTCCCATGTTGCATGAGAACACATCCTAACCCTCAGCCTGAAGCATCTCTTTAGATGACAAATCCCTCCGAGCCAGATGGTATTGTCAAAACAGGTGCTGAAATGAGTCTCGTCTTGAGTTCTTGAAAACTCTTCTCACATTCCTCGCTCCAACTGAATTTTGCATCTTTTCAAGTCAGTTGAGTTAATAGAGTATCGATTCGAGAAAATCCTTCCACGAATCTCCGATAATAACCAGATAAGTCGAGAAACCTACGTACTTCTTTTATTGACTTAGATTGCTCCCAGCTTTGAATTGCTTCAATCTTTGCTGGGTCAACAAATATTCCATGATTTGATATCACATGCCCAAGGAATACTACTTTTTCAAGCTAGAACTCGCATTTCTTCAACTTGGCATATAACTTGTTCTCACGAAGCTTTTGGAGTATCAGCCTCAAGTGTTGCTCATGATCTTTACGGCTTTTGGAATATATGAGAATGTCATCAATAAAGACGACCACAAAGTGATCCAAATATTCCTTAAATACTCGGTTCATCATATTCATGAAAGCAGCAGGAGCATTAGTCAATCCAAAAGACATGACTAGGAATTCGTAATGCTCGTACCGAGTTCTGAAAGCAGTCTTTGGAATGTCATCAATTTTAATCTTAAACTGATGATATCCGGAACGAAGATCGATCTTTGAAAAGAATTTAGCTCTTTACAACTGGTCAAAAAGGTCATCAATGCGTGGCAACGGGTACCTATTTTTGATGGTGACATGATTCAACTCCCGATAGTCAACATAAAGTCGCAAACTTCCATCTTTCTTCTTCACTAATAGAACAGGAGCACCCCAAGGAGACGTACTAGGTCGAATGAAACCGATGTCTAACAATTTCTGTAGTTGGGGTTTTAACTCGTGAAGTTCAATAGGAATCATTCGATATGGGACTTTGGAAATAGGTTTTGTACCGGGTTCAAGGTCGATACAAAATTCGATTTCACGCTATGACGACCCTAAAATAGGTCCATTCCATCCAATCCATTCTGAGTCGCCAAATACATGGTACAAAAACAAATACAACTTCAGTAATACAATTGTCGTGCAAAATACGACAACACATATACGGTGAGTTTGAATACAAATATTATCTAATAGAAAGTATAAAAACTCAAAAGGGGTCCTCATTACAATTATTGATACGCTATTTCACAGAATAGTGAGGACTACTAATGCAACCATCTGGACCGTCAATCCATTCCCCGACTAGTCCCAGCTATATTCTCATTTCCTGAAGAGAATAGTGAAAGAAAGGGTGAGCTCAACTAGCTCAGTAAGAAAATATTATGACTAAGATAATATACAACAAATTATCGTTAGTCTTCAACAGGGAATAATCTGATAAAATATAATAGACAACAAGTTTTAGATCAACAACTCGCCATGAAACAAAGAATCCATTAGAAGAGTCAAGTAGAGAAAGAATTCTACTATCTTCTAAGATTTAAAAGTCCATCATCAATATTTTATCCTCAGTAACATCAATCAATATACATCTTGAATCAAATATTCATCTTTGCACTCCGTGCCAAAGATATTCATTTGTATCACCAATTGGTCATGTTCATCTCAACACTGCTCATCTTTTGCACTACGGCCAAAGATATTCATCGATAATCATTCATCTTTGCACTACAGCCAAAGATATTCATCATTTAATCATTCATCTTTGCACTATATGTAAGACCCCAAATTATTAATAAATGAAATTTATTTTCCTCTATTTATTATTTTGAAATAGTAAGGGTCGATTTGATTAATGTGGATAGTTATGGGTAAAATACGCAAATATTTCAATAAGCAAGTGGTTATAAAATATTCATTATTGCTTTGGAATATTCGTTTGGTCGTGGAATATTCAGATCTTGTCGGAATATTCGCATAACGGCCTTGATCTTTTGTGGGCCCCATAACGGAAAGCGATTGGATGAAGAAAACGACAAATATAAGTTGTTTATAAATAACGGCGTAGTTGTTATCGTTAATACTATTGGAATACCCGGTGGTTAAAACACACTAATACGCGTTGTTGAACAGTAGCACACGGTATTGCACCAATTATTGATTCTTACGTAAGAAGGCACTACTCAATAATTGTTACAAAGAATTATTTATTCGATATTTTATTTTATTGATTCAATAATTGTTGCGTTGATATTTTATATTGCTGTTGTTTCAATAATTGTCATTACACAGTATTTTTTTATTATCGAAGCAATAATTCATATTATCTGAATAATATTATTAGATAACATTATTGGCAATGTCTAGAAAGTTCGTCTCAAGGAGAGGTTTGGTCACCTAATTGCGGCGATGAAGGAGAAATTCTTATTGAAAGCCCCTCTTCCCTGAACCTGCACGGTTGTCAATAATGTGATTCTATAATATTATTTGTGAATAATTAATTATTGATTTATATGATGAGAAAATATTGATTTTATGTGGATATAGATGGAGAAAATTTTTTAAATGACAATTGTTGAAAATTAATATTTTATCTTTTTCTAATAAAATAATTCATTTAAATATATTATTTTAATAATATATTAACGGTGATATTTTTACAACGAATGTGGGATATATGAGTATACGAGAAGGAAGAGTATTTTTGTTGCAATAAATGTTTAAAACATGTTAAACATGTCGGTGGACCCCATTTCTTGACTGAAATTTGATTATAGCTTGTAAAATTGTCCGTATGTGGATTTCGGTCAATTTCTGTTTAGAATTTGGAAAAACTTTCTTCTGCAAAGTTGTAGAGAATTGAATTTCCTATAAAAAGTCGCGAGATTCGAATTTTCTGATAAAATGGCTATTTATTATGAATTATTGAAGTTCCGAAGTTCCGAAATAATTGATTTTTGGAAGTTTTAATTATGTTTTTTAAGAAAAACGTTTTTTATATGTTGTAGGCATATTTAACATGTGCATGGTGGCTGAATTCAGATTCAAGATGTGGGCGTATGAATTTTGTTTATATATAATATTATTATATTCAATTTTCTGCTTTGGTGTTCTAAGCAATTTCCTATAAATAGGGTGCTTAGGTTAGAATTGAAAATCACACCAGAAACTGAAGTTTTCTCTCTATATTATCAGCGTATTCTTGTGAGTATTTTGAGTATACTTTGAGTATTGCTATACTATGCAAGTTCAAGTCATAGCCTATATCCTGTGTTTAACTAAAAATCTTGTCTTTCGAGGTAAGGGATGTTATTTTCTTCTCAAATGATATTATTTCTTCAATATCATTATGCTGAAATATTGGTTGGAACTTTTTATCAAATTTGGAACTTTTTCATGTCGGGGTTACTATTCATGAGTTACTATTCACGAGTTACTATTCATGAGTTACTATTCACGAGTACTATTCATGAAGTGTGAAGATGTTTTTGTGGAATTTCTATCTTTTGGTGTCGAGTTTACTATTCACGTATCAAGACTATTCACGATATCTGACTATTCACGAATACGGCACTATTCATCGAAAAATGAAAAATTTTCTTTTCGTCCAAAATATCTATTCTGGATACTAGCTTTGATTGTATCCATGTTTTGATCATTCTTGAATTTTACACCACTATGATTATTTTTGAGGTATTTTTGGACGTGGATAAAACAAAGTACGAATCCTTAATCCTTAATCCTTGTCATTTTGTTTCACTGGATTCGTTTCTTTAAAAATATTTTTCATAATCCTCAGTCTTAAATGATGATTTTATTGAATATCTTTGGCCTGTAGTGCAAAGATGAATGATTTCTGAAGAATATCTTTGGCCCGTAGTGCAAAGATGAACAGGTGTTTAGATGAACATGACCAACTGATGAATATCTTTGGCATGTAGTGCAAAGATGAATATTTGATTCCAGATGTATATTGATTGATGTTACAGGGATAAAAGATAAACGATGAACTTTTAAATTCATACATAGAAGATAGTAGTTTGCATTCTCTACTTAACTCTTCTAATGAATTATTATTTCTGCTGCGAATATTGATTTAAAATTTGTTGTCTATTGTATTCTATTAGATTTTTCCCTATTGAAGACTAACGATAATTTGTTGTATATTATCTTAGTCATAATATTCTTCTTCTTCGGGCTAGTTGAGCTCACCCTTTTCCTTTTTGTTCCATTTTTCTTCTCAGGAGGCGAGAATGTAGCGAGTACTAGTCGGGGTATGGAATGAAGGTTCTATAGAGAGTTGTTTAGTAGTCCTCACCATTTTTGTAAAATAATGTATCAATAATTATGATGGGGATTTATTTGCGTGTGGATATTGTCTAGATGGCAATATCTGTATTTAAACTCACAGTTTATATGTTGTAATAATAAAGTTGTAGTTATTTCGCATACCATGTATTTGGTGACTCGAGAATGGGTTGGATGGAATGGACCTATTTTGGGGGCGCGTCACGGTTATATCGTAGCTTAGGGATATGATCTCCAAGGAGATCGGGGAATAGAACTAGGAGGGAGAGAGAAAATCCTTCGCTAGTGTGTCCTACCTAAGCTTATTTGTTGGTTGGTCATAATATAGGGGTATTATGTGATTTGTTAATTTATTTAATTAACCCTTGTTTTATGATAGTTTTAAGAATGGTCACGAGAACGTTAACAATGGAGTGAATGAGATCGTAGAGACACCTCTAATCGCCAACCGTGATAATGTGATGTCGTCGTAAGAAGAATTAGAGATATCCATGTGGTGAGTGAAGAATTGATAGTTGCACCTTAGATAGTCGCAGAGGTAACAAATGAGAGAGTGAGGAAGAAGAGGAAGAAGAGGTACACCAAGAGAGTTTATTAGAGGTATTTTATGATCAAAATGTAGAATTGCAAAATCGTATTCATGAGTTAGAAGCGCAAATTTGAAGAATTGCGAGGCGGTCGTGGAGCAAAAGGATGCAACGATTCAAGCTTATGTTACCCGATATGTGATGCTTGAACACAAGCACTCTTTAGCGAGTATAAGATGATAAAGTGGAATCGAGCCAAAGAAGAAATAATCGAACGAGTGAGAATGAGTGATGCATGGGTAAAAGCCGCATGACGACGCGTTGATATTATGAAAAGAGATGTCCAATCTAAAAAGAAGATTTAACAATGGACGGAAGACGTCGGCAGCAACATCAAAGACCAAAGAACAAATTTTAGGGAAGAGAACGATCGCCGCTTAGATGCTACGAGATGCGGAGATGAGGGACATATAAGGTCAAACTGCTCAAAGTCTTCCAAGGTATGTTTTAGTTGTGGAAAAGATGGTCACATAGCTCGATTTTGTCCTATAAGCGAAATCAAGTCCGGTTGGGACGTTGGCACCAGAGGATCTGACATAAAAGTCAAAGTCAACGATTCTTTGGAAGAGCGTTTTGACTTCTCAAAAAGCGAGTAACCCAACGGTTAGCACAAAGTTAGTTAATTATAAATTCTTGCGAAGTTTATACCTTACTAGATACCGGTTCTACCCATTCTTTTATCTCTCTTGCTTGCATCAACGTTTGAACTTGACTACGGAGAAATTAGACTTTGACTTATTTATGGAGACTCAGTTAGAGAAACTTTCATTACATCCGTTGTTTAGAAATCTTGTTTGATCCAAGTTGGCACCATTACATTACCTGTTGACCTTATTTATTTAAAGATACTTGCTTTTGATGTGATTTTAGGGATTGATTGGTTAACTACTCATCATGCCAAATTGATTGCTTTTGTAAGGTTGTTAGTTTTCATATTCCTAAGCAACCTGTTATTCGAATTCAAGCAATCAAACCATTATAGTCAAACATTTTCATATCAAGCCATGAAGTCATTCGTTTATTATGGATGTCAAGTTTTCTTAGTCCATATTATGGATTTGAATTAAGACACGTCAGATTTGAATAATATTCCTATTGTTATTGATTTTTCCTGACGTATTTCCTGAAGAATTTCTTGGTTTACTCCCAAAGACTGATATTAAATTTTGTATCGACTTTGAACCTCAGACAAAACTCATTTCTAAAATCTCATATCGAATGGCTCTATTGAACTTCGTGGAGTTAAAAATTCAACTACGAATTTGGTACTGAGCCTTTATCTGGTGACTTCCTTTGTGGAATGCACCGAAGCGCATTCTCGTAGGGGACACCATATTTGTGCGATAGTAAACTGATAGGTGTCATTGTAACGTGCTATCCAAGGTTGGGATATGAGTCACAGTTGAGAACAACCTAAGTCGGTAATCGAAATAAGTAGCTTTCTAGGCTTAGTTGGTTATTATCGGAGATTCGTTGAAGGATATTCTCGAATCGCTATTCCATTAACGTAGCTGACTCGTAGAGATACAAAATTCGAATGGAGCAAGGAATGTGGGAAGAGCTTCGAAGAACTAAAGAGGAGACTCATTTCAGCACATGTTCTGACCATGCCATCCTGGAAAAGCGAACGTGGTAGCTGACGTGTTGAGTAGAAAATTGTATACAAGTACGAGTACGATATTGTCAAAGACTCATTTAGAATAATTTACAAATAATTGAGATGGAGATGAAAACTCTAGTTACCCACGTGATGATATACGAGTATAATCGACTTTAATCGATAAAGTTAAAGCTGTTCAAGCTACACACCGGAGCTGATGAATTTGAAGAAGGAGGTGCAAGAAGTTGTTATTTCAAAAGCGAGAGAATCGGTGAGGTGAGGAAAGCTCAAACCTTCGATTTATTAATCCATTTAAAATTCTCGATCGAATAGGAACTGTGGCCTATAGACTCGTTTTACCGCCAAGTATGACGCGTGTTCATAACGTTTTTCACGTATCGATGTTACGTAAATATGTGGACGACTCGAACCACGTCATTAAGTTAGAACCGGACGAGATAGCTGAAGACTTAACATACGAGGAGGTACCTGTCAAGATCTTGGAGAGGAAAGAACATGTCTTATGTAATTTGAGGTTATACCACAAGTTAAAGTTTTGTGGAGAAACCATGCTATTAAGGAAATGACACGGGAGTTGGAAACGAAATGAAAGCGAGGTATTCTCATCTTTTCAAACACTGTGTATCGTGACGTCAATTTCGAGAGGACGAAATTTCATAAGGAGGGAGGTTGTAAGACCCCAAATTATTAATAAATGAAATTTATTTTCCTCTATTTATTATTTTGAAATAGTAAGGGTTGATTTGATTAATGTGGATAGTTATGGGTAAAATACGCAAATATTTCGAATAAGCAAGTGGTTATAAAATATTCATTATTGTTTGGGGAATATTCGTTTGGTCGTGGAATATTCATACTATCGGGAATATCCGTATAACCACAAGCAGATCTTTTGTGGGCCCCATAACTGAAAGCGATTGGATGAAGAAAATGACAAATATAAGTTGTTTATAAATAACGGCGTAGTTATTACCAGATTATCTTTGTTGGAATACCCGGTGGTTAAAACACACTAATCTGCGTTGTTGAACAAGAAGATACTGCGTGATTGCACCAATTATTGATTCTTACGTAAGAAGGCACTACTCAATAATTGTTACGATAATTACCGCTCAAAGATTTTATTTTATTGATTCAATAATTGTTGCGTTGATATTTTATATTGTTGTTGTTTCAATAATTGTCATTACACGATTTTTTTTTTATCGAAGCAATAATTCATATTATCCTGAATAATATTATTAGATAACATTATTGGCAATGTCTAGAAAGTTCTCGCATCTAAGGAGAGTTTGGTCACCTAATTGCGCGCCAAGAAGGAGAAATTCTTATTGAAAGCCCCTTCCTCTGAACCGCTCGGTTGTCAATAATGTGATTCTATAATATTATTTGTGAATAATTAATTATTGATTTATATGATGAGAAAAATATTGATTTTATGTGGATATAGATGGAGAAAATTTTTAAAATGACAATTGTTGAAAATTAATATTTTATCTTTTCTAATAAAATAATTCATTTAAATATATTATTTTAATAATATATTAACTATGATATTTTTACAACGAATGTGGGATATATGAGTATACTTGAGAAGGAAGAGTATTTTTGTTGCAATAAATGTTTAAAACATGTTAAACATGTCATGGGACCCCATTTCTTGGTCGAAATTTGATTATAAACTTGTAAAATTGTCCGTATGTGGATTTCAAATATTTTTGTTTAGAATTTGGAAAAACTTTCTTCCGCAAAGTTGTAGAGAATTGAATTTCCTATAAAAAGTCACGAGATTCAATTTTCCGATAAAATGGCTATTTATTATGAATTATTGAAGTTTTGAAGTTCAAAATAATTGATTTTGGAAGTTTTAATTATGTTTTTAAGAAAAACATTTTTTATATGTTGTAGGCATATTTAACACGTGCATGGTGGTGAATTCATTCAAGATGTGGGCGTATGAATTTTGTTTATATATAATATTATTATATTCAATTTTCTCGCTTTGGTGTTCTAAGCAATTTCCTATAAATAGGTGCTTAGGTTAGAATTGAAAATCACACCGTAAATCAAGTTTTCTCTCTATATTATCGGCGTATTCTTGTGAGTATTTTGAGTATACTTTGAGTATTGCTATACGGTGCAAGTTCAAGTCATAGCCTATATCCTGTTTCAACTAAAGACTTTGTCTTTCGAGGTAAGGGATGTTATTTTCTTCTCAAATGATATTATTTCTTCAATATCATTATCTTTGAAATATTGGTTGGAACTTTTTATCAAATTTGGAACTTTTTCATGTCGGGTTACTATTCATGAGTTACTTATTCACGATTCTTACTTATTCATGAGTTACTATTCACGAGTACTATTCATGCGAAGCGTGAAGATGTTTTTTTGTGGAATTTCTATCTTTTGGTGTGAGTTACTTATTCACGATACTCAGACTATTCATTCAATAATCTGACACTATTCATCGAAAAATGAAAATTTTTCTTTTAATTCAAAATATCTATTCGGATACTAGCTTTGATTGTATTCATGTTTTGATCATTCTTGAATTTTACACCACTATGATTATTTTTGAGGTATTTTTGGGCGTGGATAAAACAAAGTACGAATCCTTAATTCTTAATCCTTGTCATTTTGTTTCAATTTGGATTCGCTTTCTTTAAAAATATTTTCATAATCCTCGATCTTAAATGATGATTTTATTGAATATCTTTGGCCCACAGTGCAAAGATGAATGATTTCAAGAATATCTTTGGCTGTAGTGCAAAGATGAACAGTGTGTTTAGATGAACATGACCAATCGATGAATATCTTTGGCTTTGTAGTGCAAAGATGAATATTTGATTCCGGATGTATATTGATTGATGTTACTGAGGATAAAAGATAGACGATGAACTTTTAAATTCATACATAGAAGATAGTAGTTTGCATTCTCTATTTAACTCTTTTAATGAATTATTATTTCATTTGCGAATATTGATTTAAAATTTGTTGTCTATTGTATTCTATTATATTTTCCCTATTGAAGACTAACGATAATTTGTTGTATATTATCTTAGTCATAATATTCTTCTTCGGGCTAGTTGAGCTCACCCTTTTCCTTTTTGTTCCATTTTTCTTCTCGGGAGGCGAGAATGTAGCGAGTACTAGTCGGGGTATGGAATGAAGGTTCTAGAGAGAGTTGTTTAGTAGTCCTCACCATTTTTGTAAAATAATTTATCAATAATTATGATGGGGATTTATTTGCGTGTGGATATTGTCTAGATGGCAATATCTGTATTTAAACTCACAGTTTATATGTTGTAATAATAAAGTTGTAGTTATTTTTGTACCATGTATTTGGCGACTCAGAATGGGTTGGATGGAATGGACCTATTTTGGGGGCGTCACACTACAGGCCAAAGATATTCAGTAATATCATCATTTAGGACTGAGGATGATGAAAAATATCTTAAAGAAAATGAATCCAGTGAAATAAAAGAACAAATATTAGGGATTCGTATCACAGTTTATCCAAGATCAATAATATTCATAATAACCAATTGTTAAACAGAATTCAAAATAAAGATCAAAATATGGATACAATCAAAGATAGTAACCATAATAGACAACTTGGACAAAAAGAAGAAAAATTCATTTTTCGGTGAATAGTGCCATATTCGTGAATAGGGCCGTATACGTGAATAGTACCGTAAACGTGAATAGTAACTCCGACACCAAAAGATAGAAATTCCACAAGAAAAATCATCATGCTTCGTGAATAGTACTCGTGAATAGTACTCGTGAATAGTAACTCGTGAATAGTACTCGTGAATAGTAACTCATGAATAGTAACCCCGACATGAAAAGTTCCAAATTTGATAAAAAGTTTCAACCAATATTTCGGCATAATGATATTGAAGAAATAATATCATATATGAAGAAAATAACATCCCTTACCTCAAAAAGATAATACTTAATTGAATAATTTGGATATAGTGTTGAAAGAACTTGCAATCAGATATAAGCAACACTCAAAGTATCAAAATACTCACAAGAATACGCTCGATAATATAGAGAGAGAAGAGAGAAAACTTATGAATTACGGTGTGATTTTTTAATTCTAACTTAGCACCCTATTTATAGGAAAATGGTTAGAAACGCCATAGAAGACTAACTCACTACCGATGGCTTTTACTTTATTATTGCCACCCACCACATTTGAAATTCAATTGAGCACATTTCTCACCAACCAATTCTAGAATTTTCCAAAATGTTTTATCATTTAAACAATAATCAGAAACTTTAATAATTCATAGAAAATAGACCGTTTATCAGAAAAATATGAATTTTATGTCCATTCCACACGAAATCGAATTCTCTACAACTTTGTAGCTTTGAGTTTTTTCCAAATTCCAAACAAAAAATACCTGAAATCCACAAATGGATGATTTTTAAATACTTCCAATCCGACAAAATACTGATAAAACACCTTAGAATTAATTCCTTCATTAATAACCACATAAATAAATCCATCATTTATATCCACATAAAAATAAATAATTCCTTATCATATGAATCAATAATTAATTATTCACAAATAATATTACAGAATCATATTTATGACTACCAGGCTGTTCCCAGGAAAAAGGGGGCTTTCCGATAAGGATTTCTCCTTACTGGCGCATAATTAGGTTACCAAACCACTCCTTGACAGAACTTTCTAAACATTGCCAATAATGTTATCTAATAATATTATTCAAAGAATATGAATTATTGATCTGATAATGGAGATACTGTGCAGTAACAATTATTGAACAACAATAATATAAAATATCATCGCAGCAATTGTTGAATCAATAAAATAAAATATTAAACAGTAACTACTTTAACAATTATTGAGTAGTGCCTTCTTACGTAAGGATCAATAATTCAATATATCTGCATGTAATATCGTAAAACTTTATGCGCAACCACACGTATTCGTATTTTTAACCAATTTGTATTCCAACAAATTATTAATTCAGAATAACTACTGTTATTTATATAACAACCCAAACTTTTCATTTTCTTCATCCCACGCTTATCCGTTATGGGCCCATAAATGGTCATACCATCGCATTTAATATTCCCTACGTAAAGAATATTCCACGACCAAATGAATATTCCCCGACACAATGAATATTTTATTACCACATGCTTATTTTGCAAAATTTGTACATTTTACCCATAACCAAAGTATTATATCAAATTAACATCTTATTATTCACAATAATAATTAGAGAAAATTTGATTTTATTCATTAAAAAATTTGGGGTCTTACAACCTCCCCTCCTTATGAAATTTCGTCCTCGAAATTGACGTACGTGCCTGGTGTATCGAAAAGGTGAGGATACCTCACTTTTATTTCTGATTCCAACTCCCAGTTCATTTCTTCAATAGCATGATTCCTCCATAAAACCTTAACTTGAGGTATAACCTTTGTACATAGGACATGTTCTTTCCTATCCAAGATCTTAACAGGTACCTCCTCGTACGTTAAATCTTCGGCTATCTCGTCTGGTTCTAACGCAATAATGTGATTTGGGTCGTCCATATATTTACGTAACATCGATACGTGAAAAACGTTATGAACACGCGGCATACTTAGCGTTAAGGCGAGTCTATAGGCCACAGTTCCTACTTGATCGAGGATTTCAAATAAATCGAAGGCTTGAGCTTTTTTCTCTTCATCGACTCTTACTTTTAGAATAACGCATTCTTGCACCTTCTTCTTTATATTCATCAGCTCCAGTGTGTAGCTTGAGCAATTTTAACTTTATCGATTAAAGTCGATTCTACTCGTATATTCATTATCTTCACGTGGGTCCCTAGAGTCTTTAACTCTATCTTCATCATTTGTAAGTCATATAAAATGGATTTTTGTTTTAACAACATTGCACTCGTAAACGCATACGATCTTCTACTCAACGCGTCAGCTACCACTTTCGTTTTCCCATGATGGTATTGAATGGTACGATCGTAATCTTCAACAGCTCGAGCCAACATCTTTGGCGCATTATACGTTCGTTTTGGTTGAAGAAATATTTAAGGGTTTTAGAAATGGGTTTTGTACTGGGGTCAATACAAAATTCGATTTCACGCTTTAGGGGTAGGCTAAGAAGTCCTTCGAGAATACGTCAGGAGATTTATTAACAATAGAAATATCATTTAAAAACTGTGACTCTCATCCAAGACTTGGATAGCACATGAAATGAAGGTTACTACTAACGAAGTTTCAATCGATAAGTTAAAGTCTAACTTCTCTAGAGTTAAATTTAAACATTGAGCACAAGCAAGAGAGATAAAATAATGGGTAGAACCGATATCTAATAAGGTATAGACTTCACAAGAATTTATAATTAACTAACTCGTGCTAACTTCGTTCGGATTACTCGTTCTTTGAGAAGTCACGAAAAATGCTCTTCCTGAAACCACCGACTTTGTTTTGTCCGTATCCACCTTTGGTGCCACCGTCCCAACTGGACTTGATTTCGCTACAGGACAAAATCGAGCTTTGTGACCGTCTTTTCCACAACTAAAACATATCATGGAAAGTTGTGAACAGTTTGGACTTATATGTCCCTCCTCTCCGTGATCTCAGAGTATATAATTGATTGGTCGTTCTCCTCCCTAGAATTTGTTGTTTGGTGCCGGTCTTTATTCTTTGACGTCTTCCCATCATCGTTAATTCTTCTCTTCTTGAAATTTCCACTTGAATCATTTCTTCTATTATCATGGCCATGATTACCACCGAAGTGGTTACCATTTTTGGCATGATAATTTCTTCCACGATGGTTATCATTGTTCCGATGATCGTTGTCACCGGTACGATTATTATCGTGTTGTTGTTCATTATCCTTCGGTTGGGCTGGCTCATTATCGCGCTCCACTAACTGAGCCCTATTCACAACATCTGGATATAAATAAAGTTTGTGAGAAATGAGGTATTGACGTATTTCGGGTTTCAAACCTCGTAGAAACATTCGTGTCATTCGCTCCTCATTATCAACCAAATGAGATGAAAATCGGGATAACTCAGCAAACTTAGCTTCATACTGCGACACGTTCATATTGTTTTGCTCCAGCTTGATGAACTCAACCTCCTTTATGTGACGAATACTTTGGGGAAAGTACTTGTCGTTGAACAATTCTTGGAACTTCTCCTAAGACATCTTCAGTGCGGCATGTTGAGTACGTTTTACCGATTCCCACCAGTAATCTGCCTCTCCTCGCAACATAAAGGTGGCAAAGGGAACCTTTTGCTCCTCGTAACATCCCAAGACATCAAATATCTTTGTGATCTTCTTTATCCACGTCTTTGTCGTAAGTGGTTCTGGCTTTCCCAAAAACTCAGGTGGTCCCAGCTCCTTGAACTGCTTAGCAGTGACCAACCGTGGGTTACCATTGTTTCCACCTACATTATGAACAGGAGTCTCTCTTGTTTGGTGTTGCATGAATTCTAAAAAGCTCCTAAACGTACCGTCATTCGTCATTTGGTCGGTGCCGTTGTTCACCTGAGGATTATTGCCATCCTGATGCACATTATCCTGGGTATTGATCGTTGGTGACTCAACGGTCTCATATGCTTCATTGCTTATCACAACATTTTTAGATGCCATTTTCAAACACTGCAACAAAACAAGGGTTAATTGACATATTACATATTATCCCTATACTCTGACCGACCAAATAAATACCAAACAAACTTACGTAGGTCATACTAGCGAAGAAATTTCCCATCTCTCCCCTCCTAGTTCTAGTCTCACATCTTAGCCAGGGACCATATCCCTAATCTTTGATACCAACTGTGACGACCCCAAAATAGGTCCATTCCATCCAACCCATTCTGAGTCGCCAAATACATGGTACAAAAACAAATACAACTTCAGTAATACAATTGTCGTGCAAAATATGACAACACATATACTGTGAGTTTGAATACAACTATTGTATAATAGACAGTATAAAAACTCAAAAGGGGTCCTCATTACAATTATTGATACACTATTTCACATAATAGTGAGGACTACTAATGCAACCATCTGGACCGTCAATCCATTCCCCGACTAGTCCCAGCTATATTCTCATTTCCTGAAGAGAACACTGAAAGAAAGGGTGAGCTCAACTAGCCTAGTAAGAAAATATTATGACTAAGATAATATACAACAAATTATCGTTAGTCTTCAACAGGGAATAATCTGATAAAATATAATAGACAACAAGTTTTAGATCAACAACTGCAGCGGAAATAGCAATCCATTAGAAGAGTCAAGTAGAGAAAGAATTCTACTATCTTCTAAGATTTAAAAGTCCATCATCAATATTTTATCCCTGTAACATCAATCAATATACATCTTGAATCAAATATTCATCTTTGCACTACAGGCCAAAGATATTCATTTGTATCACCAGTTGGTCATGTTCATCTCAACACCTGTTCATCTTTGCACTACGGGCCAAAGATATTCATCAGGTAATCATTCATTTTTGCACTACTGGCCAAAGATATTCATCATTTAATCATTCATCTTTGCACTACAGGCCAAAGATATTCAGTAATATCATCATTTAGGACTGAGGATGATGAAAAATATCTTAAAGAAAACGAATCCAGTGAGATAAAAGAACAAATATTAGGGATTCGTATCACAGTTTATCCAAGATCAATAATATTCATAATAACCAATTGTGAAAATGTAATTCAAAATAAAGATCAAAACATGGATACAATCAAAGATAGTAACCATAATAGACAACTTGGACAAAAGAAGAAAATTCATTTTTCTAATTGAATGCCATATTCGTGAATAGGGTCGATATCGTTAATAGTAACTCAGAACACCAAAAGATAGAAATTCCACAAGAAAATCATCATGCTTCGTGAATAGTACTCGTGAATAGTAACTCGAATAGTAACTCGTGAATAGTAACCCCGATACATGAAAAGTTCCAAATTTGATAAAAGTTCCAACCAATATTTCTAAGATAATGATATTGAAGAAATAATATCATATATGAAGAAAATAACATCCCTTACCTCAAAAAGATAATACTTCTGGCTGGAATACTGGATATAGTGCTGAAGGAACTTGCACCGTATAGCAACACTCAAAGTATCAAAATACTCACAAGAATACGCTCGATAATATAGAGAGAGAATGAGAGAAAACTTATGAATTCTGGTGTGATTTTCAATTCTAACTAAGCACCCTATTTATAGGAATATGGTTAGAACGCCGTAGAAGACTAACCTGCTACCTGATGGCTTTACCTGTTACTATTGCCACCCACCACATTTGAAATTCAATTGAGCACATTTCTCACCAACCAATTCTAGAATTTTCCAAAATGTTTTATCATTTAAACAATAATCAGAAACTTTAATAATTCATAGAAAATAGCCCGTTTATCAGAAAAATACGAATTTTATGTCCATTCCACACGAAATCGAATTCTCTACAACTTTGTAGCTTTGAGTTTTTCCAAATTCCAAACAGAAAAATACCCGAAATCCACAAATGGATGATTTTTAAATACTTCCAATCCGACAAAATACTGATAAAACACCTCAGCATTAATTCCTTCATTAATAACCACATAAATAAATCCATCATTTATATCCACATAAAATAAATAATTCCTTATCATATGAATCAATAATTAATTATTCACAAATAATATTACAGAATCACATTTATGACAACCAAATCGTTCCCGTGAAAGAGGTGGCTTTTCGATAAGGATTTCTCCTTCTCATGCCAAATTAGGTGACCTAACCTCTCCTTAATGTAACTTTCTAGACATTTCCAATAATGTTATCTAATAATATTATTCAAATAATATGAATTATTGATCCGATAATGGAGATATTTAAAGGACAATTATTAAACAACAATAATATAAAATATCAACGCATCAATTATTGAATCAATAAAATAAAATATTGAATAAAGAATTCATCGTAATAATTATTGAGTAAAGCCTTCTTACGTAAGGATCAATAATTCAACAATCTTGTGCAGTAATAATATACTGCTTATCGCAACCACGCCAGACATCGTATTTTTAACCACCGGTATTCCAATAGTGTTAATTCATGTAACTACGTCGTTATTTATAACAACCCAAACTTTGTCATTTTCTTCATCCGACAGTTATCCGTTATGGGGCCCACAAATGGCTGCGCCATCGTACAATTATTCCCCGATAGAAAGAATATTCCACGACCAAACGAATATTCCCTGACACAATGAATATTTTATTACCACTTACTTATTTTGCAAACTTTGCACATTTCACCCATAACCAAAGTATTATATCAAATTAACACCTTATTATTCACAATAATAATTAGAAAAAAATCGATTTTGTTCATTAAAAAATTTGGGGTCTTACACATGCTCTGGGGGTAGGCCAGGAAGTTCTTCAGGGAATACGTCAAGAAATTTATTAACAATAGGAATATCATTCAAATCTGACATATTTTTGTTTAAATCTGTGACATGAGCTAAGTAAGCTTGACATCCGTTTTTCAATAAATGAATAGCTTTATGGCTTGATATAATAGTGATTGACTTTAGTGGTTTGGTTGCTTGAATTCGCATAATAGGTTGGTTAGGAATATGAAAGCTAACAACCTTACGTAAATAATCAATCTTTGCATGATGAGTGGTTAACCAATCAATCCCTGAAATCACATCAAATGCAAGTATTTTCAAAGAAATAAGATCAACATGTAATGTGCGGTTGCCGATTTGAATCAAACAAGACTTATAAACAGTTGATGTAATGAAGGTTTCTCCCAACGGAGTTTCAATAGATAAGTCAAAGTCTAATTTCTCTAGAGTTAAATTTAAACTTTGAGCGCAAGTAGGAGAAATAAAAGAATGGGTAGAACCGGTATCAGATAAGGTATAGACTTTGCTACAGTTTATGATTAGCTTACATGTGAAAACCTCGTTCGGATTCCTCGCTTTTTGGGAAGTCACGACAAACGTTCTCCCTTGAACTACCGGCTTTAACTTCTTTGGGACGGCCTTTGGTGCCTCCATCCCAGTTGGATTTGACTTCACTGCATGAAAAAATCGGGCTAGGTGACCTTCTCTTCTATAATTATAACATGTTTTGGACTGCTGCGTACAGTTTGGACTGATGTGTCCCTCCCCTCCGTATTTGTAGCATACGATCGGTGATCATTCTTCTTCTTTAACAACGGGTGCTGGTGTTGACGTCTTTCTATCATTATTGAATCTCCACTTCTTGAAATTTCCACTTTTATTGTCTTGGCCATGATTACCTCCGAAGTAGTTGCCATTTCTGGCATGTTGACTTCCTCCACGTTTGTTATCACCGCTTCGATGACTGCTACCACTGGTGTTATTATTTTTCCGGTTGCTCTCTCTTGGTTGGGTTACTCATTATCACGCTCTGATAACTGATCCTTATTAACAACATCTGAATATAAACATAGTTTGTGAGAAATGAGGTATTGACGTATTTCAGGTTTCAAACCTCGCAGAAACATTCGTGTCATTCTCTCCTCATTATCAACCAAGTGGGACGCAAACCGGGATAACTCGGCAAACTTAGCTTCGTACTGCGACACGGTCATATTGTTTTGCTCCAGCTTGATAAACTTTACCTCCTTCATGTGACGAATACTTTCGGGAAAGTACTTCTCGTTGAACAGTTCTTGGAAATTCTCCCAAGACATCTTTAGTGCGGCAAGTTAAGTACACTTTATAGATTCCCACCAGTAATCTGCCTCTCCTCGCAACATGAGGTGGCAAAGGGAACCTTTTGCTCCTCGGAGCATCCCAAGACATCAAATATCTTGGTGATCTGCTTTATCCATGTCTCCGCCTTAAGTGGTTCTGGCAATTCTAAAAGTTCGAACGTATATCACAGTGCACGCATGCACGTACTTCGAGACGGTAGGACCCGCAGAGCTCGGGGCATCCCGGGCAGCCGTAGGTACATCTGCGACTAGCCGTAGGTCCCCCCTCTATAAATAGAGGGCTTGGGGTGGCCATTTCATACGAGAAAAAGGCCAGGACTGAGTGCTTTCTCATTTTAAACACTTGTGAGCTCACATATAGCTACTATATTTACCGGCGGGAGCCGAGTGTTCATCCACTTAAAGTTATAGAAGTCTTCTTTGGCAGTCCACTATAAGCCTTCTTACACACTTTAACGCCTTTCTCTTCATCTTTGCACACACCATTCTTCACGTTGAGAGTCGTGTTGCGTGTGTATGCCCGAACTTCGGTCCGTGGTTTCATTTCAGTTTGTATATATATATATATACTTATATATATATATATATATATATATATATTTATATATATGGACTAACATTATCAATTTATGCCTCGATTGAGCCTAGACTTACGTCTGGAGCGTTTATTTGCTTTTGTATATATATATATATACTTATATATATGAACTGTGTGTTGAACTCTGTTCGATGAGCCTAGACTTACATCTGGAGCGTTTATTTGCTTTCGTATATATATATATATATATATATATATATATATATATATATATTATTTTTTTTTTTACTTTCAATCCGCCGAGTTTACTTCGTGGCGGTCGATTGCTTTTACAACTTTATTTACATTTCTGATCCCCCATGGAGGTGCTTCGTGGTGACTGATCATGTCTGTATATATATATTTACAACTTATATATATATATAACTGCTTTCATATAAATTGTGGCATCATGTGAGCCTAGGAATCATGTGATCACAGATTCAGTCTACTGGATCTAGATTTGGTTCCCGTGATGGACATTTTCAACTATAAGCAGCTTGTAAATTTATTCACGGTGTTTGGATTTCCTCAGATGGTTTTTGTGACGCCCCCAAAATAGGTATACATCACCCATCTTAAGTCGTCAGATATCGGATCGCAGTATAAAAATCAAATGCGAACTTCATTTATATGTTCATTGAACTCGTCAAATGCAGATACGACAATGTATAAGTCGTGAGTTTTAATACAAATGTATGTAAATCCCATGGTGCCTCGACCACAACCTTACAATGGTACTTTACATAAATGTATAGTCAAAACTGCTTTTGGATATTAAAATCTTTGGGAAGTGTTCAAGAAACCTTCGTATATGGGAGGCCATGCGCTCAGGTTATAATAGATATCATATGGCCACGTAGGTAGTAATATACTCAATATTTTCTATATAAATAAATTTCACGAAAAAATTTGCATAATACCTTTATCTTTTCCTTCATTTTAAAGATGAGAATAATACCCCGATATTTTCTATATAAATAAATAAGAAATTTTGCATATTTTTTTTTTGATGAGAATATATGTCATAATGTGTGTGATAATGTGATAAATAAAATTATTTATTTCATGAATAATTTCAAACAATTTTATTTTAGAATTATTGATCATTATAAAGTATATTCCTATAGTAATTAATTTTTGTAAGTAGAAATGTTTTTATTAATTATTTTCCATGAAAAACATGATTTTATATTATTTAAATAATATATGAAATGATTATTAGAATTATAATAATAAATATTTTATTATATGAATTGTTCAGAATATTTAAGTTAATTATTTTTGCTTAATTATTGATGTTAGATATGAAGAATAAATCAGATATGGAATCCAAACCCTAAATTTGGGTATTGATCAATGGATGAGAATAATAATATAATATTAATTATATTTTAATTTTTCAGTGCTATAAATATGTACTGTAAATGTGGAGACTGATAATGGTTATTCAATTGTAGTAAATTAGGGCATGACCCTCATATCGTGTTATTAAACCCTAATTGTTAAACTCGGTTATGAGTTCGAGACTGTGTAGTAATGGTGTTATATGAATTTTACTGTGTATCATATAATTTTTGTAATTAGGAAAAACCCTAATTATTTATTTGAAAACCCTAATTTGCTAATTAGGAACCCTAATTGCAAATTTTAGAAACCCTAATTATTATTTTTATGAATTATAATGATAATTAGGAAACCCTAATTGTTAATTTAGGAACCCTAATGATAATTAAGGAACCCTAATTATTTAAACCTAATTTTATTAAAAACCTTAATTTAATTAGTATGTTTTAAATTAAAATTTTATCACACTTTAATTTTAATCTTTCAAACCCTAGTAATTATTTGGGAAACTTTAAAATATAAAATCTAGTGATTAAACCCTAGATTCAAGCACCTTGGACAAGAATACCCTTGAGATTAAAAAGGAAATTACAAAAATGCCCTTTTGTCCCATTCTTGAATTATTGGTTAGACAAATCTTATCCAAATATTGCTAGCCACCCTAGTCTACCTAGCTATGAACCTACAAGCTACAAATCTCAGCCATGTGATCATCCAATACATTGCATACATGTTATTTGTATAGATCAAGAGAGAGAAAATGTTACATTTATTCTAATTTGCACAAACACTCATCCTAGAACTTCTCTCTCTAAAATCTCCGAAATTTCCTTACTAGATCAATCATAAATCAAGCCCCACTATCACACTTAACAAATCAGAAGCATAGAATCAAGAATTTGTTCACAAAGAGGTAAGAACCCTAGAAGAAATCTGACATTGATCTGCATGTTAGATGTTAGTTTTTTGTGTTAAATATGTAGTATGGAGTCTAACAAAGTGATCTGGGTTGCTAGATATTTGATCCATAACATCTAGAGGCTCGGATTTGTCATTTTTCAAAATCTGGGAAATAATGATTTTTGTGTCTGACAAGCAAAAGTCAGAGGCTGTAGATCTCTCTCTGTTTATTATTTGATGTGTTTTATGTTTTGGAGTTGTAGTATGCTATGAGATCTTTGATCTGAAACTGGAAGCTAGCCCAGATCATGAACATGTTAAAAGTTATAGCTGGTCAAACCTAGTTGACAGAGCATGACTTTACAAATCTGGAAAACCTAGATCGTGCCCAGACAGGGCCTGACAACTTTTTCAAGCGACTAGATTTGCCAGTGTGTTGTTGTTTTGATTCTGTTATTGTAACTAAGTTGTAGTTTGTTATGTTTACTGTGGATATATGCTTTTAGATCCCTTATATTATCATTATATTAAACATAGTAGAAGGTCAAACTAGTTTACTCGTTCACGAAATCTGTTTCTGGAAATTCAAGAAATTCAAGAGCATGTCTTCTGACATGGTTTGACCGGCCTAGATCTATTTGATCTGTTGTTGTTATACTGTTTTTATGTAATAGAACTCTTTACCAACATGTTGTTTACAATCTGGAAACCTTATATCACAAAAACAATGCAAGTACAACAAGTTGTGGAAGCCCAAATATGCTTTTTAATCGTTCTTCATTTCTGGGTAACCCAGAAAATGAAGAACAGTTCTGACAACTTTTTCAATAGCTTAGCTCGGTTTGATTAATTATGTTTAGACTTGACCATAGCTTGAAACATGTTCTATGATGGTTTGTCTAGATAGCCCGACGAGCAGAAAACTTGTATCATGAATAGATTGTCAGATTTAAGGCCACAAAGGGCGTTGACCGGCCATGACTATAATTTTCTGGGCAGCCCAGAATATGATGAACACGCCTGATAGCTAGTTCAAGGCTTAATATATTTTGATTGTGATGAAGTATGCCCTGGATATTTGTTGTTTCATGCAGTGTTACATTAACACTACAAGATCTGACCATTAGGTAGCCCAGAAATAATTCGAGATAAGAATTAGACTCGGTCAAACAGGGCAACTCGACCACTGACTTGTCAGTGTTCTTGAGGCCAAGAACACCTAACATGACAGATAAGTGTCGCTATAGCCTATAGCCTATAAAGACGGTTATAATTATTTTTTGTTTTATAAATTCAAAAATACATTAAAAATAGAAATAAATTCCTAAAATTATAAAATCAGCTTTAAAAATTATTTAAAGTTATAAAATTAACTTTTAATAATTTGACATATTTTTCAAAAATATTAAAATTTATTTGGATATTATTGGTATTTAAATTATTTAATAAATGCATTAAATAAATTAATTAAAAATGATTTTATGGTATTAAAAATCATTTTAAATAATAATAAAGTATTTAATAATATTTTAAGTTATAAAACATAACTTTTAATATTTTAAGATAAGTTTCATTAATTATTAAATATTAATGATATTAGATTTATTTAGTAATTATATTAAATAAATTAATTAAAATGATTTTAATATTATAAAAATCATTTTAAATGAAAATAAATAGTTTAAAATATTTTAAGTTATAAAATATAACTTTTGATATTTAAAGGTGAATTTCCTCAATAATTTAATATTAATGATATTAAGTTTATTTAATAATTATATTAAATAAATAGTTTAAAAATGGTTTTATTGATTTAAAAATCATTTAAAAAGGAAATAAATGAATTAAAGATATTTTAAGTTATAATTAATGACTTTTAATATTTTGATAAATAAAAAATTAATATTCTAATATTAATGGTAATTATTTAAAATGATTTTTAATGTTTTAAAAATCATTTAAAGATAATATTAATACTTTAAAAATATTTTGAGTTATTATAAATAACTTTAATATTTTGGCAATACTTTCATTAATAGTTTAATATTAATTAAATATTAATGATAATAGAATTAGTTAATATTTAAATCATTTAATAATGATTTCAAGTTTTTGAAAATTCATGATAAAGTATAATAATTATTTAAAAATTATTATAAGGCTATGAAAAATAATACGACCGATATTTAAAATATCTAAACGAATATTGAACTACTACACGATAGAGTTTTAGACTCGATATTTATCCGATAAAGTCGCTTTAGACAATAAAATATTTCGAAATTGATCTAGACTTAGATAAACTGACTAGATATGTGTTTGTTAGTGAATCAATAATTGTTAGATATATGTGACAAAGTGATTAGGTTATATGCTGATTGTAATTAGCAGTACTATGTGTTTACGATATATTATTCTAATCGAACAAATGATCTTATTATCGATAGGTCATCAGATAAAAAGATTAATCTAAGTCATGCGTATTGTAAGTAAGCATTTCGTAAAGTATCTAAACCTTATGCACTACTTTTTTATTTCGCAAACAGTATATCATGTTACGCAAGTTTCCTAAACTTACTCCAATTATTATTGAGCAAGTATCCGATCTATTATTTACATCAGGCAAGTATTCTACCTTTGCATTTCCTTTATGCAATGGACACGAGTAAGAAAGTTTTTGTAATCATATTATTATTGTGCCGCATTATTAACTCTATTATTATTGATTATGTATCCAATCTTTGTATTCATACAAGTTCTTACATTATCCAATCATTGTATTATTGATAATTCGGATATTTATTATTTTTGTTAATTCAGTATATAGGGTTGTACAAGTGTCCCCACTTGAATAACCATTGTATTTAATCATATGTTGATACATACTTATTGATTTCAAGTATGTATATATCGACTTAAAAGTCGCCTAAGCTATTTGATTCAAATTTAGACATAAAAATATTGTTGAACAAGATAGAACGTTATTGTATCTAACCAGATTGTTTTGGTTCGGATTCCCGACTAAGTATGAACATCCCGAATATAGGAAACTTTTGTGCACCTAAGGTGGATAGAGTGAACGATAATATCGTTCTTGCATGTAGTATTGATCAATATAGGGCACATCAAGATCACCACCGTCGTGTCCGTAAGTTATGACGGTTTTATGTATGAAGTTCGCTAAACCCTAGCGAAAATGAAAAACAATGTTCATAGTCTGTCGAATGATCTCCAGTTATAGCCTATACATAGTTTCAAAGATTACATATGGAAGTGATATGTTGTTATTATTGGTTCAGCTTACTTCACAACTGTTGATTCGTTTTTGAAGTGTCTTTCAAAGAAAACATTTAATTCTTTCAGCTAATATATATTGTTGTTATTACTTGCTGGGCAATCCAATGCTCATTCTTGCTTTAAATTTAAATGTTTTCAGTTAAGTATGATCAACCAGAAGGTTCACGCAAGAACAAGGGGAAAGGAAAGCTGTTCGAATGAGATTTATAATATGTTGTGTAATAGTTATAGTTTATTAAGACAATGATATTTATTATCTATCATGTAATGTATGTTTAAAGGTTACGTGCACTGGGATTAAACTTTGATATATGTAAATTAAGTTTGAATTTTTATTGTTATTATTATTATTATTATTCAAATATTATTCACCGAGTTCGGGTTTCAAGTAGAAATGGTAGCTATAAGCATGAATTTGCGAAGAGCCCCTAGCCTTTTCGGTGACATCCCTTTAAGGGAAGGCACCGCTTTATTTTTTCGTAGGGGCCACGCTAGCTCAGAAGAAGTTGATAGGTATCACCGTGAGGTATGGTTGGAAGTACCAGGTGGTAAAAGCTTTAGGGTTAGAAACCTTAGGTGGATCGACCTTTAGGCTATAACCTTAGAAATGAGGGGAAACGTTGAAAATATAAATAACTCATTTAGAGTTTAAAAGGAGATGAATTGAATAAATTCATCATTAAACAAAATAAAAGATAACTTGTATAAAATTATTAATTGTTGTGTGTATATATTATATGTTAATCAAGATAGTTAGTGTGTAGATGTGATGTCAGATAGAAAGAATTAGGATACCTCAGATCATAAAGAAGGAGTCAACCTCCATAACCGAGCCAATATCAAAGCCAATAGCTGAAATAGAAGCTCACATTAAAAGCTACCTCAATAAGGTGATTATACAGGAAAGTGTAATCTTTGGACCTAAAATGATAATATGATATATATGATAGTAGTATAGTTACAAGATAAAGAAAGATCAAGCTTCAGTTCTTGAACTCATATGTTGTGTTTGAGTTCTTAAACTCATATATGGTGAGAAGGTTTTGATGAACTAGGGTATAGTTATGTGAGAAATGGATTATTGAGGATAATAGAAATATATAGAATGCTAAGTAATCGATCCTTAGTGAAGGCGTATGAAATGAGTAGTATTAGTGTTATTTGAATATGTATGATTCTATGATGAGTATACGATAAGTATGTCCGTAAAGTAAAGTAACTTTCTCAACTTTTGTATTGTATAACGATTCTCGATTCTTTTATGTCACAAAGGGAATAACAGATGTTTAAAGCATTATGTGCTATGCTATGAAAAGTACGATGAATTAGTTAGATGAACATGATCTTATTTAATCAGATAATGCCGCCAAGATGAAAACGAAACCAAAAGGCAGAAGAACCTGTCAACAAAGCTGAAAGACAACTAGACCCAACACAAAACTTGGCGAATGTGGACGTTTAAGCTATGCAGAACGGAATACCAGCTGCGGGAAATCAACCAAGTAATCGATCAGCAAACGTCAAATACTTCAAGGCAATCGAACCGCCAGGATTTAGAGGATCAACTGACCCTGTAGAGATGTTTGTGACAGCTAGAGTAATGAATGGGCAAACGACAGCTTTTGTCACATATACGATGAAAGGGGAGACGAATTTTTGGTGGGAAGCAAATCAAGCTAGAGTCGGAGAAGAAAATAGTGGCAGTAAGACTGGGAAAAGAAAAGGAGATAATTTCGGGAATACTAAAGTAGGCCAGAGAGGTGGAAAAGAACAAAGTCAATGAGCAGTGGGAATTGTGGAAAGAATCACTCAAGGGAGTGTCTTAAGGGTAAGTTTGTGTGTTACAAGTGTGAGTAGGAGGGACATATCTCTCCTAACTGCCCCAATCCAAGGATGAACAAGAGGTGTTTCAAGTGTGGATCAACGGAGCTTAAGGTGAAAGACTGTCCGAAAAAGGGAGGGGATACAGGGAGCGCAAGTAAAGGAAAAGGCAGCGGGACTCTAGTGACAACGGAACCTACTTCAACAAACAAACCAACATAATCAACCGCAAGAGTTTTCAATATGACGGTCCAGTATACGGTGGCAGCTGAGAATGCAACTCCAGGTATTATTCGTATAACTTATATATTTCAATATATATGATTTTCAAAATATATAATAAATTATTTTATAAAAATATTTTGAAGGAGGAATTTGAGTTCTTTTAGAAATCAAGCTTCCGTTTAATCAGAAAGATAAGCTTTATATGAATAGTTAAAGATCAGTTCGATCAAATCTGATCGAGATCTATTTGAAATGACTATATATGTTATGTACCCTTGTAAGTATGAGTTTTACAACGGTGATTCCGGGGACTAATCCTTATAAGGAGAGGTGAATGTAATAACCCGATATTTTCTATATAAATAAATAAGAAATTTTGCATATTAATTTTTTTTATTTTAAAGATGAGAATATGTGTCAAGTAATGTGTATGTATATATGTGATAAATAAAATTATTTATTTCATGAATAATTTCAAACAATTTTATTTTAGAATTTTTGATCATTATAAAGTATATTCCTATAGTAATTAATTTTTGTAAGTAGAAATGTTTTTATTAATTATTTTCCATGAAAAACATGATTTTATATTATTTAAATAATATATGAAATGATTATTAGAATTATAATAATAAATATTTTATTATATGAATTGTTCAGAATATTTAAGTTAATTATTTTAGCTTAATTATTGATGTTATATATGAAGAATAAATCAGATATGGAATCCAAACCCTAAATTTGGGTATTGATCAATGGATGAGAATAATAATATAATATTAATTATATTTTAATTTTTCAGTGCTATAAATATGTACTGTAAATGTGGAGACTGATAATGGTTATTCAATTGTGGTAAATTAGGGCATGACCCTCATATCGTGTTATTAAACCCTAATTGTTAAACTCAGTTATGAGTTCGAGACTGTGTAGTAATGGTGTTATATGAATTTTACTGTGTATTATATAATTTTTGTAATTAGGAGAAACCCTAATTATTTATTTGAAAACCCTAATTTGCTAATTAGGAACCCTAATTGCAAATTTTAGAAACCCTAATTATTATTTTTGTGAATTATAATGATAATTAGGAAACCCTAATTGTTAATTTAGGAACCTAATGATAAATAAGGAACCCTAATTATTTAAACCTAATTTTATTAAAAACCTTAATTTAATTAGTATGTTTTAAATTAAAATATTATCACACTTTAATTTTAATCTTTCAAACCCTAGTAATTATTTGGAAAACTTTAAAATATAAAATCTAGTGATTAAACCCTAGATTCAAGCACCTTGGACAAGAATACCCTTGAGATTAAAAAGGAAATTACAAAAATGCCCTTTTGTCCCATTCTTGAATTATTGGTTAGACAAATCTTATCCAAGTCTTGCTAGCCACCCTAGTCTACCCAGCTATGAACCTACAAGCTACAAATCTCAGCCATGTGATCATCCAATACATTGCATACATGTTATTTGTATAGATCAAGAGAGAGAAAATGTTACATTTATGTTAATTTGCACAAACACTCACCCTAGAACTTCTCTCTCTAAAACCTCCGAAATTTCCTTACTAGATCAGTCATAAATCATGCCCCACTATCACACTTAACAAATCAGAAGCATAGAATCAAGAATTTGTTCACAAAGAGGTAAGAACCCTAGAAGAAATCTAACATTGATCTGCATGTTAGATGTTAGTTTTTTTGTGTTAAATATGTAGTATGGAGTCTAACAAAGTGATTTGGGTTGCTAGATGTTAGATCCATAACATCTAGAGGCTCGGATTTGTCATTTTTCAAAATCTGGGAAAAATGATTTTTTGTGTCCCATAAACAAAAGTCGTCGAGGTCAGATCTCTCTCATTTATTATTTGATATGTTTTATGTTTTGGAGTTGTAGTATGCTATGAGATCTTTGATCTGAAACTTGAAGCTAGCCCAGATCATGAACATGTTAAAAGTTATAGCTGGTCAAACCTAGTTGACCGAGCATGACTTTTACAAAATCTGGAAAACCCGATCGTGCCTGCATGTAGGGCCCCGACAACTTTTTCAAGCCGACTCAGATCTACCAAAGTTGTGTTGTTGTTTTGATTCATTATTGTAACTAAGTTGTAGTTTGTTATGTTTACTATGAATATATGCTTTTAGATCCCTTATATTATCATTATATTGAATATAGTGGAAGGTCAAACTAGTTTACTCGCTCACTAAAATCATTTTCGAAATTCCGTAAATTCAAGAACATGTCTTCTGACATGGTTTGACCGGCCTAGATCTGCTTGATCTGTTGTTGTTATACTGTTTTTATGTAATAGAACTCTTTACCAACATGTTGTTTACAATCTGGAAACCTTATATCACAAAAATAATGCAAGTACAACAAGTTGTGGAAGCCCAAATATGCTTGCACGAACTGTTCTTCATTTCTGGGTAACCCAGAAAATGAAGAACAATTCTGACAACTTTTTCAATAGCTTAGCTCGCTTTGATTAATTATGTTTAGACTTGACCATAGCTTGAAACATGTTCTATGATGGTTTGTCTAGATAGCCCGACGAGCAGAAAACTTGTAACATGAACAGATTGTCAGATTTAAGGCCACAAAGGGCGTTGACCGGCCATGACTATAATTTTCTGGGCAGCCCAGAATATGATGAACACGCCTGACAGCTAGTTCAAGGCTTAATATATTTTGATTGTGATGAAGTATGACCTGGATATTTGTTGTTTCATGCAGTGTTACATTAACACTACAAGATCTGACCATTAGGTAGCCCAGAAACATTTCGAGATAAGAATTAGACTCTACTCAAACACGGTAACTCTCGACCATCGATTGTTAGTGTTCTTTGAGGCCAAGAACACCTAACATGACAGATAAGTGTCGCTATAGCCTATAAAGAATTTGGTTATAATTATTTTTGTTTTATAAATTCAAAAAATACATTAAAAATAGAAATAAATTCCTAAAATTATAAAATCAGCTTTTAAAAATTATTTTTTAGTTATAAAATTAACTTTTAATAATTTGACATATTTTTCATAAATATTAATATTTATTTGGATATTATTGGTATTTAAATTATTTAATAAATGCATTAAATAAATTAATTAAAAATGATTTTATGGTATTAAAAATCATTTTAAATAATAATAAAGTATTTAATAATATTTTAAGTTATAAAACATAACTTTTAATATTTTAAGATAAGTTTCATTAATTATTAAATATTAATGATATTAGATTTATTTAGTAATTATATTAAATAAATTAATTAAAAATGATTTTAATATTATAAAAATCATTTTAAATGAAAATAAATAGTTTAAAAATATTTTAAGTTATAAAATATAACTTTTGATATTTAAAGGTGAATTTCATCAATAATTTAATATTAATGATATTAAGTTTATTTAATAATTATATTAAATAAATAGTTTAAAAATGGTTTTATTGATTTAAAATCATTTAAAAGGAAATAAATGAATTAAAGATATTTTAAATTATAATTAATGACTTTTAATATTTTGATAAATAAAAGATTAATATTCTAATATTAATGGTAATTATTTAAAATGATTTTTAATGTTTTAAAAATCATTTAAAGATAATATTAATACTTTAAAAATATTTTGAGTTATTATAAATAACTTTAATATTTTGGCAATAGTTTCATTAATAGTTTAATATTAATTAAATATTAATGATAATAGAATTAGATAATATTTAAATCATTTAATAATAATTTCAGTGTTTGAAAATTCATGATAAAGTATAATAATTATATAAAAATTATTATAAGGCTATGACAAATAATGTGACTAATATTTAAAATATCTAAACGAATATTGAACTACACGATAGAGTCTTAGACTCGATATTTACCCAATAAAGTCGTCGGTACACCAAAATATTTTAGAAATTAATCTAGACTTAGATAAACTGACTAGATATGTGTTTTTTAGTGAATCAATAATTGTTAGATATATGTGACAAAGTGATTAGGTTATGTATGTCGATCGTAATTAGCGAAGACTTTGTGTTACGATATATTATTCTAATTGAACGAATGATCTTATTACTGATAGATCAGTGTATAAAAGATTAATCTAAGTTGCGTTATTGTAAGCAGCAGCTCAGGCAAGTATCTAAACCTTATGCACTACTTTTATTTCGTGCAAACAGGTATATCATGTTACGCAAGTTTCCTAAACTTACTCCAATTATTATTGAGCAAGTATCTGATCAATTATTTACATTATGCAAGTATTCTACCTTTGCATTTCCTTTATGCAATGTATACGAGTAAGAAAGTTTCGTAATCATATTATTATCGCGCTGATTATTAACTCTATTATTATTGATTATGTATCCAATCTTTGTATTCATACAAGTTCTTACATTATCCAATCATTGTATTATTGTATAATCTCGGATATTTATTCTGCTCGTTAATTTGTATATAGGGTTGTATAAGTGTCCCCACTTGGATAACCATTGTATTTAATCATATGTTGATACATACTTATTGATTTCAAGTATGTATATGTTGACTTAAAAGCCGCCTAAGCTATTTGATTCAAATTAGACATAAAAATATTGTTGAACAAGATAGAACATTATTGTATCCAACCGTGATTATTTTGTTCTGAATTCCCACAAAGTATGAACATCTTGAATATGGGAAACTTTTGTGCACCTAAGGTGGATAGAGTGAACGATAATATCGTTCTTGCATGTAGTATTGATCAATACAGGCACATTGGGCGATCACCCTCGTGTTCAGAAAGTTATGACGGCTTATGAGATGAAGTTCTCGCTAAACCCTAGCGAAAAATGAAAAACAATGTTCATAGTCTGTCGAATGATCTCCAGTTATAGTCTATACGTAGTTTCAAAGATTACATATGAAAGTGATATGTTGTTATTATTGGTTCAGCTTACTTCACAACTGTTGATTCGTTGTTGAAGTGTCTTTCAAAGAAAACATTTAATTCTTTCAACTAATATATATTGTTGTTATTACTTGTTGGGCAATCCAATGCTCGTTCTTGCTTTAAATTTAAATGTTTTCAGTTAAGTATGATCAACCAGAAGGTTCAGTAATGAACAAGGGGAAAGGAAAGTTGTTCGAATGAGATTTATATTATGTTGTGTAATAGTTATAGTTTGTTAAGACAATGATATTTATTATATATCATGTAATGTATTATAGTAAAGGTTACGTACTTGGGATTAGACTTTGATATATGTAAATTAATTTTGAATTTTATATTATTGTTATTATTATTAGTATTATTCAGCTTATAGAAATGGTATCGTGAAGCACCGAGTTTGGGTTTCAAGTACCCAGATTTGGGGGCGTCACATTATCAAACTTGCACCACCTCCCCTAATAGTAAATCATGTGAATCAATAGTAAATAATGTGAATCAATAGTTCTAGACATGTGAAAATACGAATTACAGTATAGTACCTCCATCTATACCTCCCTTTTTAACTTAGTCATGCAAGTATTATCAATCTTGCACCAACTCCCCTAATAGTAAATGAATGTGAATCAATTGTACAATCATGTGACTCAATTACAATCATGTTAAAAAAATAATTACAGTATAGTACCTTCATCTATACCTTCATTTTTAATTTAGTCATGCAAGTATTATCAATCTTGCACCACCTTTCCTAATAGTACATACATGTAAATCAATAGTACACACACGTGAACACATAGTTATAAGCATGTGAATTAATTGCTCATTTACCCGATTAATTACCCGATTGGTCAATATAACCTCCAGACATCAATTATTATCGAAATAAATGTTGATTTCCACTAATACTAATAATCCCAACACAATGGAACTGTCAATTTCATCTTTAATCAACACGAACATATTCATCATTAATATTATAACTCACAATATTTAACAACCAGATCATTCCCAGGAAAGAGGGGGCTTTCCGATAAGGATTTCTCCTTATTGGCGCGCAATTAGGTGACCAAACCTCTCCTTGACAGAACTTCTAAACATTGTCAATATTGCAAATAATAATATAAATAACTTTGTTGTTTCAATTATTGATTTAATAAAAATAAATATTATGCAGATGATACTGTGACAATAATTGAATCAATAATATGAGAGATATGCAAAGAATTCTCAGAGTAATAATTGAGTATAACTAAGTGACTTCTTACGTAAGCATCAATAATCGATACTGCAGGTAAAGCTACTATGCAACCACGCCAGATTATCGTACTTTTTACTACCGGGTAGTTCAACAGTTTTAACGGTAAAACTTTCGTCGTTATTTTTATAAAAAGATAATTCTGTCATTTTCTAAATACGATAATACTTCCGTCGTGGGGTCCACCAATAATTGTGTCGTCGTACGAATATTCCCTGTTAAAACGAATATTCCCCAACCAATCGAATATTATATAACCACTTGCATACTTTGCAAAATTTTCACATATCACCCTTAACTTTAACCTTTATCAATTTAACCATTTGCTAAATAAAATGATAATTATAAGAAAATTAAATACTTTCATTTCATAATTTCGGGATCTCACAGTTTTCATACCCACGAGGAATTCAGCACTGCTTTGTAGATTATTTTCTCGAAGATGCTTCGCATCTCAAAAATTAAAAGCAATTAAGCCGAACACTTAATAAAAATGAAAGTGTAAAAGGTCTCAATTACTATTGAGCATAAGGGTTTGAAAAACATTTTTTACAAAACATCACTGCCATATCTTGTTCAAAAAGGAATTTTAACATAAATTCAAACCTTGTGTATATAAGTACGAACGAGGCCTCGCACTACTTCCATATAATTGCACATTAACCCACACACATTCATATAACAGTTTTTTGAAAAGTGGCGGTCATCGTGGTAACACGGATGTCGGGGGGTGCCTAACACCTTCCCTCCACATAATCAAACCCCCGAACCCTAATGAATCTCAGTTTCACAGACCCGTTTAGCAATGTCACATCAATGGGTCAATGTGCAAACCTTTTCTCAGTTGTGTTGGTACAACCATATAAAAAACCAATTGGCGACTCTTATAGTCAAATCGTCGACATATACATGTCAGACCTTTTCACAACTTGTTTTTTCAAACAAATCTCACATAACATAAGAACACCAAAGAACAAGAACAGAAAAGGGACAAATAAAAATCCTGACGTCGACAGGTGGCGACTTTGTTGGGGACACCAGTAAGAGGGCTTAAGTCGCTATTACAATCTTTTCAAAACTGTTATATGCTTGTGTGTGGATGTTGCATTTACATTTATGATGAATGTGTACAAATGCATATATTTACTACACTATATGCTATATCTACTTATGACATTAGTGCTTTGCATATGTCATCATTTTCATAAACGATGAGACACGTTGTATCTGAATGTATGTTTTGTGGTTCCTCCATCAGGAGGCTATCCTGTCAATGTTTGATTACTGGACTCGTAGGAAGACTAATTCCAACGAGGCTCAGGAAAGGCACCACCCAAATTCGCTCCAGTTGAAAGACCGGATTAACTTCCCGTCGAGTAAATTGTGATGATTTGGGAACCTTCATGCCAAAAAGCCACGAGAGTAGCCTAATATAGGTCAACCTCTGACAAACCAAACGCGGAGGAAAGTCTCTTCATGCTTTCTCATTTCAAATTACTCGTAAATTCAATTACTTGTATTTTCATTCCATATTCATATCCATGTAATGAGAAATATGAAGAAATATGTGTACATGCATATTTAAATTCACATGTTATCCTGTATTACAAACAGCTAACATCCGTTTTGCAGGATAATATTCCTAAAATAGATACATCACATAGCATGTAAACATTTACACATTCCCTAAGACTAAACTATGCAAGTCTTTCGCATGGAAACAATCAGACCTATTACCCGTTCAAAGTCCAAAAAGGCTACGAGCCTACAACCAATCATGTCTTCATCTGACCAGTCTAATCCCGTTTCCCACGAGGAATTCGACGGATTAAGTAAACAGAATACAGATTTGGCTGTTCTGCTTAACGAACTACATTAGTCTACTCATAGCCCAAAAATGCCCACACATATAGACTTTTCTTCACATGGAGGAGTCCAAGGTTCGGATAAAACAAATCCGGAATTTCAGTTGATTACAGACAAAAACCCTGAAAACACCCATCTCAAAGGAGATCTAGACACCGGTGACATCATGAAAAAGGTCCTTCAAATGGAAGAAACCCTTCATTCTATCAAATGAATTAGAGCACACGGGAGTGTCTCTTATGATGACCTTTTTATATTCCCAAGGGTTCATTATCCAAAAAAATTTAAAACTCCTGACTTTGAAAAGTATGACGGGTTAAGAGATCCTTACACACATTTGAAGGTGTCCATTGGAGAACTTGGATCTTATGTAGAGGACAAGAAGCTCAGAATGCAGATGTTCCAAAAGAGTCTAACTGGAGAAGCTCGTTTGTGGTATACCAGATTAGACAACTCAAAGATCCATAGTTCGGAAGAGCTAGCTCATGCCTTTCTCACTCAATACAGCTTCTAGTCTCAGATGGCTCCTGATCGGTATCATATTACCAAGGTCAATAAACAGTCCAATGAGTCTTTCAGAGAGTATTCTCAAAGGTGAAAGCGCCTTGCTGCTCAAGTTATTCCTTCTATGACAGAGTCAGAAATGGTTATAACATTCATAGACATACAAGAAGCTCCTTTCTACGAGAGAGTCTTAGTTGGCATTGGTAAACCATTCTTTAAAATGATTAAACATGGGGAGATGGTTGAAATGGGGTTGAAGTCAGGAAAGATTCAAGACCTAGCCGCTCTTAAAGCAGTTGCTGAACACATCCAGTCTAAAACTTATGGAAACAACCCCCGGAGGGTCCATAAAAAAAAGAGGAAATTGTTTCCTTGATACTACAAAGTCAGAAAGGTAATCAGAATATGCCTATTCAGAGGAGGAATTACTCCCCTTTTCAAGCGCAGTCTTCAAACCCTCCATTGCCTAAAGGTGGAGAAGTCAAACGCCCTCGAGTGTTCACACCCTTAGGGGACTCACTCGAGAACATTCTCACTCTTCTGACGACTCAGAAGAAAATCACACATCTTCTTCCACCAGCCAACCCGAATGGGAGGGGTTTCAATGCTACTCGGAAGTGTGCTTATCATGTCGGGGCACCTGGACATGATACTCAGGATTGTTGGGCCTTGAAACATAAGATTCAAGATTTGATAGACAACGGTAAGATTGTGGTCACCAAACCAGACCAACATCACGTACAAGATAATCCTCTTCCTCAACACAAAGAGGAAGATGTCAATATGATTAATCGGAGCAGTGGACAGAATTATAATTTTAATGGTGAACCATCCCAAACCATCAAAGACGGTGTTGACAAAAGGGATTATGCAAAGTTCCAGTTTGTGATAGAACAAAAGATGAAAGCTCTATGTAAGCAGATTGAGCAATTAGCAGAACTGGTGACCCATCAGCATCAAGTCACACGCCAATTAGTCAGCCAGGAGCATGCTAGTTTCTTCCCTTTTGTTATGAATACTCCGTCATCGCCTTCAGAAATTGAAACAATGGAGAACAAATTTGCGAAGAGAGCAAATGCCAAAGCCCGTCGGGATTTTGCCAATAGAAGGGAATTTACATACCTAGGCCAACCTATGGAGGAGATCTTTCAGATGCTAATCAATGAAGGAATGATCACCACCCTTCTACCTCCAATTAATCCCCGTTTAGAACGTTTCAATTCTGATGGAGTATGTCAATATCACTCCCATTCTCGCAGTCACAGCACAGAAGAATGTTGGGCACTCTGCCACCTTATTCAGAATCTAATTGACATCGGTGTCCTGCAACTGGCAGACGATGATACTGTGTTATGTGGAAGTGATAATATATGTCCTACTAAATGGAAGGGATTGGTAGCAGTTATATCTGATGAGGTTGATGGGACTGTCAAATCATTCACAATACAAGCGATTCAACTTAAAGGAGTTGACAATCCTTTGAAAGTGGCTGCACCAGAGCCAATTAGCTTACCATTCAGACCACAATATCCTGTTATTAGCTTATAAAAAGTCCCATGGAATTATGGAGAAGATGAAGGATCCACCTCTCATACCACTGCTGCAGTGTCGAAGGAAATTCCATTGTATCTTCCCCAACGGGTGATAAAGCCTACCATCAAATCAAAGGGGAAAGTTCCCATGGAGAAAATTGAAAAATTCCTCCGTACTATGGGCCATAATAAAGCCAATGTGGTTTTAAGCTTAAGAGAAGCTCCACATCAAATTTCAATACTGGACTTGGTTTTCTCTTCCGAGGATCACCAGAAGATCTTACTGAAGGTTTTGGAAGAAGCCTACTTGCCGAAATCAGTGGATGTGGAAAAATTTCAACATTTGGTTGATCACATTTTTAACAATAATGTGATATCTTCCACTGATGATGACATACAGCCCGAAGGGACCGGTCATTGCAAGTCGTTGAATATTGCGGTTAACGCTGAGCCGGAATATCCTAGACAGGGTGACATACCACTCATCAGCTTCAATTCAAAAGTTGAGCCGGTCAGTTTTCATGCCCTAGAGGTGAGCAACACTCAATACCATCCTATTGGGACCCCATCTCTCAGACCCTAGATTTCTGCCGAAGTGATGACAGCTAGTCAAGAAATGATGTCATTGGGTCATAAGCCTGGACGAGGGTTGGGTAAAGATCATCAGGGTATTAAGCACCCAATTTAAATTTCCAGTCAAATCGGGACAGCCGGACTAGGCTATTCTACCAGTTCCAGTCACAGGAATCCTCATAAGCATCATCAGATTCCTGCATCTTCAGTCGCACGACGATTATCTCCACATGGAAATCCTGAGCCCGCACAATCTCCGGTAAAGGTGCCAGCCAACGTAATGGCTATGTTAATTCCCAAACCAATATTGGTCAAGGGAAAAGAGGTCTTAGTTCCTGATCCCAAAGTGGAAGAAGAGGAATGAAGACGTAAGCAAGACATCGCCAGGATGATGTCCAACATACGCATCATTGTCCATGATGAGCATACAAACAGATACACCCCAGACGATGATTGCCCAGACATAATTGTCATCATTGGGGAAAAGGAGGATGATGATAGCCCCTCCATCACTGCAGTCCACCAGGACTTTTCCCTCGACAATTGGAGCAGCACTCCTCTCATTGGTCGACAAGGGTAAAACAGGCAGAAACTCTTTATGCCCTGTAGATAACATTAACTGCTTACTTTTCTGTACAGTATTAGCAATTATCTTGTTAGTACATGCTAACACTTTGTATGATTAAACGGTTTTAGATATTAAGTGAAAGCATATTTTGTTTCAGGACTCTGAATTTAGATGTGCATGTACTTGTTGATAAAGTGCCTCTTCTCCATAAGGATTGTAACTGTGACGCCCCCAAAATAGGTCCAATCCACCCAACCTATTCTGAGTCGCCAAATACATGGTACAGAAACAACTACAACTTCATTAATACAATTGTCGTGCAAAATACGACAACACATAAATCGCTGAGTTTAAATACAAATATTGTCTTCTAGACAATATCCACACTCAAATAAGTCCTCATTACAATTATTGATACACTATTTTACAAAATAGTGAGGACTACTAAAACAACTGTCTTGAACCATTACTCCACACCCCGACTAGTTACCGCTATATTCTCGTTCTCTGAGAAGAAAAATGGAACAAAAAGGAAAAGGGTGAGCTCAACTAGCCCAATAAATAATATTATGACTAAGATAATGTACAAAAATTATCCTTAGTCTTCAACAGGAAAATCGATAGAATACAATGTACAACAAGTTTTAGATCAATAATCTGCGGTGAAACAATAATTCATTAGAAGAGTTAAGTAGAGAATGAAATCTACTATCATCTATGAATTTAAAAGTCCATCCTCGATATTTTATCCCTGTAACATCAATCAATATACATCATAAATCAAATATTCATCTTTGCACTACAGGCCAAAGATATTCACCAGTTAGTCATGTTCATCTAAACACATGTTCATCTTTGCACTACGGGCCAAAGATATTCATCATAAAATCATTCATATTTGCACTACAGACCAAAGATATTCATCATAAAATCATTCATATTTGCACTACGGGCCAAAGATATTCATCATAAAATCATTAATCTTTGCACTACGCCCAAAGATATTCGATTATATCATCATTTAGGACTGAAGATGATGAAAAATATTTTTAAAAAAATGAATCCAGTGAAACAAAAGAACAAATATTAAGGATTCGTACTTTAAACAATCCAAGTTCAAAAATACTGCATAAATAACCAGAGTGGAGTAAAGTTCAAGAATGAAGACCAAAATATAGATCCAATCAAAGATAGGAATCATAACAGACAATCTTGGACCTAGAAAAGAAAATTTAATTTTTCTGTTAATAGTGTCATATTCATGAATAGTGCCGTATACGTGAATAGTGTCGTATACGTGAATAGTAACTCTGACACTAAAAGATATAAATTTCACAAAAAATATCATCATGCTTCGTGAATAGTACTCGTGAATAGTAACTCGTGAATAGTAACTCATGAATAGTAACCCCGGCATGAAAAGTTCCAAATTTGATAAAAATTCAGACATATATTTTGGCATAAAGATATTGAAGAAATAATATCATTTACGAAGAAAATAACATCCCTTACCTCGCAAAAATAGTACTTTTGACTGGAATACTAGATATAGTGCTGAAGGAACTTGCACCGTATAGCAACACTCAAAGTACCAAAATACTCACAAGAATACGCTCGATAATATAGAGAGAGAAAGAGAGAGAAATCTATAGTTTCTGGTCTGATTTTCAATTCTAACCTAAGCACCCTATTTATAGGAAATTGCTTAGAACACCAAAGCAGAAAATTTAATATAATATTAATATATTTATAAAATTGTCAAGCCCACCTTAGACCAACTGAAATCAGCCCATTCTTATCACAAGTTGAGCCCACTAAATTGCAAAAAAACGTTTTTCAAAAAATAAATAATTAAAACTTCCAAAAATCAATTATTCTGGAACTTCGGAACTTCAATAATTCATAATAAATAGCCCTTTTATCAGAAAATTCGAATCTCGCGTCTTCTTATAGGAAATTCAATTCTCTACAACTTTACAGAAGAAAGTTGTTCCAAATTCCAAATAGAAATTGACCTTAATCCACAAACGGGCAATTTTACAGGCTATAATCAAATTTCAGTCAAGAAATGGGGTCCACCGACACACAAAACATGTGTTAATCATTTAATGCAACAAAAATACTCTTTCTCCTCATATACTCATATATCCCACATTCATTGTAAAAATATCATCATTATTCTATTATAATAATATAATAAAATATTATTTTATCAGAAAAAATAAAATATCAATTTTTAATAATTTTCACATTAAAAATTTTCTCCATCTATATCCACATAAAATCAATATTTTCCTCATCATATAAATCAATAATTAATTATTCACAAATAATATTTCAGAATCACAATATTGACAACCAGGCAGTTCCAGGAAAGAGGGGGATTTCCAATAAGAATTTCTCCTTACTGGCGCGCAATTAGGTGACCAAACCTCTCCTTAGACAGAACTTTCTAGACATTGCCTATAATTTTTTCTAATAATATTATTCAGATAATATGAATTATTACTTCGATAATGGAAAATACTGTGTAGTGACAATTATTAAAACAACAATAATATAAAATATCAACGCAAAGAATTATTGAATCAATAAAATAAAATACTTGATAAAGAATTACTATAACAGCTTATTGAGTAGTGCCTTCTTACGTAAGAATTAATAATTGGTGCAATACTGCAGTGCTACTCTTGCAACAACGCTGTATTCGTGTTTTTAAACAATCGGGTATTCCAATAGTAATAATTGAATCGCGACTACGCCGTTATTTATAAATAACTTATACTTGTCGTTTTCTACATCCAATCGCTTTCCGTTATGGGGCTCACACAAGGCTGCGCCGTCGTACGAATATTCCTCGACAGTAAGAATATTCCACGACCAAACGAATATTCCCCGACAACAATGAATATTTTATAACCACTTGCTTATTTAAAATATTTACGCATTTTACCCATAACTAAACACATTAATCAAATCAACCCCTTACTATTTCAAAATAATAATTAGAGAAATTAAATCTTTATTTATAAAAAGTTGGGGTCTTACAACCTCCCATCCTTATGAAATTTCGTCCTCGAAATTGTCATGCGTAGGAAATGCTCCTTCCTATCCAAGATCTTGACTGGTACCTCCTCGTACGTTAAATCTTCTGCTATCTCGTCTGGTTCTAACTTAATAATGTGGTTCGGGTCATCCACATATTTACGTAACATCGATACAAGAAAAAATGTTATGAACACGCGTCATACTTGGCGGTAAAATGAGTCTATAGGTCACAATTCCTATTCGATCGAGGATTTCAAATGGACTAATAAATCGAAGGTTTGAGCTTTCTTCACATCGCCGATTCTCGCTTTTGGAATAACGACTTCTTGCATCTTCTTCTTCATATTCATCAACTCCAAGTCTGTAGCTTGAGCAGCTTTAAATTTATCGATTAAAGTCGATTCTAATCGTATATTCGTTATCTTCACGCAGGTTCATATATTCGCACTTGTAAACGCATACGATCTTCTTCTCAATGCGTCAGCTACCACGTTCGCTTTTCCTATGATAGTATTGAATGGCATAATCGTAATCTTCAACGGCTCGAGCCAACGTCTTTGGCGCATGATACTATCGTTTTATGTGAAGAAATATTTAAGGGTTGAAGAAATGTGTTTTGTACTGGGGTCAATACAAAATTTGATTTCACGTTCTAGGGGTAGGCTAAGAAGTCCTTCGAGAATACGTCAGGAGATTTATTAACAATAGAAATATCATTTAAAAACTGTGACTCTCATCCAAGACTTGGATAGCACATGAAATGAAGGTTTCTACTAACGAAGTTTCAATAGATAAGTCAAAGTCTAACTTCTCCGGAGTCAAATTTAAACGTTGAGCGCAAGAAAGAGAGATAAAAGAATGGGTAGAACCGATATCGTGTAAGGTATAAACTTCGTAAAAATTTATAATTAACTAACCCGTGATAACTTCGTTCGATTCCTCGTCAAGGTAATTCAAAACTCGATGTTGGATTCTCCCAATTGCTGTCAAAAAAGAGAAATACATATCATCTATTTTAGCTTTCTTAGACCGGACTTCTCTTTCCACAATCTCAACGCGTCGTGCGGCTTTTACCCATGCATCTTTCATTCTCACTCGTTCAGTTGTTTCTTCTTTCAGTTGCTCCTTGACATTTGAATTCTTAGATTCCAGCTTTAATATCGTATACTCTGCCAAAGAGTGCTTCTGTTCAACCATCGCACATCGGGTAATACAATTTTGAATTATTGCATCCCTTTGTTCCACGACCGCCTGCCATTCTTCAACCTGCTCTTCTAACTCATGAATACAATTTTGCAATTCTACATTTTGATTAATAAGTTCTTCTAATAAATCATCCTCAGGCTCCTCTTCTTCCTCACTCTCAGTTGCTACCTTTGCGACTAGCTTGAGTGCAACTTTTAATTCCTCAATCACCACATGGATATCTCTAATCACATTAACCTGGTTGATGATTAGAGGTGTCTCCACGGTCTCATTCACTCTATTGTTAACATTCTCAGTCGACATTCTCAAATACTGCCATAAAACAAGGGTTAATTTAACATATTAACATATCACATAATATCCCTATATTATGACCGACCAACAAATAAGCTTAGGTAGGACACACTAGCGAAGGATTTACTAGTCTCTCCCCTCCTAGTTCTATTCCCCGATCTCCACCAGAGATCATATCCCTAAGCTCTGATACCAACTGTGACTCGACACCAACTTGTGGTCAAGACTCTCACATTGATACCTATCGGTTTGCCACCATGAGATTCAAGCATCCCCTACGGGGAGTCCGCTTCGGCATCCCCCATCAATAGGAAATCACCAGCGAGAGGCTCGGGGCTCTTTACTTATAGCTCTGATACCAACTGTGACGCCCCCAAAATAGGTCCAATCCACCCAACCTATTCTGAGTCACCAAATACATGGTACCAAAACAACTACAACTTCATTAATACAATTGTCGTGCAAAATACGACAACACATAAACTGTGAGTTTAAATACAAATATTGTCTTCTAGACAATATCCACACTCAAATAAGTCCTCATTACAATTATTGATACACTATTTTACAAAATAGTGAGGACTACTAAAACAACTATCTTGAACCATTACTCCACACCCCGACTAGTTCCCGCTATATTCTCGTCTCCTGAGAAGAAAAATGGAACAAAAAGGAAAAGGGTGAGCTCAACTAGCCCAGTAAATAATATTATGACTAAGATAATGTACAACAAATTATCCTTAGTCTTCAACGGGGAAAAATCTGATAGAATACAATAGACAACAAGTTTTAGATCATTAACTGTAGTGAAAACAACAATTCATTAGATGAGTTAAGTAGAGAATGAAATCTACTATCATCTATGAATTTAAAAGTCCATCCTCGATATTTTATCCCTGTAACATCAATAAATATACATCATAAATCAAATATTCATCTTTGCACTACAGGCCAAAGATATTCACCAGTTGGTCATGTTCATCTAAACACATGTTCATCTTTGCACTACGGGCCAAAGATATTCATCATAAAATCATTCATCTTTGCACTACGGGCCAAAGATATTCATCATAAAATAATTCATCTTTGCACTACGGGCCAAAGATATTCAGTCATATCATCATTTAGGACTGAGGATGATGAAAAATATTTTAAAGAAACGAATCCAGTGAAACAAAAGAACAAATATTAAGGATTCGTATTTTAAACAATCCAAGTTCAAAAATACTTCATAAATAACTAGAGTGGAGTAAAGTTCAAGAATGAAGACCAAAATATAGATCCAATCAAAGATAGGAATCATAACAAACAATCTTGGACACAGAAAAGAAAATTTAATTGTTCTGTGAATAGTGTCGTATTCGTGAATAGTGCCGTATATGTGAATAGTGTCGTATACGTGAATAGTAACTCCGACACTAAAAGATATAAATTTCACAAAAAACATCATCATGCTTCGTGAATAGTACTCGTGAATAGTAACTCATGAATAGTAACTCATGAATAGTAACTCGTGAATAGTAACCCCGAACATGAAAAGTTCCAAATTGATAAAAATTCAGACCAATATTTTGGCATAATGATATTGAAGAAATAATATCATTTACTTAAAAAATAACATCCCTTACCTCTCAAAAAACAAGATTTTACGACTAAAATACTAGATATAGTCTTTGAAGGAACTTGCAGACCAGATAGCAACACTCAAAGTACCAAAATATTCACAAGAATACGCCGATAATATAGAGAGAAAGAGAGAAATCTTTAGTTTACGGTGTGATTTTCAATTCTAACCTAAGCACCCTATTTATAGGAAATTGCTTAGAACGCCAAAGCAGAAAATTTAATATAATATTAATATATTTATAAAATTATCAAGCCCACCATAGACCAACTGAAATCAGCCCATTCTTATCACATGTTGGGCCCACTAAATTGCAAAAAAAAATGTTTTTAAAAAATAAATAATTAAAACTTCCAAAAATTAATTATTATGGAACTTCGGAACTTCAATAATTCATAATAAATAGCCCTTTTATCAGAAAATTTGAATCTCTCGAATTTTTATAGGAAATTCAATACTCTACAACTTTGCAGAAGAAAGTTTTTCCAAATTCCAAAGAAAAATTGACCGAAATCCACAAACGGGCGATTTTACAAGCTATAATCAAATTTCAGTCAAGAAATGGGGTCCACCGACACACAAAACATGTGTTAATCATTTAATGCAACAAAAATACACTTTCTCCTCATATACTCATATATCCCACATTCATTGTAAAAATATCATCATTATTCTATTATAATAATATAATAAAATATTATTTTATCAGAAAAAATAAAATATCAATTTTTAATAATTTTCACATTAAAAATTTTCTCCATCTATATCCACATAAAATCAATATTTTCCTCATCATATAAATCAATAATTAATTATTCACAAATAATATTACAGAATCACAATATTGACAACCAGGCAGTTCCCAAGAAAGAGGGGGTTTTCCAATAAGAATTTTTCCTTACTGGCGCGCAATTAGGTGACCAAACCTCTCCTTAAACAGAAATTTCTAGACATTGCCAATAATATTATTCAGATAATATGAATTATTATTTCGATATGAAAAATATTGTGTAGTGACAATTATTGAAACAACAGTAATATAAAATATCAACGCAACAATTATTGAATCAATAAAATAAAATCTTTGAATGCAGTAATTACCGTAATAGATTATTGAGTAGTGCCTTCTTACGTAAGAATCAATAATTGGTGCAATACTGGTGCTATTCTTGTGCAACAACGCCAGCGATTCGTGTGTTTTAACCAATGAGTATTCCAACAAGATATTAACTTGAATAACGACTACGCCAGTTATTTATAAACAACTTATACTTGTCATTTTCTTCATCCAATCGCTTTTTTAGTTATATGGGGCCCACACAATCGCACTGGCTAAATTTAATATTCCCCGAGATAGTAAGAACATTCCACGACCAAAACGAATATTCCCCAACAACAATGAATATTTTATAACCACTTGCTTATTTAAAATATTTGTGCATTTTACCCATAACTAACCACATTAATCAAATCAACCCCTTACTATTTCAAAATAATAATTAGAGAAATTAAATCTTTATTTATAAAAAGTTGGGGTCTTACAGTAACTTTGATGAAAAGTTGGACTCAACCTTGATGGAAATACAAGAGGACATTGAGATACCTTAAGAGATCAAAAAATGGGTCAAAGACAAACCTAAACCCAACCTTGATCAAACCAAGTCTTTCAATCTCGGAACCTTAGAAAGCCCTAAGTTAATCCAGATTGGTTCAGACCTCAGTCCAAACTAGACGAATGACATGGTTACACTACTAACCCAATTCCAGGATGTGTTTGCATGGTCTCATGAAGACATGGTGGGTTTGTCCATTGTCATTATCCTTCATTGCCTTCCCATTAAAGAGGGATTCAAGCCAGTCAAGCAGAAGCTCACGCGATTAAAACTTGAGTGGAGTTTGAAGGTTAAAGAAGAAATTGTTTCACAATTTCAAGCTGGCATTATCATGGTGTCCACATATCCTGAGTGGATATCTGTGAGACCCCAAATTTTATTAAATAAAAGTATTCAATTTTTCTATTTTGGTAAATAGTTAAATAGATAAAAGTTTAAAGTTAAGGGTGATATATGAAAAAAATTTAAGTAGACAAGTTGTCATAAAATACCCGATTACTATTCACTATAGTATTATTCACTCGAGTATTTGGAGCACTTTTTGTGTCGGAGTACTATTCACGAGTTATTATTCACCTAAATTACTATTCACCCGAATATTATTCACTCGGGTATTTGGGGTATTTTTCATGTCGTAGTACTATTCACCTGATTACTATTCACTCTAGTATTGTTCACTCGGGTATTTGAGACACTTTTTGTGTCGGGGTACTATTCACCCAAAAAATATATTTCTTTTCGGTCTAAATCATTTTTGGGTACAATATTATTCCATGAAGAGATGTGCTAATTTTTTAGACCGTTGGTTGAAATTATAATAGTAAATCAGTATGGATCATTGGTTTAATGTTTTAATAGTAAAATCTTTTTATATAAAACAGAATACTTTTATAAAGTTATTCTATAAATAGAATATATTATATTTTATTATGCATAGTGTTTGCATAGTACTTGCATAGTGTTTGCATAGAAAATCTTTTTATATAAAATGTAATACTTTTATAAAGATATTCTATAAATAGAATATATTATATTTTATTATGCATAGTGTTGCATAGTACTGCGATAGTGTTTTGCATAGTAAAATCTTTTTATATAAAATGTAATACTTTTATAAAGTTATTCGCTTTTATTAGATTATAAATAGAATATATTATATTTTATTTAAAAGATTTTTCTTTAAATCTGAATTTGTCCGATTAAAGTAAATCAATATGGCCGCTCATGAATTAGTTACTTATGCGTATCCATTCTTCATAAATAGAAGCTCATTCATTCATTATTTCTTACGAATTCAATTGAAACTCAGAGAGAGAAACTATAGAGAAATTCTTCTTCTATAATCTTGAGCGTATTTCTTTAGAGTTTAAGAAAGCTTTGAAGCGTAGTCTGAAGTTTTCTTCGAGTATATCATCGCTTCTACCAAATTTTAATACTCTTCTTTCAAAGGTAGGGATATTATTTGTTGTACTCGTAAGGGGTATTATTTCTTTTATGTTCATAAAGAGAACTTCATTATTCCATTCTTTATTATTCTCGTTGGAATAACTTTTGATATCGTGGGCTACCCTATACTTGGTGAAAGTCTTCTATTATTCCGTTCTTTATTATTACATTTGGAATATCCTCGCCGGGCGTCGTATTACGCTTTGACACAGTTCCATTATTTATTATTTCGCTCTTTATTATTCTCGTTTAATATCACATGCATGCCTTTCTGCCTGGACTGGTTCCATTATTTATTATTCTCGCTTAATATCCTCATACATGCGTTCTGGCCGACTGAGTTCCATTATTTATTATTACATTGCGAATAACCTATCGGTGTAGTCTATCGCACGCATGGTGAATCCTTCTGTTATTCTATTCTTTATTATTCATTGGAATAACTCATTCATGTGGATTACCACATGCATGGTGAATGATTCTTCGATTCATACGAATAGTATTTTCATTAAAAGGGGTTTCGCCAGGGCGATTCGTAATTTTTTCTGACCATCAAAAATTCTGGAAAAATTTGAAATGATAATTTGATGAGTTTTCTAGATTGTGTCCAAAAATGGTGATTTTTGGATGTATAGATTAAGAGTTATGGATTTTATGGGAAAAGACTATTTTAAAAGTAAACCCTTATAACTCCTTGTAGTTAACTCCAAAATTGGTAAACTTTTTATTGGGAGTACATGTATATAACAGAAGTATACCCTGTAAATTTCAGAATTTTTGGCAAAAGTACAATTTATGATAAATGTCTAAATATTCGGCAGTTTTAGCCATATGAAAAATAGTAAATGAATTTTAAAAATCCTGAGAAAAATATATGTTCAAGATGGGACTATATTCTGCTAAATCTCAGAAAAGAAATATTTTTGGGACTGATTTGGTATTTTTCATGAAAATGAACTAGTTATGAGTAAATGAATTAAATATGTTATGTGAAGTAATAAAATTGGAAAATAAGATTTTATGGCTTGAGAATCCTATATAGGGTATATGCAGATTTTTGATGAGTGATTTAATCATTGGTGATAAAATCTTATGAGTATGACATTTTTGAATGATTAAATGCATTATTTGATAAAGTGTAAATAATTGAAATAAATTGTTTATAAGTTTAAGAAGTAATTTAAATATTGTTATAATATTAACAATATTAGATCATGAGTTTATTAAATGATGGATAATATTTGGATAAATTTAAAGTCTTTAATATTTATCCTTGATTTTGTTTGATTAATGATTATAATATTGTCATCATCCTCATGTTTATATTATGTTGAAAGTCATCTGTAGCTTGTAGTGCATAGATGGACTTGGTATGATTCTGACCATGGATTATTCGGTATAATCATGACCGTAATATTACAAATGATGTGGTAAAAGTCATCTTTGGCCCGTAGTGCATAGATGGACTTGGCGTGATTATGACCAGGGATTATTCGGTATAATCATGATCGTAATGTGACGAATGATGTGGTAAAAATCCTCATTTGCCGTAGTGGATTGATGGAAAATTTTTAGTATGATTATGGCTATGGATTCTCTTCGGCCAAGGGTGCAAAGATGAATTATTTTATGGCATGATCAGGACCTTTGATAAAAAACACGATTATCTTTGGCCCGTAGTGCATGGATAATTTGTGGTTGTGATATTAATGAAAAAGTCCTCATTGGCTGTAGTGCGTTGATGGATGATTTTGGTATGATTATGGCTATGGATTCTCTTGACGAGGTGCAAAGATGAATTATTTTATGGCATGATCGGGGATGAGTTGATGAAAACACGATTATCTTTGTCCGTGGTGCAGTGCATGGATAATTGGTGGTCATGATACTAAAGAATATCCTTAACTTTTAGTAGTGCGGATGATTTGATGATGTGGATTATTTATTGTCGAGTCTCGGTGATAAAAGTGATGAAAACCTTTTAAATCATAGAAGATATTAGATTTTATTCTCTATTCGACTCTTCTAATGGATTACTTGTTCACCGCAGCTTAAACTTGATGTTTGTTATATTGTATCAGTTTAACATTGTTGAAGGCTAACGATAATTTATTCTGCATTATCTTAGTCATAATATTTCTTACTGGGCTAGTTGAGCTCACCCTTTCTTTCATTGTTCTCTTCAGGAAATGAGAACGTAGCTAGGACTAGTCGGGGAACAGAGTGATGGTCCTAGATGGTGCATTAGTAGTCCTCACTATTCTATAAAATAGTTTAATAATAAATGCAATGAGGGCGCCATTGGGTGTGGATATTGTCTAGAAGGCAATATTCTTGTATAAACTCCCAGCTTATATTTTGTCGTATTATACACGACAATTGTATTATTAAGTTTTATTTGTATTTATGTGCTATGTATCTGGCGACTCAAGATGGGTGATGTATACCTAATTTTGGGGGCGTCATAATTGGTATCAGAGCTTAGGGATATGATCCCTGGCTGAGATGTGAGATAAGAACTAGGAGGGGAGAGACGGGGAATTTCTTCGCTAGTATGACCTACCTATGTTTATTTGTTATTTAATTGGTCGGTCAAAATATAGGGGTATTATGTGGTATGTCAATTAACCCTTATTTTGAAACTATTTCTAGAATGATATTTGAAATACAGGAGATGAGAAATGGAAAATCATGATAGAGAAGAAATTACCGGGAAGGTACAATCCGAAAAGAAAGCAAGGTATTTTCATCTCTTCGAATATCAAGTACGTACGTAAATTTTGAGGGCGAAATTTCATAAGGAGCGGAGATTGTGAGACACCAAATTTTATTAAATAAAAGTATTTAATTTTTCTATTTTAGTAAATAGTTAAATTGATAAAAGTTTAAAGTTAAGGGTGATATATGAAAAAAAATTTAAGTAGACAAGTTGTCATAAAATACCCGGTTACTATTCACTATAGTATTGTTCACTCGAGTATTTGGTGCACTTTTTTTTGTCAGAGTACTATTCACGAGTTAATATTCATGAGTTACTATTCACCTAAATTACTATTCATCCGAATATTATTCACTCGGGTATTTGGGGTATTTTTCGTGTCGGAGTACTATTCACGAATTACTATTCACGAGTTACTATTCACCCGATTACTATTCACTCTAGTATTGTTCACTCGGGTATTTCAGACACTTTTTGTGTCGGGGTACTATTCACCCAAAAAATATATTTCTTTTCGGTCTAAATCATTTTTTGGTACAATATTATTCCATGAAGAGATGTGCTAATTTTTCAGACCGTTGGTTGAAATTATAATAGTAAATCAATATGGATCGTTGGTTTAATGTTTAAATAGTAAAATCTTTTTATATAAAATAGAATACTTTTATAAAATTATTCTATAAATAGAATATATTATATTTTATTATGCATAGTGTTTGCATAGTGCTTACATAGTGTTTGCATAGTAAAATCTTTTTATATAAAACAGAATACTTTTATAAAGATATTCTATAAATAGAATATATTATATTTTATTATGCATAGTGTTTCATAGTACCTACATAGTGTTTTGCATAGTAAAATATTTTTATATAAAACAGAATACTTTTATAAAGTTATTCGTTTTATTAGATTATAAATAGAATATATTATATTTTATTTAAAAGATTTTTCTTTAAATCTGGACCGTCCGATTAAAGTAAATCAATCTGGACCGTTCATGAATTAGTTACTATGCAGTCCATTCTTCTATAAATAGAAGCTCATTCATTCATTATTTCTTACGAATTCAATAAAAATCTAGAGAGAGAAACTATAGAGAGAATTATTATTCTATAATCTTGAGCATATTTCTTTAGAGTTTAAGAAAGCTTTGAGCGTAGTACAAGTTTTCTTCGAGTATATCATCGCTCTACCAGTCGAAATACTCTTCTTTCAAAGGTAGGGGATATTATTTGTTGTACTCGTAAGGGGTATTATTTCTTTTATGTTCATAAAGAGAACTTCTGTTATTTCATTCTTTATTATTTTGTTGGAATAACCTGTATATGCGGGCTACCCTATACTTGGTAAAATTCTTTTGTTATTTCGTTCTTTATTATTCTGTTGGAATATCACATTGCAAGTCGTATTACGCTGACCGATTCCATTATTTATTATTTCGTTCTTTATTATTACGCTTAATATCCTCACATGCATGCGTTCTGTGGGACTGGTTCCATTATTTATTATTACGCTGGGAATAACTTTGTCGATTGTAGTCTATCGCATTTACATGGTGAATCCTTCATTATTCTATTCTTTATTATTACATTGGAATAACTCGTCTACATGTGGATTACCACATGCATGGTGAATGATCCTTCATTATTCATAAGAATAGTATTTTCATTAAAAAGGGTTTCTTCCAGGCGATTAAATAATTTTTTGACCTTCAAAAATTCCGGAAAAATTTGAAATGATAATTTAATGAGTTTTCTAGATTGTGTCCAAAAATGGCAATTTTTGGATGTATAGATTAAGAGTTATGGATTTTATGGAAAAGACTATTTTAAAAGTAAACCCTTATAACTCCTTGTGGTTAACTCCAAAATTGGTAAACTTTTTATTGGGAGTACATGTATATAACAGGAGTATACCCTGTAAATTTCGGAATTTTTTGACAAAAGTACAATTTATGATAAATGTCTAAATATTCGGTAGTTTTAGCCATATGAAAAATAGTAAATGAATTTTAAAAATCCTGAGAAAAATATATGTTCAAGATGGGACTATATTCTGCTAAATCTCAGAAAAGAAATATTTTTGGGACTGATTTGGTATTTTTCATGAAAATGAACTAGTTATGAGTAAATGAATTAAATATGTTATGTAAAGTAATAAAATTGGAAAATAGGATTTTATGGCTTGAGAATCCTATATAGGGTATATGCAGATTTTTGATGAGTGATTTAATCATTGGTGATAAAATCTTATGAGTATGGCATTTTTGAATGATTAAATGCATTATTTGATAAAGTGTAAACAATTAAAATAAATTGTTTATAAGTTTAAGAAGTAATTAAAATATTGTTATAATATTAACAATATTAGATCATGAGTTTATTAAATGATGGATAATATTTGGATAAATTTAAAGTCTTTAATATTTATCCTTGATTTCGTTTGATTAATGCTTATAATATTGTCATCATCCTCATGTTTATATTATGTTGAAAGTCATCTGTGGCCTGTAGTGCATAGATGGACTTGGTATGATTATGACCAAGGATTATTCGGTATAATCATGACCATAATGTTACAAATGATGTGGTAAAAGTCATCTTTGGCCCGTAGTGTGTATCTGGCGACTCAAGATGGGTGATGTATACCTAATTTTGGGTGCGTCACAATATCCAACATAGTTCCCGTACCTAAACCTAGAGGAAAGGTGCGAATTTGCGTGGATTACCGGGATCTGAATAAAGCTTGCCTTAAAGATAGCTTTCTCGTGCCATTTATCCACATTCTCGTTGACAATACTGCTCAATACGGCATGTACTCCTTTGCGGATTGCTTTGCAGTATACCACCAGATTATGGTTGCTGAGGAGGATCATGAGAAAACTGTTTTCATCACACCTTGGGGAACTTTTTACTATAGACGGTTGTCTTTCGGCCTCATCAATGCCGGAGCCAACTATCAGCGAGCTATGATTGCTCTTTTCCATGACTTAATGTACAAAGAGATAGAGATCTATGTGGATGACATTATTGTCAAATCCCAAAGGGAAGAAGACCACTTAGACCATCTCAGAAATCTCTTCAACAGGTTGCGTAAGTACAACTTGAAGTTGAATCCAGCCAAGTGCGCCTTTGGCGTTAAATCAGGTAAGTTGCTAGGATTCCTAATCAGCCACAAGGGGATTGAGCTGGATCCCACCAAAATCCAGGCCATCATTAAAATGCCCATTTCTCAGACAGAGAAGGAAATACAGGGATTTTTTGGAAGAATCAACTTCATTAGCAGGTTTATTTCTCAACTCACAGTAACCTGTGAACCCATCTTCAAGCTGTTAAGGAAGAACTCCTCCATGAAATGGAATGATGAGTGTCAGAAGGCCTTCCTTATAATCAAAGTGTAGCTAGTCAAAGCTCTCATTTTGGTACCTCCCAGGGATGGTTTTCCCATATTCATGTACCTGTCCGTAAGTGACAATGCCATGGGTTGCATGCTAGGACAGAAAGACGATTGAGGCCAAGAACGAGCTATCTACTACCTCAGCAAAAGATTCAGCAGCAGTGAACACAAGTACACTCTAATTGAGAAGACTTGTTGTGCTTAAGTATGGGCTTCCATGAGGTTACATCATTACCTCCATGGTCACACAACCCATCTCATATCCTGTGACGCCCCCAAAATTAGGTATACATCACCCATCTTGGGTCGTCAGATACATGGTACAGAATTCAAATACAACTTACTAATACAACTGTCATGTACAATACGACAAACATAAACTGTGAGTTTGAATACAAATATTATCTACTAGAGATTATACAAACTCAAAAGGAGTCCTCATTACAATTATTATCACACTATTTCACAGAATAGTGAGGACTACTAATGCTATTCTCTCGGATCATCACTCCGCTCCCCAGACTAGTCCCAAATATATTCTCATTTCACAAAGAGAACGAAGTGAAAGAAAGAGTGAGCTTAACTAGCCCAGTAAGAAATATTATGACTAAGATAATGCAGAATAAATTATCATTAGTCTCCAACAATGTTAAACTGATAAAATATAATAGACATCAAGTTTAATTGCAGCGGAACAAGCAATCCATTAAAAGAGTCAAGTAGAAAATAAAATCTACTATCTTTTATGATTTAAAAGGTTTTTCATCATCATTTATCGGACTGAGACTCGACAATAAATATTCCACATCATCGAATCACCCCCGCACTTTTCTGACGAGGATATTCCTTAGTATCACGACCACAATTATCCATGCACTCACGGGCAAGAATATTTGTGTATTCATTAATGGTCATGATCATACCAACAATCGTCCCATCAATGCACTACGGGCCCAATGAGGACTTTTATCACATCATTTGTAACATTACGGTAATGATTACACCGAATAATCCGTAGTCATAATCATACCAAGTCCATCTATGCACTTTCAGAATACGATGACTTTCAACATAATATAAACATGAGGATGATGACAATGATATAAGAATTCAATAAAACAAGTTCAAGAATTAATTTGTCCAAGAACTACTAATGTCCAAATTGTCAACATGATCTCGCTTTGTAGAGTAAAAAAATTCAAGAATGATCGGAAGAATATTTCCATGAAAAGATACTAGATGAAGCGCAAATATCAAGGATATTCTACTAATTTCATGGAGTATAGAAGTCGAAACTTTAACCAACTGAGTATAATAAAGAATGGAATAACAAAAGAAATCACCATCCATGCGGTACTTTGCATAGACAGGTTATTCCAACAGAATAATAATGACGGAACCAGGTCAAGCAAAATTTGCACCGACAGGATGTTCCAATAGAATAATAAAGACGGAACCAGGTCCGGTGTAAAACACACAGATAGGATGTTCCAATAGAATAATAATAAGACTGAACCAGGTCCGGTGTAAAACACACAGACAGGATGTTCCAACGGAATAATAATAAAAACGGAACCAGGTCCGGTGTAAAACACACAGACAAGATGTTCCAATGTAATAATAGAAGAATGTCACCAAGTATAGGGTAGATCACAGATACAAAGTTATTCCAATGAATAATAAGAAATGGAATAACAACAGTTCTCTTCGTGAATAAGAAAGAATAACACCCCTTACCATAAAAGAAACCGAATATAAAAGTAGTTAAGTAGCATAATACTTTTCTTCTATCTCTCTTTAGTCTCTCTCTATAGTTTCTCTCTCTAGAGTTCAGTGAATTCGTAAGAAAATAATGAAGGAATGAGCTTCTATTTATTGGAAAATGGAATGCATAGTAACTAATCCATGAACGGTCCAGATTGATTTAGTTTAATCTGACGGTCCATATTTAAAGCAAAATCTTTTAAATAAAATATAATATATTCTATTTATAATCTAATAAAATGAATAACTTTATAAAAGATTTTACTATGCAAACACTATGCATGCACTATACAAACACTATGCATAATAAAATATAATATATTCTAATTATTGTCTAATAAAATGAGATAGCTTTATAAAAGTATTACATTTTTTATATAAAAGTTTTTACTATACAAAACACTATGCAGAATCTTATGCAACACTATGTATAATAGAATATAATATATTCTATTTATAGAATAACATTATAAAAGTATTCTATTTTATATAAAAGATTTTCTCAGTATTATTACATTAATAATACCAATAAAACCGAGTGACTTATCACGTAAGCATCAATAATCAATCAAATCATGCGCTCTTATGCAACCACGCATTATTCATCGCACTTTTTTAACAAGGTGTTTCAACAGCTAACAGTAAAACTTCCGTCGTTATTTTCATAAAAGTATTTTTGTCGTTTTCTCAATGCGACAATAATTCCGCTAATGGGGTCCACCAATGATTGTGTCGTTGTACTAATATTCCATGTTAAAACGAATATTCCCCGACCAATCGAATATTATATAACAACTTGCGTACTTTGAAAAATTTATAAATATTACCCATAACTACTATATCAATTTCACCCCATAATATTCAAAATTAATATTTATAGAAAATTCATCTTTATTCAAAAAGTTGGAGTTTTACAATCTCCCCTTCTTATGAAATTTCGCCCTCGAAATTAGAATTACGACACTGGTATGTCGAAGAGGTAAAGATACCTTGATTTCATTTCAGATTCTAACTCCCAAGTCATTTCCTCAACATCGTGGTTTCTCCACAAAACTTTGACTTGAGGTATAACATTGGTGCGTAGAATATGTTCTTTCTTATCCAAGATTTGAACAGGAACATCTTCATACGTCAAATCTTCCGCTATTTCGTCTGGTTCCAACTCAATAATGTGGTTCTGGTCTTCCACATATTTACGTAACATGGATATGTGAAAAACGTTATGAACACGAGACATACTTGGCGGTAAAGCGAGTCTATAGGCCACAGTTCCTACTCGATCAAGGATTAAAAATGGGCCGATGAATCGAGGATTGAGCTTTCCTCTCTTTCTAAATCTCGTAACTCCTTTCCATGGAGCTGTTAGGTTTGTAATATTCAAGAACGCAATCAAATTGCACAAATTAAGCGGAAGCATGTAAAATCAGAGTTTAAAAAAATTTACAAACCATATACCCGGATCACCCTTTATGCATAATTATTAATTAAATGAAAAGATAAAGAATAAAATCATACCCTTGAAGATCGAGCTTCCTCAGGTACAAGTTCATCTCCAAATCCTTTCGCGTTCAACTTGAATCCACCGGGTTTGGTTCCTTCCTTTGATCAACGTTAGCCACCCATATGTTTGGCCTCTAGAGGTGATCCACCAAGGAAGAAGAAAATTCAAGAAGAAGGGTGGTTGGCTAAACCCTAGTTTTTCTATCTCTATAGAAAAGGTGTACTCTCCCAACAAATTGGAATTATTGCGTAGTTGTCAAAGTCAACAACCCCCACACCCATAATAAGACTCCTCTTATTTATAGATGTGGGCAACCCACCTTAACAATTAAGGAATTGGGTTTTATTTAATTAATTAAATTCTTTTAATTAATTAGGCTCCCTAATCTTATTAGGGATAATTAATTAAACTCCTTTAATTAATTTAACCTCCTAATCTTATTAGGAATAAATGAGAGTACTTATATTAAATTAATTCCTAAACTCTTTTAGAAATTAAAATAATAATAATTGTAATAATATTAATAAGACTCCTCTTATTAATTTATATTTAATATTTCTAAAATATTAAATAATAAATATTAAGCTATTTAATTTATTCTATCACCATAGATTAAATTAAATATACATAACATATTATTACGATTATGCCATTAACTTCTTAAATAATTATTCTTCCTTTTATGGTGTGACCCTTTAGGTTCTCCATATTAAACCGGTTGTGAATAAATCAATTAGAACAATTCTAATCTTATTTAAATAAATAAATTAAACAATTAATTTATTTAAATAAATAATATTTATTCTACAATAGGGATAAGCCTCCCTAGCGATTAACGACTTTCCAGATAATATAGATTTCAACATTAATCATAAAAGAACCTTTGAGTAAATAGTTACCGTACAATTCAATCCTTCCACCATATAATGTCCCAATTAAATATAAGATATGGAATTACTGTCAAGTCTTATTTTATTTAATTATATGTATTTCGATCCTTAAATGCACAACTCAAATAATGCAAATTAGAAACTCCTTTCTAATTTCATTCTTCCTTAACCAAGGACTACTTTGGGTTGTCATTTATCGAATCACATAGGACATTTCTCTTCTTTTATTAGAAGTGGTAGATTCTTTATTGATCATACATTATCTCCATGTACAACTTATTATACCCAAGCATATCCTTTGATATACCCTAAGGGTCTTAAGGAATAAGTCAAAGTATAACTCATCATACACAAGATACTATGATGATCTCAAGTCCAAGGATTACTTGTCTTACTATCACTACAGAAATTCCTATTGACGATCAAATAAAACTCCATTAGGTATTCCTTAGCGAGCCACGTTCAGTGAACTTATTCTCTAATAAGCACCTACATACTTGCTTTAGTGTCTCCACACAAATGATCATGAGATCAATCATCCCCATCCAATGAGCAAGCAACGTATGTACCAATCTATCCAGATTCACTAATCCCCAATTTAGTAATCCAATGATTGGGAACTATTTTAGTTTTAAGCTTTCTAAGAATTTAGATCTCATTAAAATGATCATCATCATTATTCTAAAAGCATTGCTTAAAACTATGGGTTTATCACATATTATAAAATAGCATCATGTAGATAATTAAAAGCCTTGAATAAATTAATACTTTTTATTAATAAATGAATAAGATTGTTACAAAGTATATGCTTTATCATTAAACATGATTGGCTTGTGTGCATACTACTTTCAATCTCCCACTTGCACTAAAGCCAATCGTCATGGTATCTCATACTCTTCTTCTCTAAGTGACGATTATCCTGTTTGTTAGATAAGCTTTAGTTAATGGATATGTAATGTTGTTCATGAGAGTCCACTATCTCTATAGTGATTTCCCATCTTTCAATGATTCTAATAATCAAATGAAAGTGCCACAACACATGTTTAGATCCAAGACGAGACTTAGGAACTATTCCTAGTTACGTAATGAACTTTTAATCCAAACAATCAACTTACGACTTCATTTATAGCTATATACTTTGTCTTTATCACTAAACCAAAGAACTCTTTCTTTGTTTGGAACCTTTCCAATTCAACTTTGCACCCATTGCTTCAAGTTAACCCTTTACCTTAAAGTGGATTTTTACGTCGTCTTGGTGCTGTACGAAAAACTTGAGTCTCATTAAGCCCTCTAGTTTTAATTTAGACCCACCATGAATATGATCACATCCTTAGTGCTTAGGTTAAGCACTTTAAGATGTTTTCACTAACTCATAGTGAACTTCTCCGAATATGACCGATCAACATCGGTCTCGTATATTTCATTGCATACATGATAGTCACTCATGCGATCTCTCTTTTAGGAGTCTCTGGGGACTATTAAGAGAGATACACTCCATAGCTCATCGACATGAGACATCTCTTGAGTTTGCCATGCTAAACAACTTTAGCATCAAATGAATATCGTTCCTTGGGTTAAGTCGAGCATCCTCTTAAATCTATCTATATAGATTTTATTCCCAATTAAGATACTCTTCCCAAACCATTCATGGAGGAATGTTTAGACAACTTTATCATTACTGATTGTAGCATTGGTATGTCATTCCTTATCCGTAGTATATCAACATATAATATTAGGAATGTCACTAAGCGCTCCCACTTGTCCCTTTTGTACACACTAGAAGTCTTACCTCATCGAATGTAACTCGGATCATCATCTTCTATGATGTGTACCTCATCATCATCATCCATGATGAATCCATACCTCCTAGGTATCTTGGTACTATTCCGATTTACTGATTCGGTTGTGTGGTACAATAGTTCTATCTATAGGTTCCTCTTATTTGACTTATAATGTTTTGTGGTTCTTGAACTCTTCAAGATCTATTATCCTCCCACTAGCCCTTTCAATGATAAACACCTTTATCTTAGAAGCGCGTGTTTTCAATAACAAACACCTTTTGCTAAGTAGAATTATAGAACATATACCCTAAATTACTTTAGGATGTCCCACAAATCAGTACATGTCAAATCTTGTCCCAAGCTTATCCTTTGAAACCTTTTCACATAAGTTGGACAACCCCTTATCTTAACATACTTAAGATTAGAATCCTCCCCATCCATAACTTTTATGGAGTCTTGGGGCCGAATTTTGAGGTTACCATTTTGTTAGATATGCAGCCATTTCTAGGACATTATCCCAGAAGGATACTGGAATGTCGGTAAAATCATTATGGATCGCACCATGTTCAAATAGGTACGATTTTTCCTTTCAGATATACATCAATCAATTATTGCGTATCAGGATGTGTCCATTATGAGAAAACCATTTGAGATGATCTAGAAACTTATTGCACAAGTATTTATTCCTTGATCTAATCAAAGAATCTTAATACTTTGTCAATTTGTTTCATTTCTCGAATTCTTTGAACCTTTCAAATAATTCACACTTGTATTTCAACAAATACATACATTCAACTCTTTGAATGATCATCTCATTTTCTTATACTAATTTGTTCAATATGCAAAATTATTTTCATGTAAGTCAAGTATACAAAATTTATTAAGTAATATTCGGTTCTATACAAAACATTATTATTATAAATAGAACAACAATTGATCTTTATTATAATACCAAAGATTTCATTGTCCAACAATAAAATGGAAATAATATTTCTAACAAGAATCGGAATACAATAACAACTTATTGACTTAATAGATTTGCCCGTAGGCATTGTTAAATTATAAGTTTCTATGGCTAATGTAGCAACCTTTGTTACATTTCCGCATATAGGATTACTTATATTTGTTTAGCTTTCTACTGCTTTGGTCCTTCATAAATCTATATTTATGATAACCAAAGTCGGTATCCAATACCCAAGTAGAACCTTGACTTAAAGAAAAATTTATTTAAATCATGTACAAAATTGTATTATGAATCCAGAAACTTCACTAAGCTTCTTTGGTTAGCCTCTGCAAGATGCTTCTTGCGCTTTCTTTCCAAAGTCCGTGCTTATTGTAGTGGAAGCAAACTCCTTTGCTATCTCAGACGCTTTTGTTCTTATTATCCTTTGTTTTTGCCTTTCTATTTACCTTCTTTGAATCGTTCTTCTTTTGGAAGATCCTTTGGCCCCTACCAGTAAGACTTGATCTTTCTTGGTTGGAAAGTGACTCTCAATAATTTTTTAATATGTTAAGCAAATCAGCGAGACTGATATCTAGCTTGTTCATATGAAAAATTCACAACAATTGTGAAAGGAGTCCGGGAGTTAGTGCAAGATCAAATCTTGGCTCAACTCTCCATCCATGACAAAACCAGTTGTCTAAATTGATCAATCAAATTGATTATGTTAAGAACTTTTTATGCATCATTTATAGTGCCATTGGTCATTCTAGATCGGAAGAGCTCCTTAGATATCTCGATATCTATCGGTCCCTACTTTCCTCACCATCAACTACTTAATGTGCGGGAATATAGTAGGAGCATCCATAGTTTCATCTTGTGTTTGAAGCTCGTTACTCATGGATGCGAGCATGATGCGTTGAGCCAATCAGTGCATCATCTTGCCACTTTCTAAAAGTAGCAATCTCTTCCTCGGAGGCATTATGCGCAACCATTGCGAGGATAAGCGTATTAAGGACATAAGATAGCTTTTTCACCATGAACTTTTCTCAATTTCCTTAACCAATCCGTTTAATTCTATTCGATTAACTTAGCATCTAATATGCTTTGCGGTGATAGTAATTTAGACATTGTAAAATTACGTAAATGAATTTGTAATTAACAACATTTTAACATACATTCTTTTATTAATTACCAAAATAATTTAGGTCTTGTTTTAAATTGGTATCTCCCACTATTTTCTTCAAACTATATTACCTCACTTATATAGTTCGGCAAAATCTAATTAAAGATTTGCTAGTGAGAATAAGGATCCCATTTCAAATGTATATAGCCTTGTGGTGACACAACAAACTATATATAAATAAATAGGTAGACAACTTTTTTGTCAATTACATCAACTATCTGAACTCCTTGTATTTTGCCTCTTAGATTATTTTGATCAAGTGGTGGCACATCCGAATCAAAATTATCCAAGTTAAGTCCCACCTAGCACTCCATATATTCAAAAAGAAAATATCATCCTTGTGGTGACACAACAAAACAATATTGTTCAATTTTCTTTATAAGCATCAAATGTGATAAATTAACATCTTAAATACTTAATACTTGCCTTGTGGTGACACAACAAACTCATATTAAATATTTAATACTCTATTAATTTTATCATGCTAGAAGGCGACGTTCGATATTCCAAATATCTTTGAACGCTTAGGACTTAATATAAAAAATTGAGGGTTTGTTATTAATTTGTCTCATCTTGTTTAGCGTGCATACATATATATATATAAAAATACGCGTCGTATTAATGAACATGCGAAGCATGTTTGCATAATATATAATATATATAGTATAAGCATGCACATATAGAATACTATATTCTACCCGAATTGATTATGGACTTTTATTCTAGTTTGGTTCACTAGAGCCACCAAGTGAACCAAAAGGTCAAACCCTAGGGGTGCAAGAAATAATATTTAAATATAACTATTACATTTAAACCCTGGCTCCATTACAAAGCGGGTCTTCAAGCGCTCCTTGTTCCTTGATCTCCAATTTTTCAAAATAATTCTAATTATTCCTATTACAAAACTATTTTAAATAAATAGAAACCTTGATCGTGATCGAGGGAAGTACATAGGAGGAGATAGAATTTACATTAAGAAAAATTAGAGAAGACGAGGCACGCAGAGCCCCATTTAATTAAAACCCATACATTCATGCATCCAACTAAAATAAAATCCAATCATATCGTCAATAAATAGTCATAATCAATCCCATTTATTATCATACACATCACCATATGCATCAATAAATAACATTCATCTTATGAATAAAAAAACATTTAATATATATATTGATATCATTTAATGGGCAAATTTAGTTAGTATAAAATCTAATTTTTGAATCAAAATAAACTCCTTTATTTTAATCCAAATTTAAATCAAAATAAAACTATTTTATTTTAATTTATCCAATTTTGAATAAAATAAACTATTTTATTTTAATCAAAATCTTTAATCAAAATAAACTCCTTTATTTTAATTAATTATGGAATTCAATTCCATGTAAAAAAAATATTAAAGGAAACACGGATTATCTTTCCTATTCACAAATAAACTCCTTTATTTTTAATAATATGAAATCTTATTTCATATTTAAATAAACTCCTTTATTTAAGGAAACACGGATTTTCTTTCCTATTCACAAATAAACTCCTTTATTTTGAATAATATGAAATCTTATTTCATATTTAAATAAACTCCTTTATTTAAGGAAACATGGATTCTCTTTCCTATTCACAAATAAACTCTTTTATTTTGAATAATATGAAATCTTATTTCATATCTAAACAAACTCCTTTATATAAGGAAAGATGGATTTACTTCCTTATTCACAAATAAAATCCAATTTCAACTCCAATTAGTTATCATGGAATCCAATTCCAACTCTAATTAGTTAGCAAGAAATTCTAATTAAAATAAACTTTATATTTTAATATTAAAATATACCTTTTTATTTTAAAATTAAAATAAACATTTTATTTTAATTATAAAATAATTAGGAATATATCATATATATATTATATATATTCGGTACTCATATATATATATATATATATATATATATATATATATAACTAAACATATATATATATATATATAAAACCGAAAGTTCCTTAAAAAAAAAAAAAAAAATTAACATGATCTGCTAACTAACCCACGTGGCCTTTAAAAACTCCTTGAAAAAAGCATCAGGTGTGTTATATATGACTTATGTCATGTTAATAACGTAAAAAAAAATGTTTACGTTTTTTTTTTTTTTTCGTGCATGACCACATACAGATCAGTTCGCGAATGGGCGTGCAAGATCAAATTACCACGCGGTTTTCAGACGTAGCAAGAAAAATACAGTTCGCGAATTTTTATTTATTTTTTTTTATTATTAAATTTTATACAATAAAATTATGCCCAATTAAATTGTTCTAAACACATATCAATATAAATATCAAATCAAAACAATTAATAATTTACATAAAGGTTTGGCTCTGATGCCACTGTTAGGTTTGTAATATTCAAGAACGCAATCAAATTGCACAAATTAAGCGGAAGCATATAAAATCAGAGTTTAAAAAAATTTACAAACCATATACCCGGATCACCCTTTATGCATAATTATTAATTAAACGAAAAGATAAAGAATAAAATCATACCCTTGAAGATCGAGCTTCCTCAGGTACAAGTTCACCTCCAAATCCTTTCGCGTTCAACTTGAATCCACCGGGTTTGGTTCCTTCCTTTGATCAACGTTAGCCACCCATATGTTTGGCCTCTAGAGGTGATCAACCAAGGAAGAAGAAAATTCAAGAAGAAGGGTGGTTGGCTAAACCCTAGTTTTTCTATCTCTATAGAAAAGGTGTACTCTCCCAACAAATTGGAATTATTACGTAGTTGTCAAAGTCAACAACCCCACACCCCGTATAAGACTCCTCTTATTTATAGATGTGGGCAACCCACCTTAACAATTAAGGAATTGGGTTTTATTTAATTAATTAAATTCTTTTAATTAATTAGGCTCCCTAATCTTATTAGGGATAATTAATTAAACTCCTTTAATTAATTTAACCTCCTAATCTTATTAGGAATAAATGAGAGTACTTATATTAAATTAATTCCTAAACTCTTTTAGAAATTAAAATAATAATAGTTGTAATAATATTAATAAGACTCCTCTTATTAATTTATATTTAATATTTCTAAAATATTAAATAATAAATATTAAGCTATTTAATTTATTCTATCACCATAGATTAAATTAAATATACATAACATATTATTACGATTATGCCATTAACTTCTTAAATAATTATTCTTCCTTTTATGGTGTGACCCTTTAGGTTCTCCATATTAAACCTAATTGTGAATAAATCAATTAGAATAATTCTAATCTTATTTAAATAAATAAATTAAACAATTAATTTATTTAAATAAATAATATTTATTCTACATAGGGATAAGCCTCCCTAGCGATCAACGACTTTCCGGATAATATAGATTTCAACATTAATCATAAAAGAACCTTTGAGTAAATAGTTACCGTGCAATTCAATCCTTCCACCATCTGATGTCCCAATTAAATATAAGACATGGAATTCTTTGTCGAAGTCTTATTTTATTTAATTATATGTATTTCGATCCTTAAATGCACAACTCCAAATAATGCAAATTAGAAACTCCTTTCTAATTTCATTCTTCCTTAACCAAGGACTACTTGGGTTGTCATTTATCGAATCACATAGGACATTTCTCTTCTTTTATTAGAAGTGGTAGATTCTTTATTGATCATACATTATCTCCATGTACTGACTTATTATACCCAAGCATACCCTTTGATATACCCTAAGGGTCTTAAGGAATAAGTCAAAGTATAACTCATCATACACAAGATACTATGATGATCTCAAGTCCAAGGATTACTTGTACTACTATCACTACTGAGAATTCCTATTGACGAGCAAATAAAACTCCATTAGGTATTCCTTAGCGAGCCACGCGTTCGATGAACTTATTCTCTAATAAGCACCTACATACTTGCTTTAGTGTCTCCACACAAATGATCATGAGATCAATCATCCCCATCCAATGAGCAAGCAACGTATGTACCAATCTATCCAGATTCACTAATCCCCAATTTAGTAATCCAATGATTGGGAACTATTTTAGTTTTAAGCTTTCTAAGAATTTAGATCTCATTAAAATGATCATCATCATTATTCAAAAAGCATTGCTTAAAACTATGGGTTTATCACATATTATAAAACGGCATCATGTAGATAATTAAAAGCCTTTAATAAATTAATACTTTTTATTAATAAATGAATAAGATTGTTACAAAGTATATGCTTTATCATCAAACATGATTGGCTTGTGTGCATACTACTTTCAGGATCAACACGTAACAACACATGATCTCCTATATCGAATTCCACGTCCTTTCGATGAAGATCGGCATATCTCTTTTGTCGATCTTGTGAGGTTTTTATACGTTGCCGGATCGTTTGAATCTTTTCCGTAGTCATACGTACCAACTCTGGTCCCAACAACTTTGCTTCACCCACCTCATCCCAGTATACTGGAGAACGACACTTTCTTCCATATAACGCTTCGAATGGAGCCATGCCAATACTTGCTTGATAAATGTTGTTGTAGGAAAACTCCACCAATGGTAAGAACTTATCCCAACTTCCCTTGAAATCAAGGACACAGAGTCTTAATAGATCTTCAAGAGTTTGAATAGTCCTCTCCATTTGTCCAGTCCATCCGAGGACGATATCTTGAAACTAAATCGTAAATCTGTGCCCATAGCTTTTTGCAAACTAACCCAAAATCACGAAGTGAATCTTGGGTCTCGATCGAAACTATAGATCTTGGCATACCATGCAATCTTACAACCTCGTTTATGTACATACTGAGCAAGACGTTTCAAGTGTATAAGTTTCTCGTATTCGGTAAGAAATGAGCGGACATATGGTCAATCTATCAACAATGACCCAAATCGCATCTATACCTTGAGAAACTTTGGGAAGACCGATGAACGAAATCCATGGTAATGTGCTCCCACTTCCATTCTAGAATTTCAAGTGGTTGCAATGGACCTTTTGGAACTTGATGCTCACTTGACTCGTTGACACGTTAGACACCTTGAGATAAACAGCTCTATCTCTCTCTTCATATTGCCCCACCAAAATGTATGTCGAAGATCATGATACATTTTAGTATTCCCAAGATGGATTACAAACAGTGTGTTGTACGCCTCCATCATGATTTTATACTTTAAATCAGGGTCGTTAGGAACACAAAGTCTGGAGTTAACTCGAAGTATTCCTTCTTCATCGATTCTTGCTTCCGGCATCGCACCTTCTTGCACTTTCTTCCTCATACGCATCAGCTCCAGATATGTAATTTGAGCTGCTTTAATTTTATCAATTAAAGTCGGTTCTACTTGTATATTTTCCATCATCACGTGGGTCCCTGGAGTCTTTATCTCTATCTCCATCCTTTGCAAGTCATACAAAATGGGCCTTTGCATTGACAATATTGCACTCGTACCCGCATATGATCTTCTACTCAATGCGTCAGCTACCACGTTCGCTTTTCCGGGATGGAATTGGTTGGAATGATCAAATCTTTCAACAGGTTCAAGCCAATGTCGTTGTCGCATGTTGAGTTCCTTTTGAGTGAAGAAATATTTGAGGCTTTTATGATCCGTAAAGATCTCCACTTTCTCCCCATACAAGTAATGCCTCCAAATCTTTAGTACAAAGACAACAGCTGCCAACTCTAGATCATGAGTAGGATAATTCCTCTCATATTCTTTGAGTTGTCGTGAGGCATAGGCTATAACTTTCCCATGTTGCATGAGAACACATCCTAACCCTTTGCCCAAAGCATCATTGTAGATGACAAATCCCTCCGAACCAGATGGTATTGTCAGAACATGTGCTGAAATGAGTCTCCTCTTGAGTTCTTGAAAACTCTTCTCATATTCCTCGCTCCAACCGAACTTTGTATCTTTCCGAGTCAGCTGAGTTAGTGGAGTAGAGATTCGAGAAAACCCTTCTACGAATCTCCGATAATAACCAGCTAAGTCGAGAAAGCTACGTACTTCGGTCATTGATTTAGGTTGCTCCCAGCTTTGAATAGCTTCAATCTTTGCTGGGTCAATAGATATTCAATGACTTGATACCACGTGCCCAAGGAATGCTACTTCCTCAAGCCAGAACTCGCATTTCTTCAACTTGGCATAAAGCTTATATTCACGAAGCTTTTGGAGTATCAGCCTCAAATGTTGCTCATGATCTTCACGGGTTTTGGAATATATGAGGATGTCATCAATAAAGACGACCACAAAGTGATCCAAATATTCCTTGAATACTCGGTTCATCATATCCATGAAGGAAGCAGGAGCATTAGTCAATCCAAAGGACATGACTAGAATTCATAATGCCCGCATCTGAAGTTACGAAAGCCGTCTTTGGAATGTCATCGGTTCTAATCTTCAATTGGTGATATCCGGAACGAAGATCAATCTTTGAAAACTTACCCGTTCAATGGGCATCAGACGGTTCACTGCCTTTGGAGATTCGGAGTTGGTAATCAGACACGGGAATCTATCAAACTAAAGAGCTATATTTGCTGCCTTACCATCGACAAGTTTTACAGATGGCTTCGGAGTTCGAAGAGATCTCCTTTCTACACATTCCCCGTAACAGGAATGACTTTGCAGATGCACTAGCAACTCTGGCCTCCTTGATTCACATACCTGACAAGGAACACATACCAAGCATCACATTTGCCCTGCAGAAGGCACCAGCCTATGGGAACTATGTTGGAGAAGTATCGGATGAGCTACCTCCCATCCAGCATCCTTGGTATCAGCACATCAAGGAGTATTTACAAGATGGATCTACACCCGCTGAGGCAAGCCCGATTGAGAAAAGGCAGATCTATCGACTTGCTATGAAATTCTACCTGAGCGGAGAAGCACTCTACAAAAGAGATGCATGACTAGGTCTCCTCAGATGTCTGGACAAGGACCAAACTCAAAGGCTCGTGGATGAGGTTCATGGTGGAGTATTTGGCCCACACATGAGCGGCTACTTACTTGTTAAGAAGATCCTCAGGACAGGACATTACTGGATTACCCTCAAGGCTGACTGTGATGATCACGTCAAGAGGTGCTACCAATTTCAAATTCATGGAAATACCATCCACGCCCCGCCAAGGGAGCTCCATAATATGAGTTCGCCCTGGCCCTTCTCAATGTGGGGAATGGACGTGATCGGGCCCATCGAGCCCAAAGCCAGTAATGGGCATTGGTTTATCTTCACCATGATCGACTACTTCTCCAAATTAGTAGAAGTAGCCTCCTTCCCCAGGGTTACCAAAGAAGTCATCATTTCTTTCATCAGAAACAATGTCATCTGTCGATATGGACAACTAGAGGTAATTGTATCAGATAATGCTAAGAACCTCAACAACAAAATGATGGAGGAGTTTTGCAGCAAATTCCACATCAAACACCTTAACTCCTTCATCTACCATCCAAAGATGAATGGTGTTATTGAAGCGGCTAACAAAAACATCAAGAAGATCATGCAAAAGATGTCCGCCAACCAAAAAGGATGGCCTGACCTATTGCCTCTTACTCTGTTAGCCTAAAGAACATCAATGCGCACTTCCATTGGGGCAACCCCCTACGCATTAACCTATGGGATGGAAGCAATGCTACCCGTAGAAGTGGAAATGGAATCCCTCATAGTCATGATAGACGCTCAGCCGGATGAAGACCAATAGGTACAAGACATGTATCACCAATTGTCTCTAATAGATGAAAGGTGAACCGCGGCTATCTTCCATGGTCAGCTATATCATCAAACGATCTCCAAATCCTACAATAAGAAAGTCCGACTACGGCAGTTTAAACAACTTGACTTGGTTTTAAAGAAGATCATTGACAACCAAGATCAGTCCAAGGGAAAATTTGCTCCAAACTGGGAAGGCCCGTTTGTTGTCAAGGAGGTATTGATAGGAGGCGCTCTCAGGTTACAAGAAATGGACGGCGATGAATTTCCACAATTCATCAACTTGGACACCGTGAAATGGTACTATGTCTGAGGTTACCATCAAGCAAACATCCTGGTGTTGGATCATCAGATCACCAATCATTCTGGTTCTTTATCCCTTCATTACATACAACTATTTTTTCATTCTTTACCCCTCAGGGAAACATACTCTTCAAGCCAGCAGCCTGGCTTCACTCCATTCATACAACTTCAGTTATCCCACTAGGGATTGAACCTTTCACACTTGCAGTTTGTCCCAAACATGGGATCAAACTTTTTCACAACTGCATTTATCCTGAACTTAGGATCAAACTTCCTTTTCCCTCGCAGTTTGTCCTGCACATGGGATCAAGCTTTTAATCGACTACAAATCATCCTGAGGGGTGAACTACGTAGACCTGATCTCCTCGATACTCGGGAGTACGTAGGCAACCATTTTATATGGCCCAGCCGCAATAAAGCAAAAACAACAAAAATATTTCTACACCCTTCTCATTACAAAAACAAAAATAGCAAAAACATTCATGCACCCTTTTCTGCCACATACAGCGTTGAACCTCTTACACCAGGTTCGAACTACGCAGACCTGATCTCCTCTTCAATAGGAGTACGTAGGCAGCCATTCATGGTTCGGCTTCACCCCTACCAATACACAAAGACTTGTCATCTGGTACTGGGATCATCCTTCAATCCACTACATTTCATCGGCTTTAGACCAAAGGGATGCAATTACCTGAACTCCTCTTAAATAGGAGATTCGGCGACCATCTAAGCTGCGGTTGTGCCTTAAAGAACAATATTAATCCATAAGAGATGGAATTAACTAGGCTCCTCCTAAATAGAAGTATTGGCGACCATCTGTGGTGCGGTCAATCTCAGAGAGGAAAAGCCACACTCCACTCCACACTTCCATACAGAAACCAGTCCCAAGACACCAAAAAGATGGTAGAGGATACACATAGATCAAAGATCCATTCTGAAATATCCAGAGATAACTCAATGTCCATCTATCAAGGAGGAATTCAGAATACATCAAGATCACAAGCCCTGATGAAACAGGCAAATATCAAGCAAGCAACAAGGCATAACTAAAAGGGAAGTGATCAAAATTATATTTCCCTGCTATATATAATGTTGTTTGATATATACAATGTAAACTGTACATGACAAAATGGCTAAGCTAGTCTGTGCAAGAAAATACAAGCCCATCTACAAATCAGTGTATATGCGAGCTATCAAGCCCAACATGGCATCCCTCTCAGCAGAAGGAGGTAACGATGTGATCTCTTGTACAAAGGTATCCACACGAGCTAACAGATCTATAGCCATCTGCATGGTAACTCTATGCACGTCAATGTGCGTGCTCATCTCTGCAATTATGCCAGTGGTAAGGGACCTCACGGTGGTACTATCTGTAATGGCTACATCCCAGGCAGATATGGCGCTATCCCTCTCAACTGTCACGGCATCTCTGGCTGATCTGGCCTCATCTCGTTCAACAACAGCGACATCTCTACGAGCTAATGCCTTGTCTCTCTCTAACAGAGCTGCGTCTCTCCCATCAAGAGCAGTCAACATCAAGGCTCTAGTCTGATCTCTCTCGAAGGTCATCAGATGAAGACTTTGCTCGAAGTACTGTGCTGAATGCTGGCTCACGACAGTGCTAGTATTGGGAGAATCTAAAATAGTTGTTGGCAACCCAGTAAATGGCTCCTCCTCGGTGTGGGAAGCAATGTCCTCCATGGACTCTCCACCATATGAATCAATACCTGGCACTGTGTGTAAGACCCCAACTTTTATGAATAAAGAATAATTTTCTCGAAATATATTTTTGAATATTATGGTGTGGATTTGATATAATGTTATAGTTTTGGGTAATATTTACAAATGATGCAAAGTAAGAAAGTGGTTATATAATATTCGATTGGTCGGGGAATATTCGTTTTAACAGGGAATATTCGTACGACGGCATAATCATTGGTGGACCCCACAACGGAAGTATTGTCGTAGTTAGAAAATGACAGAATTATCTTTTTATAAAAATAATGGCGAAAGTGTTACCGTTAAAACCGTTGAACTACTCTTAGTAAAAAATACGATGTCTGGCGTGGGTTGCGTAGTAGCACGATATTGATTATTGATGCTTTACGTAAGAAGTCACTCGGTTATACTCAATTATTGCTACATGATAATTCTTGCATCATATCTCTCATATTATTGATTCAATTATTGTCATAGTATCATCTGTATAATATTTATTATTATTAAATCAATAATTGAGACGATAAAGTTATTCATATTATTATTTGCAATATTGACAATGTCTAGAAGTTCTGTTAAGGAGAGGTTTGGTCACCTAATTGCACGCCAATAAGGAGAAATCCTTATCGGAAAGCCCCCTCTTTCCTGGGAATGACCTGGTTGTTAAATATTATGAGTTATAATAGTAATGATGAATAAGTTGTGTTGATTAAAGATGAAATTGATAGTTCCATTGTGTTGGGATTATTAGTGTTAGTGAAAATTGACATTTATTTCGATAATAATTGATGTCTGGAGGTTATATTGATCAATCGGGTAATTAATCGGATAAATGAGTAATTAATTGCTATTATTTCACATGTTTATAACTATTTGTTCACATGTGTGTACTGTTGATTCACATTTATGTACTATTAGGAGAGGTGGTGCAAGATTGATAATACTTGCATAACTAAATTAAAATTGGAGGTATAGTTGAAGGTACTATACTGTAATTAGTTTTTTTCACATGATTATACTATTGAGTCACATGAATGAACTATTAATTCACATTATTTACTATTAGGGGAGGTGGTACAAGTTTGATAATACTTGCAGGACTAAATTAAAAATGAAGAAAAAGAGGAAGGTATTATACTGTAATATTTCAAGCACCAAAACGTGCAATTATCGAAACTATATTTTCCTATAAATAGAAGCTCATTCTTCCTTCATTTCTCACCAATTCACAAAAGCTTTAGAGCAATTATTATAGAGAGAAATTATAGAGAGAAAAGAAGAAAAGAAGTCTCATTACCTCACTATTCCAAAGATCCAAATTTTCTAAAATGAGGGTATTATTCTTTTGTATTCATGAAGAGAGTTATTTTCTTTCAATACTGTAAGGGTTGTTATTCCATTCTTTATTATTATTTTGAATAACTTATCTATCACAAGTACCGCATACATGGTTAAATTCTTCATTATTCCATTCTTTATTATTACATTGGAATAACCTATCTGTCATGCGCTCTATATCGCATGCCCGTGAATTTTGTTGTTATTCCATTCTTTATTATTCTCATTGGAACATCACATGCATGCGGATTCACGCATGACTGTTCCATTCTTTATTATTCTATTGGAACATCATGTTTGTGCGGATTATGCATGACCTGGTTCCATTCTTTATTATTTTGTTGGAATAACTTGTCTGTGTGGATTACGCACGCCTGGTGAATTCTTCTGTTATTCCATTCTTTATTATTCTGTTGGAATAATCTATCAACGTGGATTACCGCATGGCGGAAAAAAATCCATTTGCGGTTTTCATATATTCTATTATACTCGGTTGATTAAAGTTTTGGCTTCATACTCCATGAAATTAGTGGAATATCCTTGATATTTGCGCTTCATCCAAAGATCTTTTCATGGAAATATTCTTACGAGCATTCTTGAATTTTACTCCACAAAGCGATATCATGTTGACAATTTGGGCGTTATTGATTTACGGATAAATTAAACTATAAATCTTTACAAATTTATCCTTGAACTTGTTTTATTGAATTCTTATATCATTGTCATCATCCTCATGTTTATAATATGTTGAAAGTCATCATGGCACTGTAGTGCATAGATGGACTTGGTATGATTATGACCGAGGATTATTCGGTATAATCATGGCGTAAATGTTACAAATGATGTGGTAAAAGTCCTTATTGGTAGTAGTGCATTGATGGACGATTGTTGGCATGATCATGACCATTGATGAATACAAGAATATCCTTGACCGTAGTGCATGGATAATTTGTGGTAGTAATACTTAATGAATATCCTTGGTAGTAGTGTGCGGGGATGATGTGGTTTATTTATTAAGTTAAGTCTCAAATGATAAAAGTGATGAAAACCTTTTAAATCATAGAAGATAGTAGATTTTATTCTCTACTTGACTCTTCTAATGGATTTCTTGTTCCAAGCTTGATTAAACTTGATGTTTATTATATTTTATCGGTTTAACATTTGTTGAAGGCTAATGATAATTTATTCGCATTATCTTAGTCATAATATTTCTTCTTGGGCTAGTTGAGCTCACCTTTCTTTCCTTTGTTCTCTTGTGAAATGAGAACGTAGTCAGAACTAGTCGGGGAACGGAGTGACGATTCAGATGATAGCATTAGTAGTCCTCACTATTCTATTAAATAGCGTGATAATAAATGTAATGAGGACTCCATTGAGTGTGGATATTGTCTAGATGACAATATTCTTATTAAAACTCTTAGATTATGTTTTGTCGTATTTTACATGACTGTTGTATAATTAAGTTATATTCGAATTTTGTACCATGTATTTGGCTACTCAAGATGGGTGATGTATACCTATTTTGGGGGCGTCACACTGTGGATACTGCCGCAGCCGATGAAGTCTTTGTATCCATCCACGCAAAATACTCTGGCGAACAGCCCGGATGGCTAACAAAAAAATCAGCTATCTCACGCTGATCCCAACATGCATACACCTGGGATCGGTCCTCTGCTGATAGATGGCGGGAAGCTAAACGCTGACCTAGCGCCCCCTCAAAAGGATGGAAGTATTGGAACTAGTCAAACTGTGACATCATGGCCAGTGGGTGATAGGTAGTCATGCCCCTCAAACCAGCCAGAGGGAGATAATCCATGCCCGGAGCATGAGTGATAAAGCTATAGGGTGAGCTGAGCCCTATGCACGGCAGAATGACAAACGGATCTCTGATCTCCGCCAAGAATATGGACCAAGACATAGCATTTTTACACTCTTATGGCTGAAATGAGTAAGACATAGCTATATCATGGGTAAAGCAATACCCGTGTCGGCGAAAAGTGCCAATCAGTCTCAAGTGTGATAGAAACCACACGTACAGCATGATCGAACTGCCTGTGAATACCCCTGCAGGGTAGGTGCTACAAAATGTGGTCGACCTCAACGTGTCCGTCCCAATTATAGAAATGATGGAAGACCCTCCCTGAGAGCTCTCACTGCCATGATAACACCGATGTCTAGCTCATTCATATATCGTGGCATGTACACGTACGCCACTATGCACATCAAGAATACATCCACTCTGGCCAAATGCCACTGATCCTCTGGTGTGGTGAAATCCCGAATCTCAAGTGTGTAGGCGTCCAATGAGCCAAACACATCTATCGAGAAACGCCGGATAATACATGACCAGATGTAATCTCATTCTCTACTACTCTATGCCGTAACCCGGTGAGGGTCATAAACTGTCGGCGCATATCTCCGACAGCCATATGAGCGCAAGGTAGGTCTAAGGGCAAAGTCGTCAACCGCTCATACTCCTCCAATGTAGGAGTTAGCTCCTAGGTACTAAACCAGAAGACCTGTCTCTCTAGTATCCAACGCTCCAGCATACCCTCCACAAAACCTGCGGGAACTTGAAACATGAAGAGGGTTATAGAATGTTGTAGTAGCAGATCTACGGTCACCCTATCTGAAGGTGACATACTATCATACCACGACCTCATACGGGAGGCTACCAAGTCTGGTAGGGTGTGATCTATGCGGCTGACTATCGAAGAAGAAATCTGTGTAGGCCGTATCATAAGACCATCCAGGGGTCAATGCTAAATATCTCTGGATATACATACATATGCATAACCTAATACATACATTACAGATAATAGATGGCAATATGATATAGGGAATGAAAAACTGTACATACATTCCTAAGTATATTATCATCTAATACATCATATCTGTACAGCTAAAATTATATAGAAATGGGGCACAGACGCCCTACTACTAACAGAGGCCTATCAAAAGATATGGCGAGAATGGGGCACAACCACCCAATATCTAACAAAGGCCTATCAAAAGAGATAACGAGAATACACATCAGAAGAAGACAATGGTGTCAATATCTACATCATCAATCCTGTCCACCTGATGTAACTTCTCCTAAGTCACTAGATCTCTATCAACGGGGATATCAGGCCTATACAAGGGAGGATCTGCACCGAAAAAGCCAAATGGGTCATCTGAGGGGCCAGCGCCTGAGCTGGAAGGATCAAAACTATCTGCCTTTGCCGGATCTCTACCCAAATGCTGGATAAAGAAATGTGACCGATCCAGTCGCTAGGTCAAACTGTCAATCTATGTCAAATGAGTCGGATCTCGGACACAAGCTAGCCAATCCGTCATCATCACGGATCCTGAAACCATATCCCCCATGAACTGAGGTGCGCGGGTCTGAGCTCCAATGGTATGAGGGGACCACCAATGCTAGAATATCTCTTGGGTGTAAGGACCCTCTAACAGTGCAAAACCGTCAACACCCAACAATGGGATATCAATGATGGGTGACTGCAACATAGGCTAATAACGCCTGGCAGGAGGTAAGATCGGTATACGTATCTCTCTTATGGTTCTCCTAATAGCACGCTCTCCTAAATAGAGCTCCCATCCTCCATCTGTGAAGAGAGGAACCCTATGGGTAGATATCACGTGCTCGACACCAAACGGGTACATATCCTCAAATTCAATGGATAAGTGCTCCCCAGAATAGGGAATCAATGTGATGACGTCAGCTGTCAACAACTCTAGCTGTAGGCGGCAATGAGTAAAAACCTTAGCTACAGGGACCTCCGCCAGTATGGAATGTTGCCATCGTTGTCCTCGTGGATAGGTATCTAAACCTAACACACTCACAGAACGCAAGCATGAGAGCCTCTCATAGGCCCAGAACTGTCAACATAAAGGCAAAACATCTGATGTTAGTGAACACTCTTAAACCTATACATGGGAAATCAAAAGAGAACTACTCATCAGCAGAAACGAGTAAAATCCTAAACAAGCCTCGTCCAAGCCCTGCGAACACATGCCCCTGAGGAAATAGGTAAAGGTATAGGAACCCCAGTCATACTCTCCAATACGGTCCACAAGTCGTGTGGCGCTGATCAAAGTGAAGAGTTATCAGCTATGAAACAGACCTTAATGATCATCAGGAACAATCGCCGAAGAATATGATCCCTGACTCTGACATCAGCTAGTATGGGCTCACTCAACATCCCACTCATAGCATCTACGTTCAAAGGACTCGTACAGACGATCGTACCCTTAAGCGCCTCAGCCGGAACTCCTAGCAAGGATCTGACGGCAGTGGGGGTAATATCTGCCATACAAGGCACTGGTGCCCCTCCAAAATCCATACCCATGATAAACCGCCAATCCATCGGCGTCATCATCAACTCACAGTCCAGCAAATGGAGTGACTGAGTCTGGTGAAACCAGTGCTAAGACAATGCCCTGAGGTAACCACAGGGACAGCGGCGGGGAAGGATGGAAAAGAACGCCCCAAATCTATAATCATGCATAATAGCTCTATAGTCAGGATACAAAGCCTGGTATGTGGAGTGAATGCTGAACGAGTTCCCTCGAGGCTGTGTAAAGCCGGGAACCTACATAAAATGCAGATCGACATCAAAATCCTTTACTCCTCATCAATAGGAAAGAAGGAAGATTCATTGGCGTGCAAGTACATCAAAGGATGTCTACTCAAATCACCCAAAAGTTCTGGGTTTGCCACCTGAATACTCGGGAGGTCCCTACGGGGAACATGTGCAGCAGGAGCGGGGTCCGCAACCGGAACATCCTCCTTTTTGTCCTCGACGTCCGGCACATCAACCTAGACTGGACGTATCACCGCCTCCACCAACCGACGAGGTTGTCTAACAGAACAGGGTCGAGGCACTTCAGAAGCCCTCCTCTGTACACCAGAAGTGGTCTTGCGGGAACTACTCAGCTGATCCGGATCCATAATATCCGAATAAAAGTCTCCAAATCATCTCAGAAAGGGTGTGGTAATTTTTAACCTGGAGCTTTCTTTTCAAAATGCATTTTATGACTACATGCATGCATACATTACTTTAACATAAATCTATAGTAGAGTTAAAAATGCATGACTATTCAATGCCTATATTTTGAAAAAAAATTGCCATAGTCCCCTCTGTAAATAGGACTATCCACATGCACATAGGCATGACTAGATGACCATTCAGTAGCACACCTGCCCATAGTCATATACATACTATATGCATTAAAAAGTTAAAGTCATCAATCCATAAGGGTAGTTTAATTACCAAGATTACTTTGCATTTTTACCTTTTGCTCATTTGTTCCTCAAATAGGATAAGAAATAGCAAAAAAATGTGTCAATTTGACTGTCTCAAAAGTCACATTATTTCACATCATTATGTTCAGCATGGTTTAATACTAACATTCACTATGTTGAATATTTTTTATCAAGTCATTTAAGCATGCATATTCACTACTATGTGTTTAGATGCATTTTATATGATAAGTCATTTTCCAACGGATAAAAACTGGAAAAGAAGACATGCATAGGTTACCAGGACAGTGCAGAACACTTTTACAGTGACAAAATTTGCAGAAAGACGTCCGAACTCAGCAGATCTGAAGAAAAGCTCTCAGATTTCCTTCGCGGTGCGACTTGAAAATGACTTAAAAAGGCAAACATACATCCTTAATAAGCTTTCCACGGTGGCCGCAGTCCACTTTCCATTTACTGCGTGTGTACCTACAAAGACACCCTACATGGGTCCCACCCCTTCGGCTCTGTCCAGTTCGAGTTGCAACGGAGTTCTCACAAGTTGAAAAGGCCAAATCTGGAATAAAAACGCTACACGATTGAGCAGAATAGCTTACAATCCTGGTTTTTTTAGACCGAACCGTGGGTCTGCACATTACTCATTGGTGTTCGCCTGAGCACAGGGTACACTATGTCGATGATCTCAACTGTTACAAGTCACACTCGGCAATATCTTACGTAGGTCCAAAGCCGCCAATTCAAGGTCGTCACCCTAATCCTCTCAAGAATCCCCAGCGGGGGCATCACGCGTTTTTATATGTCGAAGTACATATCCCCGGCGGGGGTGTCACGTATTTTTAGTTGATGCACACGTCAGCAAAGATCAAACAGATCCCCGACGGGGGTGTCACACATTTTCCATTGATGCACAAGTCAATGAAGGTCAAGCATCCTTGACAGTTTGCCCAATAGGGATGTTATCCGGTGATGTACATGTCAGTGAAGGTCAAGCAATCCTGACAACACAAACTGTTGGCAGTAACTCCAACAGAACATTGATATGTCCTAGCGATACAAACTAAGAAAGATCAACCTCATCGGGGAGGATCGATGATGGAATATGTTATACACATCCTCAAACAGACAAGGCTACATCCACATAGAGTCTCTTGTACATGAGAAATACATCTTCAGTGTAAAGTTTCTATCAAAGATTCAAGACTTTGGTGATAACCCCAATGTCAATAATCCCAAAGATTCCTAGTAGCTGTGGATCGCAGGTCCATGACAGTTCATCAGGCTGCTTATCTATTACCATCCCCGGTAGAAGTAACAGGGAGCCAGCAATCTTCCCACCCTGTTGGAAAACAATCCAACAGAGCATATGCATCATACATTTGCATCATATTGCTGCACTTGGCATCATGTTTATCTTGTTGCATTTAAAGTGTCTAGGATTCTTTATCCTATCCATGCCATTGAAGTGCATGAATATGATAAAGAGGGGCATCTGTAGACACTCGAAATTTTCTCGCACACACCGCTACTAACATTGCGGGAGGCGATTCGCTCTTCGAGATATAACCACAGGAGATGATGCAGTTCAAATACCGGAAATTCCACTGGAGAGGATAGTTCTATCTCGAAGATAACCCCGAGATGCTCGATTCCAATCCCGGAAACAACACCGGGAATAGCAGTGCTAACCTTGGAGATAACCCCAAGGAATGCAGTTGCAGTTCCAGAGATAACCCCGGAAATGCTTGTTTCAAATGCATGCAATCAGCTTTAACCTCGGAACTCACACCGAGGAACTCAGTACAAGACCCGGAGATAACACCGGGAAGACAGGCACACCTCAATAATAACCCTGAGGACCTTCAGTACTTGCAGTAGTCCAATCTCAGAGATAACCTTGAGCAACGTCTGTTTTATCAACCAAAACTGAAGATAACCCCGGTGAGGGGTAAAATCATCATTTTGCCACCTCGATGCTACATCGCGCCGTCTTAACATTTCATACATACATTTCTACACAGCAATGTCCCACAAGAACCAAGGAGGTCCAATCCTGAGTGACTACTACGCATGACAGCACACCGGATAGAATTTGAAGCTAGAAGACCGAAGGCATGGTCCCATCTTCCTGACTTCGTACAACCTCTAATCTCATTTCATGGCGTAGCTCTCGACAATGGCGGTCCAAAATAGGTCTTATACATTGCACGCGTGCACGTACTTCGAGATGGCAGGACCCTCGGAACCCGGGGCACCCAGGGCAGCCGCAAGTACATCTGCGATCCTCCCTCTATAAATAGAGGGCTTGGGGTGGCCATTTCATAAGAGAAAAAGGCAAGGAAGCCCTGTCAAATTTGCTCTGTACACACCCTAAACTGAGTTCTTTCTCATTTTAAACACTTGTGAGCTCACATATAGCTACTATTTTTACCGGCGGGAGCCGAGTGTTCATCCACTTAAAGTTATAGAAGTCTTCTTTAGCAGTCCACTATAATCCTTCTTACACACTTTAACGCCTTTCTTTTCATCTTTGCACACACCATTCTTCACGTTGAGAGTCGTGTTGCGTGTGTATGCCCGGACTTCGGTCCGTAGTTTTATTTCAGTTTGTATATATATATATATATATAAACTGTGTGTCGAACTCTGTTCGATGAGCCTAGACTTACATCTGGAGCATTTATTTGTTTTGTGTGTATATATATATATATATATATATATATATATATAAAAACTGTAATCGAACTCGTTAGATGAGCACGGATTTTACATCTGGTGCATTTACTGCTTTAATATATATATATATATCAAGCGTGTTGTCGAACTTTGTTCGATGAGCCTGAGATTTTACATCTCAGTGCGTTTACGACTTTTATATATATATATATATATATATATATATATATATATATATATATATATTGATTCATCCCGCTTAGAGTTTATTTCGTGGCGGTCGATTGCTTTTACAGCTTTATTTACATTTTTGATCCCCCGTGGAGGTGCTTCATGGTGGCTGATCATATCTGTATATATATATTTACAACTTTTATATATATATATATAACTGCTTACTGTTTTCATATCAATTGCGGCATCATGTGAGCCTAGGAATCATGTGATCACAGATTCAGTCTACTAGATCTAGATTTGGTTCCCATGATGGACATTTTTAGCTGTAAGCAGCTTGTAAATTTATTCACGGTGTTTGGATTTCCTCAGATGGTTTTCATACCGACGAGGAATTCGGCACTACTTTGTACATTATTTTCTCGAAGATGCTTTGCATCTCAAAAATTAAAAGCAATTAAGCCGAACACTTAATAAAAAATGGAAGTATAAAAGTTCTCAATTACTATTGAGCATAAGGGTTTGAAAAATCTTTTTTACAATACATCACTGCCATATCTTGTTCAAAACTAAATTTTTACACAAATTCAAACCTTGTGTATATAGGTGCGAACGAGGCCTCGCACTACTTCCATATAACTGCACATTGACCCACACACACACACATTCATATAACAGTTTTTTGAAAAGTGGCGGTCATCGTGGTAACACGGATGTCGGGGGGTGCCTAACACCTTCCCTCCGCATAATCAAGCCCCTGGACCCTAATGAATCTCGGTTTTACAGACCCGTTTAGTAGTGTCACATCACTAGGTCAATGTGCAAACCTTTTCTCAGTTGTGTTGGTACAACCATATAAAAAACCAACTTGCGACTCTTACAGTCAAATCGTCGACATATACATGTTGGACCTTTTCACAATTTATTTTTTCAATCAAATCTCACCTAACATGAGAACACCAAAGAACAAGAACAGAAAATGGAAAAATAAAAATCCCGACGTCGACATTATCGTTAGCCTTCAACAGTGTTAAACTGATAAAATACAATAAACATCTAGTTTAACTGCAGCAGAACAAGCAATCCATTAGAAGAGTCAAGTAGAGCATGATATCTACTATCTTCTATAATTTAAAAAGTTTATCATTAATTTTATCGCTGAGACTCAGCTTAATAAATAATCCACATCATTGAATCATCCCTGCACTACGGGCCAAGGATATTCATTAGTATCACGTCCACAAATTATCCATGGACTACGAGCCAAGGATATTCGTGTAATAACCAATGGTCATGATCATGCCAACAACTGTCCATCAATGCACTACGGGCCAATGAGGACTTTTACCACATCATTTGTAACATTACGGGTCATGATTATACCGAATAATCCCTAGTCATAATCATACCAATCAACAGTCCATCTATGCACTACGGGCCAAAGATAACTTTCATCACAATATAAGCGTGAGGATGACGACAATGATATAAGAATTCAATTAAAAGAAAGCAAAGGATAAATTTTTAAAGATTTATAATTCAATTTATCCTGAATTCAATAATGTCCAAATTGTCAACATGATACTACTTTGTGGAGTAAAATTCAAAAATAATATTGTATCAAAAATAATTTGAACCGAAAAAAAATCAATTTTTTGTCATGAATAGTACCCCGGGTGAATAGTACTTGAGTGAATATTACCCAGTGAATAGTATTTTGTGAATAGTACCCCATGAATAGTACTCTGGCATGAAAAGATTAAAAATTATCAAGAATGCTCAGAATAATATTTCCATGAAAAGATACTAGATGAAGCGCAAATTTTAAGGATATTCTACTAATTTCAAGGAATATAAAAGCCATAATTTAACGAAATGAGTGTAGAATTCGGAATCTGAAATAAAATAATATTATTTACATACTACAGAGTATGGAAGAAAATATTATTTCTTATGAGTATTGAACAAAAATAATATCACTTACCTTAAAAAAAGAGTACTTCTGACTGGTAGAGCGGGGATATTCTTGAAGAAAACTTTCACTATTTTCTACACTCAAAGCTTCCTAAAACTCGAAAGAAATACGCTCAATATTATAGAAGAAGAATTCTCTAATTCTTGTGTGATTTTCAATTCTAAACTAAGCATCCTATTTATAAGGGAATGGAAAGGATACTATTTGAATTTAGAAATCACGGACTGCACAGTAGAGCAATAACATTCGGTTGAATTTTTTTATAATTTACTATGCAAACACTATACAGACACTATGCAAACACTATGAATAATAAAATATAATATATTCTATTTTTATAAAAAACAAAACTTATTATAATATATACATATATAATATATAAGTATAACAAACACATTCACAGGTTTAACACCCGTGATATATATATATTTATATATATATATATATATATGAATCCAGATCCATTCCGGGATCCCAGACTTTATAAAAATTTGGACATTTTTTTTTTGCTTTTTTTTTTAAAACAACTTAAAAAAAAGTTTAATATTTTATGGAACTGAAATTTTTACATAATACAGTATTTTAGGTGTGATTTGGATACATATAACAAAATATGTCTGTACATAAAACATGTCTGATGTTTTGTTATATGTATCCAAATCACACCCAAAACACTGTATTATGTAAAAAATTTAGTTCCATAAAATATTAAACTTTTTTTTAGTTGTTTTAAAAAAAAAGGTCCGAATTTTAGATTAGGGTGTATATATATATATATATACACCCACCATCACACCATCCCTTTTTTTCCTTACAATCCCGTGACATCTCCCCTCATTTTCCATCTTTCATCCCACATGTGGGCCCCACCCCACATGTCACTTTCACACATATATTATATGGGCAATGGTTCAAAAATGCCATTGACGTTTACCCCGAGGTCCCACTTACACCCTAATCTAATTTTTTTTTCCAATAGTACCATTAACGTTATATTTTTTGGGTCACTCGTGCCCCTACCGTTGACAGACATGCCAAATAGACAAACTAGGTTACAATCTTGATGACGTGGCTGACAAATGGAACATTTGCTGAAATTATAGATGGTCAAAACATACTAAAATACTATTTACATATTTACATCAAATACTAAAATTACTAATTAAAAAAATACTAAAATACTAATTAAAAATACTAAAAAAAATTCAAATTACAAAATACTAAAATTCAAATTATTTTGTTAATTAATCAAATTAACAAAATTTCAAATTACATCATTAAAATACTAAAATCATAACTTATTTACATCATTTACATCATAACATAACATATTATCATATTTACATCATTTAATCAAAATACTAAAATGCTAAAATTTTACCATAGTGGTATAACTTATCAAAATACTAAATATTAGTATTTTGAGTAATATTTAGTATTAGCGTTATATATTTAGTATTATATTTTAGTAAATTTACTAAAAATAATAACGTTAAAAATATTATATTAATTAGTTGTATAACATAACATATTTACATCATAACATACTTTTGTTTTTCCAAAAATACATTTAACATTATATAATGGCCAAATATTTTAGTAAAATTACTAAAATATAATACTAAATATATTCGTTTTTTAGTATTACAAATTAACGTTAAATTTTTTTTTTCAATTACTAAAATACTAATATTTAGTATAATTGATATAATATTTTAGTATCAACTAATTGATATAATATTTTAAAATTCAAAATACTAAATAACGTTATACAACTAATTGATATAATTTAGTATTTTGATATGTTAAACAACTATGGTAAATTTTAGTATTTTAGTATTTGAATTTTAGTATTTTGATTAAATGATGTAAATATGTAAATACGATAATATGTTATGTTATGATGTAAATAGTGTAAATATGTTATGATTTTAGTATTTTAATGATGTAATTTGAATTTTGTTATTTTGATTAATTAACAATATAATTTGAATTTTAGTATTTTTTTGAATTTTAGTATTTTTTAATTTGATTTTTTTAAGTATTTTTTTAATTCGTATTTTAGTATTTTTTTTTAATTAGTATTTTTAGTATTTGATATAAATATGTAATTAGTATTAATTTAGTATGTTTTTACCATATATAATTTCAGCAAATGTTCCATATGGCAGCCACGTTGTGACGCCCCCAAAATTAGGTATACATCACCCATCTTGGGTCGTCAGATACATGGTACAAAATTCAAATACAACATACTAATACAACTGTCGTGTACAATACGATAAAACATAACTGTGAGTTTGAATACAATTATTGTCTACTAGAGATTATACAAACTCAAAAGGAGTTCTCATTACAATTATTAACACACTATTTTACAGAATAGTGAGGACTACTAATGCTATCCTCTGGACCGTAACTCCCTTCTCCGACTAGTCCCTGCTATGTTCTCATTTCCTGAAGAGAACAGTGAAAGAAAGGGTGAGCTCAACTAGCCCAGTAAGAAATATTATGACTAAGATAATGCAGAATAAATTATCATTAGTCTCCAACAATGTTAAACTGATAAAATATAATATACATCACGTTTAACTGCAGCGGAACAAGCAATCCATTAAAAGAGTCAAGTAGAAAATAAAATCTACTATCTTTTATGATTAAAAAGGTTTTTCATCATCATTATCGCCGTGACTCAACAATAAATAATCCACATCATCGAATCACCCCTTTACTACCCAGGATATTCTTTAGTATCACGACCACAATTATCCATGCACTACGGGCCAAGAATATTTGTGTATTCATTAATGGTCATGATCATGCCAACAACTGTCCATCAATGCACTACAGGCCAATGAAAACTTCTACCACATCATTTGTAATATTACGGTCATGATTACACCGAATAATCCCTGGTCATAATCATACCAAGTCCATCTATGCACTACAGGCCACAGATGACTTTCAACAAAATATAAACATGAGGATGATGACAATGATATAAGAATTCAATAAAACAAGTTCAAGGATTATTTTATCCAGGAATTATTAACGTCCAAAATGTCAACATGATACTGTTTTGTAGAGTAAAATTCAAGAATGATCAAAAGAATATTTCCATGAAAATATACTGGATGAAGCGCAAATATCAAGGATATTATACAAATTTCATGGAGTATAGAAGTCAAAACTTTAACCAACTGAGTATAATAAAGAATGGAATAACAAAAGAAATCACCATGCATGCGGTACTTTGCATAGACAGGTTATTCCAACAGAATAATAATAACGGAACCAAAGTCGAGCAAAATTTGCAATCGGCAGGATGTTCCAACAGAATAATAAAGATTTTAACCGTGTCCGTGTAAAACACATGCATGTGATATCCCAATGTAATAATAATAATAAAAGCGGAACCAGTCCTGTAAAACACACGAGACATGGATGTTCCAATGAATAATAATAATAAAGAACGGAATTAACCAGTCCTGTAAAACACACGATGTGATGTTCCAACAGAATAATAATAAAGAATGTCACCAAGTATAGGGTAGACCAGCGTACAAAGTTATTCCAACAAAATAATAAGAAATGGAATAACAACAGTTCTCTTCATGAATAAGAAAGAATAACACCCCTTACGAGTACAACAAATAATATTCCTTACCTTAAGAAGAAGAAGTACTGGATATATAAGTAGTGAAGTAGCAGAATACTTTATTCTTTCTCTCTATAGTTTATCTCTCTAGAGTTTCAAAGAATTAAGTAAGAAAATAATGAATGAATGAGCTTCTATTTATAGAAAAATGTAATGCATAGTAACTAACTCATGAACTATTTAGATTGATTTACTTTAATCGACGGTTACATATTTAAAGCAAAAATAAAATATAATATATTCTATTTATAATCTAATAAAACGAATAACTTTATAAAAGCTTTTACTATGCAAACACTATACATACGCACTATGCAAACACTATGCATAATAAAATATAATATATTCTAATTATTGTCTAATAAAATGAGATAGCTTTATAAAAGTATTGTGTTTTATATAAAAAGATTTTACTATGCAAAACACTATGCAGACAATTTATGCAACACTATGCATAATTGAATATAATATATTCTATTTATAGAATAACTTTATAAAAGTATTCTGCTTTATATAAAAGATTTTCTCGTATTATTACATTAATAATACCAACAAAACCGAGTGACTTATCACTTAAGCATCAATAATTAATACCGGTATTATTACTATGCAACCACGCCAGACATCGCATTTTTTAACACCGGGTGTTTCAATTAGCTAACTGTAAAACTTCCGCCGTTATTTTCATAAAAAAGTATTTTTGTCGCTTTCAATCCGATAATAATTCCGCTAGGGGTCCACCAATGATTATGCCGTTGTACTAATATTCACTGTTAAAATGAATATTCCCCGACCAATCGAATATTATATAATAACTTGCGTACTTTGCAAAATTTATAAATATTACCCACAACTATTATATCAATTTCACCCCATAATATTCAAAATTAATATTTATAGAAAATTCATCTTTATTCAAAAAGTTAGGATTTTACAATCTCCCCTTCTTATGAAATTTCGCCCTCGAAATTAGGGTACGTACCTGGTATATCGAAGAGGTAAGGATACCTTGATTTCATTTCAAATTCTAACTCCCAAGTCATTTCCTTAACATCGTGGTTTTTCCACAAAATTTTTACTTGAGGTATAACCTTGGTGCGTAGAATATGTTCCTTCTTATCCAAGATTTGAACAGGAACCTCTTCATACGTCAAATCTTCCGCTATTTTGTCTGGTTCCAACTCAATAATGTGGTTCGGGTCTTCCACATATTTACGTAACATGGATATGTGAAAAACATTATAAACACGAGACATATTTGGCGGTAAAGCGAGTCTATAGGCCACAGTTCCTACTCGATCAAGGATTAAAAATGGGCCGATGAATCGAGGATTGAGCTTTTCTCTCTTTCCAAATCTCGTAACTCCTTTCCATGGAGCAACACGTAATAACACATGATCTTCTATATCGAATTCCACGTCCTTTCGATAAAGATCAGCATATCTCTTTTGTCAATCTTGTGAGGTTTTTATACGTTGTTTGGATCGTTTGAATCTTTTACGTGAGTCATACGTATTCAACTCTGTCCCAATAACGTTGCTTCACCCACCTCATCCCAAAGATACTAGAGAACGACACTTTCTTCCATACAACGCTTCGAATGGAGCCATGTCAATACTTGCTTGATAATCAAGTGTTATTGTAGGAAAACTCCACCAATGGTAAGAACTTGTCCCAACTTCCTTGAAATCAAGGACACAGAGTCTTAATAGATCTTCAAGAGTTTGAATAGTCCTCTCCGATCGTCCGTCCGTCTCGAGGATGATATGCCGAAACTAAATCAGAATCTGCGTGCATAGCTTTTTGCAAACTAACCCAAAATCGCTGAAGTGAATCTTGGGTCTCGATCGTAAACTATGGATACTTGGCATACCATGCAATCTTACAACCTCGCTTATGTACATACGAGCAAGACGTTCAAGTGTATAAGTTTCTCGATCGGTAAAAAATGAGCGGACTTGGTCAATCTATCAACAATGACCCAAATCGCATCTATGCCTTGAGAAACTTTGGGAAGACCAAGAATTGAAATCCATGGTAATGTGCTCCCACTTCCATTCTAGAATTTCAAGTGGTTGCAATGGACCTTTTGGTACTTGATGCTCCGCCGACTCATTGACACGTTAGACACCTTGAGATAAACAAATATATCTCTCTCTTCATATTGCCCCACCAAAAAATGTATGTCAAGATCATGATACATTTTGGTACTCCCAGATGGATTGTAAATCGGTGTGTTGTGCGCCTCCATCATGATTTTATACTTTAAATTAGGGTCGTTAGGAACACAAAGTCTGGAGTTGACTCAAGTATTCCTTCTTCATCGATTCTTGCTTTCGACGATCGCACCTTCTTGCACTTTCTTCCTCATACGCATCACCCCGGATCTCAGAATTTAAGCGAAATTTTAATTTTATCAATTAAAGTCGGTTCTACTCAGTATATTTGCCATCATCACGTGGGTCCCTGGAGTCTTTATCTCTATCTCCATCCTTTGCAAGTCATACAAAATGGGCCTTTGCATTGACAATATTGCACTCGCACTCGCATATGATCTTCTACTCAATGCGTCAGCTACCACGTTCACTTTTCCAGATGGTATTGATAGTATGATAATAATCTTTCAACAGCCAAGCCAACGTCGCTTTCGCATGTCGAGTTCCTTTTGAGTGAAGAAATATTTGAGGCTTTTATGATCCATAAAGATCTCCACTTTCTCCCCATACAAGTAATGCCTCCAAATCTTTAGTGCGAAGATAATAAATGCTAACTCTAGATCATGAGTAGGATAATTCCTCTCATATTCTTTGAGTTGTCGTGAGGCATAGGCTATAACTTTCCCATGTTGCATAAGAACACATCCTAACCCTTTTCCCCGAAGCATCATCAGAGATGACAAATCCTTCAAACCAGGATGGTATTGTCGAACAGTCTTTAAATGAGTCTCCTCTTGAGTTCTTGAAAACTCTTCTCATATTCCTCACTCCAAATCAACTTTGTATCTTTCCGAGTCAAATTTGAGTTAGTGGAGTAGTGATTCGAGAAAACCCTTCTACAAATCTCCGATAATAACCAGCTAAGCCGAGAAAGCTACGTACTTTGGTCACTGATTTAGGTTGCTCCCAACTTTAAATAGCTTTAATCTTTGTTGGGTCAATAGATATTCCATGACTTGATACCACGTGCCCAAGGAATGCTACTTCCTCAAGCCAGAACTCGTATTTCTTCAACTTGGCATAAAGCTTATATTCACAAAGCTTTTGGAGTATCAGCCTCAAATGTTGCTCATGATCTTCACGGGTTTTGGAATATATGAGGATGTCATCAATAAAAACGACCACAAAGTGATCCAAATATTCCTTGAATACTCGGTTCATCATATCCATGAAGGAAGAAGGAGCATTAGTCAATCCAAAGGACATGACTAGGAATTCATAATGCCTGCATCAATTACGGCCGCCTTTGGAATGTCATCGGTTCTAATCTTCAATTGGTGATATCCAGAACGAAGATCAATCTTTGAAAAGAATTTGGCTCCTTGCAACTGGTCAAATAGGTCATCAATACGTGGCAATGGGTACCTATTTTTTATGGTGACATGATTCAACTCCCGATAATCAATACAAAGTCGCATACTCCCATCTTTCTTCTTCACGAATAGAACAGGAGCACCCCAAGGAGAAGTACTAGGACGAATAAAGCCAATGTCCAACAATTCCTGCAGTTAAGTTTTTAACTCCTGAAGTTCAATAGGAGCCATTCAATATGGGGATTTAGAAATGGGTTTTGTACCGGGTTCAAGGTCAATACAAAATTCAATTTCACGCTCTGGGGGTAGGCCAGAAGTTCTTCGTGAATACGTCAGAAATTCATTAACAATAGAAATATTATTCAAAACCGATTTATTTTTGTTTAGATCTCGTGACATGAGCTAAGAAAGCTTGACATCCGCTTTTCAATAAACGAATAGCTTTATGGCTTGAGATGACAAAGTGATTGATTTTAATGGTTTGGTTGTTTGAATTAGCATAATAGGTCGATTAGGAATATGAAAGCTAACAACCTTACGAAAACAATCAATTTTTGCATGATGAGTAGTTAACCAATCAATCCCTAGAATTACATCAAATGCAAGTATTTTTAATGCAATAAGATCGACAGGTAATGTGTGGGTACCAACTTGAACCAAACAAGACTTATAAACCGTGTATGTAATGAAGGTTTCTCCCAATGGAGTTTCCACAGATAAGTCAAAGTCTAATTTCTCTGGAGTCAAATTTAATCGTTGAGCGCAAGTAGGAGAAATAAAAGAATGGGTAGAATCGGTATCAAATAAAGTGTAGACTTCGCTAGAGTTTATGATAAGCTTACCCGTGATGACCTCATTCAGGTTCCTTGCTCTCTGGGAGGTCACAACAAACGCTCTCCTTGACTACTGGCTTTTGACTTTTCCGACAAACCTTTGGTGCCTCCATCCTAGTTGAATTTGTCTTCGGTGAATGACAAAATTGAGCTAAGTAACCTTCTCTTCCACAATTATAACATGCTTTGGACGGCATCGCGCAATTTGGACTGATATGTCCCTCCCCTCAGCATTTGAAGCATATGATAGGTGGTCTTTTCCTTCCTTAACAACGGTCTTTGGTGTTGGACGTCTTTCCATCATTGTTGAATCTCCTCTTCTTGAAATGTCCATTCTTATTGTTTTGGCCCTGATTACCACCGAAGTGGTTACCATTTCTGGCCTGTTGATTCCCTCCATGCTTATTGCCACCGCTTCGATGACTGCTCTCACTGTATTATCATTTTGTCGGCAACTCTCTTTTGGTTGCGTTGACTTGTTATTGCGCTCCACCAACTGAGCCCTATTTACAACATCTGAATACAAACACAGTTTATGAGAAATAAGATATTGACGTATTTCCGGCTTCAAACCTCTTAAAAACATTCGCGCCATTCTCTCTTCATTATCCACCAAGTGAGATGCAAACCGGATAACTCATGCAAATTTTGCCTCGTATTGACAGACACGGGCCATATTATTTTGCTCCAATTTGATAAACTCCACCTCCTTCATGTGACGAATACTTTTGGGAAAGTATTTGTCGTTGAATGCCTCTTGGAACTTCTCCCAAGACATCTTTAAGACGACAGTTGAGTACGCTTTTACCGATTTCCACCAATGTCATCCGCCTCTCGCCGCAACATAAAGGCGGCAAATGGAACCTTTTGCTCCTCGGAGCATCCCAAGACATCAAATATCTTGGTGATCTACTTTATCCATGCTTCTGCCATAAGTGGTTTTGGCTCTCCCTTAAACTCCGGTGGTCCCAGCTCCTTGAATCATTTTAAGCGGTGACCGCTTGAGAGTTTCCTGTTTCCACCTACATTTTGGACAGAGCCGCTCTACTTTCTTGTTGCATGAATTGCATAAAGCCTCTGAACAATCCATCATTCAGCATTTGGTCAGTGTTGTTGTTTGCATGAGGATTGTTGCCTTCCTGATGCACATGCTCCTGATTATTGATATGTGGAGACTCAACAGTCTCTTGTGCTCCATTGTTATTCTCAACATTTTTGGATGTCATTTTCAGATACTGCCACAAAACAAAGGTTAATCTACATATAACATAATATCTCTAAACTCTGACCAACTAATTTAAATACAAAATAAATTTAAGTAGGTCATACTAGCGAAGGAATTCCCCGTCTCTCCCCTCCTAGTTCTAGTCTCACATCTTAGTCAGAGATCATATCCCTAAGCTTTGATACCAACTGTGACGCCTCCAAAATTAGGTATACATCACCCATCTTGGGTCGTCAGATACATGGTACAAAATTCAAATACAACTTACTAATACAACTGTCGTGAACAATACGACAAAACATAACTGTGAGTTTGAATACAATTATTGTCTACTAGAGATTATACAAACTCAAAAGGAGTCCTCATTATAATTATTAACACACTATTTCACAGAATAGTGAGGACTACTAATGCTATCCTCTGGACCGCCACTCCGCTCCCCGACTAGTCCCCTCGCTATGTTCTCATTTCATTCAAGAGAACGGTGAAAAGAAAGTGTGAGCTCAACTAACCCAAAGAAGAAATATTATGACTAAGATAATGCGAATAAATTATCATTAGTCTCCAACATTGTTAAACCGATAAAATATAATATACATCACGTTTAATCATGGTGAAAAAAAGCAATCCATTAAAAGAGTCAAGTAGAAAATAAAATCTACTATCTTTTATGATTAAAAGGTTTTTCATCACTTATATCATTTGTGACTCACCTTAATAAATAATCCACATCATCGAATCACCCCCGCACTACTGACCAAGGATATTCTTTAAGTATCACGACCACAATTATCCATGCACTACGGGCCAAGAATATTTGTGTATTCATTAATGGTCATGATCATGCCAACAACTCGTCCATCAATGCACTACACGGCCAATGAAAACTTCTACCACATCATTTGTAATATTACTACATGATTACAATCGAATAATCCTCGGTCATAATCATACCAAGTCCATTTATGCACTACAGCCACAGATGACTTTCAACAAAATATAAACATGAGGATGATGACAATGATATAAGAATTCAATAAAACAAGTTCAAGGATTATTTTATCCAGGAATTATTAACGTCCAAAATGTCAACATGATACTGTTTTGTAGAGTAAAATTCAAGAATGATCAAAAGAATATTTCCAGGAAAAGATATTGGATGAAGCGCAAATATCAAGGATATTCTACTAATTTCATGGAGTATAGAAGTCAAAACTTTAACCAACTGAGTATAATAAAGAATGGAATAACAAAAGAAATCACCAATGTAATAATAATAATTTTAACCGGTCGTGCAAAATTTGCACTTTGTTGTGATGTTCCAAATGTAATAATAATAAGATTTTAACCGTGTCCTGTAAAACACATGAGCGATGATGTTCCAATGTAATAATAATAAGAACCAGTCCGATGTAAAACACATGACATGGATGTTCCAACGGAATAATAATAAAGATTTTAACCAGTCCCAAGTGTAAAACACACGAGCAGATGTTCCAAATGAATAATAGAAGAATGTCACCAAGTATAGGGTGTGATCACAGATACAAAAGTTATTCCAACAGAATAATAAGAAATGGAATAACAACAGTTCTCTTCATGAATAAGAAAGAATAACACCCCTTACGAGTACAACAAATAATATTTCCTACCTTAAGAAGAAGAGTACTGGATATATAAGTAGTGAAGTAGCAGAATACTTTCTTCTTTCTCTATAGTTTATCTCTCTAGAGTTTCAATGAATTCGTAAGAAAATAATGAATGAATGAGCTTCTATTTATAGAAAAATGGAATGCATAGTAACTAACTCATGAACGGTCGAGATTGATTTACTTTAATCTGACGGTCCATATTTAAAGCAAAATAAAATATAATATATTCTATTTATAATCTAATAAAACAAATAACTTTATAAAAGATTTTACTATGCAAAATACTATGCAGGCACTATGCAAATACTATGCATAATAAAATATAATATATTATAATTATTGTCTAATAAAAATGATAGCTTTATAAAAGTATTGTGTTTTTATATAAAAAATTTTACTATGCAAAACACTATCACGATACACTATGCAACACTATGCATAATAGAATATAATATATTCTATTTATAGAATAACTTTATAAAAGTATTCTGCTTTTATATAAAAGATTTTCTCGTATTATTACATTAATAATACCAACAAAACCGAGTGACTTATCACTTAAGCATCAATAATTAATACCGTATACTACTATGCAACCACGCCAGACATCTTGTATTTTTTAACACCGGGTGTTTCAACAGCTTAACTGTAGAAACTTCCGCCATTATTTTCATAAAGTATTTTTTGTCGCTTTCTCAATCCGACAATAATTCCGCTTGGGGTCCACCAATGATTGTGCCGTTGTACTAATATTCCTATTAAAATGAATATTCCCACAAATCGAATATTATATAATAACTCACAGACTTTTGCAAAATTTATAAATATTACCCACAACTATTATATCAATTTCACCCCATAATATTCAAAATTAATATTTATAGAAAATTCATCTTTCTTCAAAAAGTTGGGGTTTTACACACGTCATCAAGTTTGTAACCCCGTTTGTCTATTTGGCATGTCAGTCAAGGGCAGGGGCACAGACTACCCAAAAAATATAACGTTAAGGGTACTTTTGGAAAAAAAAATTAGTTTAGGGTGTAAGTGGGACATCGGGGTAAACGTCAGGGGTATTTTTGTACCTTTGCCCTATATTATATATATATACTAAATAATTTTATACCGATTATTTTAAAAAATGGGTAAATGGGGGTCCAAATAATAAGTAAAATTTACAACAAATACTTCATAAAAATCCCCTCAATATTTTAATAACATTTATTCATCATTATAGTGACGTCCCCAAAACAGGTATACATCACCCATCTTGAGTCGCAAGATACATGGTACATAAATTCAAATACAACTTAATTATGCAACAGTCTTGTAAAATATGACAAAACATAGCTGAGAGTTTAAACAAGAATATTGTCATCTAGATAATATCCACACTCAATGGTGTCCTCATTACAATTATTATCACATTATTCCGTAGAATAGTGAGGACTACTAAAGCCATTTATCCTGGACCATCACTCCATTCCCCGACTCGTCCCAGCTATATTCTCATTTTCCAAGAGAACAATGAAAGAAAGGGTGAGCTCAACTAGCCCAAAGAAGAAATATTATGACTAAGATAATGGTATAAATTATCCTTAGCCTTCAACAAGATAACAACCGATAGAATACAATAGACAACAAGTTTTAGATCAACAACTGCAGCGGAAATAAGCAATCCATTAGAAGAGTCAAGTAGAGCATAAAATCTACTATCTTCTATGATTTAAAAAGTTTTTCATCAACTTTATCGCTGAGACTCAGCTTAATAAATAAACCACATCATCCAATCATCCCTGCACCACGGCCAAGGATATTCATGTAATCATCAATGGTCATGATTATACCGAATAATCCCTGGTCATAATCATACCAACAACTGTCCATCAATGAACTACAAGCTAATGAGGACTTTTACCACATCATTCGTTACATTACGGTCATGATTATACCGAATAATCCCTAGTCATAATCATACCAAGTCCATCTATGCACGTAAGCCAAAGATAACTTTCATCACAATATAAACATGAGGATAATGACAATGACATAATAATTCAATAAAATAAGTTCAAGGATAAATTTTAAAGATTTATAATTTAATTTATCCAGAAATCAATAACGTCCAAATTGTCAACATGATACTGCTTTGTGGAGTAAAATTAAAGAAAAATATTGTATAAAAAATAATTTGGACTAAAAACGAATCAATTTTTTTATCATGAATAGTACCCCGGGTGAATAGTACTCGAGTGGATAGTACCCAGACACGAAAAGTGTCCCGAATACCCGAGTGAATGATACTAGAGTGAATAGTAATCGGGTGAATAGTAACCCATGAATAGTAACTCGTGAATAGTACTCCGGCACAAAAAGTGCCCCGAATACCCGAGTGAATAATATTAGAGTGAATAGTAATCAGGTGAATAGTAACTCGTAAAAGAAAAAATACCAAAGAAAATGATATTTCATGACAAGTACAAAAGAAATGATATCTAATACAAGTATAATAGAATATACGAAACTGCAAATGGATTTTCACCCACCATGCGGTAATCCACGTAGACAGATCATTTCCATAATTTAATAAAGAATGAATACGAAGGATCATTCACCATACATGCGGTAATCAACATAGGCATATTTATTCCAATGTAATAATAAAGAATGGAACCATGTCAATTCACCAATGCGACCAGCATGTGATATTATTCCAATAGAATAATAAAGAAAACTTAGCGGAACTAGGTCATGATTAATCCAAACCGCAATAAGATATAGATATTCCAATGTAATAATTAAGAATGAAATAACAACATAATTCACTAATAATAAAGCGATAGAATCGCATTCACCATGATGCATAAAAGTTATTCCAATGAAATAATAAAGAATGGAATAATGTAAGAATTTCACCATGTATGCGGTATTGCCGCATAGACAAAAGTTATTCCAACATAATAATAAATAATGGAATAACAACCCTTACGAGTATTGAAAGAAAATAACCCTCTTCATGAATACGAAAGAATAATACCCCTTACCTCAAAAGAAGACTGGATACTGGAATAGTGAGGTAGCAGACTTCTCTTCTTCTTTCTCTCTATAATTTCTCTCTATAATAATTGCTCTATTGCTTTAGTGAATTGGTGGAAAATGAAGGAAGAATGAGCTTCTATTTATAGGAAAATATAGTTTCGATAATTGCACGTTTTGGGGCTCGAAATATTACAGTATAATACCTTCCTCTTTTCTTTCATTTTTAATTGAGTCCTGCAAGTATTATCAAACTTGCACCACCTCCCCTAATAGTAAATCATGTGAATTAATAGTTCATTCATGTGACTCAATAGTTTAATCATGTGAAAAAACTAATTACAGTATAGTACCTTCAACTATACCTCCATTTTTAATTTAGTCATGCAAGTATTATCAATCTTGCACCAATTCCCCTAATAGTAAATCATGTGAATTAATAGTACACACATGTGAACACATAGTTATAAGCATGTGAATTAATAGCAATTAATTGCTCATTTATCCGGTGAATTACCTGATTGGTCAATATAACCTCCAGACATCAATTATTATCGAAATAAATGTCGATTTCCACTAACACTAATAATTCCCACACAATGGAACTATCAATTTCATCTTTAATCAACACGAACTTATTCATCATTAATATTATAATTCACAATATTTAACAATCAGGTCATTCCCAGGAAAGAGGGGGCTTTCCGATAAGGATTTCTCTTTATTGGCGCACAATTAGGTGACCAAACCTCTCCTTGACAGAACTTCTAGACATTGTCAATATTGCAAATAATAATATGAATAACTTTGTTGTCTCAATTATTGATTTAATAATATAACATATTATACAGATGATATTGTGACAATAATTGAATCAATAATATGAGAGATATGATGCAGTAATAACTGTAGTAATAATTGAGTATAACTGAGTGACTTCTTACGTAAGCATCAATAATCAATACCGTATGCTACTATGCAACCACGCCATTCATCGTACTTTTACTACCGGGTAGTTCAACAGCTTTTAATTCGGTAACACTTTCGTCGTTATTTTTATAAAAGATAATTACATCATTTTCCAACTACGACAAATACTTCCGTTGGGGGTCCACTAAATGATTGTGCAGTCGTCTGATATTTTTCCGACAAAAAGAATATTCCCCACCAAAAGAATATTTTATAACAACTTACATACTTTGCAAAATTTATAAATATTACCCAAAACTATAACATTATATCAAATCCACACCATAATATTTAAAAAAAATATTTCGAGAAATTTAAATCTTTATTCATAAAATTTGGGGTCTCACAATCTCCCCTCCTTATGAAATTTCGCCCTCGAAATTTACGTCACGCACTTCACTATGTCAAGAGATGAGGATACCTTGACTACATTTCAGATTCTAACTCTTGAGGTATAACCGTTGAGTGTTGAATATGTCCTTCTTATCCAAGATTTTAACACATATCTCATCATACGTTAAATCTTCTGCTATCTCGTCTAGTTCTAATTCAATAATGTGGTTCGGGTCGTCCACATAATTACGTAACATCGATACGTGAAAAACGTTATGAACACGCGACATACTTGGCGGTAAAATGAGTCTATAGGCTACAGTTCCTACTCGATCGAGGATTTCAAATGGGCCAATTAAATCGAGGGTTGAGATTTCCTCTCTTCGTCGATTCTTGCTTCTAGAATAACGCCTTCTTGAACCTTCTTCTTCACGTTCATCAGCTCTGAGTATGTAGCTTGAGTGGCTTTAACTTTATCGATTTAAAGTCGGTTCAAATCGTATATTCGCTATCTTCACGTGGGTCCCTAGAGTCTTTAACTCTATCTTCATCATTTGTAAGTTATACAAAATAGGTTTTTGTGTTAACAACATCGCACTCGCAAACGCATATGATCTTCTACTCAACGCGTCAGCTACCACGTTCGCTCTTCCACAATGATATTGAATGGTATAGTCGTAATCTTTAACAGCTCGAGCCAACGTCCTTGGCGCATGTTATGTTTGTTCTAGGTGAAGAAATTTTTGAAGGTTTGAGAAATGGGTTTTGTACTGGGGTCAATACAAAATTTGATTTCACGCTATAGGGGTAGGCTAGGAAGTCTTCAGGAATACGTCAGGAAATTTATTAACAATAGAAATATCATTCAAAACTGTGACTCTCATCCAAGACTTGGATAGCACATGTAATGAAGGTTTCTCCTAACGGAGTTTCAACCGATAAGTCAAAGTCTAATTTCTCCGGAGTCAAATTTAAACGTTGAGCACAAGCAAGAGAGATAAAAAAAATGGGTAGAACCGGTATCTAATAAGGTATAGACTTCACAAAAATTTATAATTAACTAATACGTGCTAACTTCGTTCGGGTTACTCGCTTTTTGAGAAGTCACGAAAATGCTCTCACTTGAACCACCTATTTTGACTTGTCTGGGACAACCTTTGGTGTCATCATTACCGCTAGAATTGACTTTCGCTATAGGGCATATTCCACCCTCAACTACTTTATAGTACTCCTGTTTCATGATCTGAATCATTAATCTTCGATCCATATCGAATTGGGGTTGACCGCAATGTACATGGTAATTCAAAACTCGATGTTGGGTTCTCTCAATTGTTGTCCAAAAAGAGAAATACATATCATCTATTTTAGCCTTCTTAGATCGGACATCTCTTTCCACAATATCAGCGCGTCGTGCGGATTTTACCCATGCATCACTCATTCTCACTCGTTCAGTTGCTTCTTCTTTCAGCTCAGATTCCAGCTTTATCATCTTATACTCTGCCAAAGAGTGCTTCTGTTCAAGCATCACATATCGAGTAACACAAGCTTGAATTGTTGCATCCTTTTGCTCCACGACCGTCTGCCGTTCTTCAGCCTGCTCTTCTAACTCATGGATACGATTTTGCAATTCTAAATTTTGATCATAAAATTCTTCTAATAAATTCTCCTCAGGTTCCTCTTCTTCCTCACTCTCAGCTGCTACCTCTGCGACTATCTTGGGTGCAACTATCAATTCTTCACCCACCACATGGATATCTCTAATCCCTTCTTCGCTTGACATCACATTATCATGGTCGGTGATTAGAGGTGTCTCCACGATCTCATTCACTCCATTGTTAACATTTTCAGCTGCCATTCTCAAATACTGCCACAAAACATGGGTTAATTGACATGCAACATATTATTCCTATACTTTGACCGACCAATTAAATACCAAATAAGCTTAGGTAGGTCATACTAGCGAAGGAATTCCCCGTCTCTCCCCTCCTAGTTCTTGTCTCATATCTCAGCCAGGGATCATATCCCTAAGCTTTGATACCAACTGTGACGCCCCTAAAAAAGGTATACATCACCTGTCTTGAGTCGCCAGATACATGATAAATAAATTCAAATACAACTTAATTATACAACAGTCGTGTAAAATACGACAAAACATAGCTGAGAGTTTAAACAAAAATATTGTCATCTAGACAATATCCACACTCAATGGTGTTCTCATTACAATTATTATCACATTATTCTGTATAATAGTGAGGACTACTAAAGCCATTTATCCTAGACCATCACTCTATTCCCCGACTCGTCCCAGCTATATTCTCATTTCCTGAAGAGAACAATGAAAGAAAGGGTGAGCTCAACTAACCCAGTAAGAAATATTATGACTAAGATAATACAGAATAAATTATCCTTAGCCTTTAACAGTATAACAACTGATAGAATAAAATAGACAACAAGTTTTAGATCAACAACTGCAGCGAAAATAAGCAATCCATTAGAAGAGTCAAGTAGAGCATAAAATCTACTATCTTCTATGATTTAAAAAAAAATTCATCAACTTTATCGCTTAGACTCAGCTTAATAAATAAACCACATCATCGAATCATCCCTGCACCACGGCCAAGGATATTCATGTAATCATCAATGGTCATGATTATACCGAATAATCCCTGGTCATAATCATACCAACAACTGTCCATCAATGAACTACAGGCTAATGAGGACTTTTACCACATCATTCGTTACATTACGGTCATGATTATACCGAATAATCCCTAGTCATAATCATACCAAGTCCATCTATGCACGTAAGCCAAAGATAACTTTCATCACAATATAAATATGAGGATAATGACAATGACATAATAATTCAATAAAACAAGTTCAAGGATAAATTTTAAAGATTTATAATTTAATTTATCCAAAAATCAATAACGTCCAAATTGTCAACATGATACTGCTTTGTGGAGTAAAATTCAAGAATAATATTGTACCAAAAATAATTTGAACCGAAAACGAATCAATTATTTATCATGAATAATACCCCGGGAGAATAGTACTCGAGTTAATAGTACCCCGTGAATAGTACTTCTGGAATGGTACCCCGACACCAAAAGTGTCCCGAATACCCGAGTGAATGATACTAGAGTGAATAGTAATCGGGTGAATAGTAACTTAAGTGAATAATAGTAACTTCGTGAATAGTACTTCCTACACGAAAAAAAGTGCCCCGAATACCCAAGTGAATAATACTAGAGTGAATAGTAACTCATGAATAGTAACTCGTAAAAGAAAAATACCAAAGAAAATGATATTTCATGACGAGTACAAAAGAAATGATATCTCATACAAGTATAATAGAATATACGAAACTGCAAATGGATTTTCACCCGCCATGCGGTAATCCACGTAGACAGATCATTTTCACAATTTAATAAAGAATGAATACGAAGGATCGTTCACCATGCATGTGGTAATCCACATAGATGTGTTATTCCAATGTAATAATAAAGAATGGAACCAGAATTCACCATGCATCCGCATCCAAGCAGATGTGATATTCCAATGTAATAATAAAGAATCGGAACCAGTCAAATGCGTAATCCGCATGCATGCGGGATATTCCAATGAATAATAAAGAATACGGAACCGGTCACGCGTAATCCGCATCACACGCATGTGATATTCCAACAAAATAATAAAGAATGGAATAACAATGTAATTCACTAGGCATGCGATAGATCGCATGCATGAAGTTATTCCAATGTAATAATAAAGAATGGAATAACGTAAGAATTTCACCATGTATTCTAGATTGCTTAAATAAAGTTATTCCAACATAATAATAAATAATGGAATAACAACCCTTACGAGTATTGAAAGAAAAAATAACCCTCTTCATGAATACGAAAGAATAATACCCCTTACCTTAAAAGAAGACTGGATACTGGAATAGTGAGGTAGCAGACTTCTCTTCTTCTTTCTATCTATAATTTCTCTCTAGAATAATTGCTCTATAGCTTTAGTGAATTGGTGGGAAATAAAGGAAGAATGAGCTTCTATTTATAGGAAAATATAGTTTCGATAATTGCACGTTTTGGGGCTCGAAATATTACAATATAATACCTTCCTCTTTTCCTTCATTTTTAAATTGAGTCCTGCAAGTATTATCAAACTTGCACCACCTCCCCTAATAGTAAATCATGTGAATTAATAGTTCATTCATGTGACTCAATAGTATAATAATGTGAAAAAACTAATTACAGTATAGTACCTTCAACTATACCTCCATTTTTAATTTAGTCATGCAAGTATTATCAATCTTGCACCAATTCCCCTAATAGTAAATCATGTGAATCAATAGTACACACATGTGAACATATAGTTATAAGCATGTGAATTAATAGCAATTAATTGCTCATTTATCTGGTGAATTACCCGATTGGTCAATATAACCTCCAGACATCAATTATTATCTAAATAAATGTCGATTTCCACTAACACTAATAATTCTCACACAATTGAACTATCAATTTCATCTTTAATCAACACGAACTTATTCATCATTAATATTATAATTCACAATATTTAACAATCAGGTCGTTCCCAGGAAAGAGGGGGCTTTCCGATAATGATTTCTCCTAATTCACAATATTTGTTGCTGGCGCTGGTGCTGTTGCTGACGTCTTCCCGTCATCGTTAAATCTTCTCTTCTTGAAATTTCCACTTGAATAATTTCTTCTATTATTTTGGCCATGATTACCACCGAAGTGGTTACCATTTCTGGCATGATAATTTCCTCCACGATGGTTATCATTGTTCCGATGACCGTTGCCACCGGTACGATTATTATCATGTTGTTGCTCGTTATCCTTTGGTTGGGCTGGCTCATTATCGCGCTCCACTAACTGAGCCCTATTCACAACATCTGAATATAAACAAAGTTTGTGAGAAATGAGGTATTGACGTATTTTGGGTTTCAAACCTCGCAAAAACATTCGTGTCATTCGTTCCTCATTATCAACCAAATGAGATGCAAATCGGGATAACTCCGCAAACTTAGCTTCGTACTGCGACACGTTCATATTGTTTTGCTCCAGCTTGATGAACTCAACCTCCTTCATGTGACGAATACTTTCGGGAAAGTACTTGTCGTTGAACAGTTCTTGGAACTTCTCCCAAGACATCTTCAGTGCGGCAGATTGAGTACGCTTTACAGATTCCCACCAGTAATTTGCCTCTCCTCGCAACATGAAGGTGGCAAATGGAACCTTTTGCTCCTCGGGACATCCCAAGACATCAAATATCTTGGTGATCTGCTTTATCCACGTCTCTGCCGTAAGTGGTTCTGGCTTTCCCAAAAACTCCGGTGGTCCCAATTCCTTGAACTGCTTAGCGGTGACCAACCGTGGGTTGCCATTGTTTCCACCTAGATTATGAATAGGAGTCTCTCTCGTTTGGTGTTGCATGAATTCTAAAAAGCTCCTAAACGTACCGCCGTTCATCATTTGGTCGGTGTCGTTGTTCACCTGAGGATTATTGCCATCCGGATGCACATTATCCTGGGTATTGATCGTTGGTGACTCAACGGTCTCATATGCTTCATTGCTTATCACAAAATTTTTAGATGCCATTTTCAAACATTGCAACAAAAAAAGGTTTAATCGACATATCACATATTATCCCTATACTTTGACTGACCAATTAAATACCATATAAACTTAGGTAGGTCATACTAGCGAAGAATTTACTCGTCTCTCCCCTCCTAGTTCTATTCCCCGATCTCCGCCAGAGATCATATCCCTAAGCTCTGATACCAACTGTGACGCCCCCAAAATAGGTCCAATCCACCCAACCTATTCTGAGTCGCCAAATACATGGTACAGAAACAACTACAACTTCATTAATACAATTGTCGTGCAAAATATGACAACACAAAAACTGTGAGTTTAAATATAAATATTGTCTTCTAGACAATATACATACTCAAATAAAGTCCTCATTACAATTATTGATACACTATTTTACAAAATAGTGAGGACTACTAAAACAGCTATCTTGAACCATCACTCCATACCCCGACTAGTTCCCGCTATATTCTCGCCTCCTGAGAAGAAAAATGGAACAAAAAGGAAAAGGGTGAGCTCAACTAGCCCAGTAAAGAATATTATGACTAAGATAATGTACAACAAATTATCCTTAGTCTTCAACAGGGAAAAATCTGATAGAATACAATAGACAACAAGTTTTAGATCAATAACTGCAGCGGAAACAACAAATCATTAGAAGAGTTAAGTAGAGAATGAAATCTACTATCATCTATGAATTTAAAAGTCCATCATCGATATTTTATCCCTGTAACATCAATCAATATACATCTTAAATCAAATAGTCATCTTTGCACTACAGTGAAAGATATTTCATCGATTAATTCATGTTCATCTCAACACTGCTCATCTTTGCACTACGGCCAAAGATATTCATCATTAATCATGTTCATCTAAACACCTGCTCATCTTTGCACTACGGGCCAAAGATATTCATTATAAAATCATTCATGTTTGCACTACAGGCCAAAGATATTCAGTTATATCATCATTTAGGACTGAGGATGATGAAAAATATTTTAAAGAAAACGAATCCAGTGAAACAAAAGAACAAATATTAAGGATTCGTACTTTACATAATCCAAGTTCAAAAATACTTCATAAATAATCAGAGTGGAGTAAAATTCAAGAATGAAGACCAAAACATAGATCCAATCAAGGATAGGAATCATAACCGACAATCTTGGACACAGAAAAGAAAATTTAATTTTTTTGTGAATAGTGTCGTATACGTGAATAGTAACTCCGACACTAAAAGATAGAAATTTCACAAAAAAATCATCATGCTTCGTGAATAGTACTCGTGAATAGTAACTCATGAATAGTAACTCATGAATAGTAACCCCGACATGAAAAAGTTCTAAATTTGATAAAAAAAAATTCCAACCAATATTTCGGCATAATGATATTGAAGAAATAATATCACTTACGAAGAAAATAACATCCCTTACCTCAAAAGACAAATTTCATTTGGAATCTTCGGATATAATCTTTGAAGGAACTTGCATATATAGTAACACTCAAAGTATCAAAATACTCACAAGAATACGCTTCGATAATATATAGAGAAAGAGAGAAAGCTTATGTTTACGGTGTGATTTTCAATTCTAACTAAGCACCTATATTTATAGGAAAATGCTTAGAAACGCCATAGTAGGACTAACTCAACTACACGATGGCTTTACACATTACTATATTGCCACCCACCACATTTGAAATTCAATTGAGCACATTTCTCACCAACCAATTCTAGAATTTTCCAAAATGTTTTATCATTTAAACAATAATCAGAAACTTTAATAATTCATAGAAAATAGCCCATTTATCAAAAAAATACGAATTTTATGTCCATTCTGCCTAAAATCGAATTCTCTATAACTTTGTAGCTTTGAGTTTTTCCAAATTCCAAACTAAAAATATCCGAAATTCACAAACGGATGATTTTTAATACCTCCACACCGACAAAATACTGATAAAATACCTCAACATTAATTCTTTCAGTTTTATTCACATAAAAATAAATATATCCATCATTTATATCCACATAAAATAAATATTTCCTTATCATATGAATCAATAATTAATTATTCACAAATAATATTACAGAATCACATTTATGACAACCCTATTGCTTCAGGAAAGAGAGGCTTTCCGATAAGGGTTTCTCCTTCTACACGCATAATTAGGTGACCAAACCTCTCCTCGACAGAACTTTCTGCGCATTGTCGATAATCTTTATCTAATAATATTATTCCAAATAATATGAATTATTGATCCGATAATGGAGATGATGTCTGATAACAATTATTGAAGCAACAATAATATAAAATATCAACGCAGAATTATTATTGAATCAATAAAATAAAATATTGAGCGAAAGAATTCATCTGTGAACAATTATTGAGTAGTGCATTCTTACGTAAGGATCAATAATTCAACAATATTATGCGATCAAAGTGCTCTTTCTTGCGCAACCACGCGACATCGTATTTTAACCACCGGGTATTCCAACAAAGGTTAATTATTGAATAACTTCTGTTGTTATTTATAACAACCCAAACTTTGTCGTTTTCTTCATCCGACGGCTTATCCGTTATAGGTCCCACAAATGGTCATTTACTGCAAATTTAATATTCCCCGATAGAAAGAATATTCCACGACCAAAACGAATATTCCCTACACAATGAATATTTTATTACCATTTGCTTTATTTTGCAAAATTTTCACATTTCACCCATAACCAAAGTATTATATCAAATTAAAGACCTTATTATTCACAATAATAATTAGAAAAATTCGATTTTATTCATTAAAAATTTGGGGTCTTACATACTACATTTTCTATAAAAACTACATTTCCTATAAAAAAACTACATTTTCCTATGAAAGACTACATTTCTATAAATGATTATATTTTTCATAAAAGTATATATTTCCTATAAAAATGGCATTTTTCATAAAAGACTACTTTGCATAAATATTTTTGAATAATAATAATTATTAGAGAGTTATTAATATTTTTTTGAAAGTGGATATTTTTGAGTGTTCAAAAATATTTTGTACTAATACCTTTTATTTAATAATAACCTCTCGATTAGAATACTGAAATAGTTTAAGTCCAAAAGTCTTTTACTGGCTACTGCTTTACGAGTTTTAAAATGAATGAAAAGAAAAGAAATGGATTTTAAAATTTAAATTTTCTTTTCAATTAACATGTTTACGAGTTTTTTAATAAACGAAAAAAAAAAGAAATGGATAGAAAAACTTAGGCTACTTTTTCCTCATAGTAAAAGTTTTCCATCCAAAATTAAGCATGATTTGGATTTTAAAGAAATTAGAATAAGTAATATTTTTATAATTCCCATATTATCCTCAACTTTTAATATAATAAATTTTAAATTACAACTCATGTCCTCAATTTTAAATTTTCTATCCTTTTCCGTTAAAAACTCAGAAACAACATAAAGGAAACTTCTATTCTTTTCTTTTCGGTTCAAATTTAAGTTTTCTATTATTTTGTTTTCTGTTCAAAACAACGGACCAGCCCCTGACCCATTCCATTTCTGTCCGTTCTGAAAGAAAGAAAGAAAGAAGAAAATAAAAATTTGCCAACTCCCATCCGTTCCAAAACAAGTTCGGCACCATTATCATCCCAAAATTAATTCTCAACTTCTTCAACTACCAAGCATACAAGAAGTGGAGCAAGAACACAGTAAATTAAAAGGTAAGCCTTATGTGTTTTAGTTATCTTTACAGAAATTGGATAATTAATACTTCTTCTTGTGATTATAATTGATGTGCTTGGGTTGCGCAAATTTGGTGTGATGAAGATATTAGATGATGTCTGGAGTTATATAGATGAAATTATTATGAAAAATTATGGCTAAACCATGTCTATAAAATCTGGATTTTTAAGTGTTGCATTCAAGGTATTTGATAAAATACCTCAAAGAGGTTAAGATGTTTAAAAGTGAGAATAAACTTGTGATTGGAACCAAATGGATTAGGTGAATAAAAGTAAGTTTTTTTTTCCGACAACAAGTCCATTCGTAAGCTAATTGATTTTATGATGATTTATGTTTATCCGAATGAATGATGCTTAAAAGATAGCTCACTACACTCTATTAGTAATGAGTATGCATCAAGATGATTGCTCCTTTATGAATCATTTGTTATGGGTGGGAGAGGATAACCTTTTTATTTTAGAAACATTACCAGCTTTGACCATGAGCGCGTCAGAGGGTTGTCTATTCAGATTTGCATATGGATTGGCAGGTTCCTCTATTTTATGATTTTGTATCTTCCTTTATTGAAATGTCATTGCTTTGAGATCTTTATTAATAACTTTTTATTTTCCATTCTGGTCCACAATATCCTTTCAACCGGAACATCTGTTTGAGGATTACATTCAGTAGATTCAATTGGGTTGTTTCAAATGAATAAGTTTGTGCAGTGTTAAGGGAGGATATGCTAATATGGGAGTCAATTCATGCGCAATACACACTTTTAGTGCTATTTTGCCATTTTCCTATGGTCACCTTGACCTTAAACTCTATAAGACCTATTGTAAACATTTTATATGAATATGACCAACTTGCTATAGAGGTGTTTGTAGCTAACATTGGAGATGCAAAGGCAGGCAGTTGTTTCACGTTCATCTATCGCAGATGTTTCCGAAAATAAGTCAGTTGTAGTAAATTCATTAAAAGCCATTGTTTTGACAAGGGAACACAAAGCCATTTATCCACAAGAGCGGGCACACATCCAAAAGGTGTTGTGCGAGATAATAACGCTGCAAAATAGCCAAAACGGATATAGTTGGGTTGCGTTTCATCAAAGAGGTTGTACAACAAAGCGTAACGTACGAAGAGGATTAACTAATGAGTAAAGTTATACTTTGGCTTATAAACGTCGAGCGTAAACATAAGGAGGATTAGCTAAGCATCAGGCAAGTTCTTACAGTGATTTACAAACTTATTGCTATGTGAAAGATATATGATAAAATGTGTTAAATCATGGGTATGTGATAGTTAATGAGATTTGTTGTGCTATGTGAACAAGTTGAGTATGTAAATGATATGTGGTTATAACTGAAGTTGTTGATTATTGAATTCTAATCATTGTGGATACTTAAAAGGAAAATGCACAACATCTGAAGCATATATACAGTGCACATCATGAAATGTATGATACACAAATAAGTATAAAGCATGTGTGCTATGTGAAGCATGAAATGTGACTGTTAGACTTGTTGGGCCGTCGTGCTCATTTTTGCAAATAATTTATTTGCAGCTTAAGGGATAAACTATTGGATAATCAAGGAAATAAATATTTAAGGCTCGTAACAAAAGAAATGTTGATTGTTTTCTTTAGTCAAAGTTGTATCGGTTAAAGATGATTGTTTGTGATGTAAATAGATTAAGTTGTATTAAATTGAAGAATATCGAATAAAAGATATTCGTTATAATTGATTAGAAAACTTTACTTTTAAAATTTGTAATGTAATATAATGTGTTTGAAATATTATATGGAAAATAGTATATGTTATATATGACTTGTTGTACTGAGAGTTCAGATTGCAGTTTTTGAAATCTAACTTGTTGTGTAATTCATTTAACTTGTTGAATTACAACAAAACATATAGAAGACTTAGTCAGATATTCAAAGCTGAATTTTAAATTCGTAATTACGTTTGAGATAAAACATAATATATATGAAAATAATAAGTGATGATGAATTCTAAAGGTTGTGAATTCTGAAACTGAGATAAGATTGAAATAGCTAAGTTTTATGAGTTATTCTGTTACTGACGGTTATGTACAGTAAGAATAGTGTTGAATGGGATGGAAATTCAAGATATGAAAGAAAATTATAAAAGTTTTATATTTATCCACATTTTATCAATTATAGTACTAATTGAGGATGTAATGTTAGAAGAAGAATGATTATGAAGCAGAAGATCGGGAATAGGAATAGTCCTGATTCTGGGGTTGTTACAGTTGAAGGATCAGCTGCTATTTTGATAACCAATAGTTCAACATAGGTTTGCTGAAAATGTACTTTAAAGGATCCATGCGAGAAATGAGATAAGTTGTATGGCTGTGCAGGTAATGTTGTAATCTCATGGCGGCCCAAGCCAATGCGCAACAAGTCTTTTCGATCAGCGTTTATTTTTACTCGCAGCTACTGAATCACTTGCTGAGATAATAAATGGCCCTTTCCTTGCCCATATCGTCCTTTTGCCCCAACATACAGCCTATGGCAGTGGAGTTAACTGATATATATATATATATATATATATATATATATATATATATATAAAGGGGAACTCCATTCCTTGGGGTACTAGGACAGGTGCTTCAATCAACCGCTTTTGGATTATGCGAAAAGCCTTCTGGCAATTTTCATTCCATTTCTCGGAGGAGTTTGTAGCTAACATTGGAGATGCAAAGGCAGGCAGTTGTTGCACGTTCATCTATCGTAGATGTTTCCGAAAATAAGTCAGTTGTAGTAAATTCATTAAAAGCCATTGTTTTGACAAGGGAACACAAAGCCATTTATCCACGAGCGGGTACATATCCAAAAGGTGTTGTGCGAGATAATAACGCTGCAAATTAGCCAAAACGGATATAGTTGGGTTGCGTTTCATCAAAGAGGTTGTACAACAAAGCGTAATGTACGAAAAGGATTAACTAATGAGTAAAGTTATACTTTGGCTTATTAACGTCGAGCGTAAACATAAGGAGGATTAGCTAAGCATCAGGCAAGTTCTTACAGTGATTTGCAAACTTGTTGCTATGTGAAAGATATATGATAAAATGTGTTAAATCATGGGTATGTGATAGTTAATGAGATTTGTTGTGCTATGTGAACAAGTTGAGTATGTTAATGATATGTGGTTATAACTGAAGTTGTTGATTATTGAATTCTAGTAATTGTGGATACTTAAAAGGAAAATGCACAACATCTGAAGCATATATACAGTGCACATCATGAAATGCATGATACACAAATAAGTATAAAGCATGTGTGCTATGTGAAGCATGAAATGTGTTAACTGTTAGACTTGTTGGGCCGTCGTGCTCATTTTTGCAAATAATTTATTTGCAGCTTAAGGGATGAACTATCGGATAATTAGGGAAATAAATATTTAAGGCTTGTAAAAAAAGAAATGTTGATTGTTTTCTTTAGTAAAGTTGTATTGGTTAAAGATGACTGTTTGTGATGTAAATAGATTAAGTTGTATTAAATTGAAGAATATCGAATAAAAGATATTCGTTATAATTGATTAGAAAACTTTACTTTTAAAATTTGTAATGTAATATAATGTGTTTGAAATATTATATGGAAAATAGTATATGTTATATATGGCTTGCTGTATTGAGAGTTTAGATTGCAGTTTTTGAAATCTAACTTGTTATGTAATTCATTTAACTTGTTGAATTACAACAAAACATATAGAAGATTTGGTCAGATATTCAAAGCTGAATTTTATATTCGTAATTACGTTTGAGATAAAACATAATATATATGAAAATAATAAGTGATGATGAATTCTAAAGGTTGTGAATTCTGGAACTGAGAAAAGATTGAAATAGCTAAGTTTTAAGAGTTATTCTGTTACTAACGGTTATGTACAGTAAGAATAGTGTTGAATGGGATGGAAATTCAAGATATGAAAGAAAATCATAAAAGTTTTAAATTTATCCGCATTTTATCATTTATAGTACTAATTGAGGATGTAATGTTAGAAGAAGAATGATTATAAAGCAGAAGATCGGGAATAGGAATAGTCTTGATTCTGGTGTCGTTACAGTTGAAGGATCAACTGCTATTTTGATAACCAATAGTTCAACATAGGTTTACTGAAAATGTACTTAAAAGGATCAATGCTGGAAATAAGATAAGTTGTATGGCTGTGCAGGTAATGTTGTAATCTCATGGCGGCCTAAGCCAATGCGCAACAGGTCTTTTCGATCAACGTGTATTTTTACTCGCATGACTACCAATCACTTCTTTGAGATAATAAATGGCCCTTTCCTCGCCCATATCGTCCTTTTGCTTCAAAGATACAACTATCTATGGCGATGGAGTTAATCGATATATATATATATATATATATATATATATATATATATATATATATATATAAAGGGGAACTCCATTCCTTGGGGTACTAGGACAGGTGCTTCAATCAACCGCTTTTGGATTATGCGAAAAGCCTTCTGACAATTTTCATTCCATTTCTCGGAGGAGTTCTTTCTTACTAACTTGAAAATTGGTTCACAGGTTGTTGTCAACTGGGATATGAACCGACCGATAAAGTTGATCCTCCCCATGAACCCTCGTATCTCTTTTGTGGTTTGCGGCTCGGGCATCTCAGTGACGACTTTTATCTTGGTTGTGTCTAATTCAATGCCTCAGTTGCTCAAAAGGAATTTGAACAGTTTTTCGGATTTCCCACCGAAAGCACACTTTGCCGGGTTCAAGTTCAAGTTATATTTGCAAAGGCGATCAAATAACTTCCGGAGATGGGTATTGTGGTCATCCCCTTTCTTGGACTTTTCGATAATATCATCCACATAAACTTCGATCTCTTTGTGCATCATATTGTGCAACAATGTCATCATAGCCCTTTGATAGGTAGCATCGGCGTTAATGAGGCTGAAGGTCAATTGTCTGTAGCAGAAAGTGCCCCAGGGGGTGATGAAGGCGGTCTTTTCCCTATCCTCTTCAGCAACCATGATCTGGTGGTATCCGGCAAAACAATCTGCAAATGAGTACATTTTGTACTGTGTCGTATTATCTATCAACACATGGATGAAAGGTACTGGGAAGTCATCCTTGAGGCTTGCTTTGTTGAGATCTCGATAATCTACGCAGACTCAACCTTCCCACCAATCTTTAGCAGTGCGACCACATTGGACAGTCATTCAGGATAGGTTGACACCATGATGATATGTGCTTTGAACTGTTTAATGATTTCTTTTTTGACCTTCAGGCTCCATTTTGGTTTTAATCTCCTTAGCTTCTGCTTAACTGGCTTGAACCCTTATTTGACTGGTAATCGATAGACGACTATATATGTGGATAGGCCGATCATGTCCTCATGTGACCAAGAGAAAACATTCTCGAATTTGGGTTAGGAGTTTAATTATTTCATTTTTTGGCTAGGGGGAAGATTGGTTCCGATCTAAAGTTCTTTAGGGTTGTCTAAAGTTTCGATGTTGATGGTGATGGTTTGCTCGAGGTTGGGTTTGTCTTCAACCCATCTTTTGATTTCCTCGGGCACCTTTTCGTCGTTCATTTCGTCTTACTCGATTCCTATCAAGTCGAAGCCCAGTTCTATATCGAAATCGTAGTCATTGTTCAAATTTGGCAGATCATTGACAGGCTAGACATGCTCAAATTTGGAAACCTGAGAATAAAACTTGATTGCTTAATATATATAAAACGCTTGTTAACTACAAAAGTTTCAACAATTAATATGACAAAAGGCAATAACAAGCTGCATATAATATAAGGTAGACTAAATTAAAATGCTACACTCCCAGCTAACAGATCATATTCCCATTTTTACCCTTTCCGAATGATCTGAGGGGTGATCGTCTATTTGTTGGTGGTCAGATCCTCGGGAATGACCGAGATGGAGGTGTTGCTAGGGGCATCACTATCCTTGATGAGAGCCATAACTGGCTCGGAACTGGGATCAGGATCTTCCATCGGGACGCTTATTTTTGCCCAGTTAATGAAGGGGAGGATAGGCTGACCGTCTGATGGACCCGTCTCATCAGAATCCTCAATGGCACCCTCAGAGGCAAAAACTGCTCATGAATCGCAACTGGATCTCCTTTAGGAAATTCTCATTTCAGGCCTTCCTTTCCGCATCTTCGATAGGCGCTTTCTCATTAGTTCCGATTGACCTTGGGTATCAGGAGGTTTGAGACACTGGCGGGGATCTTCCTCAATGGCTCTTTGAAACCTGCTTCGGTGAGGTTTGGTATGAGGGGAGTCAACAGGTGGATTGACATCTTCTTATGGGGATTACGCTGTTTGAAACCACCGGGGTAACCTAGTCCGACCTTCCCTAACTGTGTCGGTATATGGATCGGGTTTTTGATTCCTTGACCCTTTCTACCTTGCCCTCGTCCTAGTTGGTACCCTCGGGTGAGCATCTCTTGGCCGATCGTCATTACCTCCGGAGATATCCTGGGTTTCAATGCTGGCGAACCCACAAAGTGGTAGTGAGTACTTATTTCAAAGGCTTGAAAGCTTGCAGGCTCAATGCCTTCGTTTAAACTGATCAGGGGCATCTCTCCCTGTGTATGAATTGGATATTCTGGCTCTGCGCTGATGGTGACCAAGCTGCCATTAATAATATATTTCACCTGCTGGTGGAGAGTGGAGGGAACAACCCCAGCCATGTGAATCCATGGTCGTCCCAAGAACAGGTTATATTCATTGGTGATGTTTAATACTTGGAAGGACACGTTGAACGTGTATGGGCCGATTTCCATGGGAAGCTCGATCTCTCCCACTGTGTCCCTCTGTGACCCGTCAAAAGCTCTAACCACGATGTGACTAGTCTGGATCCTGTTAGAGTTGATCTTCATCCTTTCGAGGGTATTATATGGGTAGATATTCAACGCGGAGCTGCCATCGATTAGTACCCCTCCTATCACATACCCCGATGATATAAGCGCGATGTGTAGTGGTTTGCGATGAGCTGTTCCCTCAGTCGGTATATCGTCATCGGTAAATGATATCATATTACTATCAAGTACATGGCCGATCAAGTGGTAGAACTTCTCAGTGTCGATTGTTTTGCGCAGGTGTGCCTCTTCTAACACCCGTATCAGAATCTGGTGGTGGTCCTCGGAGGCTAGCACCAGGTCTAGCATAAAGATTTAGGGTGGTGCCTCTTCAGTTGTCTTATACCGTCCTCACTTCATTATGTCCCATCTTATTGAGGAACTCCACAATCTTTCCCTCGGGTACTTTTCCCTCAGGTTTGGTTGTCGGCTTCATCATTCGCCCAGGAAGGTATAGTGGATTGTCCTTCGACAAGATCGTCGTACAGTCGGTTGCCGATCTCATCTCTTCTCCATAGTTCCACAAAATTTCTTTCAAGTTGGTGATGGGGATTTGTGGCCGAGGAGTTAATATCAGTGGCATTGGAGCGACTATTTTCACTTGAGCCTTCTCCCTCTCGCCGGTTACTCCTTGGATTGCAATGGGTACATCGGAGATTCCCTCTAGGTATGTGATGACTGCCACCATCTCTTCCGAGCTTCTTGTCCTTGGAGGGTATATTATTTCTTCATCGGGGAAGATCTCACCACTACTTATCATCTCCAATTCATCGGATTTGATCAAATTTTGAATAAGATGTCGCAAGGCCCAACATTGCTCCGTGGCATGGCCAGGGGTACTTGAGTGATAAAGGCATGTTTTAGTGGGCTCAAACCGTTTTGACCGAGGATCCGTGGGTGGTAGAAACTCCGTGATCTTTCCTTCATTGATTAACATGCGTATGATCTCTTCCCTAGTTTGTCCTAGAGGGGTAAATTTTCGCTTAGCTGCAAATTTTCGACGGAGTTGAAACCTGGATTCCCTAGCTATCTTTTCTGCCCATTTGCCCGGTTCCTGGAGGTGAATCTGGTATCCTCTTGAAATCGGGATGACCTTGGGGGAAGCAGTAGGTTTTTGCCCCTGGCGGACTTATCAATTAGTTGCCGCGTCACTTGATGCTGGTATACGATTAACTCTGCTAACTTGTTTACTTGCACCTTGATTAAGGCCATCTCTTGTTCCAACGTAAACCTTTCTTTCGCATACCCCCCCCCCCCCCCAATTAAGGGATTAAACCTAGCAGGTGGTGGAGTTTCTTCCAGCTTCCTCAGGTGCTTACAATTTTCCCTATTTCCTATGCTGATCATGTTCACTCTTTCTATGTTATGCTGAGGTAGGGGATTGTTGTTGTCATTAGGCTACTCCAGCGCCTTGACCACAATCTCCCCAATGTCAATCATGTTTTGAATTTTATGTTTCAAGGTCTAGCAATCTTGAGAATCATGCCCCGGGGCTCTGGAGAGATAAGCACACCTCTTGCTTTGGTTATATGTTCTTCCTTTGGGATTAGCAGGGGGAGTGAGCTTGGTGATCTTCTTTGTGCAACTAGTAATGCCAACACGTTTTCCAAGGAGTCTCCTAGGGGAGTAAACACTCTTCTCCGCCTATTTTCCCCGGCCTTCTGTGCAGTGGGATTTTAGGGATTTGCAGGTGCCTGGAATGGAGGGTAATTGTCCTGCTTTAGAATAGGTGGACTGTTATTCTTATGCACGAATTGTCCTTGCAGTATCAGGGAGACGTCTTCTTCCTTTCTCGTGTACTCTCTTGGGAGCGTTCGTATAGTTGGCAGATTGTATTTGTTCGGCGACTGCTTCTAAAGCCGTGAGGTCTTTGATCTTACCGGATTTTAGGCCCATTTTTGCCATCTCCCCATGCTTTATCATTTTGGAGAATAGTTTGCCTATTCCTGTTAGGACTCTCTCATAGTAGGGTGCTTCCTGGATGTCGATGAAAGTCATTACCATTTTAGTTTCATCCATTGGCAGGCTAACCTGGGCTACCACGCGCTTCCACCTTTGCGCTTATTCCCTGAACGACTCGTTGTTCTGCATCTTTGCCTCGTTTACTTGGTATCGATCAGGGGCCATTTGGGACTGAAAGCTGTCTTGGTTTAGGAAGGCATGGGCCAATTCCTCCCAGCTATGGATCTGGAATACCAAGTTTGAGCCTCCCCAGTAAGGCTCTTTTGGAAAAGTTGCATCTTGAGGCTTTAATCCTCGGCATAGGATCCAAGCTCGCCAATGTAAACTTTCATATGGGTGTAAGGGTCGCCCAAACCATTATATTTCTCAAATTATGAGACTAAAAATTTATCGGGGTATCTAGCCCTTGGTAATACACAGGTCAGAGTAATTGACACTGCCATGGGACCCTGTCAACTTTATAGATCGGATGACCTCCATTAATCTGACCTTCTTCCTGATGTCCCCAGTTTCCTTGTCTTCTTGGAGTTCTATGACTTCCTTCTTTACCCATGGTCTCTTTGGCAGATCAACTGCCGATTTGGGATATTGGAGTGGGTATTTGGTTATCACTGGCTTTTCCTAGATTTTGGATACCTCCCTGTGCGGAGGACTCAAACTGAGATTGCAGTGTGGGCTCTTGGGCTATTTTACATTGCTATTTTAACATACATGTCATTTCAGCAATCTGCTTCTTGAATTCCTCATACTCTTCTCGAGACACGGGGATGGGTTCTGATGCACTACTTTCAGCCATTTTGCCTGGTGGTGATCGCGTCTTTTTGGCTCGAAATTGTGTTTTAGGACCAATCTACACATAAATGGTATATAGTTTAGTCTTGATATTGGTAGATGGTATGGATGCATGACATGTAATGAATTAGGTTTGAGATTTTTTAATCTTGTCCTGCAAAACCGAGGTTAGTTGTTTTGATGACAGGATAAGAAGATATAGAATGACAGTTTAAGATGGATGACATTCATACATAAGAAAGATTAATAGGGCATGAAGAGACATCCTGTACGTTGGGTTTTTTAGATGCTGGCCTATCTTAAGATTACTCTCATGGGCTTTTTGGCATGAAGGCTCCCAGATCTTCATAATCTACTCGATGGAAATATCCGATCTTTCAATTGGAGTGGATTTGAGTGGTGCCTTTCTTGAGCCTCACAAGGGAACGCCCTTTAGGGTACAATAATAAACAACCAACGGGTTAGCCTCCTGGTGGAGGAATCACATAACATACATTTATCGCATCTTACCGTATGCAAATGACGACATTGTGCAAGACATTAATATAAAGCATTTAAAATTTGATGCATTCATTACACACATAGATCATTCACACGATATGCAAAATGAAGAAAGAAAATCAACAAGATTGAACGCGGCTTAAGCCCTCTATATCCCCAGCGGAGTCGCCACCTGTCGACGCCGGGGAATTCGATTTTCCTGTTATGCCTGCTTGTTACTACCATTTTCCTATTATGCCGACTATTTGAAAAGATTGAGCCCCGAATTAGACAGTCGCCAGTTGATATAGTTTCTGATGGATGTACCAACTCATCCGAATTTTGAATGTTTTCGCAATATGACCCAATATGTGACTCTGTAAAATTGGTCTGGAACCCTAGATTCATGAAATTCGGGGGATTGCTCAAGCCAGGGGAAGGTGTTAGGCACCCCCCGACTTCTGTGAAAACACGGTTACCGCATCTTGTTGATTTCCTAAGCATGAAGTATGTGTGTGTGTTTTGAGAAAGTTTTTGATATTTATTTGACTTGTGTTGAGTTCCTTGATTTTAAGGGTTTTTCTAAACCTTATTTTAACCTATAAGTGGAGTTATTTTGAAAGTAGCGTTGAACCTCTTTAGACCTATGCACGAATGATTTGATTTAAAGAAAAGTTCATTTCTAGACAAAGTATATTGAAATGATGTTTTGGAAAACATAGTTTTCAAATCCTTCGCCAAATAGGAATCAAGGTCCTTTGATACTTCCAATTATTAACCCTAGATTTGTCTATCCCCGCCGCGCTTTATTATTTTATGTAAGCTCTTTGCGGTTTTGATTTGAAAATCATTTTGGGTGATAATGCATGAAGGAAAGCATCAAAAAGGGTCGGGCCATCTCCGGGGCATGAAAGCCATTTCGATAGACCCGAGCACCCACAATCAAAAATTTTCACTATCACGAGATCTTAAATCTCATCTCTCGGGACGAGGCCCTCGAAGTAGTTTTTAAGATCCAATATTACATATACAATGCTCTTGCACGATTTAATATTACATTGTAAACAAAAAGTCTATCGTGAGAATCTAGTCGAGATCCTACTCAACCCCGGAATTTCTAGGCTCACATTAGTATGCTTGAACATAAATATATAATGTATCCTAAACTTGCTATTAGGTGATTCATTGATTGGAATCCCTAAATCGCAAATAGTTAGGACCTCCTCACTAGATATAGATCTAGGGCTCTACGGAGTGACCGAGACCGATCGAAAACATTAAAATGGCTAGATCTAACCTAGATCCGAGCCCTAGCATAGAGGTTCGAGATTTGAAGCTTTAAAACCAATTAAGGGCTAGATGTGGCTAGATCTAGGTAGATATAATGCAAGGACTTGGTTTCTAACTATATACATACAAAATAATGGGTAAACTATCTACCAACCAATATACAATGTATATACAAAACAACAAGTCTAACTATAGATAAACGTAATATGCAATAGATCTAATAGTTATAACAATATTTATAAAGGAAATGACCAAAGATTCGCTTTTTCACCTTAGGGGATGTAGAAACAAGCCTCCCGTGACACAAATCTATGCTATATCACTCTATACGAATGCGATCTACTATATATGTGATGAAAATAACTCAAATCTAGCAATTTTGTGTTAGACCTGAGGGTTTCTCACTCTAGAAATTGATTTATCTCTCTAACTTCTTCCTCTCTTTTTTCCAAATGAGTTGTGGGCCCTGATGTCTCGAAGTTTGTTCCTTCGGTCGTTAATCCGGGAAAAGTTGAGATCTGTACCAAAATATCCTAGAAAGCTTCTGCTAAAGGCTGTGAAATGAGGTTGAGTCTGACTAATTCTGAGTCCAGGAAGATGAAACAATTAGCTGAAAGGTATCTTTCAGTTCCCGAGAGTAGTCAACTGGCTCGTCTTACGTAATTTGCAGTTTGGGGATTCCTGTGGTGGCTTCTTATGATCTCATCCTCAGCTCTACGATCCTCGCTCGGATCATGCTATGTTTGTATGTCGTTGCACTTTGATTTCTCCACGTGGTTGTCTCCGGGGTGAACTTATGCCTTTGCCTTCCCTCGGAGTTATCTCCGAGGTGAAATTATGCTTTTACCCTCCTGTAAGTTTAGTCAAAAGAAAGCAAAATTTCGGGTGTCTACATCTTTTTGATATTTTAACTGTTCAAAATAAGACTCCATTTTGTTTAGCGCAAAGAATTTTGGGGTGTATTTTGTTGAGCTAAAAAGAAATTTGGAGTGTATTTTGACCAATTTAAACCTCAAAGCGTACATTTTGTTTAGCATAGAAGATTTTTGAGGTGCGCATAGACATGTTTTAAATATTAAAGTGCAAATCTCAACAACCCTAAAAACTTTGGGGTTTAAAGTGTATTTTACTCTACAATTTATGTAATCCATAAAAGTGAAATTTTGTGTCCTGAATTCGAACCCCCTAACGCCATTTCACGATTCTCCCTTTCGAAACCTTACCAACCGTCTGACCTAGTACTTCTCTCTCTATATATGTATAAACTTGTATATTGTTATTTAAGGGTTTACTTTTGTTGTGTGATTTTTTTGCCTCTAATTTGTGTTTTTTAAATGAAAATTATGATTGTTCATTTGTTCCAAGAAATTTTTGAATGAGGTTACAAAATCTAAATTTGTTGTTCATTAAACCTTTGTTGTTAGGTTTGTTCGAAGAAATTGTGATGTTTTAAGGAATTTAGACAACATAGAGTTGAAAATCAGTAAAACTCAAGTGTAAATACAAGGTATGTTCAGAGTGCAGAGGATAAGATAAGAACCCTAAAACCGCGGTCTTTTGATCTCATGATAGTGCTTATTCACTGTGTTATAAATAGTCCCTGGTCAAGAATGATGATTTGCAAGCAAGGATAAATGGTCATAAACCTAGATATGGTCCACGATATTCTAATTAAGACATTAAGTTCTGAATTTCACTGGAGAATTGTGTGCAGCTTTTGCTTTTGCTGAATTGAGAAACTTTATTAAATGCGTCTTTCCAGTATATGTGAGATATGAAGATTTGTTATTTCATCTTGCAAACTGTGATTCTTATAATGGTTTGACGTTTATGTATTTCTTATGTATGAATGTTATTCTCTTGACTATAAGCATGGGAATGTCTGAATAAGCTGTTGTTCATTAACTATGTCTATCTGATGAATTATTAGATCTATATCTGTCAACCACATAATCAATGATCCATCTAAACAGTACATCTATCAGATTGAGAAACCTTATGTTCTTTGTCCTCGTGGTCGCGAGCATGTTTCCAGAATCGTTCAACAAGAACTCGTTTTAAGCTTCCATTGAAGGCCTCTTCTTTGTCTTGAATTGATTTTTACTTATTACCGGAAACAAATATTTCCAGTTACACCAAATACCCCTCCTTCCAGGTTGTCTGTTTTCCTATTAATTTCAGACCGTCTCCTGTTGAACTTGTAGTAGCAGTGTCCACCAAGTATTTACGTTATATTTTGGTGCCATATTCGTATTCATAATATGTTGAAGAATCCAGTTTGTGTTGCCACAAATTCTGTTTATAATTCTATGTTAAATAAGGAAGAGAGAGCAGTTTGGCAGATAGATCTAGTGGAAGCTTCAGCACTTGATGGGCTTCACCTCTTCACTAATGTTTCAAATTATTTTATGGGGAGGCAAAGAAACTAAAATACTAGTGTAATGACCTGGAGGATCAAATTTTGTAAAATTTCAATCCATACTCCCTAATTTTAAACAATGAGATAAGAAAGATAAGGTGATCAAGCCTCTGGATTAAGTTTAAATTTAAAACCAATTTTGGAGATGGCAACATAATAAAAATGGAAAGTTTGTTTCCATTCTACAGTGCAAGTGAATCAAGTATGCAAGTATCGTAAGGATAAAGAAGTAGCGACTCAGATATTGGGTCCTGTTTTACGCACCAATTTTTGCTTGATCTTAAAACAAGCTTTTTAACCAATCATGATACCTAACAACTGCTTGTTAGTGAAATACGAACTTAATGATTTGGTTATTTACTTGTTACTGTTTATACTTGTTTATTTATTAAGCAAATTGTTAGGTTCTTCTACATTAATAATTGGGGTAGAGACCTTCAACAGTTTCGAAATCAATAGTAGAAAAAACTTTTTGCCAACTGTTTCCACCTCAAAGAAAGCGGAAACACAAAAAACTTGTTTATTCATATTCCAATTTTGCTAGGCAAGTTTTTAAATTAATTGAAATTTGTACTTTAATATTTAATATATATTTAAGTTTACCTTAAAACTCTTTTTGATAATTTAACTGTTCAAAATGAGTGTCCATTTTGTTTAACGGAAAGAATTTTGGGGTGCATTTTGTTGAGCTAAAAAGAATTTTGGAGTGTATTTTGACCAGTTTAAACTTCATAGGGTACATTTTGTTTAGCATAGAAGATTTTTGAGGTGCACATACATGTTTTAAATATTAAAGTGCAAATCTCAACAACCCTAAAAACTTTGGGAACTTTGGGGTTTAAAGTGTATTTTACTCTAAAATTGATGTAATCCATAAAAGTGAAATTTTGGGTCCTGAATTTGAATCCCCTAACGTCATTTCACGATTCTCCCTTTCGAAACCTTCTCGGCCGTCTGACCTGGTACTTCTCTCTATATATATGTATAAAGTATAAACTTATATGTTGTTTTTTAAGAGTTTACTTTGGTTGTGTGATTTTTTTATTGCCTTTAATTTGTGCATTTTAAATGAAAATTATGATTGTTCATTTGTTCCAAGAAATTTTTGAATGAGGTTACAAAATCTAAATTTGTTGTTCATTAAACCTTTGTTAGGTTTGTTCCAAGAAATTGTGATGTTTTAAGGAATTTAGACAACAGAGTTGAAAATCAGTAAAACTCAAGTGTAAATACAAGGTATGTTCAGAGTGCAAAGTAAGTACTTTGTTAGGATAAAATAAGAATCCTAAAACCGCGGTCTTTAGATCTCATGATAGTGCTTATTCACTGTGTTATAAATAGTCCCAGGTCAAGAATGATGATTTGCAAGCAAGGATAAATGGTCATAAACCTAGATATGGTCCACGATATTCTAATTAAGTTCTGAATTTCACTGGAGAATTGTGTGCAGCTTTTGCTTTTGCTGAATTGAGAAACTTTATTAAATGTGTCTTTCCAGTATATGTGAGATATGAAGATTTGTTATTTCATCTTGCAAACTGTGATTCTTATAATGGTTTGACGTTTATGTATTTCTTATGTATGAATGCTATTCTCTTTACTATAAGCATGGGAATGTCTGAATAAGCTGTTGTTTATTCACCGTCTATCTGATGAATTATTAGATCTATAACTGTCAACCACATAATCAATGATCCATCTAAACAGTACATCTATCAGGTTGCTCTCAGATTGAGCAACCTTATGTTTTTTGTCCTCATGGTCGCGAGCATGTTTCCAGAATATTTCACCAAGAACTCGTTCTCAGCTTCCATTGAAGGCCTCTTCTTTGTCTTGAACTGATTTTTACTTGTTACCGGAAACAAATATTTCCAGTTGCACCAAATACCCCTCCTTCCAGGTTGTCTGTTTTCCTATTCATTTCAGATCGTCTCCTGTTGAACTTGTAGTAGCAGTGTCAACCAAGTATTTAAGTTATATGTTGGTGCCATATTCGTATTCATAATATGTTGAAGAATCCATTTTGTGTTGCTGCCACTTCTCTTTATAATTATATGTTAAATAAGGAAGAGAAAGCAGTTTGGCAGATAGATCTAGTGGTAGCTTCAACACTTGGTGGGCTTCACCTCTTCACTAATATGTTTCAAATTATTTTATGGGTAGACAAAGAAACTAAAATACTAGTTTAATGACCTGGAGGATCAAATTTTGTAAAATTTCAATACATATTCTCCCTAATTTTGAAAAATGAGATAAGAAAGATAAGGTAATCAAGCCTCTGGATTTAGTTCAAATTTAAAACCAATTTTGGAGTTGACAACATACTAAAAATGGAAAGTTTGTTTCCATTCTACAGTGCAAGTGAATCAAGTATGCAAGTATTGTAAGGATAAAGAAGTAGCGCCTCAGATATTGGGTCCTGTTTTACGCACCAATTTTTGCTTGATCTTAAAACAAGCTTTTTAACCAATCATGATACCTAACAACTGCTTGTTAGTGAAATACGAGCCTAATGATTTGGTTATTTGCTTGTTACTGTTTATACTTGTTTATTTATTAAGCAAATTGTTAGGTTCGTCTACATTAATAATTGGGGTAGAGAACTTCAACATTTTCGAAATCAGTAGTAGAAAAAACTTTTTGCCAACTGTTTCCACTTCAAAGAAAGTGGAGCAAAACTCTTCCTGGTAAAGAAAAGAGAAAGTGGAAACACAAAAAACTTGTTTATTCATATTCCAATTTTTCTAGGCAAGGATACACTTTGGCCTCGCCTAATTGCGAAAGTGGAATTTGTATCCTCGCCTAGCAAAATTGGAATTTGAAGAAACAAGTTTTTGGCCTAAGCCTTACTTGCTGTGGTAAAGTTCCATTTGAAAAATTTTTAAGTCTTGTTTTCTATACTGGAAAATTGTGAAGAACTACCAAGTCTGGAAAGTTGAAGATCAGAACTATCCACATGTCTCATGGATATTTTGAAAGGGAGGGAATTATAAGCCCAAGGGCCCTAGTGCAGGAAGTATAAAGTAATGGTTCTCCAGAAGGCACCATGCACATATGGGTAGTTAGTTAAGTATGTTAGCGTAGAGCATGTTAGTGGCTCACTTAAGTGTGCTGTCTTCCTCATTGCTACTGCTTATTTCCTTAAACAATCAACTAACTTCAATTGTTGGTTGAACTTGCTGTTTCGGTTTAACTTCAAGTTAGGATCTTGTGTTGATCATGACAGTGTATGGTTTTTTTTATTGTATCTACTATCTATGAACTATTTTATATTTTCACATGTTATTCAACTACAACATGATGGCTAAAACGCCTAAAATATTACCGACTCGTACTCTTCGACCTCTTTGACAACCAAGTTTTTCTCATGTAGTATGTGATGAAAAATCTGTGGAAAAAATTGAAATCCAGTTTTGCTATCAGAATAACTTCAGGGGTCTTTAGTTTCAAGTCATTGATTGTTATTGTTAAGTGTATGTGCAGTTTCAGTATTATAGGTTGAGTATCATCTGTTTTGGTTCAGGGGTATTTATGACATTTGCAACCTCTTTCATTTGGTATATATAGTTATGGTATGATAGTTACCATTGATTTCCTCCCCACTTTATTCCTTCTTTCTCCAAAACAGAAAAGTACGTCTCAATTGACATGAAGACAATTCATTCCATCTCTTTATTTAAGGGTGTTGGGAGTGATTATTCGGGCTGTGGGTATTTGACTGTAATGGGAATGTGTTTACTTGTTTAGTCCATCTTACAAGAGATTAGAATGAAAGATCAAAAACAGTCACGGGGCTAAAATCCTGAAAATGTACGAGTTATCAGGGACTTTTGAATTTGCGCATTGCCTTTCCACATAGGGCATTATTACATTGAATTTTGGTATTGCAGAAAACAAATTGAATCTGGAAAAACAGAGTTTATGTCTATCGGTTGCCATTTCACAGAGCTAATTCTACTGATTGTTAATTTTTGACTATTGAGAAGCACTAGAACCTAGCTGTATGGTGTGATTATTGTTGGCCATTTCATCAAAGGATATTTGCACATTTTAATTTTTTCATCTCTTTTGGTTTTTATTTTTTTATATGTATTATTTTTTTGTCACCTGTAATTATATCTATATGACTTGAATTGTTGAATATTACTCGATTAAAGTACCATGGTATCCTTCAACATACATCAAAGGGGACATGAATTCGTGTTTCTAATTTCTGATGTATATTTAGTTGTCAAAACCTTTCTGCTCACCGATGCTTTTTCTTTCTTTAGCTATAAAATTGAAGTTAATGTGTTTTTATCATTCAAAACATGTTTCTAATTTCCATTAAATCAGGTCAGCAACGCCTTTTGTTATGGATTCTACCAGAACAAATGATGAGACCAAAAACATAAATAGTTTAAACGAGAAGGAGAATTCATCTGTTGTGATAAAGGTGCTGTTTTTTGCTCGGGCAAGAGATTTAACTGGCTTAACTGACATGTCACTCGAGGTGTCATCAGGTTGTACTGCCCACGATTGCTTGAGCAAGCTTATTGCCAAGTTTCCGAAATTGGATGAGATCCTTGGGTGCATGGTTCTGGCGCTGAATGAGGAATACACAACCAAGTCTGCAATTGTTAAAGATCAAGATGAGTTGGCTATCATTCCTCCAATAAGTGGAGGCTAAGGCTAAAATTCTTTTATGTATAGATAGTTTGAAACTAAATAAATGCAAAATGTATGATATGAGTATTTGCTGATTAATATACCAATACCGTACCGGCTCCGTATTCTTTGTTAAGTGGATGTCAGAATTGTTGTAATATTTATGTACAAAATGGATTGTAAGGGTTTATTTGAAGATGCTATACAGTGAAAGCATGTTTAAATTCATATAGTTTTGCACTATTTCTACTCTTATTTTTGGTGCTAGAATTTTTCTATACATTGTTGTGTTTTTATTTTACTTATCTCCATTCATTTCTATTATTTTATTTTTTATTTTATCATGTTTTTTTGTATTTGTTACATCGTTTTAGTTTTTTACTTGTAATTTGTTGTAATTTGTATATGAAGATGTTATCTCTATCCGCGTGTCAGCACTGTATTGATCAATTGATCAACTTAGCATGAAGTTAACTTCATAATAATCTGATCTCATTTTTTGTATTTATTCTTTTTAGTTTTCTTCTCACCTTTATACTTTTATATATGTGATGGGTAAAATGCAAATTAGACCACTGAACTTTAGGAGTTTTTTGGTATTGAGCTCTTTTCTTTTGGTCAATGCAATTTGAGCCCATTTCTATTAAAAAAATTTGACTTGAGCCTGCAAGCGCACCACATACGGCCGACCGCATCGTGCGTGGCGCTTTTGATGTGGATACTTTTTTTTTTATTTTACACGTGGACGCTGACGTGGCGAATATTGAACTTAATCCCAAAAATTATGTTGCTACCATGATTCGAACTCTTGACCTCTAGCTTAAAACTTGGCGTCCACGTGGCTCACAAAAATTATATTGCTACCATAATTTGAACTCTTGACCTCTAACTTAAAACTTAAAATCAATGACCAACTGAGCAAAGGTCTAGTTGTTACAATTTTGCAAGGATTAATATTTATAACTAAACAAATCATTTCTCCCAAATTAAAACAGTAATAACAGTACTAATAATAATAATAATAATAATTATTATTATTATTGTTAAACAAGTATATTCTAAGTAAGTTGAGTTCAATTCAAATATCATAGTCTGTCGATTATAATCTCTCCATTACGCAAAAAGAATATCATTTGAGCTTGATCTTAGTTAACTTTTAAAATTTTAAAATTCAAATTTTATTTTAAATTTACTTTAATTTTTGAAACACGCGAGCTTATACTTGGTAATAGTTTACAATATTAATTAGTACATTAATTAAAACAAAATAAATTCAAAACAACTTTGAATTCTAACGCAAGTTGATTAAGATATATAATACTCCATTCGTTTCGGAATTAGAGGTATAATTTGACTTTTGAAATTAAACTACGTCATATTAAACTTCAAATTAATTATGTGAATTTATTTAATTTTAATTTATACAATTATTATAATTGTATAGTATATAACAAAATTTATTAATAATAAAATTTATTTTACTCCAAATTTTTATGAGTCATACTTATTTTAAAATTTAATATACCGTCGTTTTACTCAAAAATCAAATTAATTAGAATAAAACGGAGGGAGAATATAATGAGATTAATTTTACGAAACGTTGGGAATATATTTGTGTACTTGATCGATGAAGAATTTGTTTTAGAATTGTTTATCGTTTGTAGGGTAGATAAAATATGTAGAATAAATAAATATTTATTCGACCTAAAGACTGTTTTAATTTGGGGAAATGATTTGTTCAGTTATAAATATTAATCCTTGCAAAAGTTCACACCCAAAACATTGTATTATGAAAAAATTCAGTTCCATAAAATATTAAATATTTTTTTAGTTGTTTTAAAAAAATAAAAAATATTGGTCCATTTTTTGATCGGTCCCGACTCCCGTATATATATATATATATATATATATATATATATATATATATATATATATATATATATATAGCATCTCTATGGCAGCGGTTCTTTGAAAAAATAACCCAAAAAGTTAAAGATAACAACAGAATAGCGGTTGGGACAATAAAAATGAAACGTTCCATTTTTATTATCCCAGCTGCTACAAGCTGTAGCGACTGGAGTAATTTTGCTATTGTGGGTTAATTATTTCCTTGTGCATGGCATGTGGGAGTGGGAGTGGGACTGCCTTGGGAGTGAGACTGCCTTGAATTTATTTATAAAACATAATTTATTTAATGTTTTATAAAACTTTACTTATTAGTTTGAAATAATTAGTTTTTTAATAATTTAATAAAAAAATAAATTCATAATAAAACTAATAAGGAGAAATAATTTATAATTATGAAATATAAAAAATTCATAAAATAATTGAATTAGTTTTTTTTAATAATTTAATAAAAAATAAATTCATAATAAAACTAATAAGGAGAAAAACTAATAAAACTAATATAAATAAATTGATGAAAGTAAAAGTTTTATTTATATTTAGTTTTATATAAATTAAATATAAAACTTTAGTTTTATATAAATAAAACTTTATTTATATTTAGTTTTATATAAATAAAACTTTTACTTTCATCAATTTATTTATATTTAGTTTTATATAAATTAAATATAAAACATTTATTATATAATTTTTAATTGAGTGAATAAAAGGTTATAAAAAATAAATAATTTATTTATTAATTATTAATTATTTCATAATTAATAATTATTTATTTTTTATAATTAATAATTATTTCTCCTTATTAGTTTCATAATTTAGTGTAATTCAATAAAACTAATAACCAATCATCAAAGTAGTGACCTCTCAAGGCAGTCCCACTCCCACATGCCATGCACAAAGAAATAATTAACCCTCAATAGCAAAATTACTCCAGCCACATAAAATTTAGCAATGATGGACAATAAAATGAGACGTCCTATTTTTATTGTTTCACTGCGTTCTTTGTTGTCTTTGATTTTTTTGGATTGTTTTTAACAAACCAGTTCTTGTGGATCTATTCCCTCTCTCTCTCTCTCTCTCTCTATATATATATATATATATATATATATATATATATCCCACATTGATCCTTAAGAACTTTTACATATCCTAGTAAAAGTACTTTCAAAATAAATATAATTTTGTGATGGAGGCAAATAGGCATAACAATTTTTTTGGGTACTATTAAGATGAGAATGCATGTAAGGGGAAAAGATTAATTCAAAGCAGGGTTAAATGAATACAACATATTTACCTGAATCATTTTGCCCACGTTGCACGCAACATAAATTTTATGGACACAAGCAAATCTTTGGGGATTATCTCCAGGGAAATATGGGGAGAAAATACAGTCTGCAAGACAATTTCTTCTTAAGAACTTGCAAGCGGCGCAACGGTTTGACATGATTAATGGAGATTATTACTCTATGAAAATCTAACCACAAAGATTGCCTACTCAAAAATATTATTCCTTTTTGAAGAAGAAAAAAAATCTTATGGAGAATTCAGTTGGTAGCTTGGCCAGTTCAATAAGTCATATATATATAGAGAGAGAGATAATATTTGGATTATGGAAATGAGTTTTAATTAATGCAATGAAGATTTAGAATCTGCCATAGTTTATCAAAAGTTGGTGTTATCAGGAATGTTGCAAGTATTGAAGAGCTCACTGCCGATTAATAGAGATATAAAGTTGGCAAATAGAGATTTAAAGAATCTTTTGTTTTTGATACTTTTCGACCTTTTTTTTGTACATGTAATGTAACTTTAATTAGCCAATTTTGTTTTATGAATAAATATATTCTAGGTGATTATGATTAAAAATTTAGGATTTTAATATGTGCATATTTTATAGTGATAGTTGCAGGCTTGATCAATGTGACAAAATTATCTTACATTCTAACATATTTGAATGTACAATATCACTATCACTAAATCTATATATAGTTTTCAGAAATTTATTTAGTGGAACACTTAACCGTGGCATTACCGTGCAAAAATTAATGCATTTTTTGGTGTTTCGAGTGATAATTTACGGGCATCCTAGTACTGTATCGCTATAGGGTGCAAATATATTAAAATCCTATTTTTTATTATTATGGTTCCGGTCTTTGTAAATAAGTGAAAGAAGTATCAACTCAATAAAAGAAATCATTTTATAGTTATATGGAGTATATATTATAAATGTGCAATATCACTATCATTAAATTTATGGTGTATGAAAATTTATGCATTAATGTATTATATCATAACTTTACAAATATATCAAAATCATATTTTTAATTATTATGGTTCTTGTCTTCGTCGTGACATAAATAAATTAAGAAATTATCAACGCAATAAAAGAAAAACAGTTTATAATAATAAATAAATCATATTTAAATGTGCAATATCAATATCACTAAATCTATGGTGTACATAAATTTATGTATTAATGTATTAAGTCGTGAGGTTACCGTGCAATAAAATAATGCATTATTGAGTGTTTCGAGTGATAAATACATGGGCACGCTCTGCAATATCATTATGGGGTTCGAATATATCAAAAATCCTATTTTTAATTATTATGGTTAACTAGTCCATGATACCGTGCGAAACACTTGTTTTGCTATAAAATTATCATATTTATATTTTTTTGGTATTATACTATATTTGTGTACGATGTTTTTTATGAAAAAAATTATTTAAGGGTCTTTAGTTTCAAGTCATTGATTGTAAGAATTGTTATTGTTAATTGTTTGGGTTAATTAAAGTTTGAACTCATATTTTTTTTAAAAAAAATATGTTAACTAGTTTTGACCAATTTTTAATTTTTTCAGTTAGCTTTGCCTACTTGATTTCGCATCCAAATGCGATACCATCCGGGAATTACTACTTTGATTCAACGAATTTTATACTTATTTTATATTCAATTAAAAAGTTTTTTTAATTTACAAATAATAATATATTAATAAAATTATTATGTGATAGGTCTCCAACTTTTAAAAATATTTTAATGATGACAAATAATTAGTAGATAAGTTAATTAAAAGTGTAGAATCCTCCCCATATAATTTATATATTAAAATTGTTTTTAATTATATTACTTACGTTGATTAAAAATATTTTCTAATTGAATTAATATTTTATTAACCTTAATAATTTAATATCAAATGTTAAAGAGATTAATTCACAAAGTAACATTTTCTAAGATAATGAGAATTCTTATTATTCTTAAAATGATTTTTCTTCAACAATTCATTCAAAATAATATGTGATATATATTAAAGTTACTTTTAATAAAAAAACCAAAAAGAAAAAAAAGGCCTTGGCCTTTTCTGTTATCCAAAAAGAGGATCGGAAGCTTGAGAATGTAATTGTTATACATGTAGGGCCCATGAGTTAATTTGAAGAAATGAACTTACAAGGCTTAAAGCCTCCTTGTCTCGTCTTAATGTTTATATGCTAAGCTAAAAAGAACTTTGGGTTAAATGCTTTTTAAGTCATCAGTATATATATCATTTCTAATTGGATCATCGAATTTTTTCTTTACGGTCATTAACTAAATTCGATTTTTCTAACAAAAAGATAAAAAAACCGTTACACTAGATTGACTGTTAACGGAAAACGGCTGAGTTGTCAAAAAAAGCTTATGTGTCAGTTAGTATGCGACGTGGCAGTGATGATGTGGATTTGTAGGAAAAATTTTTATGAAAAAATGGGGAAAAAAATATTTTAAAGTATAGTATAAATTTAAAAAATTAACCAAAAAAATGAAATAAATAAAAAAACGCAGTTTTTTTTAAGAAAAAGAAAACGCATTTTTTTTAATAAAAAAACGCAGTTTATTTTTCTTAACAAAAATAAAAAAGTCGTTTTTAAGAAGAAAAAAAACTGCGCTTTTTATTTTTTTTAATAAACTGCTTTTTTAAAAAACAAAAATAATTGCTTTATTTTTCTTTAAAAAACTGTTTTTTTAACAAAATAAAACATTTTTTTAAAAAAGCAAAATAATTGCTTTATTTTCTTTAAAAAAACTGGTTTTTATTTTTAATAAAAATTGTTTTTAAAATTTTTTAAGAAAAAAACTACGCTTTTTATTTTTAAATAAAAGCTGCTTTTTATTTTTTTAAGAAAATAAACTGTTTTTTATTATTAAAAAACTGCGTTTTTTATTAAAAAAATGCGTTTTCATTTTCTTAAAAAAAAGCTGCATTTTTTATTTTTATTAAAAAACTCATGTTATTTTTTATAAAAAAAACTGCTTTTTTAATTAAAAAATTGCATTTTTATATTAAAAAACTATTTTATTATATAAAAAGCAGTTTTTTAAAGAAAAATAAAGCAATTATTTTTGTTTTTTAAAAAATGCTTTAATTTTGTTAAAAAAAAATAAAAAGCAGTTTTTTTTAAAGAAAAATAAAGCAATTATTTTTGTTTTTTTTAAAAAAACGCAGTTTATTTTTCTTAAAAAAAAAAAAACAGTTTTTACTAAAAAATAAAAAAACGCAGTTTTTTTCTTCTTCTTAAAAAAACGCAGTTATTTATTTTATTTTTTTGGCTAATTTTTTAAATTTATATTATACTTTAAAATATTTTTTTCCCATTTTTTCATAAATTTTTTCCTACAAATCCACATCATCACTGCCACGTCGCATACTAACTGCCACATAAGCTTTTTTTGACAACTCGATGCGTTTTTCGATAATAACAAATAGTGTAATGATTTTTTAACTTTTGTTAGAAAAATCGAGTTTAAGTGAGTTATTGTAAAAAAAAAGTTCAAAGGACCCATTATAAAGTTGATATATAGATACAATGACTTAAACATTTAACCCAAAGAACTTTGGGGTGCATTTTTGCTAAGTTAAAAAGAACTTTAAAGTGCATTTTGACTAGTTTAAACCTCTGAGGGTGCATTTTGTTTAACATACAAGATTTTTGAGGTGCACATAAATATGTTTTAAATATTAAAGTGCAAACCTCAATCACCTTACAAACTTTGTGTCTAAAGTGTATTTTAGTCTAGAATTTATCTAATCCGTAAAAGTGAAATTTTGGTTCCTGAATTCGAACCCCCTAACGCCATTTCTCGATTCTTCCTTTCGAAACCTTAATGGTTGTCTGACTTGGTACTTCTCTTTCTATATGTATAAACTTATATGTTGTTATTTAAGGGTTTACTTTGGTTTTGTGATTTTTTTTGCCTCTAATTTGTGCATTTTAAATGAAAATTATGATTGTTCATTTGTTTTAAGAAAATTTTGAATGAGGTTACAAAATCTAAATTTGTTGTTCATTAAACCTTTGTTGTTAGGTTTATTCCAAGAATGTGTATATATGTATATCAAATGAGAAATTGTGATGTTTTAAGTAATTTAGACTACATAGAGTTGAAAATCAGTACAACTCAGTAAAATAAGGAATGATCAGAGTCAGAGTATGTACTTTGTTATGATAAGATAAGAATCATAACACCACAGTCTTTAGATCTCATGATAGTGCTTATTCACTGTATTAGGAATCTAATTATAGATTAGAAGATTGCTTAATTAAGGGGGAGCTTGTTTAAAACCCTCATTAGATTCCAAATGTATATGATTTGATGATGAAACACTAAATGTATATTTGTATGGATAAGTTTTGTACAGTCCTTAACTGAGATATCTATATACAATGACTTAGAATAGTATGATCAAACTTGTTAGGTTGATCTTTATCCTGAATGCATATTTAATAGATAGAATCAATTGTAAAAGCCACTCTGCATGATATTAGTACTATCAACAGAGTAATCTACATGTGTTTAAATTGAAAGATGACTAATGTATATTTGTACAAGTAAGTTTTGTAAAGTTCTTCAAAAGAATTGATGAACAATGACTTAGGTTAGAAAGATCAAATAATGTTAGGTTGGTCTTATTGAAACTAATCTAATGTGCAGATGCTAGGAAGTCATTAATCGTAAAGATACTTTGTTAGTTCGTAGTATGGAAATACTTATCAAAGTTATCACTGTTCGTAAAGCTTCAGGAGAATCGCAAAGTTCACTTCATCTCATAAAGGCAGATCAGCTTGTAAAGTGAACATCAGAGCTCAGAATCACAAGGCTATCTCAGAGCTGCAGAAGAAGTCAAAGAAGCTATTATATACTAAACTTCACTCAACTAAGGAACAACCAATCTGCGGAGGGATTAGTAAATTGTAAAGTCAAACAAGGCTTGCTTAGTAAAGACTGATAGCAGAATACTTCAAGCACATATTGAACGAAAGGAATATCGTAAGACAACTTCAAGATCATTCAGCAGGATCAATATCATAAAGTTAGCTTCAGAACCGTAAAGTAAAATGTTTTAAGCTTACCATAGAGTTAAAGGAGATTACCAATCTTAAATTGACACCATGAATATAAGGTGAAGATCTCTCAAGAAGAAGCACATCAAAAGGAATATACTCTGACAATATCTGAGTATGATTTACATTAGAAGAGATCTCCAGAAGTAATCTATAAAAGGTCTCATTGCAAAGGTTTTTCGCCTGGATGTAAAGCTAATAAAAAATCGCATAACGAGCAGGACTTCGTAGAGAAGCAACAAGCTCTGAAAAGCTAACTACGTAGAACAACGAAAGGGTGAAAAGAATGAAGAAGAGTCTGCACATCAAGAGCAAGCATCAAAGAGTAATCAAAAAATAGAACATAAGTTGATTGTATAGCAACAATGACAATACAAAGTTCAAGTCTACGACGTCCATCACTCTATTAGCTTCAAACAGAAGATCGAAAAGTTCAGCATAATTCAAAGCTCAACCCTTCGATTTTTTGAAAAGCAGACCGTAGAGTAGAAGTTAGGTCTGACAAAGAGATTGAAAATTGGAATGTTGCAAGTAGAGGAGTCCGAGGTTTCAGAGAATATATTCTTGGAAGAAAATAAAGATATGTCCACTGGCTAGTGTGACGCCCCCAAAATAGGTATACATCACCCATTCTGAGTCACCAAATACATGGTACAGAAAACAACTACAACATCATTATTACAATTGTCGTGCAAAATACGACAACGCATATGCTGTGAGTTTAAATACAAATATTATCTTCTAGACAGTATTCAAACTCAAATAATTCCTCATTATAATTATTGAACACCATTTTACAAAATAGTGAGGACTGCTAAAACAACTTTCTAGAACCATCATTCCATACCCCGACTAGTTCCCGCTATATTCTCGCCTTCTGAGAAGAAAAATAGAACAAAAAGGAAAATGGTGAGCTCAACTAGCCTAGTAAAGAATATTATGACTAAGATAATGAACAAAAAGTTATCGTTAGCCTTCAACAAATCAGATAAAATATAATGGACAACAAGTTTTAGATCAATATTCGCCGCGGAAGCAACAATTCATTAGAACAGTTAAGTAGAGAATGAAATCTACTATCATCTATGAATTTAAAAGTCCATCATCAATATTTTATCCCTGTAACATCAATCAATATACATGTTGAATCAAATATTCATCTATGCATTACGGAGAAAAGATATTCATTTGTATGATCACCGGTTGGTCATGTTCATCTCAACACCTGTTCATCTTTGCACTATGGGCCAAAGATATTCATCAGGTAATCATTCATCTTTGTACTGCAGGCCAAAGATATTCAGTTATATCATCATTTAGGACTGAGGATGATGAAAAATATTTTAAAGAAACGAATCGAGTGAGACAAAAGGACAAAGATTAGGGATTCGTACTTTAGATAATCCAAGTTCAGAAATACTCCATAATAAACCATAGTGGAGTAAAATTCAAGAATGAAGATCTAAACATAGATAAAATCAAAGATAGTAACCATAATAGACATCTTGGACAAAGAAGAGAAAAATTTATTTTTCTGTGAATAACGCCGTATACGTGAATAGTAACCCCGACACAAAAGGTAGAAATTCTACAAGAAAAATCATACTTCGTGAATAGTACTCGTGAATAATATCGTATTCGTGAATAGTGCCGTATACGTGAATAGTAACCTCAACATAAAAAATTAAAAAATTCATAATAAAATCCATACCAATATTTCAGCATAATGATATTGAACGAAATAACATCATTTACGAAGAAAATAACATCCCTTACCTCAAAAGAATAAAGATTTACGAAAATATCTGGATATAACGTATTTGAAGGAAACTTGCAGACCAATAACAACTCTCAAAGTATCTAAATACTCACAAAATACGCTCGATAATATAGAGAGAGAAATCTTATGATTCTGGTGTGATTTTCAATTCTAACTAAACACCCTATTTATAGGAAAATACTTAGAACGACAAAGCAGACTAACCTGCTACCTGATGGCTTTACCTGCTACTATTCACGCACACCACTTTTCAAAATAAAATTTTAGCACATTTCTCACCAACCAAAAGTGGGGCCCACCTATTTTAGAAAATTTCTAACATATTTTAAATTTAAACAATAATCAACAAATTCAATAATTCATAATAAATAGCCCTTTTATCAGAAAAATACGAATGTTATGTCTATTCCATATGAAATTTTATTCTATACAGCTTTGTAGAAGAAAGTGTTTCCAAATTCCAAACAAAAAATGCCTGAAATCCTCATACGGACTATTTTTAATACCTCCATTCTGACAAAATACTGATAAAACACCTCCGCATTAATTCTTTCATTTATATTCACATAAAAATAAATATTTTCTTATCATATAAATTAATAATTAATTATTCACAAATAATATTACAGAATCACAATTATGACAACCAGGTCGTTCCCTGGAAAGAGGGGGCTTTCTGATAAGAATTTTTCCTTACTGGCGCGCAATTAGGTGACTAAACCCATTTCCTAGACAAAAATTCCTTAGATATTGCCAATAATGCTATCTAATAATATTATTCAAATAATATGAATTGTTGATCTGATAATGGGAAATACTGTGTAGTGACAATTTTTGAAACAACAATAATATAAAATATCAACGTAGCAATTATTGAATCAATAAAATAAAATATTGAACAGTAATTACTGTAACTATTATTGAGTAGTGCCTTCTTACGTAAGAATCAATAATTTAAAATACTGTGCAATACCATGTGCTACTGTGCAACCACGTGTATTACTATATTTTAACCACTGGGTATTCCAACAGTGTTAACGGTAACAATTACGCCGTTATTTATAAAAACTCAAACTTGTCGTTTTCTTCATCCGAACGTTTTCCGTTATGGGGCCCACAAATGGCTGCGTCGTCGTACGAATATTCCCCGATATCAAGAATATTCCATGACCAAACGAATATTCCCCGACAACAAGAATATTCCACGACCAAATGAATATTCCCCGACAACAATGAATATTTTATAACCACTTGCTTATTTTACAAAATTTGCGCATTTCACCCATAACCAAAGCATTATATCAAATTAACACCTTATTATTCACAATAATAATTAGAGGAAATTCAATTTTATTAATAAAAAGTTGGGGTATTATAACTAGTCTAGTGAAAGTGACACGCCAAGGAAGTAGGAAAAGTTGACAGTCGATGCGACAAGTCCTAAGTTAGAAAGTACACTAACATAAAGCTCCAAAAAGTTAATATCAGAGATATCAAAGTATCTACATATTAAATGCTCCAACAGATACTTCTCAACGAGAAGATTTCAAATGAACTATAAAAGAGAACGTCATTTGAAACATAAGAAAATGATGATGAACACTGAACATCAATACAAGAAGAGGATCTTCATCAGAATTGAATAAAGAGCTGAACTAGATAAAACTTAGAGAAAGTTCCATTCTACGAGCAAAAAATATGTTAAATACTACTAACTAAAAAAAGTGAAGGAGATTAAATGCAATCGTCTTGGAAGCACCTCATTAGATTACAAGCAACTGATGAGCACATTGACTAGTCAGAGCCTTAGAGCCAAAAACAAAGAGCTATAAAGATAAAGAGCCAATGTACCAGAGTTGAAGAGCCAAGATAATGGAGGATATGGCAGAAATGAAAGTCTAAATATGAAGAAGTCATACAGTTGATGAAGGTAACTTAAGAGTGGTAGATTAGAAAGTAAATCTCTAGCATCACTCTACGTTTCACCAATAACACTTCGAGCAAATCAGTTGAAGACGTAGAGCAAAATTCTATGATCCAAAAAAAGTTCAAGGTTAGTAATAAAAAAAGATGTAAAGCTCAAATTGAATAGCTTAGAAACTCATCAACTATGATTATAAGGAGCTGCTGATTATCAAAAGAGTTAAAGCTTCAACAAACAAGAGTTCAGCAAGCATCAAAGAGATGATCAAAAATGCTGCTAAGTATTATAAGATGAAGAACATTCAAGAAATCTTAGAAACACCTCCAACATCTCATAAAATCAAGAAGAAGGGTTAGAGGATCCTAATCTTTGTGACCGAATTAGGGTCAGAGGATTCTAGTCTTTGTAACCGAATTAGGGTTCAAGGATCCTGGTCTTTGTGACCGAGTTGGGGTTGTAGAATCTTGGTCTTTGTGACTGAATTGGGGTCATAGGATCATGGTCTTTGTGACCGAATTAGGGTCAAAAGATCCTGGTCTTTGTGACCGAATTGGGGTCGTAGGATCTTATATGTACATGCACATCTACAGTTGGTATGTAGGAAGTGCATGTGGTCTTCATGCAGTAGTACTGTGCGTGTTGGACGTGGTTAGTCATTAGGGAAGTAGCGAGGATTTTTTCTGATACTTAGGTTAATGTGTTAGTGTGGTAGTGTATTAGTGTTTCCTATTTCCTAGTTAGTTGTTTATGATTCTTGATAGTTGGGCTATATAATATAGGTAGTAGGTTATTTTTTTATTATGTAGATTATTAATAAGAACTTCCCACAAAACTTTGTGTTTCTCTCTGTTTTTCTCCCTCTATCTGAATCCCTTATATCTGTCACAAATTATCTTACCATTTGGTATCAAAGCCCGGTTCCGACTATGGATACCTAGGGAAAGTCTAATGCCGAATTTTGTAATGACGTAAATGAGACACTAACCAAACATGAATCTCATTTTAATCAACTCCAAGACAGTATCGATCAGCTGCATGCCTCCATGCAAACAGTCATCATAGAGATTCACGCCTTGCGTTTACCTTGGCATCAAGGTCCTCCTACACCTCATCCTCACCGTCCGACACTAACCCGTTTGCTGTGGGTGAAACCTCTAATGGCAACCATGACCATGTTCATCAACACCTTAAGCTTTCCTTTCCAAAGTTCAGCGGCGATGATCCCATATAATGGATTTACAAGGCGAAGCAATATTTTGAGTTCAACAATGTAACGATCGAGAAATTTGTAATTTAATTTAAATATTTATTGAATTAAATAAATATTTTAAATAATTTATTTATGGAAGAAAATAAATAATTGATGAATTATGGTGAATTAATTTGGTAACTAAATTAATTAGTGTTAATTTGAATAATGATAATTTTATCTAATGGATTTAATTTAAGGAAGTAATTAAATTAAATCAATTGCTTAATATTTAAGGAAATAATTAAATTAAATGAATTGTTTAAATTAAGGAAATAAATAAATTAAATATAGTGATGTGTCTAATTTATTAATTAAATTAGATATATAATTATTTATTAATGATAATAAGATTTTTATTATTAGTATTATAAGTTATTTAAATTAACTAAACTAAGTTATTTAAATTAATCAACTAAAAGTGTGACATAAAACTATATAATATAATAATATAATAATAATTTGGTTGGGAAACAGATGGTTAGCCAAACATGGCCTTGTGGCCTTTGGTTTTTTTCAACTGACGCTACCTATTGGTTTTATACCTGACGTTAGTGGGAGTCAGTTTATTTTTTTCCTACACGTCTTATTTGTTTTCCTAAGGCTAGACAATACAGAAAACACAGAGGAGAGGAGATTGAGAGGAAACATAAGAAATTCACAGCAATTTCAGTTGGTTAGCAAGGATTGTCTAAGCATAAGAAGGTAATTCTCTATAATTTGATATTATATATATATATATATATATATATATATATTTGTGAAGCTTTCAAACTCTGTGAATTTTATTTCCTGTAAATTGTTGTTATGTAACCTGTGTATGATGATTATATATAGTTATGATGTTTGAGTTTGTATGAAAAGCAAGAATTCGTATGCTAATTACAGTTTAAAAAGAAGAAAAGTATGACAGTGTATATTTTTTCATATGGCTTGTGAATAGTACAAATTTTAGTGGCCAATTTGTATGCTAAACTGTAAATTAAGTCTTGTTTATGCTAGCTTATTAAGAAACGAGCATAACGTAATTTGAATTAAGTGTTTTGGCCAAGTTTTAAGATGTCAGTGGTGATTTCTGTGGAAGAAGATCAAAAATGGAGTTTTATATGAAAACATGGAATTTTGAGAAATTAAACTAGTTTTAGTTGATGATAAATTGTGTTAATTGGTTGTAAATGTTAGCAATCATGTTTGTAATAGTCTATACCAATTGTAGATGTTAATTTCACTGTTTGGTGGGTTAAATTCGTGTTAGTTGGGCTAAAAATGGCTACTCTCACGCATGTCAGTGTCTGCGTCAATACATACACCAAAGCAATGCTGATGGTGCTAAGCAAAAAAGCTATAAAGTTGCCTTGATCTCCTCAAGCAATTGCGCCATTGGGTTTCTGTGATCGAGCACCAAATGCAGCTTTGGCACGCTTAAGGTTAAGGCAAGGATGGTAGAATAATTGGCATTACCAGATTCTCGAGCCCAGCCCAGCGAATGACTTCGCCTATTTTCGAGTTATGTGTATCGAACTTATATTAGTCTAGCATGCACGTTAATGATGTCGAGACACAATAGGAACTACCATAACAAGATTGTAAGATATTTTAATTCAACGTGTGAAGATTCTAAGTAATTATTTAAATAAGTTATAAGATGAAACTAAAAGTGATGTTTTCAAAAGTTATAGATAAACGATAAGGTTTATGTTGATCAATGTGTGATTTCAGAGGCGTTAAATATGTTAACCTAAATGGTTAGGTTCTAGGTTAGGGTCATGACCTAAATGATGGTTTAAACCCCTAAAAGCTAATATTCATGCAACTAATTGTGATTGCGATTTCAATGATATATGTAGGGTAATTGAAGATTATATTACATTTGTGTAGCTTACAAATAAGGCAAGTTCTCTAACTCTACTTTCATAATTGTGCAAGTTTCTAAATATTATATTTGTCATTGAGCAAGACTATTGATTATATTCCGATGAATGATTGAATAAGCTCATGTAACCTAATTCGTTACATCGAATGAGTTTTACATTCTCATTTCTTGTTATTAGTATTCAAAACATATATTGTTCTAACACATTGATTCAAAGGAGATTGTCTTAATTTCTTGAATATAATACTTTGCATATATATCAAGCTTATTCAGTTATATATGGTTGATATCTGATCTTTGACTTTGATAGCCTTGTTCAGTTATACATTCTTATATTAAATCTTTATTTATGGAAATTGAATAAGTGTTCTAAAATTCTAGAAACACTGATAAGCTAGTTCCAAACTAAACTTTCTTTAGTGCGGAAATTCTAAATTCAATCTGAGACGAACAACCCTAACATAGGGGATTTTGTACGTATAACGTTTAGATGTTTGTGCACAATACATGGTACAAAGGGCTGGTCCCCCTGAGTACGTTAAGAAGAGTTTGTACAGTCTAATGACTGTTAAGGTTAAGGTAATAATACCTAAATACCGTGGACATAGTTCGTGGTCTTAAGACCCTCAGATAATTAAAGTTTGAACTTGTTTTCTATTTTGATTCGTAGAACAAGTTCTTTATCATTCAGTATTCGTTGTTCACTCTCATGTTGTTATTATACTATCTTTATGTCAGTGAGCAATTGTTTGCTCACTCTTATAATTAAACAATGCAGCTAAAGTTGAAAGAGGTGATGATCCATTTACTAGTAAAGGAAAGAGCAAGATGTTTAAGTGATGGAGAATTTGTTAAAGTTTATTTAAATACTTGAAGTTTTAAGACTTGTTTTATTTTATAATGTATTCCGCAAACTGATGTAATAATTTTAAGGTTAGATTACCTGGGATTTATTTTGAGATTATGATGTAACCCTTTAATGGGAGAGATTATTGTTTAAGTTATTTATTAATATTTTATCCTTTATTATGGGTAATTAGATGTAATTATTTTGATAGTGAGCACCAAATTCGATGGAAATGAAGTACGCGGATTTTGGGGTGGCACAGGTTGGTATCAAAGCCTTAGGTTATGAACCTTAGGTGGGAAATGTAGAGCCCCCAAATCCGGGTACTTGAAACCCGAACTCGGTGCTTTACGATACCATTTCTATGAGCGGAATAATACTAATAATAATAACAATAATATAAAATTCAAACTTAATTTACATAATTATCAGAGTCTAGCTCCCAAGTACGTAACCTTTATTCCATTTATTACATATCATGATAGATAATATATATCATACTTGTCTTAAAAAAGTTAACTATTACATAAGGTAACATTTCTCTCATTCAGCAACCTTTCCCTTTCCCTTGTTCTTAGCAGAGCTCTCTGGTCGTTCACACTTAGCTGAAAACATTTAAATTAAGCAAGGATGAGCATTTGAGTGCCCAGCAAGTAATAGCAATTATATATATATATATATATATATATATATATAAGCTGAAAGAATTTAAATATTTTCTTTATACTACCCTTCTACAACGATTCAATATTTGTGAAGTAATCTGTACCAATGATAATAATATATCAATTCTATGCCAAATCTTTGAAACTACGTACTGACTATAAACAGGGTTTAGGTGACATGCTATGAACATTGTTTTAAATTTTCAAATAGGTTAAACAGAAATTCATCTGCAAACCGTCATGACTTACGGGCCCGGGGGGTGATCAGCCCGTTATGCTCTGCATTGATCAATACTACGTGCAAGAACGAGGGTATCGTTCACTCTGTCCACCTTAGGTGCATAAAAAGTTTTCCCGTGTAGGGATGTTCATACTTATCTGGGTTCCAAATCAAAGGTTTTATCTTGTTCAACAATAATCTATAATTCAACATATATGTATACGGGTAATTGACAAAGGTATATCAACATGTGATTAAATACAATGATTATCCAAGTGGGGACACTTGTATAACCATTTATCAAAATTAACGAACAGAATATATATCTGAATTATCATATACTAACATGTTGATAATCAATGATAGGATATAGAATATATATATAAGGTTAATAATATATATAATAATAATATAGTTTAGAAACATTCTTACTCATGTCCATTGCATAAAGAAAAATGCAAAGGTAAGATACTTTGCACGATCTTGCGCTTACTTCAGATTCGTAACTTAGTTCTATCTTTACATAACACCTATCAGTAATAAGATCATTTGATCGATTAGAATAACATTCTATAACACATAACACTGCTTATTGCAGTCAGCACATAACCTAATCACATTGTCACATATGTTCCACAACCATTGAATCACAAATAAACACATATACAGATCAAAATATCTAAGTCCAGATCAATTTCTGAAATATATCGGCGTACCGACAGCTTTATCGGGTAATTATCGAGTCTAAGACTTTATCTTGTAGTTCAATATCTGTAAGTATCGGTCATATTATTTTTAAATGACTTATAATATTTTTTTTAAACATTTATTATCTTTTATCACGCATTTTCAAACACCGGAATCATTATTAATTGATTTAAATATCAAATAATTCTATTATCATTAATATTAAACTATTAATGAAATCATTTTCAAAATGTTAAAGTTATTTATAATAACTTAAAATACTTTTAAAGTATTAATATTACCCTTAATTAATTTTTAAAACATTTAAAATCATTCTTAAATAATTACCATTAATATTAAAGTATTAATGTTCTATTTATAAAAATATTAAAAGTCATTAATTATAACTTAAAATATTTTCAATTCATTTATATCCTTTTAAATGATTTTTAAATTAATAAAACCATTTATAAACTATTTATTTAATACAATTATTAAATAAATTTAATATCATTAATAATAAATTAATAATTATTAATATTAAATTATCTTTATAAATATTAAAATTTATATTTTATAACTTAAAATATCTTTAAACACTTTATTTTTATTTAAAATGATTATTATACTATTAAAACCATTTTTAAACTAAATTATTTAATATAATTATTAAATAACTTTAATATCATTAATAATAATTAATTAATGAAATTTATCTTTAAATATTAAAAGTTATATTTTATAACTTCAAATATTTTTAAATACCTTATTATTATTTAAAATAGTTTTTAATATAATAAAATTATTTTAATTAATTTATTTAATTCATTTAGTAAATAACTTAATATTCATTAATATTAAATAATTAATGAAATTTATCACAAAATATTAAAAGTCATTAAAAATAACTTAAAATATTTTCTTATATCATTATATAATTTTAAATGATTTTTCAAATATTAAAATCATTTTAACTATTTTATTTAATAATATAATTAAATAAATTAAATACCTTTAATATTCCAAAATATTAAATATTTATGAAATATATTTAAAATAATTAAAAACTAATTTTAGAATTTATAATAATTTTAATAATTTATTTTGTATTTTAATAATTAAAAAGCGATTTTTATAATTATTTATTAATTTCAGGAAAATAAAATACTATTTATCGCTAAAAGTCATTTTATAGCGCGATAGATAATTGTTCTTCTATAGGTGTTCTTCATGTTCTTCATACAAACCTAGATCTTTCTTAGCTTCGTAATGTTTACGGAAATGTTATTAGGATACCTACATTCTACAATATCAGCAACAAACATGTCAAGCATAATTCTTAGAGATCTTAATGTTTTTTCATTCTTCATTTCTTCATACAAAATGTTATTAGCCGACGATCGTAATGTAATGTACAAATGTTATTAGTCGATATACAAGATCCAATAAACAAACATGTCCAAACAACACATAACCAAGCGAGATCTAGGCCCATGATCAAGATGTCGGAGATTTGTCTTCATTTACGGGTTACCCGAAATGAAGAAACGATTCAATAACCTACTTTGGGCTTCCACAACTTCGATATAAGTGTTGTTTTTGCAATCTAAAAGTTCCCACTTGTAGACAACATGTGATACTGACAAATCCATTACAAAACATAACCATATCAACAAAAAAGAAAGCATATTTGATCCGGTCGAAAATGCATGGAGATCGTGATCATCGGTTTTACTAGGTTACCCAGAAAACTGAGTTCATGATCGTCTGACCTCCTTTGACCAACTACCAAAACCAGTACAAGAATTATCTATAGGTTCTAAAAGCATGGATCACGAGTTGAACTAACATACTACAACCTAGATGCAACCTGAACAACAAAACATAAATACATTTGAAAGATCTAAATGGGATTAAAATCTTTTCGGTAGGTTTAAAGTTCATTTACGGGTTACCCGAAACGCTTGGATCGTGGCCGATCGACTAATTTTAATAGTAAATAACTTCCATTCTAGACATCAAATGACCACGATTCCTTTTGTAAATTAAAGACCACATTCTGAAGCTACACATAACAACTTAAAACAACAAAAATCAAAAACATGAAAAGATCTCTACTGACCAATTGACATTCACTGTCAGACCACCGTTGAACTTTTTCCCAGATTTTGTAAATCTTCAAATCCGAGCCTCTAGATGTTATGGATCAAACATCTAGCAACCCAGATCATCCTTAGACACTATATCTAACATGTTTAACACAAAAAAACAACATCTAACAACAAATCGTTGGACAGATTTTCAAGTAGGGTTTATACCTTTACTTTGATCTTCTTGTATTTGGGCTTCTGATTTGTTAGTGATTTTTTGTGGAAATTTGGTATTTGGGACTGATCTAGCTTAATATTTTGGATATATGGGGCTTGAGAGAGAATGGTTGAGTGTTGCACAAAATGTAAGTTAATAAATGGCTTTCTTTCTCCTTGATCTATATATATATGTTAGATTCATGTATGGCTAAGTATGGTGACTTTTTGCTGGCATTTTAAGCACATGGGGTGGTTCACCAAATCACCTAAATGTCAAAACCTATTTGTTAGCCAAAATAATGCAACTAGGGGTATAATGGTCATTTGGCTTGGATTTTTAAGGGCATTATTATAACTTGTCAAACCCTTAGGGTTTGACCCTTAGGGTTTAACCCTAAGGTTTAGCACATAACATTTGTGGGAAATAGCAACTAGGGTTTGAAATACATAAATAAATAAATAATTTTTAGTTTCCAAAAATTTGAAATTAGGGTTTCCTAATTATGATAAATTTTCTAATTACACTATCCATGAACATTAGGGTTTAATATCACTCATTATAATTAACATTGCTAAAATAGCACTTAGGGTTTCTTCTTTTGGTAAATAGGGTTACCAAATTAAAATTAGGGTTTCTAATTACTAAATTAGGGTTCTAGTTTAGTAATTAGGGTTTAACAATTTAGGATTTCCATAATTAACATTTGTAATTCTAATACTTGTTAATTAATCACATAACACAATTACAACCAATCTCGAACTCTAATTTGAGTTTCAAATTAGGGTTTCTCATTTCCGAAATTAGGGTTTTTAAAATATCTTAGGGTTTTCTAAAAAAATTAATTAGGGTTTTTAGATTATAATTAGGGTTTACCTAATTAATCAATTAATACACGACATAAATTATATAACACACTTATAAAACATTCTTGTACTCTAATTTGGATCTCAAATTAGGGTTTAACATTATTACTAGGGTTTGGTTATAATTCACCGTAATTGACCAACCATTATCAATACGGACATACCGTTCATATTCATAACACTGAAAAATCAAAATATAATTAATATTATATTATTATTCTCATACCTTGACAATAATCCAAAATTAGGGTTTGGATTCCATATCTGATTTATTCTTCATATATAACATTATTAATTAAGTTAAAATAATTAACTTAATTAATCTTGCATAAATTCATATAATAAAATAAACAATTATTATAATAATTTTAAAAATCATTTCATATATTATTTAAATAATATATAATCATATTTTCATAGAAAATAATTAATAAAAATATTTTTGCTATAAAATTAATTATTATAAGAATAAACTTTATAATAGTCAATAATTCTAAAATAAAATTATTTATAAACATTCATGTAATAATTATATTTTTATTTATTACATAATTAAATATACATATTATCTTGAACAAATCCTCATCCTTAAAATGAAAAAAAATCTATACGCAAAATTTCTGATTTAATTATATAGAAAATATCGGGTTGTTACATTCACCCTCCCTTATAAAGATTCCGTCCCCGGAATCACCGTTTTAAAACCTATACATACCAACGTACATAGCATACACAATCATTGCGAGTAAATCTCGATCAAAATTGATCGAACTGATCTTTAACTATTCAGCATAAAGCTTATCTATCTGCTTATACGAAAAATTGATTTCTAAAAGAAATCAAATTCCTCCTTCAAAATAATTTATAAAATAATTTTACTATATATAAGAAAATAAAATATAAAAAATAAAATTGGTTTGAGAAATACCTGGAGTTGCATCCCCGGCTACTACAGTTTCTTGAACGGTCATGTTGAAGACGCTTGCGATTGATTTCGTTGGTTTGATTTGTTGATGTTGGTCCTGTCGTTGCCAATGTCCTGCTGCATTTTCCCTTATTCGCATTCCTTGCCTCCTTTCTTCTTCTTGGACAGTCTTCCACCTTATACTCTATTTGATTCACACTTAAAACACACATACTTTCCCTTTATCTCATTTCCTTTTATCGTATAGGTGACAAAACTACCTTTTGCCCCTTCGTTATCCTAGCTATCACTAACGTTGCTACATGGTCAGTTGATCCTCTAAATCCTGGCAGTATGACCACCTTGAAATCTTTGACGTTTGTCTTTCTATTATCTGGCTGATCTTCCCGCGACTGGTATTCCGTTCTACATAACTTGATCACCCATATTCATAAAATTACAGAGGGTCCGAATTGCGGTTGTCCTCCGACTTTGTTGACGAGTTCTTACGTAGTGTATTTCATTTTTCGTCTCCTTGGCGACATTATCATAATTTTTTCTTTATTCTAAGCCTTATCGTATACGTATAATCATATAACACAAAACTTTCTATTCGAATAATCATGTACTCAAAATATTAGATTTTGAAAATTTGGTTTTCTGTATTAACCAGTACTCATATAATTAACTACTATCTTTAAACCAACTTATTTCATTAATCCCATATAAATTCATACTCATATCGCTTGACATACCATAACACATATTGCTTTAAACATCCGCTATCCCTTTATGACTCAAAAGTCAGGAATCGCTGCCACAACTTATACAAAATTTGAAAATATTACCTTATACAAACATACCTATCATATACTTAACATAGAATCATACCTATTCAAGTAATACTAGTACTACTTATTTATTATGCCTCTACTAAGGATCAATTACTTAGTAATCGATATAGTCCCATTATCCTCAATAATATATTCACACCTAACTACACCTAATTCGTCCAACTTACCACACATTATGAGTTTTAGAACTCACCACAAACATATGAGTTTAAGAACTCGACATTGACCACATATTCTTTAACTATATTCTACCTATCTGCTATACTATCGTTTCAGGGTCTGGTACTATACTTTTTAAAATAACCACCTCAATGAGGTAGCTTTCAATGTGAGCCTCTGTTTCAGCTATTAGCTTTGATATTGGCTTGATGCGTACGGTTTGATCTTCTTTTTACAATCTGAGGGTATCCTAATCCTTTTCTATCGACATCTACACACCTAAGTTATCCACGATTATCAACTAATATATACACATAACAAATAATAATTTTATATAAGTTATCTTTTATTTTGTTTAACGATGAATTTATTCAATTCATCTCCTTTAAAACTCTATATGAGTAATTATATTTTCAATGTTTCCCTCTGTTCTAAGGTTATAGCCCCAGGTTAGCCCACTAGCCTTTAACCTAAGGTCTATACCCACCTTGTAAGTTTTTAACCCCATAGCTTTGATACCAACTTGCCATCAGTAGAGCCCCCAAATCCTTGATTGCATTCCACTTCACCGATCCTTCGAACTTGGTGCTGCTTTATAGCTCGATACCATTTCTATGAATCTAATAATACTAATAATAATAACAATAATATAAAATTATAACTTAATTTACATAATTATATAAAACTCTAGCTCCCAAGTCACGTAACCTTAATTCCATTTATTATAATTCTTTATAGATATATATATCATATCATTATCTTAATAAAGTTAACTATTACATAAGGTAACATTTCTCTCATTACATTTGCTTTCATTTTCCTTTGTTCTTAGCTGAACCTTCAGTTGTTCATGCTTAGGTGAAAATATTTAAATTAAGTAAGGATGAGCATTTGGGTGCCCAATGATAATAACAATTATATATATATATATATATAGTTGAAAGAATTTAAATTTTTCTTTATACTACCCTTTTACAACGATTTTATATTTGTGAAGTAATCCTGACTAATGATAATAATATATCAATTCAATCTCAAATCTTTTAAAACTACGTATAAACTATAAATATAGTTTAGGTGACATCTTATGAACATTGTTTTAAATTTTCAAATAAGGTTAAGCGAAATTCATCTACGCAAAAATGTCATAACTTACTGACATGGGGTGATCGGCCCATATATACCTACCTGTGTTGATCAATACTAAATTACAAGAACGATAAGATATCGTTCACTCACATCGACCTTGGGTGCATAAAATTTTTTCAGTGATGGGATGTTCATACTTATCGGGTTCCAAATCAAAAAAGTTTTATCTTATTCAACAATAATCTATAATTCAACATATATATATACGGGTAATTATATAATATATATATCAACATGTGATTAAATACAATGATTATCCAGTGGGGACACTTGTATAACCCATTTATCAAAATTAACGAACAAAATATATATATATGAATTATCATATACTAACATGTTGATAATCAATGATAGGATATAGAATATATATAAGGTTAATAATATAGCATAATAATAATATAGTTTAGAAACATTCTTACTTCATGTCCATTGCATAAAGAAAATGCAAAGGTAAGATACTTTTGATCTTGTTGCTTATAGTTAAGTAACTTAGTTATATCTTTACATAACACCTATCGGTAATAAGATCATTTGATCGATTAGAATAACATACTATAACACATAACAACTTTGCTTATTGCGATCGACACATAACCTAATCACATTGTCACATATGTTCCACACCATTGAATCACAAATAAACACATATCGATCAAAATATCTAAGTCCGGATCAATTTACGAAATATGTAATGCTGCATCAGCAAACGACTTTATCGGGTAATTATCGAGTCAAGACTCTATCCTGTAGTTCAATATCTGTAAGTATCGGTCATATTATTTTTTAAATGACTTATAATATTTTTTTTAAACATTTATTATCTTTTATCACGCATTTTCAAACACCGGAATCATTATTAATTGATTTAAATATCAAATAATTCTATTATCATTAATATTAAAATATTAAAATATTAATGAAATCATTTTCAAAATGTTAAAGTTATTTATAATAACTTAAAATACTTTTAAAGTATTAATATTACCCTTAATTAATTTTTAAAACATTTAAAATCATTATTAAATAATTACCATTAATATTAAAGTATTAATGTTCTATTTATAAAAATATTAAAAGTCATTAATTATAACTTAAAATATTTTTAATTCATTTATATCCTTTTAAATGATTTTTAAATTAATAAAACCATTTATAAACTATTTATTTAATATAATTATTAAATAAATTTAATATCATTAATAATAAATTAATAATTATTAATATTAAATTATTAATGAAATTATCTTTTAAATATTAAAATTTATATTTTATAACTTAAAATATCTTTAAACACTTTATTTTTATTTAAAATGATTATTATACTATTAAAACTATTTTAAACTAAATTATTTAATATAATTATTAAATAACTTTAATATCATTAATAATAATTAATTAATGAAATTTAGCTTTAAATATTAAAAGTTATATTTTATAACTTCAAATATTTTAAATACCTTATTATTATTTAAAATGATTTTTAATATAATAAAATCATTTTAATTAATTTATTTAATTCATTTAGTAAATAACTTAATATTCATTAATATTAAATAATTAATGAAATTTATCACAAAATATTAAAAGTCATTAAAAATAATCTTAAAATATTTTCTTATATTATAATATAATTTTAAATGATTTTTAAATATTAAAATCATTTTTAACTATTTTATTTAATAATATTATTAAATAAATTAAATACCTTTAATATTCCAAAAATATTAAATATTTATGAAATATATTTAAAATAATTAAAAACTAATTTTTAAATTTATAATAATTTATAATAATTTATTTTGTATTTTTAATAATTAAAAAGCGATTTTTATAATTATTTATTAATTTCCTGGATAATAAAATACTATTTATCGCTAAAGGTTTATAGCGATGAGGCAAAATCGCTATAGGTGTTAGAATCATTCTTCGAAACCAGAGATCTTATAGCCGTGTTCTTCATACCGTTTGACGATTCATAATTCTTAAAATGTTTAGATCTTTATTAGTCGATTTATTAGTACCACGATTCTGATCAAGCATAATTCAAACAACACATAACCCGGTGAGATCTGGGCCCATAATCAATTTTTATTCTTCATTCTTCTTCTCTGAAAACCCAGATCTTCATGCATGGGTTTATAGGTACCACATTTGACGATCATAATTCTTAGCTCGTAATGTTTACGGAAATGTTATTACAAATGATCCTAAATATCAACAACAAACATATCCAAACAACACATAACCAAATGAGATCTAGGCCCATGATCAGATATGTCGAGGTCGTTTTCTTCATTTCTGGGTTACCCAGAAATGAAGAACAGTTCAAGTAGCCTACTTTGGGCTTCCACAACTTCTGATATAAGTGTTGTTTTTGCAATCTAAAAGTTCCCACTTGTAGACAACATGTGATACAACAAATCCATTACAAAACATAACCATATCAACAACAAAGAAAGCATATTTGATCCGGTTAAAAGTGCATGGAGATCGATGATCATCGCCGGTTTTACGGGTTACCCGAGCGAGTTCATCGTCGTCGACCTCCTTTGACTAACTACCAAAACCAGTACAAGAATTATCTATAGGTTCTAAAAGCATGGATCACGAGTTGAACTAACATACTACAACCTAGATGCTACACAAACAACAAAACATAAATACACTGAAAGATCTAAATGGGATTAAAATCTTTTCGGTAGGTTACGAAACATTTACGGGTTACCCAGAAACGCCCGGTCATGGCCGGTCAACTAATTTTGACCGTAATAACTTCCATTCTAGACATCAAATGACCCTGATTCCTTTTGTAAATTAAAGACCACATTACAAGCTACATATAACAACTTAAAAACAACAAAAATCAAAAACATGAAAAGATCTACAGCCACTGACATTCACTGTCAGACCACCGTTGAACTTTTTCCCAGATTTTGCAAATCTTCAAATCCGAGCCTCTAGATGTTATGGATCTAACATCTAGCAACCCAGATCATCCTTAGACACTATATCTAACATGTTTAACACAAAAAAAAACAACATCTAACAACAAATCGTTGGACAGATTTTCAAGTAGGGTTTATACCTTTACTTTGATCTTCTTGTATTTGGGCTTCTGATTTGTTAGTGATTTTAATGGGGCTGGTATTTGGGACTGATCTAGCTTAATATTTTGGATATATGGGGCTTGAGAGAGAATGGTTGAGTGTTGCACAAAATGTAAGTTAATAAATGGCTTTCTCTCTCCTTGATCTATATATATATATATGTTAGATTCATGTATGGCTAAGTATGGTGACTTGTTGTTGGCATTTTAAGCACATGGGGTGGTTCACCAACTCACCTAAATGTCAAAACCTATTTGTTAGCCAAAATAATGCAACTAGGGGTATAATGGTCATTTGGCTTGGATTTTTAAGGGCATTATTGTAACTTGTCAAACCCTTAGGGTTTGACCCTTATGGTTTAACCCTAAGATTTAGCACATAACATTTGTGGGAAATAGCAACTAGGGTTTGAAATACATAAATAAATAAATAAATTTTAGTTTCCAAAAATTTGAAATTAGAGTTTCCTAATTATGATAAATTTTCTAATTACACTATCCATGAACATTAGGGTTTAATATCACTCATTATAATTAACATTGCTAAAATAGCACTTAGGGTTTCTTCTTTTGGTAAATAGGGTTTCCAAATTAAAATTAGGGTTTCTAATTACTAAATTAGGGTTCTAGTTTAGTAATTAGGGTTTTAACAATTTAGGGTTTCCATAATTAACATTTGTAATTCTAATACTTGTTAATTAATCACATAACACAAGTACAACCAATCTCGAACTCTAATTTGAGTTTCAAATTAGGGTTTCTCATTTCCGAAATTAGGGTTTTTAAAATATCTTAGGGTTTTATAAAAAAATTAATTAGGGTTTCTAGATTATAATTAGGGTTTACCTAATTAATCAATTAATACACTGACGTAAATTATATAACACACTTATAAAACATTCTTATAATCTAATTTGGATCTCAAATTAGGTTTTAACATTATTACTAGGGTTTGGTTATAATTCACCGTAATTGACCAACCATTATCAATCTGGACATATAGTTCATATTCATAACACTAAAAATCAAAATATAATTAATATTATATTATTATTCTCATACCTTGACAATAATCCAAAATTAGGGTTTGGATTCCATATCCGATTTATTCTTCATATATATAACATTATTAATTAAGTTAAAATAATTAACTTAATTAATCTTGCATAAATTCATATAATAAAATAAACAATTATTATAATAATTCTAAAAATCATTTCATATATTATTTAAATAATATATATTTTCATAGAAAATAATTAATAAAAACATTTTTGCTATAAAATTAATTATTATAAGAATAAACTTTATAATAGTCAATAATTCTAAAATAAAATTATTTGTAAACATTCATGTAATAATTATATTTTTATTTATTACATAATTACATATACATATTATCTTGTACAAATCCTCATCCTTAAAATAAAAAAAAAATTTATACGCAAAATTACTGATTTAATTATATAGAAAATATCGGGTTGTTACAGGAAAACCTTAGAAAGTAGCCTTTAAGAAGTCAGAAAATATAGAGGTGATTAACTCTTATCGGGTTTCAAGGAATGGATTAAGGCATCCATTGAAACTGAATACTAAAAGAAATTATGTGCTATGTGTTAATAACTTATGTGCTCGCGAGTAGCGAAAAATGTTAAGTAAAACTTAAAATTTTGTTGTCAGGATGTCTAACAAAGGAGGATCCAGTCCAGCTACAGAGGTGATACCTCAGGTACCTAGAGATGACGAACCCCGGGATATTCATGTAGTGCGGGAACAGTTGATCCAGGAGGATGAACCTGTGACCGATCCCGAGGAGGATTGTCCTGAGGAGGATGATGATGAGGAGGATCCTGAGGAGTTTCCACCAAACTCCGTATCGGCTGAGATGTATGATACTCTGTATGACCGTAACATAGAGTTACAGGATAATGTTGAGGAGCTGAAGGAGATGGTAGAGATGCATCACGTTGTATTGGAACAGAAGGAGGTAGAGATTCAGGAACTTGACTCAAAATATGGAAACACGGAATGGGATCTAGTTCATACCAAGGGTCAGCATGAAGACCTGTTGGCAGTGGATGAGAAGATGAAGACTGACATGGAGAAGATTAAAGATGACTTCAAAGAGGAATCAACTAAGCGTGCAAGAGCAGAGGATGCTTGTATGAAGGCGACTCAACGTGCAGACTGTGCTGAGGCTAAGATCCAAGTGAAGAAAGCCAAGATGAAGGAGATGGATTATGCTTTTAATTCGGCGATTGATAGGGCCTAGTATCGAGTTCATTATTACCCACCTCAATTTGAAGACTCGCCGTGGTTCGTGATGGATCGTAGGATGGCATATCGCATCATGGAAGAGGAACGTCGAGAAGCCTTACGACGTCTTAATATGAATAGATAGAAAATAAGAGTGATGATAATAATATGTGGTTAATTATGTGACTAAATAAAGTTTTAAATCCCTTATTTTGAGATGAATAAAGGGATAGTATGAGTATGTAATCCTGAAACTGGTTTAGTTCAGGAAAGGGGATGTTTATAGCATATATGCTATCTTTAGTATGTTTAAAAAATTATGAATAAATAAAATATTAGAGTTTATTTGAAATGTAATGTGTTAAAGCTTCAATCTTGGAATGTTTAAGTTAAAATTAAAATACCCAAGAAGTTGAGTAGTGAACTAATAAGCGTATATTTTAACAGAAAATGCCTCCTAGAATAAGGCAACCACGTCAGCAAGTACCTCCTGAGGGTCTACTAACAATAACAATGAGACCAATGTTAATCCAGTTTGTCAGGAATAAGCATGTGAATGCAATTCCTATTTATATATGATTTGATTATGATATATATATATATATATATATATTTATGAACGAACAATATGCAAGTATGTTTGCATTAAGAAAAGCTGTAAAGTCCTTTGATAGATAATAGAAGTATATGTACAAGGACTTAGAATGAATTGATCAAATATGTTAGGTTGATCCTACATAAGCAAAACAGCTTTGTAAAGTCCTTAAAAAGAAATGATGTACAAGGACTATAAATATAGAAAGATCAAGCTTGTTAGGTTGATCTTATGATGTAATAGATAGGCTTGTTGATCGTCGAGCACTGCACCAGAAGTCGTAGTCTGCCAGGAGAGTTAAGGATAACTCGGGAGCTATCAAGGCAGAATAGGAGTATGCAAGATAGTAGATCTCGGAGTTCATAGACTTCCAGGGGAAACGAAGAAGGATTGTAGTGTGTCGAGAAGAGCTTCCTCGGGATCGTAGTGTGCTGAGGAAGTCATGTTCAGAATCGTAGAGACAGCCTGCCTACGAGCCGACCGGTCATCTGACGAAACCAAGACAGAAACGTAGACTACACTCAAAGTTGTAGAGTCTACTGATGCCAAAGTCAAGTCAAGGATCGTAGATAACACTCTGAGTTCGTAGAGTCTATTGATTACATGCAGAGATCGTAGTCAAGCAAGATCAGATCAAGATAACAAGCATAAGGCAGAAATCGTAGAGTTTCAAGATCTGATCTCGGGATCGTAGTGTCTACAACAGCCGAAATAGAATCGTAGAGTGCAGAACTACGATCTAAGAAGAAGTGCTCACAATTCCAAGGATGAATCGTAGAGCATATACGGTTCTCAACAAATGAGCACTCCCAGAATATCCAAAGGAATGAAGCCTCTGGTTCAAGCTGCAAGCTACATCCAAGGAAACTAGAGAGCACTCAACGAATGGCATGCAGGCTAACAGAAGATCTCAGCACCAACCCAATCAGCATCATGATTGAGGTGTAAGGCCATTCGTGATGAAGTCTTCCATCAAGGAGATCCAAAGAAGACTTGAAGTGGTCGACTAAGGAAAGTCGACTAATGCAAGAGCTATCAAGTGAACAAGAGAGAACGATCTCGGAAGCAACCAAGATCGTTGTGTTTGCCAAACAAAAAAGGAACTGATGGAAGGTGAACCGAGATGCTGGTCAGCCTCTAAAGAGCAAGGCTAAAGTGATTAAGTGCAGGGTCAGTTCATTGATGATAAGTGAACGGGAGATCACAAGGAGAAAGCAAGCTGGACGCGCCACAAATCTGAAGTGTCTTGATATTTAGAAAGGGACCAGAGCAAGGAATTAGGCCATCAGTATTTGAGAACAGTCGAAGCAAACAGAAGTATTGAAGCACTGCACAATACAAGGAAGAGGTGTTCTACATTGAAGATCCAAGCAACATTCTTCAGGATCGTAGTGTTAACTTTACCAGTCAACGAGCAACACTCAACAAGACACTACGATCAAGTCCTTGAAGACGTGCATCAGAATCATAGAGTTTGAATAAACTGAAGAATGAAGCATTGGAAAAGGTTCAATCTGAAGGGTAATATTTGGACAAGTACTTATTGAGAGCAACGATGCAATAGGACAATCTCTGATCGGGGAATCAGAAAGAGGTAATAAAGTCTTTGACCTGCCCAAGACATTAAAGTGATACATCTGACAGGGTAGGTGAAACAGTAGACTGCAGCGTCAGAAAAAGTATGACAAGTCACATCAAGCAGTCTACCTCAAGCAACTCGAGATCTGTGAAGATATTTGAATAGCCTTCAACGGCTACTTTCCAACGGAAGGATTGCGAAGGAGTACAAATGAGAAAGAGCTTCAAAGATCAAAGGCTGCTGGAGTTGCTGAGTTTGGAGAGAAGGTGGACTGATCTAAACCATGTGATAGTGAGTCCGAAGGCTCACTCTACGATCCACCAAGAACACTCAGAAGTCAAATCAAGAAAGAAGTAGAAGTGTGAGTTCTACTATGTAGAAGTGAGAGTTCTACTACATGAATAATGTTTTGAACTGCCGAGAGAAAGGAGAACATCATGCCATCTGGATGTCCATCATGGGAAGACTCTAAGTACAATAGAGAAGAGCCCTACACCATCATCTTAGAAGTCCATCATGAGAAGGCATCGAGTAGCGAAGGAGATCACAAAAGCCATCTTGGTGTCAAGCATGAGAAAGCTTCTAAGTACTAATGTAAGAGCTTACGATCATCTTAGAAGCCTCTCATGTGCAACCATCAAGTACCAAGGAGAATGATCTTTAAAGCGCGGTTCATCAAGGGGTCATCCAGTAGTTGAAAGCAACCTAAGAAGTCGAGCATCATGCAACACTTTCAACCGCTTCTTCAAGGATGATCAATCAAAGTTGCTAAGGATAGAAGATGTTCAGAGCATGAAGATATCTTAGCAGCTCAGCACCAACTCTAACAACAACAAACAAACAACTCAACAAAGCTAGGGCCTGAGGGGTCCTTGTCCAGAGGGACTAAATGAAGCAGGGCCAAAGGGTCCTTGTCCGGAGGGACTAAATGAAGTTCCAAGCCTGCTGGGCTTGAAGAGTTCCTAGGGAACTAGAGGAGTCCCAAGGCTGCTGGCCTTGAAGAGTTCTTAGTGAACTGAAGTTCCAAGGCTGCTGGCCTTGAAGAAATCTTAGTGATTCAGGGTGCTTCCCTTCCTTAGTGGAAATCCTGCTAGTTGAAAGCAGAAGAGTGGATTAGGAGCTTGAGTCTCTAAACCACTTGAAACCCTTTGTGTCTTTTACATTATGTCATTTACATTATGTACTATAACTGCTATGTATGTTTTAACTGCTTACAACTAAACTTACTCTACGAACAATATATGTATGATTATGAATATATCAATGAAGGGGATCTTTTACTTATTCCGCTGTGCTTGAAAAGATTCTCATGTTTGTCATATCTTGATTATGAACAATATAATATAAACCAAAAAAGTATTTAAAATAAAAAGGATCTATTCAACCCCCCCTTCTAGATCTATTGTGCCCTCTGGGAACTAACAATTGGTATCAGAGCAGGTTCTCATACTATATTCAAAAGTTAATCGCTTTGAGTCTAATCCAAGGCACTAACATTGTTCTAAACTTAGTTTAGTAGTAAGTAACTTGTTATATGCAGATGAGCTCGCATGTTGGAAATATTGTGTATAGGTTAAATGTGTATATACACCTGAAGCTGCTCAGATTGGTCCATGGTCTCTATTGATACATCAACAAGACCAATCCTAGCCTGCAGTCAATCTTGTAGTCCTAAGACCAGACGAGAAAACTCAAGAGACGTCAATGACAAAGAGTCAAGCACCCTCCAGTCTGAAAGATGAAGAAGCTATACATGCTAAGAAATGATTATCGAGAGAAGAAAGAAGATTTTCTCAAACTTATGTCTAGCTAACCAACAGCTGGGTGCAAACTCTATCAGTTAAAGGATGTCAAAGATCTTAATGCTGAGATTCTCTTGGCCTATATCTTCAAGACCACTACTGATTGATTAAAGGTCAGCAAGAGCAATAAGCTGTCAGGAGCAAAAGTAAAGCCATGCTCATCAATACCTAAACTCAATATATCCATGATAAATGACTGTTTAGTAACTGACAGTAAAAAGGTACGGTTCCTCACTATTATAAATGCATTCATCATAATTGCATCTCCTTGTGAACTATAACAGGATTCTGTCAAGAAGTCATAATCTACCTAAAAAGGTGAAGAGAGAAAGTAACCTGAGGATGGAAACTTTAATAACTATAAAATTTCTCTCCATCCAAGTTTTAGGTTGATGATGACATCTTGAAGGAAATCTGAAATAGGTCATAAGATCATCACTGGCCTAATAAACTTTATGTGAAGTAATCGTTGCTGATGGGTTAGTATGTATGTACAAACCTATGTTCTAAGTGTTTGACAACTCACAGAGTATGATCAGTTCTACAAAAGGATCTGGCTGATCTGTAGAAATTGATCACCTCCATGGATCAATTAGATACTCATAAATCGTAGAGTTGATTCCTACTCTGAACACTTAAACACTGTGAACAGAATCCAGTAAATGATGAAACCATCATAGATAAAGAGTGTGTTATTAGATGCCAAATCCCACACACAAATGTATCTCAAAATGTATTATCATAAGATAGTTGCATGCATGAATGTCTGTTGGTGATAAATATGATGATTATCCAAATAAGAGGAACAGGGGTTTAGAAAACTTACCTAGCAGGACCCATTTAACTATGGGTACCAAAAATAGAAATATATTTAAACCTGCAGGTACTTGGTCAGTCTGACCACACTAAGGAATGATGAAGCGAAGACTTGATCGAAGACTCAACCAAAGAAGTGAAGGCTAAGGACAATTCAGAGATGATTCTGATAAAGTTCCTATCTGTACCCAAGCCTGTCCTTGAAGATCCTCTGAGCTAACCAGAATGGAGCTCACATGGCTGCTAATCTGTATATGGAAGCAAGCTATTCAGCCAAAGAAGGAAAAGGTCTTATGTGCTCAAAAGACAGTCAAGAATGCTACATGGGAAGAATCCGCAAGGGAAGCTCACAACAGAAGATCATTGAGCTTAAGACAAAAGGAGTTCATTAAGAGGCAGAACTTCTCAATCTCGGAATTTGTCGAAGGAGACTACGTTAGAGGTAGTCTCGTCAAATGATCATAGAGTGATCAATCCTGAAAATACTCATCTCGACAATACAAGGAAAAACTAAGCGATGATGATGATTCTAGTCAGAAGGAGACATACTGGGCAGCCTTCAAATGAAAATGAAGGAGAAGGAATCACATATATCTGAGAAGACAACATCAACAATGGGGGAGCAGTGATCTGTTAAGGAATAACAACACTAATAAACCTTGAAGAGATGTACCAGCTACAGAGTCCCAAAACTTTGTGGCTGATGAACCAAATGAAGATCCATAGTCAGTAAGAACGTCTCAAAACGTACTACTGATAACCCTTCAGCCATCCAATCTATAATCATGAAGTGCCTACGATCAAACATATGATCGTAGCGTAAGACCAGGAGGACACCACAATTTCAGCAATGCAGATATCTAAAGCTGGTAGAAGACCTCCCCACCAGAAAAGGTCTAATGAGATGTTATTGCAAGTCATTGCCACTGCACTTTATCTGGAAAGCGCCTCAGGGACAAACCTGACCCTTAGCTCACTCTAAGAGGTTGGCCCTTCCTGAGCTACCTTATCCCAGAAGGAATGCTTGATTTAGTTCATCTCAAAAGAACCAAGTCAGTCAACGATCGTAGAGTTGAGTTTGAAGAGGGCTAAACGATCGTAGTGTAACCTTAGCGATCATAGAAGACAACTCAACGATCGTAGTCCTACCAAAGGGTACACCAGTTCACAAGGAACCGGAAGAATGAGACATCTGCTAAGCCATTCAAGTTGAGAAGATAAGTTCAAATACATCAGTGATTGAGCTATGCTGCATCGAAGTAAGGAGGAAAGACAAAGCCATCCACTGCAGCATCTCTTAGAAGTTGATCGTTGAGTCAACAAAGGAAATCGTAGAGTCTATAGTTGCCTCATCATGCAACTCTATGAATCAAAAGGTCAACGGTCAAAGCCACGTCAATTAAACGTCCACTCTTCCGATAATCGAAAAAAGTTATGGGGAGTTACTGACTTATTCTTGGGCAACGTCTGACCAATGGACAATTGACACATCACCGAGTGTCTTGCGAGTTAGAAGGAACTGCCATAAAGACAATTTCAAATCTACAAACAGTTACCAAAAGATATCGAACCTTTCTCCCTCCCATTTTCAAAACCCTAGAAAGCTTTTCAAGAGTAAAATCAGTTAAACCTCCAGAGTCTTACCAAAACAAAGACATCCATCTCTCATAAACCTCTCTAAATAAAACACCCACAGTCTTCGAACTATTCAAATGGAGAACTGGAAAGTTATCACCGGCATTCAGCTCGGAACCAAATCATTTGAGAAATCTAAGAAGAAATTCAGGGACATACTTGAACTCGTGAAGAAAGCTGGGTTTTCAGAATGCCTTGAGGCAAGTACTCGTGTGTACATTGACCTAGTTAAAGAGTTCTACTCAAACGTCTCCATAAACTCTGGAACTCTGTGTACTAAGGTTAAAGGTCAGACTCTGAAGCTGAAATCTTCTGACCTAAATCAATGTCTAGGTTTTCCTAACCAAGGGCTGAAGAACCTTGAAGATGTCAACACTGAACAAGCAAAGGAGTTGATGGGGTACCAAAGGAACCATAGTTTCAAAGACATGAAGAAGAAGGAGTTTCTTGAAGAATATGAGTTCCTAGCTGAAATTGTTGGAAAGTGCATACTGCGCAAAAACACTACACATGATACAGTGATTGACCAACAATTGAAGATAATGTCAGCTATAATTCTGAAGAAACAAATTGACTTTGGAGCTATCTTGTTCGATCAAATCTCTAAATGGGTAGAGAAGGCTGAGAAGAAGAAGACCACTGAAAAACCCCTAACCAAGGTGTTTCATGGAAGGATGCTGAGTATTATACTGAAGAAGAAACTAGGAGGGAAAATCAAGGATGATGAAGGAGAAACATTGAATGTGCATAAAGTGATGTCTCCATAATTATTTGAGAACTGGAAGAAGAACCCCAAGGAGAACAAAAGGCTGACAGCTGGGAGCAGCAGTAGAACCTCTGCAAAGAAGAGAAAGATAGTAGAGCAGAGAGCTCTGAGTCTGATGATTCTGAAGCAGCAAAAATCACACCAGCAAGGAAGAAATTAAAAGCTGTGAAGAAAACTGGTGATATGAAGAAAGCCCAGGCCACACCAAGGAGAGTCTCCTCCCTGAACAAAGACAAAGAAAAACAGGTCCTAACTGCTGAAACAACAAAGAGAAGAAGCAACAGGTTGCTTCAAGGGCCAGTTAGTAAGAAAGCTAAGGTGGAAGATAAACCAACCTTAGCTTACCAAATCGATACATCTCAAAGAAAGGGACGTGAAATCGTGAAGAAGAAAGAAACAGATGCCAAGGTCCAGTCCCCACAGTCAGCGTCCAGCAATGAAATTGAAGCTGATGGGATGGAAGAAAGTTCAGCAATTGCCGATGAAGAAGAATATGCAAGCCCAGTGGCTAATTCTCAAAGTAGTCACTCTGACGATAAAGAAGAAATCCAAGATGACCAGATTGCATCCCCAAATGCAACTGCCCCAATGACCCAAGATGATAGGTCAAGAAATGCTGTGTCTGAAGAAGAAGAACTTGCCCCCACCAATCCAGATAGCCACCTTGCTGAATCAAGAGTTGATGAGATGACAGAAGAAGAGACTGTTCATGCCAGTGTTGAACCTCAATGAAGTCTTTCTGCTGAATCAGAGAAGTCAAAGTCTGAAGAAGAAGAAGAGTCTGACTCTCCCATACCTGAACCTCCAAGAAGAAGGAAAAGCTACAAACTGCAAGCTAAGTTTGCCTTCAAAAGAAGCGGTGGTCAATCAAATGCCATCATTGAATTAAGTGATGATGAGTCTGTATCCCAGGGAGAAAATGCTGAAGAAGAAACCAGCAATGAAGAAGATGAATCTGAAGAAGATCTAGCTGAAGAAGGTTCTGAGAATGAAATGCAGCAAGAGGAATTCCCGGCTGAAAATGATCAAGAAAGTTCAGGCTCCGAGAGAGAAGAGATTGAAGAAGATTCTGGTTCTGCACCTCAGGAAGCAGACGAACAAGAAGATTATCCAGTTCCCTCTCCTGTAAGATTTAGCAGAAGGATCATAGAGGAAGTGTCAAATGATCTAACAGATGCTTCACCAGAGAGATGGTTCTTCCAGTGGATGCCATGGCTGAAGGCCTTTACTGAAAAAGATGGAAGCTACTTCAGTTGGTGTTACAAGCAGTTTCCAAGCATGGAACTGGTGGCTCAGAACTTTCCAAGAATAAAGAAGTTTGCCACCAAACTGATCAAAGACCAGCCCCACTTCAAGGTCTATCATCATGCTAAAAAGCTCTACATCCCCTACGATCGTAGAGTGGACTTACAAGGGAGAAGGAACATGATTAAGGAGGTGACCGTAGAATCTAGTCACTCCACTGCTGATGATGCTCTATCCCAAAACCAGAAGCCTCCTTATGCCCAAGCACTTCTATCAGATATTCCCTCATCCTCAACCTCAACCAGTGATTGGAACTCAATGATTATCCAGATTCTCCAGACCTTTGAAAATCTATCTAAGGATAAAAATCGCAGAGTCCAAACAGATACTCAACCAGCTGCTGCCCAACAAAAGGATCAAATTACTTTGGAGCAAGAACTACAAAAGAGCTCTGATGATCTAAGCAAAAAGATATCTATGCTCACTGAAGAATCACGAAGCGATGCACACAAGAGAGATGATTACTTCGAGCACAAGCTTCAAGCTATCTTGGCTGATGTATCTCTTAAAATCCAAGAGAGAGATAACATCTATCAGAAGGCCATACAAGATCAGAAGGCAGAAGCTCTACAAATTCAGAAGGCCAATGCAGAACAGATCGAGGCCCTCTCTGACAAGATTGATGATATGAGGCAGACCTTCTCAGTACAACTTGAGCTAGGCTAGCAAGAACTAAAGTTTGAAGTTTCCAACTCCTCCTACCTGTTAGAGCAGCTTATATCCAACATGGAGCAGCTCTCTCAAATGATTGATGACAAAAAGGGGGAGAAAAAGAGGCATAGAAAGAAGAGGAGCAAGAGGCACTCAAGGAAGAGCAAAGGGTAAAGGGAGAAGAAGTCAAAGAAGAAGAAAGCAGCTGCAGATAAAGAGTCATCATCTGAGGGGGAGCCATAAGATGATGATAACAAGATTGCAAAGTCTGAGGGGGAGCATGATCAGAAGGATGCTGAAGGGGAACAAGAGAAAGAAGAACAATAAGATGAGTAGCTGATCAACAAGCATCCTGGAAAGACACATGGAGCCAAGGAGGTACATCTCTAACCTGTTAGGAATGTTCTGGATCCAGGATGTAGAATGTCTTCTTAATGTATAAACTGCCATATCAATATAAATGACATTCATGATTAACTGTTTTAGAAATACACCTGCTCCCAGTATATAAGATTCATTCATAACATGCATATGCACTTATTGTTTTTGTCCTAATCAAATAGGGGGATATTGTCAGGAATAAACATGTGAATGTAATTCCTATTTATATATGATTTGATTATGATATATATATATATATATATATATATATATATATATATGAATGAAAAATATGCAAGTATGCTTGCATTAAGAAAAGCTGTAAAGTCCTTTGATAGATAATAGAAGTATATGTACAAGGACTTAGAATGAATTGATCAAATATGTTAGGTTGATCCTACATAAGCAATACAGCTTTGTAAAGTCCTTAAAAAGAAATGATGTACAAGGACTATAAATATAGAAAAATCAAGCTTGTTAGGTTGATCTTATGATGTAATAGATAGGCTTTTCTGATCGTCGAGCACTGCCATAGTCTGCCAGGAGAGTCAAGGATAACTCGGGAGCTATCAAGGCAGAATATGAGTATGCAAGATAGTAGATCTCGGAGTTCGTAGACTTCCAAGGGAAACGAAGAAGGATCGTAGTGTGTCGAGAAGAGCTTCCTCGGGATCGTAGTGTGCTGAGGAAGTCATGTTCAGAATCGTAGAGACAGCCTGCCTACGAGCCGACCGGTCATCTGCCGAAGCCAAGACAGAAACGTAGACTACACTCAAAGTTGTAGAGTCTACTGATGCCAAAGTCAAGTCAAGGATCGTAGATAACACTCTGAGTTCGTAGAGTCTATTGATTACATGCAGAGATCGTAGTCAAGCAAGATCAGATCAAGATAACAAGCATAAGGCAGAAATCGTAGAGTTTCAAGATCTGATCTCGGGATCGTAGTGTCTACAACAGCCGAAATAGAATCGTAGAGTGCAGAACTACGATCTAAGAAGAAGTGCTCACAATTCCAAGGATGAATCGTAGAGCATATACGGTTCTCAACAAATGAGCACTCCCAGAATATCCAAAGGAACGAAGCCTCTGGTTTAAGCTGCAAGCTACATCCAAGGAAACCAGAGAGCACTCAATGAATGGCATGCAGGCTAACAGAAGATCTCAGCACCAACCCAATCAGCATCAAGATTGAGGTGTAAGGACATTCGTGATGAAGTCTTCCATCAAGGAGATCCAAAGAAGACTTCAGAAGCTGACTAAGGAAAGTCAGCTAATGTAGTAGCTATCAAGTGAACAAGAGAGAACGATCTCAGAAGCAACCAAGATCGTTGTGTTTTCCAAACAAAGAAGGAACTGATGGAAGGTGAACCGAGATGCTGGTCATCCTCTGAAGAGCAAGGCTAAAGTGATTAAGTGCAGGGTCAGTTCATTGATGATAAGTGAATGGGAGATCACAAGGAGAAAGCAAGCTGGACGCGCCACAAATCTGAAGAATTGAAGGGGACCAGAGAAGCGAATTAGGCCATCGATTCGAGAACAAATAAAGCAAAATGTAGTATTGAATGTAAGACCCCAACTTATTATTAATGAAATTTAATTTTCTATTTATTATTTTGAAATAGTAAGGGTTGATTTGATTAATGTGGATAGTTAGGGAAAAATACGCAAATATTTCAAAATAAGCAAGTGGTTATAAAATATTCATTGTTGTTAGGAATATTCGTTTGGTCGTGGAATATTCTTTAACATTGTCGGGAATATTAAATGACGACCCGATCTTTTGTGGGCCCCATAACGAAAGCGATTGGATGAAGAAAACGACAAATATAAGTTGTTTAAAAATAACAAACAGTAGTTATTCACCAGATTAATCTTGTTAAAATACTTTGTGGTTAAAACACAAGAAGCACTACCAGTATTGCACCAATTATTGATTCTTACGTAAGAAGGCACTACTCAATAATGGTTACAGTAATTACTGTTCAGTATTTTATTGATTTAATAATTCTTTGCGTTGATATTTTATATTCTTGTTGTTTCAATAATTGTCATTACACAATATTTTTCATTATCGAAGCTAATAATTCATATTATCTAAATAATATTATTAGATAACATTATTGGCAATGTCTAGAAAGTTCTCGCATCTAAGGAGAGGTTTGGTCACCTAATTAATTGTGGCGCCAAAGAAGGAGAAATTCTTATTGAAAGCCCCTCTTCCTGGAACCTGCCTGGTTGTCAATATTGTGATTTTGTAATATTATTTGTGAATAATTAATTATTGATTCATATGATAAGGAAAATATTGATTTTATGTGGATATAGATGGAGAAAATTTTAATGTGACAATTGTTGAAAATTGAAATTTTATCTTTTTACGATAAAATATTTTATTTAAATATATTATTATATTATAATAATATAATAATGGTGATATTTTTACAACGAATGTGGGATATATGAGTATCTGACGAGGAGGAAGAGTATTTTGTTGCAATAAATATTTAAAACATGTTAAACATGTCGGTGGACCCCATTTATTGATTGAAATTTGATTATAGCACGTAAAATCGCTTGGTTTGTGGATTTCGGTCCAATTTCATTTGGAATTCGGAAAAACTTTCTTCTAAAAAGTTGTAGAGAATTGAATTTCCTATAAAAATTCAAGAGATTTGAATTTTCTGATAAAAGGCTATTTATTATGAATTATTGAAGTTCAAGTTCAAATAATTAATTTTTGGGAGTTTTAGTTAATTATTTTGAGAAAAACATTTTTTGCAACTAAGTTGGCCTCACATGTGATTCAAATGGGTTGAGATCAGTTGTCTATAGGTGGGCTAAAGAAAATGTGAAAAATATATTAATATTATATTCAATTTTCTACTTTGGTGTTCTAAGCATTTTTCTATAAATAGGGTGCTTGGGTTAGAATTGAAAACACACCGTAAACCCAAGTTTCTCTCTATTTCTCTCTCGATATATTGAGCGTATTCTTGTGAGTATACTTTGAGTATTGTTAGGCGATTAAGTAAGTTCCTTCACAGACTATACCCTATTTCCAATTTAGAAGTACTAATCTTTCGAGGTAAGGGATGTTATTTTCTTCTCAGATGATATTATTTCTTCAATATCATTATGCTGAAATATTGGTTGGAACTTTTTATCAAATTTGGAACTTTTCCATGTCGGTGTTACTATTCATGAGTTACTATTCACGAGTTACTATTCACGAGTACTATTCATGAAGCGTGAAGATGTTTTTTTGGGAAATTTCTATCTTTTGGTGTCGGAGTTACTATTCATGTATACGACACTATTCACGTATACGGTACTATTCATCGAAAAATAAAATTTCTTCTTTTTGTCCAAAATATCTATTCTGGATACTAGCTTTGATTGTATCCATGTTTTGATCATTCTTGAATTTTACACCACTATGATTATTTTTGAGGTATTTTTGAACATGGATAAAACAAAGTACTGAATCCTTAATCCTTAATCCTTGTCATTTTGTTTCCTTCGGATTCGCTTCTTTAAAAAATATTTTCATTATCCTCTGCCTTAAATGATGATATTATTGAATATCTTTGGCCTCAGAGTCAAAGATGAATGATTTCTGAAGAATATCTTTGGTAGTAGTCTGAAGATGAACAGTGTTTAGATGAACATGACCAATCGATGAATATCTTTGGCCCAGAGTAGTGCAAAGATGAATATTTGATTCCGATGTATATTGATTGATGTTACAGGGATAAAAGATAGACGATGAACTTTTAAATTCATACATAGAAGATAGTAGTTTGCATTCTCTACTTAACTCTTCTAATGAATTATTATTTCATTGCGAATATTGATTTAAAATTTGTTGTCTATTGTATTCTATTAGATTTTTCCCGCATTGAAGACTAACGGTAATTTGTTGTATATTATCTTAGTCATAATATTCATTATCGGGCTAGTTGAGCTCACCCTTTTCCTTTTTGTTCCATTTTTCTTCTCGGGAGGCGAGAATATAAATAGCATGCAAGTCTGGGTATGGAATGAAGGTTTTAGAAAGAATTGTTTAGTAGTCCTCACCATTTTGTAAAATAATGTATCAATAAATGTGATGAGGATTTATTTGAGTATAGATATTGTCTAGAAGATAATATTTTTATTCAAACTCACAGTTTTACTGTTGTAATAATAAAGTTGTAGTTGTTTCTGTACCATATATTGACAACTCAGAATGGGTGATGTATACCTATTTTGGGGGCGTCACATTGAAGCACTGCACAATACAAGGAAGATGTGTTCTACATTGAAGATCCAAGCAACATTCTTCAGGATCGTAGTGTTAACTTTACCAGTCAACGAGCAACACTCAACAAGACACTACGATCAAGTCCTTGAAGACGTGCATCAGAATTGTAGAGTCCGAATAAACTAAAGACTGAAGCATTGGCAAAGGTTCAATCTGAAGGGTAATATTTGGACAAGTACTTATTGAGAGCATCGATGCAATAGGACAACCTCTAATCGAGGAATCAGAAAGAGGTAATAAAGTCTTCGACCTGCCCAAGACATTAAAGTGATACATCTGACAGGGTAGGTGAAATAGTAGACTGCAACATCAGAAAAAGTATGACAAGTCACATCAAGAAGTCTACCTCAAGAAACTCGAGATCTGTGAAGATATTTGAATAGCCTTCAACGACTACTTTCCAACGGAAGGATTGGGAAGGAGTATAAATGAGAAAGAGCTTCAAAGATTAAAGGCTGCTGGAGTTGCTGAGTTTGGAGAGAAGGTGGACTGATCTAAATGATAGCGAGTCCGAAGGCTCACTCTACGATCCACCAAGAAAACTCAGAATTCAAATCAAGAAAGAAGTAGAAGTGTGAGTTCTACTATGTAGAAGTGAGAGTTCTGCTACATAAATAGTGTTCTGAACTGCCGAGAGAAAGGAGAGCATCATGCCATCTGGATGTCCATCATGGGAAGACTCTAAGTACAATAGAGAAGAGCCTACAGTCATCTTAGCAAGTCCATCATGAGAAGGCATCGAGTAGCAAGAAGGGAGATCACAAAAGCCATCTTGGTGTCAAGCATGAGAAAGCTTCTAAGTACCCAACAGAAGAGCTTACAGTCATCTTAGAAGCCTCTCATGTGCAGCCATCAAGTACTAAGGAGAATGATCTTTAAGGCAGTTCATCAAGGGGTCATCCAGAGTAGTTGAGCAACCTAAGAAGCTGAGCATCATGCAACACTCAACTGCTCTTCAAGGATGATCAAGCAAAGCTGCTAAGGATAGAAGATGTTCAAAGCTTGAAGACATCTTAACAGCTCATCACCGACTCCAACAACAACAAACAAACAACTCAAAAAAGCCAGGGCCTGAGGGGTCCTTGTCCAGAGAGAATAAATGAAGCAGGGCCAAAGGGTCCTTGTGTGGAGGGACTAAATAAAGCTGGGCCAAAGGGTCCTTGTCCGGAGGGACTAAACGAAGTTCCAAGCTTGCTGGGCTTGAAGAGTTCCTAGGGAACTAGAGGAGTCCCAAGGCTACTGGCCTTGAAGAGTTCTTAGTGAACTGAAGTTCCAAGGCTGCTGGCCTTGAAGGAATCTTAGTGATTCAGGGTGCTGCCCTTCCTTAGTGGAAATCCTGCTAGTTGAAAGCAGAAGAGTGGATTAGGAGCTTGAGTCTATGAACCACTTAAAACCCATTTTGTCTTTTATATTATGTCATTTACATTATGTACTATAACTGCTATGTATGTTTTAACTGCTTACAACTAAACTTACTCTACGAACAATGTATGTATGATTATGAATATATCAATGAAGGGGATCTTTTACTTATTCCGCTGTGCTTGAAAAGATTTTCATGTTTCTCATATGTTGATTATGAACAATATAATATAAACCAGAAAAGTATTTGAAATAAAAAGGATCTATTCAACCCCCCTTCTAGATCTATTGTGCCCTCTAGGAACTAACACAGTTCAACAGTTGGTTGCTTTGTTGACGGGTGCACTTACGAATCAACCGCAAGCTCAAGTTACGACTTTCAAGGAATTCAAAGCGGTTGGACCGCCAGAGTTTCAAGGGTCTATGAATCACAGTGGAAGCCCAAACCTGGATCATTAAAATGGAGAAGGTGTTTGATGTTGCTAGAGTTAACGGAGATCAGAAGACTACGTTCGCGACTTTTATGCTTAAGTCCGAAGCTAGCTACTGGTGGCAAGCAAATAAAGTTTGTGGAGGGCAAGGAGTGGTAGCGTGGGATAGATTTAAGGAGAAGTATTTTGAAATTTACTTTCCATCGAGTTCTCGGAACCAGTTGGAGGTGCAATTTCTTGAGCTTAAGCAAGGAACTATGATAGTGCCAGAATATGCTGCAACGTTTAATGAGTTGGCAAGGTTTGCCACTTATCAAGTCAATACGGATGAGCGTAAGGCGAGAAGGTTCGAACAAGGATTGAAACCCTAGATGTATAGCAAGGTTTAAATGTTCCAGTTAAATACATTTGTGGTTGTACTAGAAAAGGCAATTATCGCGGAAGGTGGAAGCAATGCCTTGACCAAGTATAACCAAGATCAGAAGAAGAGGAAGAATGATAACGAGAATAAGGCTGGTGGAAGTAATGTTGGAAGTAACCATCAGAAGAGGAAATGGAATGAGAATTCGACTACGGGAGGACAACAGGGAAGTCAGCAGAAAAAAAAGTTTGAAGCTTGTGCTACTTATGGGAAGAACCATACTGGGGTATATTTGAAGGGAAAGCGGGTGTGTTTCAACTGTGGTCAGGAGGGACACATTGCACCAAACTGTTTTATTCCGAAGAAAGGAGCATGTTTTACCTGCGGTTCGAGGGATCACATGGCTCGTGATTGCCCTAAAATTCCAGCGGGGAGTACACGTGGAGGAAATGGAAACAACAATGGCAGTGGTGCATTGACTATCACTGGACCAAATTTCATTCAAGCTTTAATTTACTACGATAACTTTCAATATGACCGCAAGCGAGATCTTTGTTCATCTAAGGATGTTGTGTCATGTATCATTCTGATTAATGGTATTAATGCTTATGTACTGTTTGATTCGGGTGCTACTTGTTCATTTATATTCGATGAATTTGCTCAAAACTTAGATTTGCCCCAGGAAGAATTAGAATTTCCCTTAAGCATAGAGATTGTGAATAAGGAAGTGATTCCTGTTAGATTCGTATATAAGAATTATAAAGTGGTTATAAAGGGTCAAGAGATGAGGGTAGACTTAATACCAATTAGACTGGGGGAGTTTGATGTTATACTGGGAATGGATTGGTTATTCAATCACGGAGCAGTGATTGATTGCCAAAGAAAATGTGTTAACCTTATGACTCCGTCAAAGGTTGTGTTCTATGGCAGCAAATCACCTCGACAAGTAAGTTGTCTGATGGTGATGCAAGCCAAGAAGTTGTTATGACAAGGATGTGTAGGATACTTAGCCTACATAGTTGATACACAGAAGAAAAGTGCAAAGTTAGAAGAGATACCGATCATAAGAGATTTTCCAGACGTATTTCCAGACGATTTGCCTGGTCTTCTGCCAGATCGACAAATTGAGTTCGTGATTGATTTAGTACCAGGAACAAGCCCGATATCTAAGGCACCATACAGAATGGCCCCGGTAGAGATGAAAGAGTTGATGGTGCAACTGCAAGAATTGCTCGACAAGAAGTATATCCAATAGAAGCGTGATCGCCATGGGGGAGCCGCCAGATATTATTTGTTAAGAAGAAAGATGGATCGATGCGGCTCTGCATTGATTACAGAGAATTGAATAAGGTTACAATTAAAAATAAGTATCCGTTACTAAGAATCGACGACCTGTTTGATCAACTGAAGGGTGAAAGATATTTTTCAAAGATAGACTTGAGGAGTGGTTATCATCAATTGAAGGTGAGTCTAGAAGACGTACCGAAGACGACATTCAGAACTTGGTATGGTCATTACGATTTCTGGTTATGTCATTTAGTTTAACCAATGCACCTGCAGCGTTCATGGATTTGATGAACAAGGTGTTTAAACCATTCTTAGATGAATTTGTGGTAGTGTTTATTGATGATATCTTGGTGTATTCTAAGACCAAGGAAGAACATGTAGAACACTTAAGATTAACGTTGGAGACATTAAGAAAGGAGAAGTTGTACGCAAAATTTTTAAAATGTGAGTTTTGGATGGAACGTGTACAGTTTCTCGGGCATGATATGGATAAAGATGGAATTTCGGTAGATCCATTAAAAGTTGAAGCTGTAGTAAACTGGGATCAGCCGAAGACACCGTCAGAGATAAGGAATTTCTTAGGGTTGGCAGGTTACCATAGGCATTTTATTCAAGACTTTTCCAAAATTGCGACCCCGTTGATGAATTTAACCTGGAAGACGGTTAAGTTTGTTTGGACGGAGAAGTGTGAGGAAAGTTTTCACGAATTGAAGAAGAGATTGAGCTCAGCACCTGTGTTATCATTGCCTGATGATACAGGAAATTTTATGGTGTATAGTGACGCATCGTATAAAGGACTAGGCTGTGTGCTTATGCAGAACGACAAAGTTATTACGTATGCATCACGTTAATTAAAAGATTACGAGAAGGGGTATCCGACTCATGACTTAGAGTTGGTGGCAGTGGTGTTTGCCCTGAAGATTTGGAGACATTATCTTTACGGAGAGAGGTGTGACATATATACTGACCATAAAAGTCTGAAGTATATCTTTACACAAAAAGACTTAAACATGCGACAAAGAAGATGGTTGGAACTAATCAAAGATTATGATTGCAAGATTTTCTATCATCTCGGAAAGGCGAATGTTGTTGCTGATGCTTTAAGCAGGAAGGGACGAGAGAAGTTAATGTTGTTGACTGCTTAAGAGAAGCTAGTGTGGGAAATGGCTAAGATGGAGTTGGAAATTAGATATCCGACAGAAACCAATGAAAAGTTGTTCCAGGTGGGAAACAGTTCAACGTTGGTAGATAAAGTGAAGAATGCTCAAATTCAGGATGAAGACTGCGACAAGATAAAATAGAAAATAGCTAAAGGTGAGGAAAGCAAATTCAAAATTGATTCAGAAGGGTTACTTCGATTCAAAGGGAGAATTTGGGTTTCGCCAGTACCGGAAGTTAAAGACGAAGTTCTGAGTGAAGCTCACAACTCAAGATATTCGATTCACCCTGGAAGTTCGAAAATGTACCAGGATCTTAGACATCATTTTGGTGGTTTGAATATGAAAGAGGGATGTATTTGAGTGTGTGTGTAAATGCTTAACGTATCAGAAAGTTAAAGTTGAACATCAAATGCCAAGCGGATTGTTACAACCATTAGAGATACCAGAATGGAAATGGGAGCATATCACAATGGATTTTGTGGTAGGTCTTCCAACGACTCAGCAAGGGTATGACGCCGTTTGGATGATTGTTGATCGATTGATGAAGTCGGCACACTTTTTGCCGATGAAGACTCGATTTACTCTAGATCGGTTAGCAAAACTGTACGTGAAGGAAATTATTTCAAGACACGGTGTACCTGTGTCCATTGTATCAGACAGAGATCCACGTTTCACATCAAATTTCTGGAAGCGATTGCAAGAATGTTTGGGAATACAACTGAGAATGAGCACAGCGTACCATCCTCAGACCGACGGACAAAGCGAAAGAACCATCCAAACACTAGAGGATATGCTCAGAGCATGTATTATGGATTTCAAGGGAAATTGGAATGATCATTTACCATTGGTTGAATTTTCATATAATAATACTTATCACGAGAGTATTGGCATGCTGCCTTACGAAGCGTTATACGACAGAAAATGCAGAACTCCGTTATGCTGGGATGAGGTAAGAAAATGTCAGCTATTGGGTCCAGAGTTGGTGCAATAAACTGTCGAAATCATCAAGGTGATTCGAGCAAGATTGATAGCTGCACAAGATAGATAGAAGAAATATGCCGATCAACACCGACAAAATCGGGAATTCGATGTTGGTAGTTATGTTTTCTTAAAAGTATCTCCCTGGAAGGGAAAAATTCGATTTGGCAAGAAAGGGAAATTGAGCCCTAGGTTTATAGGACCTTTCGAAGTGCTTCGACGGGTTGACGAAGTGGCATATGAGGTAGCTTTACCTCCAGAATTGGTGCATATCCATAATATTTTTCATATCTCGGTATTGAGACCATATAAGCCTGATTATAAGCATGTTATAGAATATGAGCCCTTACAGTTTGAGAAAGATTTGTCCTATGAAGAAATCCCTGTTCAAATTGTTGACAGAAAAGAGCAAGTACTGAGGAATAAGGTGATACCTTCTGTTAAGGTAATTTGGAGGAACCACAATGCTAAGGAAGCTACGTGAGAACTTGAAGATGTTATGATGAAGAATTATCCTTAGTTGTTTGCTTGATTTTGTATAGCGATTCTGGGGACAGAATCTTATTAAGGAGGGAAGAATGTAATGAATAAATTTTTCTAGTTGTGATTCTGGGGACAGAATCCTTTTAAGGAAGGAAGGATGTAACGATCGATAAATTTGTAATTTAATTTAAATATTTATTGAATTAAATAAATATTTTAAATAATTTATTTATGGAAGAAAATAAATAATTGATGAATTATGGTGAATTAATTTGGTAACTAAATTAATTAGTGTTAATTTGAATAATGATAATTTTATCTAATGGATTTAATTTAAGGAAGTAATTAAATTAAATCAATTTCTTAATATTTAAGGAAATAATTAAATTAAATGACTTGTTTAAATTAAGGAAATAAATAAATTAAATATAATGATGTGTCTAATTTATTAATTAAATTAGATATATAATTATTTATTAATGATAAAAAGATTTTTATTATTAGTATTATAAGTTATTTAAATTAACTAAACTAAGTTATTTAAATTAATCAACTAAAAGTGTGACATAAAACTATATAATATAATAATATAATAATAATTTGGTTGGGAAATAGATGGTTAGCCAAACATGGCCTTGTGGCCTTTGGTTTTTTTTCAAGTGACGCTACCTATTGGTTTTATACCTGACGTTAGTGGGAGTCAGTTTATATTTTTCCTACGCGTCTTATTTGTTTTCCTAAGCCTAGACAATATAGAAAACACAGAGGAGAGGAGATTGAGAGGAAACCTAAGAAATTCACAGCAATTTCAGTTGGTTAGCAAGGATTGTCTAAGCATAAGAAGGTAATTCTCTATAATTTGATATTGTGTGTGTGTGTATATATATATATATATATTGTGAAGCTTTCAAACTCTGTGAATTTTAGTTTCTGTAAATTGTTGTTATGTAACATGTGTATGATGATTATATATAGTTATGATGTTTGAGTTTGTATGAAAAGCAAGAATTCGTATGCTAATTACAGTTTAAAAAGAAGAAAAGTATGACAGTGTATATTTTTTTATATGGCTTGTGAATAGTACAAATTTTAGTGGCCAATTTGTTTGCTAAACTATAAATTGAGTCTTGTTTATGCTAGCTTATTAAGAAACGAGCATAACGTAATTTGAATTAAGTGTTTTGGCCAAGTTTTAAGATGTCAGTGATGATTTCTGTGGAAGAAGTTCAAAAATGGAGTTTTATATGAAAACATGGAATTTTGAGAAATTAAACTAGTTTTAGTTGATGATAAATTGTGTTAATTGGTTGTAAATGTTAGCAATCATGTTTGTAATAGTCTGTACCTATTGTAGATGTTAATTTCACTATTTGGTGGGTGAAATTCGTGATAGTTGGGCTAAAAACGGCTACTGTTCATGCCGAGTCTGTGTTTGTCTGTGCACCAAAGCATTCTTATTTGGTGCCAAGGCAAAAAAGCTATATGTAGTACTTGCCATCCCAAGCGTAGGCTGCACGCCATTGGGTTTTTTGCAGTCGAGCACCAAATAGCGACTCACGGCAGTGCCAAGGCAAGGGTCGCAATTACAAGGCAGTACCGAGCCCGTGTAGTGACTTCTTACTTTATTCTTTGGTTATGTGTATCAGACTTATATTAGTCTAGCATGCACGTTAATGATGTCGAGACACAATAGGAACTACCATAACAAGATTGCAAGATGTTGTAATTCAACGTGCGAAGATTCTAAGTAATTATTTAAATAAGTTATAAGATGAAACTAAAAGTGATGTTTTCAAAAGTTATAGATAAACGATAAGGTTTATGTTAATCAATGTGTGATTTCAGAGGCGTTAAATATGTTAACCTAAATGGTTAGGTTCTAGGTTAGGGTCATGACCTAAATGATGGTTTAAACCCCTAAAAGCTAATATTCATGCAACTAATTGTGATTGCGATTTCAATGATATATGTAGGGTAATTGAAGATTATATTACATTTGTGTAGCTTACAAACAAGGCAAGTTCTCTAACTCTACTTTCATAATTGTGCAAGTTTCTAAATCTTATATTTGTCATTAAGCAAGACTATTGATTCTATTATGATGAATGATTGAATAAGCTCATATAACCTAATTCGTTACATCGAATGAGTTTCACATTCTCATTTCTTGTTATTAGTATTCAAAACATATATTGTTCTAACACATTGATTCAAAGGAGATTGTCTTAATTTATTGAATATAATACTTTGCATATATATCAAGCTTATTCAGTTATATATGGTTGATATCCGATTTTTGACTTTGATAGCCTTGTTCAGTTATACATTCTTATAGTAAATCTTTATTTATGAAAATTGAATAAGTGTTCTAAAATTCTAGAAACACTGATAAGCTAGTTTTAAACTAAACTTTCTTTAGTGCGGAAATTCTAAATTCAAACTGAGACGAACAACCCTAACATAGGGGATTTTGTACGTGTAACGTTTAGATGTTTGTGCACAATACATGGTACAAATGGCTGATCCCTCTGAGTACATTAAGAAGAGTCTGTACAGTCTAATGACTGTTAAGGTTAAGGTAATAACACCTAAATACCGTGGACATAGTTTGTGGTCTTAAGACCCTTAGATAATTAAAGTTCGAACTTGTTTTCTATTTTGATTCGTAGAACAAGTTCTTTATCATTTAGTATTCGTTGTTCACTCTCATGTTGTTATTATACTATCTTTATGTCAGTGAGCAATTGTTTGCTCACTCTTGCAATTAAACAATGCAGCTAAAGTTGAAAGAGGTGATGATCCATCTACTAGAAAAGGAAAGAGCAAGATGTCTAAGTGATGGAGAATTTGTTAAAGTTTATTTAAATGCTTGAAGTTTTAAGACTTGTTTTATTTTATAATGTATTTCGCAAACCGATGTAATAATTTTAAGGTTAGATTACTTGGGATTTATTTTGAGATTATAATGTATCCCTTTAATGGGAGATATTGTTGTTTAAGTTATTTATTAATGTTTTATCCTTTATTATGGGTAGTTAGAAGTAATTATTTTGATAGTGAGCACCAAATTCGGTGGAAATGAAGTACTCGAATTTAAGGGTGTCACAAACAATGTACCTCATGACCAATGAGTCCATTTGGCATCCTTTCATCTCGAAGACATTGCTCTTCAATGGCATCAGTGGTTGATTAAGTTCCTTGGTCCTCTCATTTGGGCCAATCTCACTCGAGCGGTTCTTCTTTGCTTTGGACTCACGGAGTACGATGACCCATCCGAGGCTCTTACTCGCCTTCGTCAAACCACAACGGTTGCTGCCTACCAGGAAGCTTTTGAATGACTTTCACATTGCGTGGATGGCTTACCTAAAGCTTTCCTCATTAGTTGCTTCATTGCGAGATTACGAGACGACGTTCGGCTCGACGTTAAAATTAAAAATCCAACCTCCTTAACAGAGGCAATTGGCGTTGTACGATTAATTAAGGAACGTAATCAGTTATAGCGATGATTCACTCCATCATCACGTCTTTCGTCTGTCACCGTTCCATCCAAGGCAATGACCAATCTAGTGGCTGGGTTACTTGGACCTCCACCCACCATGCGTCCATCGCTACCTTTAAATTTGACACCATTACGGCGTATCACGAACCAAGAAACTAAGGAACGGCGGAAGAAAGGCTTGTGTTATTATTGTGATGAAAAGTTTATTCCCGGCCACCATTGCGAATCTCCCCAGCTTTTCATGATAGAGGATTCCATGCATCAAGAACTGGAGGAGAAGGAGGATACCAACCAAGGAACAGAAGACAACACACCCACCCCGGAAATCTCATTCCATGCAATTGCGGGAACAAATCGTCCACAAACCATCAGGGTATCCGGCAAGTTGAAGAACAAGGAGGTTACAATGTTGATCGATGGTGGGAGCACTCACAACTTTATCGACCAAGCCATTGTGTCAAATAATGGCCTACTAGTGAAGAAAAATGAGAAATTGCAGGTAACCGTGGCCAATAGAAATTACCAATCTTTGCATATTCAATTCCCATAACTTGATAGCATAACATAATCATTATCAAAACTAAACCCATAATTAATTCAATACATATTATACTAAAAAACCCATCTCAGTTAGCTATCTTTGATAATTTCCTTATATCTAACTATTTTGCATACATATAACCATATGAGCTAACTTCCAATTCAATTACCATATATATTACCATGTATTCTATTTCTAATTACTGGATAACATGATTATTAATTATCTACACAATTCCTATCTTTAAATTCCCAGCCACGGAATCAATCCAATTTATACACTAACTGATTGTTTTCGCATAAACTATTAAAAGTGGGTTATTGAAATGCCTTTCTCGCTTGATCGCTATAATTTATTGATTCCTGGTATGCTATTTAAACCAAGCTTGGGCTGATATGGGTTGGAATGCTTCGGCTGTGTGGGAGAAGGGACAGTGTTCGGCAATAAGGGAAAGGGGCAAAGAACTGGGTGTGGTCGAGGTTGGAGGAAATGGCTTTATAGCCTTAATTCCGTGATGTCCAACCAATTCGGATACGAAAAATTCTTGCGCTACAATCCATTTCCTAGGCCATTACTTCTCTTGATGCCCACGGCTGCCCCTCTCCAATTGACAGCTCCTGCTAAGCCTTTCCTCCTTCTAACCGAACTGTTATGTTGCTAAAGCCTTGTTTGATTTTGCTTTATTTTGGCTAGGGCATGCTTAGGCTGCCTTATGCCTTAATTTAAAACATTGTTTAACTGCTCCCCCTTTATTCAATTACTTAGATAGTTTATTTTGATTTCAACCCATACTATTATTATTAATTCTTATTATATATATATATATATATGTGTGTGTGTGTGTGTGTTTTATTTTATGCCTCTTATCTTCCCATGTATATATATATATATCATATTATGCTCTCTCTTTTAACATAATATTTCTTATTTTCTATATCAACCTTATATATTATATATTTACATATAATATATATCACATACATATTATGTTTATTTTTATAAAAATAATATCCACAATAATTTCATTTAAATGTATTATATATGAAATATTATATATTACATAAAATGTATTACTTAACATTTTCCACGAAAATTATACTTTCATAATATTACTATGTAAAATAATTTATATTAAATTTACTTTAATACTTCTTTCTTAAAGCACAATTTCTAATATTTTTTTTAATATTAGAAATTATCCTCACCTAATTATCTTTTCGCGAAAAAAATTAGCTCAGTAACAAATCATACAATAAATATATATTCATAAATTTATCATATACTTACATACACATTACATCACACATATTCGGTATCACTTGTTCATTGCAGTGTGTGTATATATATATATATATATATATATATATATATATATATATATCCACAAACTTCTTATTTTTTTATATATTGGAAACTTGGATTATTACAGTCGGGTCTCTAGTGTGCTTGTGAGGTGAGGAAGAGACTATTGTTTTAAGACCAGATTATAGAATAGAACTGAACTCAAAAGATGAACAACTAAGCTTGAGGAGGGTGCTGGGAACTTGTTGTCCAAGATATGTAGTTATGAATAGTTGGAAGTTTGTCTATAAAATTTTGTAAAGGCTTCCCCACCTGTTGAAGGAGTATTTATTACTGATAGCAATAGGAACTCAAGTCATGAAGAGGAGCTTGAGACTGGACGTAGCAATATACTCGGGATGTATGTTGTGAACCAGACAAATTATTGTGCATTGTGTGATTAAATTTTTAGTGTCTTGCATATTAATTTCTAACACTGCAAATTAATTATTTAAAATTTTTAAAAAGGCCTAAGATTAATTTTAGTTTGTAATAATCTATTCAACTCCACTTCTAGATTATTATTGGACTTTCAATTGGTATCAAAGCAGTGCTCTTTAACTTGTTTGTTGAGTAAGTACATGTATACCTAAGAGTAGATCCATGTTATACAATGCTACTGGTTGCGGAGAAGGACTACCGATGTCAAGACCTCTACTATTTGATGGAACCAACTTTGCCATATGGAAGAACAGATTCAAAATCTATGCCAAGTCACAAGGAATCAAAGTTTGGTCTGTAATTGAACGAGGTGTAAAAATTCCAACCAAAATTCAAGGAGAAAATATCGTTGAGAAAGATATTGATGAGTTCACCAATAAAGATGAAGAAGCTATGAATATAACTTCTAAAGTCGAACAAGTGCTGACTAGTGTTCTCATTGAAAAAGAGTACAAAAAGAGTTAGCAATTGTAAGAATGCAAAAAAAAAATGGGAAAAATTGATTGTAACCTATGAAGGAACCAATCATATCAAAGAAACTAGAAAAGATGCTCTAATTCAAGAGTATGAAAGCTTCAAGCTGGAAGAAGGTGAAAAATACATTGATATGGAAAAACGTTTCTCTAAAATCATTGATGAACTGGAGCAACTAGGGAAGACATATACAACAAATGAGAAAAATAGAATAATTCTCAAATCCCTTCCATCTATATGGAAAATGAAGGTTACAACCATCAAAGAAATGCATGACCTAACTTTCTATCCTCTTGACAATTTCATTGGAAATCTTCGTGCCCATAAAGTCGACACGTGACGCCCCTAAAATAGGTCCACACAACCCATTTTGAGTCGCCAAATACATGGTACAGAAACCAAATACAAACTTCATTTATACAACTGTCGTGCAAAATACGATAACACATATGATGTGAGTTTTAATACAAATATTGTCTTGTAGACAATATCTAAACTCAAATAAAATCCTCATTACAATTATTATTACACTATTTTATAAAATAGCGAGGACTACTATAATAACCATCTTGAACCATTACTCCACTCCCCGACTAGGCCCAACTAAATTCTCGCCTCCTGAGAAGAACAATGGAACCAATAGGAAAAGAGTGAGCTCAACTATCCCAGTAAAGAATATTATGACTAAGATAATGTAGAAAAAATTATCCTTAGTCCTCAACAGGGAAAAATCTGATAGAATACAATAGACAACAAGTTTTAGATCAACAACTGCAGCGGAAACAACAATCCATTAGAAGAGTCAAGTAGAGCATGATGTCTACAATCTTCTATGATTTAAAATTCCATCATCAATATTTTATCCCTGTAACACCAATCAATAAATATTTCACATCAACGAATTATCCATGCACTACGGGCCAAAGATATTCATTTGTATCACCAGTGGTCATGATCATGCCAAACACCTATCCATCTTTGTACTACGTGCCAAAGATATCAATCAATAGTTCATCTTTGCACTACGGGCCAAAGATATCAATCAACAGTTCATCTTTGCACTACGGGCCAAAGATAACTTTCAACATAATTTAAGTCTGAGAATAATGATAATTACATAAGAATGAATTAAGTGAGATCATAACATGGATTCAATTTCAAGAATAAGATTCATAAAAGATAACTTGGACAAAGAAAAGAAATTAAATTCTGTTGTGAACAGTACTCAAGAATAGTACCGTATGAATAGTTGATGAGTGGGTTTTATACCTATAAATCGGCTTCTAATTCGAGCTTAAACTGTGTTAACTCGTTATAATTATGTTCGTTTTTACTTGTTTAGTGTTTTTTTTGCGTTTAGGTATGGTGGCTTAACATTTGGACTTAAAAGGTGGTTTTGTGGCTAAAATGGGCAAGATAATGAGCAAGAACACATATTTAGCAATGATTGACCCCCAGTAAGAAGCGGACATCATGAAAGCTAAAACCCCGTAGGAGGCTGGGTGCTGAGGAATTAACAGAAGCCTTGCCCGTCGGGGCGGGCTATTAATGAAGAAAAACCCCCGCCGGGGCGGGGGTATGGGAAAAGGTCCGAGTCCTGCTTTGAGTGTGTTGCTACAGTGGCGTGAATGGATGAGTTTGGCATGGTTGGGAACTCCATTAGGCGTCGAATTATAATGATAATACATGTCCTAGGCTGGTAATTAACAAGATACAACAAGGGATATAGAGAATTATCAATCAATTAACAATTTGAATTCTAAGCCCTAATTTGAGCAAGAACATTGAAAGGAAGATTTGAAGGAGAATTCACGAGAATTACGAGATTGGAGCTAAGGAGAAGGGTGGTTCTAGATTCATTTTTTTCCTTAATTCATTACTTGTAATTGGGATGATGAATTCGTTGATAATTTCAGTGTTTAATTTATTCGTTATGAACTAATTTACTTATTAGGCTTATGACATATCTTATGGTTGAACAATGATTGTGTAACCTTGACTTTCAGTTTAATAATCTAATTTTCAGTTTAATTATAATGATTTGTGCATGAATTTATGAATTGCCTGATCACCAATTTTGTGTTGAATTATATGAACTCGAGAGATGAAGTATGAATCTAGACTTAGTATTTATAGCATGTGTTCTTGAGTTCTGTGAATGAATGGAATCTTGATGAATGTGAGGGTAGAGATATGCTTAACATCATATGTAATCGGATAGAGAACTTGAATTTAAACCTTCTTTGATTATAATTCACATAGAGATATAGTGAATTAGTTGATTAAGGTGTTTAGCTTAATTCTATCTAATTTGTGGATTTAAGTTAATATGGTATTAGTGCATTGAGAGGTGGCTAGTTCTACTTGAGTGTTCTTGATTAATAAACTAGAATAGTGAATTGAACTGGAATAGGGTGTAATAATCAGAGTGATATTTTAAGTGAAGTCGTAAGCCTAATTCTCCATCATTTGCTTGAAATTACAGTTTTTAAATTTGTTGATTGCTTAGTATTTTTATGTTTTTAGTTTTTAATAGTTAAAATCATTGAATTGGATAGTTTAATAAAATTTGGATTAATATAAAGCTGGTAATTGTTAGGATTAATTTCTTATTAAGTCTCTGTGGGAACGATACTTGACTTATCATTATATTACTTGTTGACCACGTACACTTACGTGTGAGCGTATGTAGATTTTACCCAACAAGTTTTTGGCATCGTTACTGGGGACTTTAGTATAGATTTTAATATTTTTCAATATCAGTTTAATTAGTCCAGTTTTACTTAAACATTTTTGTTTTGTTTTGTTCTTTCTTGTTTTAGGTTCTTGAAGTCAGTTTATGCAAACTCGGTCTAAAAACCCAGACTTACTTCCTTTTGAGGACGATATCGAGAAAAGGTTTCAAAGCCTAAGTAAGTGGATAAAGGACACTAAGGAAAACTTTGAGAATTCTGAGACAGAAGAGATAATGGCTGCAGAAGACCAGAAAACGCTGAGGGATTATGCTACTCCTAAGGTGACTGAACTTCAGTCGAGTATCACCAGGCCGGCGATTGCTGCAAATACATTTGAGATTAAGCCTGGGACTATTCAGATAATTCAGAATTCAATTCTGTTTGGGGGACTAGCCAAAGACGATCCGAATTAACATTTGGTCAGCTTTTTGGAGATATGTGACACCTTCAGATACAATGAGGTGTCGGATGAAGCAGTTAGACTTCGCTTGTTCCCGTTCACTTTGCGGGACAAGGCGAAGAGTTGGTTACATTCATTACCGTCGGGATCAATAACTATATGGGAAGACCTTGCTCAGAAGTTCTTGGCTAAATTTTTCCCACCAGTAAAGACTGCAAAAATGAGAAACGAGATTACCATGTTTGAACAGTAGCATGGGGAATCACTGTATGAGGCATGGGAGAGGTACAATGAATTGCTCAGAAAATGCCCTCATCACGGACTACCCAAATGGCTGCAGATGAACACATTCTATAACGGGTTGAATGGGAATGTCAGGACTAGTATAGACGCAGCTTTGGGTGGAGCATTTATGGTCAAGAGTTACGAGGAGGCATATGAGTTAGTTGAAACTATGGCGGCTAATAACTACTAGTGGCCTAAATCGAGGATGACACAACCTAAGGTAGCTGGGGTTTTAGAGGTAGACAGGGTAACCGCGTTAGCAACACAGATTGCTGCCTTATCAAAGAAAATGGATAATCTGACGGGTGCGCAACCACAACAGGTGGCATATGTTTGCGAGCTATGTGCCGGAGAACATCCTACGGAGCAGTGTGCCATCAACCCAGCATCGATTCAGTTTGTGGGCAGCTACAATAGGATTCCACATAATTCATATCAAAATGCCTATAACCCGGGGAATAGGAACCATCCTAATTTTTCATGGAGCAACAATTAAAATCAGCAGGCTTCACGACATTCTTATCCCCCGGGGTTCCAAAATTAGCATCAACAAATGGCTCATCATCAAGATAGAAAAACATATTTAGAAGAGTTGTTGTCGAAATATTAAACGAGCAATAAGGCAGTTATGAAATCACAAGCAGTAGCCATCAAGAACTTTGAGAATCAGATGGGAAATCTTGCCTTTGCATTGAATAATAGACCTCAAGGGACTCTACCAAGTGACACTGAAAATAATCCGAAGGGGAATCACGAGCAGTGTCAGGCAATCACTTTGAGGAGCGAAAAACACCTAGATGGGAAAATTATAGAAAATTCAGTTAAAAAGGATGACAAATTTGATGAAAACAAAGTGGTTGAAGAAAAATAGGGGGAGGAAAAGCAAATTGAACAGACAAAGTCAGATGACAAGCCAGTTGTGTATCCTCCACCGCCGTTTCAGCAAAGAGTCCAAAAACAGAAATTAAACAAGCAATTCACTAAATTTTTTAGAAGTTTTTAAGAAACTTCAGATTAACATCCCTTTCGCAGAATCCTTAGAGCAGAGGCCTAGTTATACCAAATTTATGAAGGGTATTCTGTCTAGGAAAAAGAAGTTGGAGGATTTTGATACTATGGCATTAATAGAGGAGTGCAGTGCAGTTCTACAAAGAAGGTTACCGCCAAAGTTGAAAGATCCGGGGAGTTTCACTATTCCATGCACAATTGGGAACATGGCGTTCAAAAAGTGTTTATGTAACTTGAGGGCAAGTGTGAACCTCATCCCGTTATCAGTATACATCGAAATGGGTTTACCAGCTCCAAAACTGACCAATATATCTCTATAGTTGGCGGATAGGTCAGTTACGTACCCAAGAGGCATTGTGGAGGATATTTTGGTCAAGGTGGACAAATTCATATTTCTAGTGGACTTTATAATTCTGGATTTTGAGGAAGATAAAAATATCCCAATCATCCTAGGGAGACCATTTTTGGCTACGGGTAGGACTCTCATCGATGTGCAAAAAGGAGAATTAACCATGAGGGTCCAAGATCAGGAAGTCAAGTTCAACGTGTTCAAAGCTATGAAGTTCCCTACGGAAGAAGAGTGTTTTTGGGTGGATGTCATTGATCAGTTAGTTAATGAAGACATGGTTAAGAGCTTGGTGAATAATCCATTAGAAACTATTCTATTGGGAGAAGAAGATTCAGACGATCCAGAATTTGTAGATTATTTGCATATACTTGATTCTTTGCCACGAGTTAGTAGATTCAAGACACCATTTGAGCCATTACACACAGAATAGAAAGCCATGGAAAGGATGAAACCTTCATTGGAGGAGCCACCTACACTTGAGCTTAAGACATTTCCTAAACACCTCAGGTATGCATATTTAGGCAATTCAAATACTTTACCTGTTATTATTGCTTCTTCACTTAACGAATTGTAGGAAAGTAAGTTGCTGAGGGTGCTTAGAGAATACAAATCGGCTATATGATGGACAATTGTAGATATCAAGGGAATCAATCCATCCTTCTGCATGCACAAAATTCTTATGGAAGAAGATGCAAAGAGATCATGAAAGAAGTGGTGAAGAAAGAGATTCTGAAGTGGTTGGATGCGGGAATCATCTACCCAATTTGAGAGATAAAGTGCTTAGGTCGATCCGTTGCTCAATGTGCACCAAAAAGGGAGGAATGACCGTAGTAAAGAATAATGATAATGAACTAATTCCGACGAGGACAGTGACCGGTTGGAGGAATTGCATGGACTACAAGAAGCTAAATAAAGCAACCCACAAGGACCACTTTCCTCTGCCTTTTATCGATCAGATGTTGGATAGGTTGGCGGGGCACAAATTTTACTGCCTATTGGATGGGTATTCAGGGTATAATCAAATAGTCATTACTCTTAAAAATCCAGAGAAGACCACTTTCACGTGCCCATACGACACCTTTGCATTCAGGAGAATGTCTTTTGGCTTGTGTAATGCACCCGCAACCTTCCAACGATGTATGATGGCCATCTTCTCGGACATGGTGGAGAAGAATGTGGAAGTCTTCTTGGATGACTTCTCTGTCTATGGAGATAATTTTGATGTCTATTTAGAGAACTTGGTCACTACTTTATGGTCGAAGAAGGAATAATCTTGGGGCACAAGGTTTCTGCGAAGGGATTAGAGGTTGATAGAGCAAAGTTGGAAACAATTGAAAATCTACCACCACCGAATACAGTCAAGGGAATCCGTAGTTTTCTGGGACATGCCAGATTCTACCGAAGGTTCATTAAAGATTTCTCTAAGATTGAAAAACCATTATGCAGTCTCTTAGAGAAAGATTTAGTTTTTAAGTTTGATGAAGATTGTAACTCAGCTTTTGAGCAGTTAAAGAAAAAGTTAACTACAGCTCCAGTGATCGTCGCACCAGATTAGACTATGCCCTTTGAATTAATGTGCGATGCGAGCGACTATGCAGTAAGGGCTATTTTGGGTCAATGCCGAGAGAAGATATTCCACGCCATATACTATGCAAGTAAAGCTCTTACGGATGCACAATTGAACTATACAACTATATAGAAAGAGTTACTTGCAGTGGTATATGCCTTTGACAAATTCCGTGCATATTTGATTGGGACAAAGGTGGTGGTTTACACGTATCACTCGATAATTCGCTACTTGATTTCGAAGAAAGATGCTAAGCCTAGACTTATCAGATGGATCTTTCTCCTTCTGGAGTTTGAATTAGAAATAAAGGATAGGAAGGGTACAGAAAATCAAGTAGCATACCATCTATCGAGGCTAGAAAACCCGGATAAAGATGCAGCGGATAAGTGTGTGATCAATGAATCGTTCCCGGATGAACAACTATTTGAAGTTAATTCAGAATTTTTGTGGTATGCGGATTTTGCTCACTATTTGGTGAGCAATATCCTTTCCCTTGATTTGACGCGCCAACAAAAAAAGAAATTCCTACATGACGTTAAGTGGTACATGTGGGATGAGCCATATTTGTTCAAACAGTGCACTGACAAGATGATTCGAAGGTGTGTGCCATACAGTGAAGTGAAGAATATCCTACACGAGTGTCATTCATTTGTATATGGGGGACATTATGGTAGTGAGTGGAAAACAAGTAAGATTCTTCAAGCAGGATTCTATTAGCCTACAATGTTCAAGGATGCCCACCAGTTTGTGAAGACTTGTGTTAGATGCCAAAGAGTGGGTAACATATCAAAGCGAAATGAGATGTCATTACAGACTATCATGGAAGTGGAAATTTTTGATGTATGGGGGATAGATTTTATGGGGCCATTTCCTTCATCTTTCAACAACCTATACATCTTGCTAGCGGTTGATTATGTGTCAAAATGGGTTAAAGCCGTAACACTCCCCACAAATGATGCGAAAGTGGTTCTCAAGTTCTTACATAAGGATATCTTTACAAGATTTGGCACGCCAAGAGCTATTATCAGTGATGAGGGTAGTCACTTCTGCAATAAATCGTTCACAGCTCTTTTGGCAAAATATGGGGTCAACCATAGGGTGCCTACAATATATCACCCCCAAACAAGTGGTCAAGCTGAGGTTTCGAACAGAGAGGTGAAAAAGATTTTAGAGAAAGTAGTGAATCCAACCAGAAAAGACTGGTCTCTAAAATTGGACGACGCGCTATGGGCGTATAGGACAGCATACAAGACGCCAATTGGGATGTCTCTGTATCAGTTGGTCTATGGAAAAACATGTCACCTACTTGTGGAGCTACAACATAAAGCCTACTGGGCAATTCAGAAACTCAACTTTGATCAAGCAGCCGCATGAGAGAAAAGATTGCTCCAACTAAATGAACTAGACGAGTTTCGACTGCAAGCATACGAGAACTCAAAGCTGTACAAGGAAAAGGTAAAGAAGTGGCACAACCAAAAGATCATGCATAAAAAGTTTGAACCGGGGCAGTCAGTACTATTGTTCAATTCACGACTGCGCTTGTTCCCCGAAAAGCTCAAATCTAGATGGTCGGGGCCATTCACAATCAAGAGGGTTTTCCCACATGGCATCGTTGAGTTATACAGTAGGAACCCATTGGAAACATTCAAAGTCAACGGTCATTGGCTGAAGCATTATTGGGGTGGCGAATCCAACACTGATGTCATCGCAATCACACTTGCTGACGCACCATGAACAGGGAGTAGTCAGACTGAAAGACTAAAAATCAAGCGCTAATTGGGAGGCAACCTAATTTTTAATTTCACTTCAGTATTTTTAAGCATTCTAATTAATTTGTAGTTTAGAGTATTATGTGAGAATTGAGTTGGTTTACTTTGATTTATTAGGTAGTTAGTGAGTCATGAAATTAAGTGAATTCAACCTTCAATGTTCAATGTTTATGTGTTATCTTAAATTAATCATTTTATAGTGTTTCAGGTACTTACAAAGCTCATAGATAAGTGTTGGAGGCAAAGAAGTCAAAAAATCAAGTGTAACTCTGATTGACCCCATTAGGGCGGGACTTTTTTAAGAGGAAACACACTACGGGTGGGTCTTAACCAAATCAAGATGCCCCTCATTTGGGGTGGAAGTTTATAACTCAATACACCCCGCCGGGGCGGGGGTTTGAGAAAATAGAAGGACTTAAGTCGGTAGTTACAATATGATAGCCCATCTTTTTCCACTTCCACTTCCTCTAATCACAACTGACACACATTTTCTCCCACACTATACCCACGATTACATTAACTCTCACCTGATTTCCCACTACTTCAATCCACCACGTCTCTACACTACTTCATCTCTATAAGTTAAACCCCCAACTACACCAATACTTCCGCTCCATTCCATACAAAGTCAGTTATACAAGAGTTAGGGTAGCTATAATGTGATTTTTGCCAGCAACAAGGGAGGAAAAGTAACTAATTGTCCATACACTGAGGGTAAGAAGTTGTTCTTTCAATTTGTCATCCTACATCACCAAATTAGTAGTCCAATTACTAAGTTTGGGGGAATTGTGAGTTGTGCACACCAAGTGTTCAACGATTTATTTGAGAGAGGTTTAGGGGAAATTGGCTTAAAATTCATCCGTCTAAGTACCATGGCACCAAAACCAGCAGTGAAGCAACAACGAGGCGAGAGTTCCAGGTCTACACCACCGACTCGGGCATTTGACATGAGAAAGTTCATAAGTACCGCCGCCGCCGATCGTTATGACTACTTAGTGACTAAAGAACTAACACCAGAGCGCGACTTGGCACCCAACAACTTAGATGGCGAAATGATGTAATAAATTAATGAAAAAGGATGGAATAGGTTCACTGAAGAGCCAGATCCAGCAATCGTAAGCGTGGTAAAAGAATTCTATGCAAATGTGGAGGATAAGGCCCCATTCATAACATTTGTGAGGGGCAAGCAGGTGCCTTTCAGTGCTGACAACATTAACACGTACTACCAATTGCGAGTTCCTAGGGTTACCAGTATGCCTATTCGCGTGACCATGATCTTGACTATGATGCCATTTTAACCGAAATAACAAAGCCGAGCACCATATGGATCAAGGGCCGAAATGGGGGCACCATCTTCCACAACAAGGATCTTAGCCGGTATGGAAAAATTTGGTATGCATTCATGTGCGCTAAGCTATTCTCGTCCACACATATGACAGAGGTGACCAAGGAGAAAATACTTCTCTTATATGCCATCGTTCAAGACTTTCTCATCGACGTGGGTGACATCATAAGTTTCTCTATCCGGAGATGCCTACGAGGACCATTTTCTGGTGGCTTGCCTCACCCATCTCTCATATATGGGCTGTGCAGGCAGATGGGAGTTAGATGGTCCAACGATGAGACTACACAATTGCCGCTTCATACTTTGGACACGAGGATGATTGCACGGTATTCAGTTTGGCCCGGGGGTGAGTCGAACCCAAAAGGAGTCAGGTTCGTATTTCCACCAGCTTTGGAAGATGAGGCTGATGCTGAGGACACCTCTGACGATGATGAGTTCCAGGTGGATGAGGCTACGGGAGAGCAAGCTACTGAGGGGATGCAGCGGACCGACAATACATTTAGCCCTCAGTTTCAGAGCCTCTAGCGACAAGTGGATGGGTATAATAAGGACGCCACCAAACAGATGAGGAGGCTCGCAGCCAAACAAGACCACATGTTTGAGGCCATGAACATGTCCTTCACTTCTTTGAACGCGATGCTTTAAAGTTTCAATCCAACTGCCCAATTTCTATACCAGTAGCCAACCCCAATGCCAAGGCTTCCATCATTCAATTCTGATAATGAAGAGCAACAAACACCACCACCTCCAATTTAGATGATTACAGGGACGTCCTCTTACACTTATTGCTTTATGTTTACTATGAGGACATTTAATTGTTTAATTTGGGGGAGTTAGTTTATTTTTATGTTTAAGTTTGCATGTTTAATTTAGTCGTTAGTTTTGCATATGTCAGTGTCATGTTTAGTTTTAAATCATTATATGTTTGCATTCATGTAGTTTAATAGTTGCATATGAGAGTAGTTTTGTAAATAGTTCCTACTTCTATTATGTTTATGTTTATTCCATATCTAAAAAAAATATTAGTTAAGTATTGTGTTATCTTGCATGAGTCCAGCTGTTTGATATATTACAGTCTATTTTGGTCAATAATGAGATTGAGATTAAGTAGACAAGTATAGTACTGACTATTAAAACTTTGACGTAATTTTCTGTTACGAATTAGATCTTTGAATGTTTGAAACTGGTATAATCAAGGTTAGCACGTTAGAGACAACTATGCTGACTGATTAAGTTTAAATTGGCACATAATGGACTTCTTAATGATAATACTAGTTTGAATGAATGAGAAACATGAATAGGCGGAGATGGTTAAATTTAGATAAAAACTTAAGTTTGGGAGAAAAATCTGGGATATATAAGCTTATAATATAAAAAAATAAAAATAAAAATAAAAATAAATGAATGAATACCGTGGCTAGTCTTGTTTCGGGGCCTTTGTTACTTGAGCAAGTACGCTCGAGGGGATTGTCTTTACACCTAGCACCCTAAGGTCATTATAGTCTGGGAGTTATTGGTCGAAAGCTCGCTAAGGGGTAGCACTATTAGCCTAATGGAATGAGACATTGCACAGTCATGGTTATAAAAAAAAGAACAATAAAACAGGAAAAGAGCAAAAAGCCCTCATAATGCAAAGTAAAGCATAAGTATCCCGGATTGGACTTTTGAACTTGGTGGATGTTTAACTTTAGTTGGATCTAGCTTGATCGTGAATTTTATGAGTTTACAATGTATGATGCCTTTAAAGAAATCTATTATATATTGTATTTAGTATTACATCAGTGAGCATGGATGTTGAGCCCACACACACACATACATTATACTAGTAATTACAGTTTAAGATGCGATTGATAGAAATTGTTGATTGGTTTTGATATGAAGTATTGTTATATTGCTTGATTTCTCTGAGGCCAGTTGAACAAGATTTTTTTCTATCACGACTGCTAGATTTGTAGGCATAAAGATAAGTTGCATTCCATTGCATTGCATTGCATATCACGTTTGTGTTTTTTTGTGCTCGAGGACTAGCACGTGTTTAAGTTTGGGGGAGTTTGATGAGTGAGTTTTATACCTATTAATAGACTTCTAATTCGAGCTTAAATTGTGTTAACTCGTTATAATTATGTTATTTTTACTTGTTTAGTGTTGTTTTGTGTTTAGGTATGGTGGCTTAACATTTGGACTTAAAAGGTGGTTTTGTGGCTAAAATGGGCAAGATAATGAGCAAGAACATGACTACAACAGATTGACCCCCCGCTGGGGCAGACATCATGAAGCTAAAACCCCCACCGTGGTGAGGGTACCTGAGGAATTAATAGAAGCCCTGCCCGCCAGTGCGGGCTATTAATGAAGAAAAACCCCTACCGGGGCTGGGGTATGGGAAAAGGCCAGAGTCCTGTTTTGAGTGTGTTGCTGTAGTGGCGTGAAGGGATGAGTTTGGCATGGTTGGGAACTCCATTGGGCGTCAAATTATAATGAGAATACATGTCCTAGGCTGGTAATTAATAAGATACAACAAGGGATATAGAAAATTATCAATCAATTAACAAATTAAATTCTAAGCCCTAATTTGGGCAAGAGCATTGGAGGGAAGATTTGAAGGAGAATTCACGAGAATTGCGAGATTGGAGCTAAGGAGAAGGGTGGTTCTGGATTCATTCTTTTTCCTTAATTCATTACTTGTAATTGGGATGATGAAATCTTTTATAATTTCTGTGTTTAATTCATTTATTATGAACTAATTTACTTATTAGGCTTATGATAAGTGGGTTTTATACCTACTTATTGGATATCAATTCACGAGAACTATGCCCATATCAAGTACACTTTGGTGTGTTTTTAGCTGCATTTTGTTTTGTTTTGCATTGCATGTACTGAGAACTCCTTTGGTGTGAGAGTGCAGGAAATGGCATAGCTTGACGATGGTAGATGGCATGAGGCTAATGGAAGCATGACGCAAGGAACAATTGGAGATATGCAATTGAGCATGGATGAAGGAAGAGGGATCAGTAGTTTAACATAGAAGCAATAGCAGTAGCAGAGCACAGAATTCAAAATGCAGAAGCCGCGCGCTCGCGCGGCTACACATGCCAAAAGACTCGTGCCCGCGCGATCACCCGGACTGATCAGATTTTAAACACGCTCGCCCGCGCGATGATTACGAAGGGACCTCGCGGGCGACATTTGCAGCTGTTAATTAATTTTATTTTAATTTTTGAATTGTAAGAGTTTGAGTGGGTTAAAACTATTCTGGTTGGTACTAGATGCATCATCTTCAATTTTTACGTGTTTTTCATAATAGAAAACTAGGGTTTACACTTTGAGAGAATTCCAACGTGAAGCCAAACATAAACTTATTATTTTCTAATTCTTCTCTGGATTTCAATCATTGTGGATGAACTACTTTTATGTTGCTGGAGAATATTGAGGATTTGAACGTTACGTTTGGATTATAATCAGCAATTGGGTTTGATCGATTCTATCTTTTCTCTTTCAATTGTTTGTTTATTTTCCATGTATTGCTTTGATCCCATAATGGCTTTTGGTTCAGTCATGAACTAAACTCCATTATGGGATTTTAACGGATTTTAATACATACTCTAACTTATGGCTTGATTGCTGGACTATTTGCGTATCGTGAGGAATTTCTATCATGGTTGATTTGAATGCATGAATGATTGATCACCATTCATTTTATGTACTTGTATGGAGTTGAAAAATTACATGCGAGTATGGTTGTAATCATGATAGCATGCGTATATGGGGCTGTTTTGCTTAGCTTTATATTTCGTGAACCAGATAGACATATATTGTTTCACCGTATGAGTTATATAAGGGCTTGTGCTTAAATTCAATATTGCTGTAATTTCACATAGAAATATAGTGAGATTGGTTTTATTGATGATTACATAATGTCTATTATATGTGGATGTTATGTGAGTAGGTCATGATACATTGAAAAATGGTTATGTCTACATATGTGCTCTTGGTTAATTTCCTGTGATACATGAATAGTCTTGTATGATGGTGATAATTAGATGAACTATTAAATGAAGTTAGGATCCCATTATTTTCAGATTTGAATTATTACATTTATATTCATCTTTTAGTTATTATTTGAGTTTAGAGTAATTTCCAAACATAAGCATTAGTTTGAGCATATTAAAATAGTGATTTAGTTGATGCATAATAATTTAATTTAGAATCCTTTCTCCGTGGATCGATACTCGACTTACTCTGTATTGCTTGTTGACACATGTATGCTTGCATGAGTTAGAGTTCTTTTGTTAGAACTAAAAAAGAGGCAACAAGTTTTTGGCGCCGTTTCCGGGGAATGGCGTTTAAATTTTTATTATTATCATCAGTTTTAAGCTATATTGTATGACTTAGACAAATCTAATCTTATCTCATTTCTATCTTTGTTTTTGTTTTGTTTTAGGTACTTATATAATTTTTATGCACACACGATCATCCAACTCAGAATTGATTCCAACACAGGATAATATTAACGGTAGTGGTTGGAAAGCTAGAGTGCGTAGAAATTTGCAAGCAGAGTTAGAGGGTACTACATCCGATATGGCAGCCGAGGGACAAAGAGAAGAGCAAAGAGAGGAACATAGGGCTCTAAGAGACTATTCCATGCCTAATATTAATGGACTACAGTCAAGCATTGTCAGACCAACGATAGCAGCTAATACATTCAAGATAAAATCGGGCACTATTCAGAAGGTGCAGAATTCAGTACAGTTTGGGGGTGTTACTACAGATGATCCTAATGAGCACCTATTGAGCTTTATTGAGATATGTGATACTTTCAGATACAACGGGGTGACAGAGGATGCTATCAGACTTAGGCTATTTCCGTTCTCATTGAGGAATAAAGTGAGAAGTTGGCTTCATTCTTTGCCTTCAGGATCAATTACTACATGGGAGGACCTAGCATAAAAGTTCTTAGCCAAAATTTTCCCAATGGCTAAGACTGTGAAGATGAGGACAACTATCTCTCAATTTGAGCAACAACAGGGTGAATCCTTATATGAGGCCTGGGAGAGATACAAAGAGATATTAAGGAAGTGTCCACACCATGGTATGCCAAATTGGATGGTGATCAACACATTTTACAATGGATTGGGATGGCAGTCTAGGCTGATTGTAGATGTAGCTACAGGAGGAGCATTATAGGCAAAGAGTTATGAGGAAGCCTATAACCTTATCGAGACAATGGCAGCGAATGGCTTTCAAAACCCTACATCTCGGATGCCACAGCCCAAAGTTGCAGGTTTGTTGGAAGTGGATGCTATTACTCAGTTGTCGGCACAGATGGCAGCTATGGTGAAGAAAATAGATTCATTGGCAGAGAGAAAAGCGAAAATAGTTGCCTTCGTATGTGTGATTTGTGCAGGGTCACACTCGATAGATCAATGTGCTATCAGCTCAGAGTCGGTACAATATGTGAGCAATTACAGGAAAGACCAAGGACAGTTTCAGAACACGTACAACTCCAACAACCACAATCATCCTAACTTCAGTTGGTCAAATAATAAAGGAAATCAACACAATCATTTTCAGTTGAATAATCAGTTTCAGTCACAGCCAGCGCAGCAACAGTTTACTCCAAGACCACCTTTTCCGCCGGAATTTTCTCAACAACAACATCATACTCCAGCTGCACCTCAACAAGAAAAGAAATCAGAAATGGAGGAGATGATGATGAAGTACATGGAAAACACGGAGGTTATGATCAAAATCCAAGGCCCTAGGGTTCATTGCCAAGTAATACAGAAGAAAATCCACGAAGAGAAGGGAAGGAACAATGTCAAGCGATCACATTAAGGTGCTGGAAAAAAGCTGCGAAGAATCGAGCATGCACGGCACACCGCCGTGTTATCTTGAGAAGCCGTGCTGATGTGCGAGGAGGAAACTGTGTCTACGGAGAAATTAATTAAGGAAGATTCTGAGTTGCAGCAAGTAGAGAAGGATAAAGCAGATTCAGATGAGAAGCCCATAAGTACAGTACCACTAGTTCACCCTCCGGTTCCATATCCACAGAGATTGAACAAGCAGAGGGAAGATAAACAGTTCAGCAAGTTTTTGGAGGTCTTTAAAAAGCTGCAGATCAACATACCTTTCGCGGAGGCATTAGAACAGATCCCAAGTTATTCAAAGTTCATGAAGGGTATATTGTCAAGGAAGAGGAGATTAGAAGAGTTCGAGACACTGGCCTTGACAGAGGAATGCAGTCAGATCACGAGTGCTTGGTATGAAAAACTACCTCCAAAATTTGAAAGATCCGGCGGCGGTTCACAATTTCATGTACGATCAAAAAGATGAGCTTCAGTAAGTGTCTATGTGATCTTGGGGCAAGTATCAATTTGATGCCCTTGTCAGTATTCAACCAGTTGGGATTGCCGGCTCTAAGGCCAACAAATATTTCTTTGCAGCTAGCTGACAGATCCATCACGTATCCACGGGGAATTATTGAAGATGTATTGGTGAAAGTGGACAAATTTATCTTTCCGGGTGACTTCATCATCTTGGATTACGAGGAAGATAAATGTATACCAATCATACTGGGGAGACCATTCCTAGCTACAGGAAGGACCTTGATTGACGTTCAGAAAGGGGAACTCACTATGCGTGTTCATGATCAGGAGGTTACCTTTAACGTCTTCAAGGCAATGAAGTTCCCAACAGATGAAGAGGAATGTTTCAGAATTGATTTGGTGGACCATGTATTAAATGATGAAGTTGAGAGTTTAGTGGATTATGAACCGTTGAGAAGTGTCATTGCTGAAAATTCAGAATTGGAGGACAAGGAAGTTGAAGAACTTGTGCAATATCTGGATACCACTCCATAATTTAGAAAATTCAAAACACTTGTCGAGCCGTTGAAGAAAGATGGAGAGACGTCGGTAAAATTGAAACCATCTCTTTAGACACCTCCAGAACTTGAATTGAAACCACTTCCAGATCATCTAAGGTATGCATTTTTAAATAAAGATTCAAAGCTACTTGTGATTATTTCTTCTGCACTAACATCTTTTTAGGAAGAAAAACTACTACAAGTCCTTAGAGAGTTCAAATAGGCTATTAGATGGACCATAGTAGACATAAAAGGGATCAGCCCTTCATTTTGCATGCATAAGATCATGATGGAAGATGATAGAAAGCCGTCGGTTGAGCAACAAAGAAGACTTAATCCGATAATAAAAGAAGTGGTCAAGAAAGAAGTTTTGAAATGGCTGGATGCAGGTATAATATATCCGATCTCAGATAGTGCATGGGTGAGCCCAGTGCAATGTGTACCAAAGAAGGGTGGTATGACCGTGGTTTCAAATGAGAATAATGAGTTGATTCCAACACGAACAGTGACGGGGTGGAGAGTCTGCATGGATTACCGCATGCTAAACAAAGCTACGAGGAAAGATCACTTCCCACTGCCATTCATTGATCAAATGTTGGATAGACTAGTAGGTCGTGAGTATTATTGCCTTCTAGACGGGTATTCAGGCAACAATCAGATTACGATAGCTCCAGAAGACCAGGAAAAGACTACCTTCATATGTCCATACGGCACTTTTGCTTTCAGAAGGATGTCTTTCGGGTTGTGCAATGCTCCAGCCACCTTCCAGTGATGCATGATGGCTATTTTCTCGGATATGGTGGAGCAAAATATGGAGGTATTTATGGATGATTTCTCGGTATTTGGGGACTCGTTTGATTTATGCCTTGAGAATTTAGTGATGGTTTTGAAAAGGTGTGTTGAGACAAACTTAGTTCTGAATTGGGAAAAGTGCCATTTTATGGTACAAGAAGGAATCATTTTGGGATACAAAGTTTCGAAGAACGGACTCGAGGTGGATATGGCGAAGCTAGAAACTATTGAGAACTTGCCACCACCTACTTCATTAAAAGGTGTTCGCAGTTTTTTGGGACATGCAGGCTTCTACCACAGATTCATCAAGGACTTCTCCAAAATAACTAAACCACTATGCAGTTTATTGGAGAAGGATGCACAATTTAATTTTGATGAGGCCTACGTGTCGGCATTTGAGCATTTGAAGAGGAAACTAATTTCAGCACCAGTTATTACTGCACCAGATGGGATTTGCCATTTGAGCCGATGTGTGATGCCAGTGATTACGCTGTAGGGGCTGCCTTGGGTCAGAGAAAGGAACAGATGTTTCATGTGATATATTATGCTAGCAAGACCCTTACAGATGCACAGTTGAATTACACCACCACAGAGAAAGAGTTATTGGCAATGGTGTATGCCTTTGATAAATTCCGAGCATATCTAATTGGTACAAAGGTGATAGTGTACACAGATCACACAGTAATTCGACACTTAGTGGCAAAGAAGGATGCAAAGCCCCGGTTGATCAGGTGGATTTTATTATTGCAGGAATTTGATTTGGAGATCAAGGACAAAAAGGGCACTGAAAACCAAGTGGCGGACCACTTATCTCGACTAGAGAATCCGGAAAGAGAAGCGAAAGATAAGGTTGTTATTAATGAATCCTTTCCAGACGAGCAGTTGTTTATGGTGAAAGGGGAAGTGCCATGGTTTGCAGACTACGCGAACTATTTGGTGAGTAAGATGGTACCTTCTGACTTGGTGGGTTATCAAAAGAATTTTTTTTTGCATGATGTCAAATGGTTTATATAGGATGAGCCATACTTGTGTAAACAGTGTGCTGATCAAATGATAAGAAAGTGTATTCCATATAGCGAGACCGAGGGGATTCTGCAGGATTGTCATTCTTCTATATATGGGGGTCACTATGGTGGAGAACGAACAGCGGCTAGAGTGCTACAAGCAGGATTCTACTGGCCGACAATTTTCAAGGATGCCTACAGTTTTGTCCAGAGGTGTGATAGATGTCAGAGAGTTGGGAACATCTCGAAAAGAAATGAAATGCCATTGAATACGATCCTCGAAGTAGAAATCTTTGATGTGTGGGGGATTGATTTCATGGGCCCTTTTGTTTCTTCTTGCGAAAATCTCTACATCTTGCTCGTAGTGGATTATGTGTCGAAATGGGTAGAAGTGGCTGCTCTTCCGACAAATGATGCCAAGGTAGTCCTCAGGTTTTTACACAGAAGTATCTTCACTAGGTTTGGGACTCCAAGGGCCATCATTAGTGATGAAGGTAGTCATTTTTGCAACAGGTAGTTTACAGCGTTGTTGGCCAAGTTTGGGGTGAACCATCGTATTTCTACAACTTATCACCCATAAACAAATGGCCAAGCTGAAGTGTCAAATCGAGAAGTCAAAAGAATCCTTGAAAAAGTTGTGAATCCCACGAGAAAGGACTGGTCTTTAAAGCTGGATGATACTGTGTGGGCATATAGGACTGCATACAAAACTCCATTGGGCAATTCAGAAGCTTAATTTTGATTTGAAAGCTACAGGGGAGAAACGCCTACTCCAACTCAATGAGTTGGATGAATTCCGATTACAGGCATATAAAAATTCAAAGCTGTACAAGGAGAAGGTGAAGAAATTGCATGATCGCAAGATCATAGAGAGAACATTTGAACCAGGACAAAGTGTTTTTCTTTTTAACTCCAGACTTAAACTTTTTCTCGGGAAGCTGAAATCAAGATGGTCAGGGCCATTCACAGTGAAGACTGTCTTCCCACATGGTGAGATAGAAGTGTTCGATAAGTACCCGGATCAACCTTTTAAGGTGAATGGACAACGATTGAAGCATTACTTTGGTGGCGAGGTGGACCGACAGAAAGTCACCTCAATTGTTTCTTCGACATGAGATTCAGAGACAGTCAAGCTAATTGACTATAACTTAGAGCTTGATGGGAGGCAACCCATTATTTCTATCTCTACTTTTTACTTATTTAGTTTAGGTTACTTTTGTTAGTTCATTTGCATTTTTTTAATTGTGATAGTAGATTAGCTTTGCATGAATATCTTAGCGGCTGAATTTGGATATGAGTATGTCTCTGCATAGTATCGAAATTATGGTATTAAGTTAGACATTCATGTTTACTCAGTAATTCATGCCTTGACAATGTTTATTGATGTCTATGTAGGTATCTTGGACTGAATTCATCACTGATTTGAAGTATTGGAAATGAAAGTTGGTAGTGCAGGAAACAAGGTCGCGCGACCACGCCTTGATTGTTGTACAAAACCGCGCGCCCACGCTGCATGCCTGCCAGAACAAACATTCCACTCGTGCGCCCGCGCCATATGTACATTGAAAACTTGTGCGGCCGCGCGCGACACCGGAAGTGGAAATTTTTTTAAGTTTTTAAAGACGTGTTCTCCCACTTGGCTTATATCAGTTGAAGCCCTATTCACTTGTTCTCCCACAAACACACGTCTCCTCATCTCTAGTTACAAACTAAGCCATAACTCTCCTCTCCATTACGCGATTGTTGCTTGGAGCTCATACCCACGATTCTACCAACGTTCAACCTCTACTCAACCTCTACACTATAAATCTAAGGTTTCGGTGGGTTTCTGAAATTCGAGTTTAGGAATCATCAGTTCATTAACAAGTGTTCATCTTCAACAATCTAAGCAATGGGTCCCAAACGAGCTCGCTCTGGTTCTTCTTCGTCATCGTCTTCCTCTAGCAGTCAAGGGGAGGATGTTGTGGAGCATAAAATTTTTGAGTCTGGAAGCATAAACGGAGTATTACAGAATTGTGGCAAAGAAGTTTGTAAAGGAGCGCGATTTCAAACTTGAGAGGCAAGATGGTCAACTATGGGATATGATTCGCGAAAGAGGATGGGTTGGATTGACTGCAACCCCTATGCCTGTTCCAATGAGCATCGTCCGAGAATTCTATGTGAATGATGAAGACACAATGAGTGGTCTATCTGTGGTTTGAGGATTTCAAATAGATTACATACCACCAACAATCAGAGAAAATTTCAGGATAACTGACACACCACCAATTGGGTCTGCTATTTGGGTAGAAGGTGCACATTTGGAAACGGATCTGGAAATAGTCATTACTGAGTTGTGCGTTCCAGGAACGAAGTGGACTTATAAAGCTGACATGAATCAACCTCGTATATTCCCAGCCTCAGCCTTGAATTGGTATGCTAAAGCGTGGAATTTGTTCATATGTGCCAAGCTCGTTCCGTCGTCTCATCAACATGAAATCACAACTAAGAGGGCAATCATTTTGTGGGGAATAATCATAGGCAAATACATTGATGTGGGCCACGTGATTCATCAAAATATGTTCCGTTATCTGCGGGCAAGTACTACAGGGAGTATTCCATATACGTCTGTTATAGCTATGCTGTGTGCCCATCAAGGATGCCATTGGGACAATGAACAAATGCAGAACCCGAGTCAAGATATCACTCACGTAACCATTGCAAAATTCGAGGATTGGGCAGGAGGTGCACCGCACCCACAAGGAAAAGGCTTTATCATCCAGCCCACATTCTCAGAGCCACCACCGCAACCCTCTCAGACAGATGAAGCGGGCACGTTAACTCAAGCAACTGCTGCCACTGGGGATCGACAGCTCTGAAGGTTAGAGCGAAAGGTCGATGCGATGTATGACAACTTTTTAGCATTTGCTACGGGTCTCACGAGGTCGTTGGCAGAGGCGTTTGCACAGCAAGGGTCCATGGTTGAGTGGCCACAGTTCAGGACTGCCATGCCATATCCACCACCGGATTCACCACCCGATGAGGGTGGTGTAGCTGAGCATTAGGGGAGTTTCTCTAACCCTATATCTCCATTCATTGAGACAATGAATATTCTAAGTTTGGGGGTATTGGGGTAGTAGTGTAGTTGCATATAGCATTTTCATGTTTAGTTTAAAAGTTTGCATGTTTATGTGTTAGTTAATATTGCATGTTATATTGTTCTATTTTTAGTCATCATTATTTGTGTTAGTATATGTTTAGTTGCATGTCTCACAAATTCTGGCTTTATGGGAATTATGTCTAACCTATGATGAAAGTGAATTTTGAAGGATTGTTGAGTATTTTGGATAACATGAGCTTAGATATAATGTTTTACACGATGTAATTCATGATGCTGTTTAGATGCTTTCGGTTTGCACTGCCGTGTTCATAATTGCTTGTAGGCATAAGAATGATGTGTTGCATTGCTTAATAGGAAATGTGCTTTTAAAAAGAGAAATATGTGGAAACTGGACTTAGACTGTTCAAAGCATTGATAATCAAACTTTGGGAACACATGGGTATGCTATATATATATATATATAAAGCAATAACGTGGCTAGTCTTATTTCGGGGCCCTTGTTACTTGAGTAAGTATGCCCATAGGGGTGTCTTAACACCTAGCGCCCTAAGGTCTTTTATGGTCTGGGAGTCGTTGGTTGAAAGCTCGCTAAGGGGTAGCATTGTTAGCCTAATGGAATAAGGCATTGCACAGTCATGTGAAAAAAGCAATAAACACCACGGGAAAGAGCAAAAATCGCCCTCGTGAGTAGAAATAAAGCAGTTAAGCCCATTATTGAACCTTAGTTTGTTTTGATATGTTGGAACAGTCTTTGTTGCATAAGTATACATGAGTCTTGATTTAGACTGTAATTTTTTCTTTTGAGGAGTTTAACATGTGTATTCTTTGCTTAAGTCAAGTTTTGGTGAACACAACACACACACACACAACATCTTTATAGCATATATGAATTATTTGAGTGTATGATATTATGCCTATAGTTTGGTTTGAATTTGTATTCCCGAATCTGGATAATTCACTGAGGCATTTTGGACTAAAATTCTGTTATAGCGGGAACAATGTGAGACTAGTTGCATCATGATTTAGTTGTATAACATGTAGTTGCATTTGCAGTGTTTATATAGTTTGCATTGCTTGAGGGTAAGCAATTGTTCAAGTTTGGGGGTATTTGATAAGTGGGTTTTATACCTACTTATTGGATATCAATTCACAATAACTATGCCCATCTCAAGTACACTTTAGTGTGTTTTTAGCTGCATTTTGTTTTATTTTGCATTGCATGTACTGAGAACTCCTTTGGTGTGAAAGTACATGAAATGGAATAGCTTGGCAATGGTAGATGGCATGAGGCTAATGGAAGCATGACGGAAGGAACAATTGGAGATATGCAACTGAGCATGGATGAAGGAAGAGGGATCAATAGTTGAACATGTAAGTAGTAGCGTAGCAGAGAGCACGAAATTCAAAATCATGAGGAGCCAGCGGCCACACATGCCAAAACCCGACCCGCTACCGATCACCGGATCGAGCAAATTTTAAACACGTGCGCCCGCGCGATGATTACGAAGGGACCTCGCGCGCGACATCTGCAGCTGTTAATTAATTTTATTTTAATTTTTGAATTGTAAGAGTTTGAGTGGGTTAAAACTATTCTGGTTGGTACCAGACGCATCATCTTCTGTTTTTACGTGTTTTTCATAATAGAGAACTAGGGTTTACACTTTAAGAGAATTCCAACGTGAAGCTAATCATAGACTTATTATTTTCTACTTCTTCTCTGGATTTCAATCATTGTGGATGAACTACCTTTATGTTGCTAGAGAATATTGAGGATTTGAACGTTACGTTTGGATTATAATCAGCAATTGGGTTTGATCGATTCTATCTTTTCTCTTTCAATTGTTTGTTTATTTCCATGTATTGCTTTGATCCCATAATGGCTTTTGGTTCAGTCATGAACTAAACTGCATTATGGGATTCTAACGGATTTTAATACGTAATCTAACTTATGGCTTGATTGCTGGACTGTTTGTGTACCGTGAGGAATTTCTATCATGGTTGATTTGAATGCATGAATGATTGATCACCATTCGTTTTATGTACTTGTATGGAGTTGAAAAAGTACATGCGAGTATGGTTGTAATCATGATAGCATGCGTATATGGGGCTGTTTTGCTTAGCTTTGTATTTCGTGAACCAGATAGACATATATTGTGTCACTGTATGAGTTATATAAGGGCTTGTGCTTAAATTCAAGATTGCTGCAATTTCACATAGAAATATAGTGAGATTGGTTTTATTGATGATTACATAATGTCTATTATATGTGGATGTTATGTGAGTAGGTCATGATACAATGAAAAATGGTTATGTCTACATATGTGCTATTGGCTAATTTCTAGTGATACGTGAATAATCTTGCATGATGGTGGTAATTAGATGAACTATTAAATGAAGTTAGGATCCTATTATTTCCTGATTTGAATTATTACATTTATATTCATCTTTTAGTTATTGTTTGAGTTTAGAGTAATTTCCAATCATAAGCATTAGTTTGAGCATATAAAAATAGTGATTTAGTTGATGCATAATAATTTAATTTAGAATCCTTTATCTGTGGATCGATACTCGACTTACTCTGTATTGCTTGTTGACACATGTATGCTTGCATGAGTTAGAGCTCTTTTGTTAGAACTAAAAAATAGGCAACAGCTTATGACAAATCTTATGGTTGAACAATGATTGTGTAACCTTGACTTTCAGTTTAATAATCTAATTTTTAGTTTATCTATAATGATTTGTGCTTGAATTTATGAATTGTCTGATCACTAATTTTGTGTGGAATTATATGGACTCGAGAGATGAAGTATGAATATAGACTTAGTCATTATAGCATGTGTTCTTGAATTCTGTGAATGAATGGAATGAATGTTAGGGTAGAGATATGCTTAACATCATATGTAATCAGATAGAGAACTTGAATTTAAACCTTCTTTGATTGTAATTCACATAGAGATATAGTGAATTAAGTGATTAAGGTGTTTAGCTTAATTCTATCTAATTTGTGGATTTAAGTTAATATGGTATTAGTGCATTAAGAGGTGACTAGTTCTACTTGAGTGTTCTTGATTAATAAATTGGATTAGTGAATTGAACTGTAATAGGGTGCAATAATCAGAGTGATATTTAAGTGAAGTCGTAAGCCTAATTCTCCATCATTTGCTTGAAATTACAGTTTTTGAGTTTGTTGTTTGCTTAGTATTTTTATGTTTTTAATTTTTAATAGTTAAAATCATTGAATTGGATAGTTTAATAAAATTTGGATTAATATAAAGCTGGTAATTCTTAGGATTAATTTCTTATTAAGTCTCTGTGGGAACGATACTTGACTTATCATTATATTACTTGTTCACTACGTACACTTACGTGTGAGCGTATATAGATTTTACCCAATAATAGTGCCCATGAATAGTACCGTATGAATAATACACATACATGAAAAGATTAAAATTTAATAAGAATGTTTAGACCAATATTCCAACGAAATGATATTAGATGAAGCGCAAAACTTAAGGAATTTTTAATCATTTCAGGAATTATAGAAGCAATACTTACCATAGTAAGTTTAAATTTAGGAATATGAGATGAAATAATATTGCTTACGTAATATGGAGTATAAAAGAAAATGGTATCCTTTACGAGTATGGAAGGAAATAATATCATGTATGAGTATTAAAAGAAAATAACATCTTTTATGAGAAAAATAATATCCTTTACCCTAGTAGGAAAGTAATTCTTACTGGAATAACGGAGATTATGTTGAGGAAATCTTGCACTATTATAAACACTCAAAATATCCTTATACTCACAAGAAATACACTCAATATTATAGAGAAAGAATTTCAAATTCCGGTGTGAGTTTCATTGTTTAACTAAGCAACCTATTTATAGGAAACTGGTAGCACACCAGGTTTGACAACAAGCCCACACGTTGCAACACACCGTGTGAGATCCCCATATCCACGTCCCAAATCATTGCGGATCAGGTACAATCAATTCTAAAACTATTACTATTTGCGGAAGATATAAACATAAATTGTTTATACAATAAACTTTACACACTATTTCCCCAAGGTCGAGTAACCTTAACTTATACACAATTCATAACCTGTCTAACATATAACATTATTATCATATTATACTATTACAATTTAGCTGCACATATTATCCCAAGATGAACTTGGCTTTAACCTTTCCTTGTACCCAAACGTATTCGCCTTAATCTACAATGTTAATCATGATATAGCAAGGGTGAGCAATAAGTTTGCCCATCAAGTTTAAGTTCAATAATTAAGGATATATCATGGTTGAAAGAATTGAACAAAAGCTGGCTACAGTTCTACAATATAATTGTGAACTAGCATGAACAAATTTTACATAGCTGAACGAACATGGAACATGAACATATATATATATATATATATATATATATCTGGACTGAATGGTAATAAAGGTGATCAACCTTTCATATATACCTGATGAATACATGCAGTATGCACATAGTGCGAGTTAATAATTCTTAGACATAGCAATCAGCAATGATTAACCACAAATATATTTCAATGAAACAACTCGAGGTCGAGTTGAGAAAAACTTGCCTGAACCGTTGATTACCGTTTTTCAATTTAATAAGCTTTGCCTGAAGACCTAATTTTAATAATATTTATTTTTAAGTTAGAATAATATCATTACAATATTTAAAATAACCTAAACATATTATCACATAATTCTATCAGTCTATAAAACACATAAAACTTAACTTCAAGTCAAATTTTTACAGTCTGAGTCGAGTTCGGTATAATTCTGACATCCCGACGGCCTAGTCGGATAAATATCGAGTTTAAGTTCCATTAAACTCTGCCTAAACACTTAAGAATTATCTTAGATAATTATATTATCAGTCAAAATATTTTTCATAAACTCGTAATCATTTTCAGATAATTATTACCATTTATCATGATTTTTCAATTATTAATACCGTATTTATATAAACTAAATACCACATAATTCCTTTATCATTAATATTTATTTAATACAAAATATTAATGAAAATTATAACATAATATTATAATATATTTATAATATATCAAAGTATTTTTAATACTTTAAAATCATATTTATATGATTTTTAAACCGTTAAATCCATTATCCTATAATTGCTATTAATATTAAAATATTAATATTTTCATGACAAAATATCAAAAGTTATATTTTATAACTTAAAATATTTTTATAACACTTCAATAATTTTATATGATTTTTAAATCATTAATTCTATTTTCCATAATTTATTTAATATATTTATTAAATAAATTAATTATCATTAATATTAATTAATTAATAAAATTCATCACAAAATATTAAAAGTCATCATAAATAACTTAAAATATTTTCTAACACCATAATATAATTTTTCATGTATTAAAATCATTTTTAAATAATTTATTTAATGTTATAATTAAATAAATTAAATACCATTATTATTCCAAAAATATTAAATATTTATGAAATATAGTCGAATAACTAAAAACCCATTTTTAGACTTTAAAATAATTTTTAGGAATTTATTTTGTATTTTTAATAATTAAAAACTAATTTTCTCTAATTATTTAATAAAATAATTATTTTCAGAAATTAAGTGTCACTAAAGGTGCATTAGGCAACAAAACCGTCGCTGATTGTGTTCGTTAGTGTTCTTGGGCTAAACCCAGAAACTCATGTCAGTGGACAAGGTGGTAGGTTTGACCGGTTCTAGATCTTTGATCACAAGGTTTCTGGGAAGCCTGATGTGATAGGATTGTAGTATAAGTGTAATACTACAACTACATACTAAGGTTATGGCCCAGTTACAACAAATCAGAGAGTTATTGGCCATTAAAATCATATTAGATCGTTCTTCAATTTACGGGTTTCTCGAAATGAAGAAATGATTAAAAATACCTACATTGCAAGTCTTGAATCTTGAGTTATGGGCTTGACCAGTGTAATATGAGGGTTCAATAATGTAGTATTCATGACAGGGTACAATAATATAACACTAGATTAATATTACAACATCACATGTGACGGATCAAGGTTGGTCAACCCTTGTCAGAAAGTTCGGCTGATGAAGATCTAGGTTTTCCAGAAAACTTCATGAGGCAGTTTGGTCAACGTAGGTTTGACCATGATTAATTGTCATTCTGGTCATGATCTGAATAATCTAAGAGAATAGATGTGTAGTTCTCATGACAGGCTACAACAACAAAATAATAACTTGGCCAAAATCTTTAAACACAGCAAGATCTAGGGTCATGAACATCACCGTCAAACTTTTCTGGGTAATCTGGGTTACCCAGAAACAGTCAGTCGTGACCGGTCAACGCAGTTTGACTGCTTATAACATGAAATCTATGCACGGTCCAACCCTGATTCAAGTTCCAGATCAAAACCTACATGGCATAGAACAAATCCAAAACATAAAACACACTAAACATCTAACACAGAAGAATCTAGAGGCCCTGACATTAGGCTGTCAGGCCTTATATTCCAACTTTTTCAGATTTAAGAAATCTTCAATTTTGAGCTCTTTGATGTTATGGATCTGGGATCTAACAACCCAGATCACTAAATGACATCTTATTACCCAACTTTAAACAATAAACAACAACATTTAACATGAGCTCATATAATTTTGAAGATTAGGGTTTTATACCATTTCTAGGTTTGACCCTTGATTCTGACTTCATGATTCTATTATTGGCTTGCTATGAACTGATCTTAGCTTGGTTTCTCACTCTCTCTCACTATAGATTTCGAAAATTGTGGAGAGAGAAAGTCTTGGAGAAAATGAGAAGTAAAGTATGCATTTTCTCTCTCTTAATCTATATATATAAATGATATGATACAATGTATGTAGCTGATCCAAGGGGCAAGATGGCTGGTATTTGACACATGGCTAGGGCTAGGGCTAGGGTGGTTCGCCAAACAATTATATAGCAAGATTCACACACTAACCAATTAATGAATACAAAAAGGGCATTTAAGTCTTTTTGCTAACCAATTTAATGGCAAGTTGGTCCTTTGATGCATCCCTTAGGGTTTGACCCTTAGGGTTTAAACCTAAAATTCTAAAAATTCAATTTTCTAGGATTTCCAAAATTAGGTTTTCAAAATAAAAAATTAATATTTCTAAATTATAATTAGGACTCCATATTTATTTTAAGATTTCCTAATCATAAGTTCAAGCTTGCTAATTAGGATTAATATTTCCTAATTAAAATTGTTAATTTAGCAATTAAGTCAATAATTATACATTAGGGTTTTAAATGGAACAATTAGGGTATCAAAAATTAAAATTAGGGTTTTCTAATTAATTATTAGAGTTTCCTTAATTAAGTCTATAATAAATACACTTAAGTCTCTTAGATCCCAAGTTAGGGTTTTCGTAATCTGAATTAGGGTTTCAGATTCCCAAAACTAAAATTAGGGTTTCCAGAACCGGTTTTTAGGGTTTCTTATCCATTGCTAGGGTTTTCTAACTGAACGTTGACGTTCTTAATATAATATTAGGGTTTGCCACTGATATAGGTTATATGGTCAACCCTTGACCCTTATACAACAAATTGTACACATATACAACCATATACACAGAACATATACACTTATACCCTTAATCCTGAATAATTCACCCCAAAAAATTTTTTAAATCCATAAAATTCCTTTTCAGAAATGTCAAATTCATTCACTTATTTTCTGTCTTGGTTTATTATTTAACTTTTAATCCATCGTTTTAGATTTAAATAATTATCTAAATTTTCGATCGGGTTGTCACATTCACTCCTTCTTCTAAAAATTTCATCCCCGAAATTTACCTTACACCTTACACCATGCACAATACACCATTCTTACACAACATCACATGCTACCCAATACATTCCTCACAAGAGTAAAAATTTTCAAATATTGCTGAGGAGTTATATAGACTATTGTCTGTCATTTTTGCAAAGGTTTTATGGAAATTCATCCTCAAACCGCACTGGTCTTATGAACATAGTGGGTAATAAGCCTGTTTTGCCCTGTACTGGCCCAGTAATACTGGTTTGATCTGTTTCTCATCTTTGCCATAGGAAAATTTTTTTTACCTCTGTCTTATCATAGAATTCTGTACCAAAATAATTTGGATCAGGAAAGTTTTTAAAGAACGCTTAGAATTTTATAAACACTGGTCTAGCCGAATCAAATAGCATAGAATCATATCAATAATTTAATTCAATCGAAATATTTAGGTATAGCCAAAACCCCATTGGCAAATTAAAAATTTAAAATTAGTTTAAAAATGACGTCATGATGTCGTATCTTGTATTAATGTACTTGGTTTTGAGGATGCTTAATCATCGAGTGACTTTGTCATAACACATCATACAATAGTGGAACAACGATTTTAGATCAAATTCAACACTAAGTATTCCTGCATTTACAAGTCCATCAATTTTTATCATCTCTGCACCAGGTTACATGGTACATAAGTGATAAATAAAAATATATTTTGATATTTCAAATCATTATCGTCTAGCTGAAATAAGTACCATAGATTATTCTTTAAACCGTTCCAAAAACCATTGCAATTTAGTTTTATCATCTCAACATGTAATGATGTGTCGGTGGCTCGAAGTCCACTCATACACAATGGTCACCAGGAGTTGAGAATAAAAATTCATTTCTAAAAGCACATAGTGCGTTTTTAGCTTGATGTCAAAAATTTTGAGTCTAGCATAGCCAGAAGATTTGGAAAACTTATGTCTCCACTAATGATCAATTGCTTAGTAATCTATCTATTCCTATTATCCTCAATACACATAACTATTCCCAATTCGTCAAACCACACTCATGAGTTCAGGAACTTTTCACAATCATATAAGTTTAAGAACTTGTCCTAGTCAGACCTTTAACGTCCATTCGCTGAGGGGTTCATAAACATTTCATATAATCATAAGTCATGAACGTACCATAAGTATGAGTTTTAAGAACTCGTACTTAACCTGATATTCTCTACCTATCACCTATCTATCTGTTATAAGCATGAGAAAGGAATCACCCTCTCAACATGCCTATAGAAAATAACGCGACACATACATTTCAATAATTATCCTACTCCATTCTCAATACGAATTTCATTTAATCCGTATTCATAATCCTTTCATGAATCTGCACCAATTCATAGTACAACTGACACACAGCATTCTTGCCATAAACTTTTCAATCATTAGATTGATTTTTTTCCTGTTATCACCTTATCAGATCACGGGGTGATCTTATTGTATAGATTATGATTCATTTCTATTCTATTATCGTTTTGTTTTACGATCTCCTATCTCTGAACTTTTAGTCTTTTAGACTCTATCTATTCACCATTACTGTTCAATTTTATTATCAGAGTTAGGGAACTCTGTATCTTATACCCCGCTGAGATTCATCTTTGAATCTTACCGACACACTAACTCTATTTGAGTTAGTACATAACCTAATCACTGCAGTTATTAGTCTCAGGTAACCCTACCTAAGGTTTATAAGTAACATCTTTGATACCAACTATGAGAGCCCGAAATCCGGGTCCAAAATCACCGCAGATCCGGTACAATAAATTCTACAACTACTACTATTTGCGGAAGATATAAACATAAATTTTTTATATAATAAACTTTACACACTATTTCCCCAAGGTCGAGTAACCTTAACTTATACAAAATTCATAACATGTCTAACATATAACATTATTATCATACTATACTATTAAAATTTAGCTGCACATATTATCCCAAGCTGAACTTGGCTTTAACCTTTCCTTGTACTTGAACGTATTCGCCTTAATCTGCAATGTTAATCATGATATAGCAAGGGTGAGCAATAAGTTTGCCTAACAAGTTTAAGTTCAATAATTAAGGATATATCATGGTTGAAAGAATTGAACAAAAGCTGGCTACAGTTCTACAATATAATTGCGAACTAGCATGAACAAATTTTATATAGCTGAACGAACATGGAACATGAACATATATATATGGACCTAATGGTAATGAAGGTGATCAACCTTTCATACCCGATGAATACATGTAGTATTCACATAGTGTAAGTTAATAATTCTTAGACATGGCAATCAGCAATGATTAACCACAAGTATATTTGAATGAAACAACTCGAGGTCGAGTTAAGAAAAACTTGCCTGAACCGTTGATTACCGTTTTGCAATTTAATAAGCTTTGTCGGAAGACCTATTTTTAATAATATTTATTTCTAAGTTAGAATAATATCATTACAATATTTAAAATAACCTAAACACATTATCACATAATTCTATCAGTTTATAAAACACATAAAACTTAACCTTAAGTCAAACTTTTACAGTCTGAGGAGAGTTCGGTAGTACCTGAACTTTCGCCTTCTCTGTGAAGTTAGACTCGAATGAGTAAGAGGGAACAAAAGTTTGGGTGGTAGGGATGTAACACTCTTGTACCGCGACATTACTTGTCTCCTCTCGCTCTTCACCATTGAGCCCCCCTGTTGAGTTATATTGTTCCCTCTAACTTCAAAGTTGTATACACCGTAATTATGGTCCCATACCTAATTCTCAACTACATAATCTGGAGGCATGTCAATAAAAGCAAAGCACTTATCAAGTAAGGACTTTGCACTCTCAACCTGTCATGTAAGATGAACACAATATTATTATTAGTAAACAAGATAGGATGTATAAATGTAATATGTATAAATTAATGCACGACTCACACGTTAAAATATGCAAATGTTAGTGTACCATTTGTATAAGATGATGCTGCTGGCTGTAAATAGTCCGGGGCTCGTAAGTAGGGTCTGGGACCCCTTCCCGTCGAGGGAGATGCAGTTTCCTATGTGTGATTTTCCTGTACCAATCCATGTATGAATCAAGTTTCACGTAGTTGGAATTTTCGTACTGTTGTCCCTTAAGATGTTCCATATAAGCCTCCCAATGTGCGATGTACACTAACCTCAAGGCCATGCAATCAACGATGACAAATCTATGTTCTTTTTCTTTTCTAAGATCGTTGTGATTTTTTGCCGGGCCTGGTATACCTTGTAGGAACCCATACTGTCTCATCACCCTGTTTGTCATCTGGTATTCTACAATATCAAAATGGATCAAGGGGATTCTACTAGATCCCAACAACCTTCCTTCAAAATTAAATCCATTCATATTGTCATCCCACCTCACGTAAAGGTGCCAAACTACTTGCCATTCAGGCTGGACATCTAACTCCCTTCAGTAAAATTTCAAATGATGATGGGGATTTTGTCGTCTATCAGGGTAGCTGTGATTTTCTAAGTATGCCCACGCTAGGGCCCTCGGTAACCATAACTATGATTGAGGCCATGGGTTAGGCCTTCCAATTATTATACGCTCATATGCCCAAATTTGTAAAAGTGTGACACATCCATTAATATATTTCGCTCCTTTCCTAGTGGAAGTATATAAAGACCTATATAAATAGCCCAACACAGCTGCACCCCAAGAATACATTACACAATTTTTAGCGTTAGCAATAAAATAAATATACTTGGGATAAACAATGTTTTTATTCCTAGTGGGGAACAATATTTCCCTACACAACCAAAGAATATAGGCCTTTGTGCATCGAACAACAATTTCCTAACTTGCTTTAGGGGGACAACTATTAAAATTCTCCTGCAACCATAGTAATGAAATAGAGCCGCATTTTTTTGATTCATGATATTTAGCAGCTACTTCACTACCAAAACATTCTTTAAAATGAGCCAATGGAATGTCAAATAATTGACAAGTTAAGGGTTTGCCAAACACCGACAACCCAAGAATGAAGTGTACATCCTCTAAAGTGATTGTAATTTCCCCATAATTTAGGTGAAAACTATTGGTCTTCGGCTGCCATCTCTCCACGAAGGCGGACACGAGCCCAATATCAGTTTGTGGTATAACTACCGGATAGCTAAAAATCCCAAACCCACATTTTTGTAGAAGAGTTTTTTGAGCTTTTTTTAATATCCATTGATTGTATTTTTTTCCAGTTAATTGACATGAGAGTAGTCTTCCCCTGTCTTTCCCGTCATATATATCATCTGACACATGATTTTGTTGGTTGTTAAAGACATTTGGGTCAATTGGTCCATAAATCCAACTATCCATCTAGTACCTAATAAAATAACATAAAAGGTTTTTTATATTGTTTAATAACTATGTAACACAATTATATCTATATCCTATTAATAAGAAAAAAACTTCATTTTAAAATAATTTTAATAATTCTTTTTTTTGCACATTTTCATAATAATTAATCATTATTAGTCACAATACTCACATGCATATTACATCCCACATAACTCACTATATTTTATCAAAATAAACATTCATAATAAAACAATACTCCATTACAATTATTAAGCAAATACTTTAATAATAAGTTAAAATTATAATAACTATTTCACCACATAGTTATATAATTACCCAATCATATAAATCACAAATTTTTTTTAAAATTCACATGCATATATGTAGACATAGTAATGAATGATAATTTTCCTTAAAAGTTTAAACATTTTTATTTATTATACATACATTTTTAAAAATTAATTATAATATTTATTTATTTTTAATTGAACATTTGAAAAATAAATCTTACCAAAATAATATTTGAATTTGAAAATTTGTAGATGAACCAGTTGCAATCTAACTTTCTCTCACAATTATCTCTTTTCCTGCTTGAATGTAAGTTGATTTAAAAAGCGAGGAGGAATGTGTGTGTAGTGGCGAGGAAGAGAGCAAATGGGGAGGGCCTCGCCACATACCTTATGAGCAAAGAAGCGCTGCATTAACTTTCCTTTCGCTTTTAAAATGCGTTTTATCAGCGTTTTGCATTTTGGCTTCCGTGCAGTTAAAGTTTTTCTTGCGTTTTATCGCGCGTTTTGACTTGAAGCAGTGGTCGAAAGGACACCGAAATGAAACCTCCCGCTTCATGAGGCTCATGCGACATGTGTTGTACATTTCTTCATTTTCAAAATATATAAAGCAGGGGCAGTTCAATAACTTTGCAGCGAATTTGGAATTAATTGACTGGCGGTATTGCAAGACCCCAACTTTTTATAAATAAAATCGAATTTCCTCTAATTATTATTTTGAATAATAAGGTGTTAATTTGATATAATGCTTTGGTTATGGGTGAAATGTGCAAATTTTGCAAAATAAGCAAGTGGTTATAAAATATTCATTGTTGTCAGTGAATATTCATTTGGTCGTGGAATATTCTTGCTGTCGGGGAATATTCGTACGACGACACATCCATTTGTGGGCCCCATAAAAAAACGGTCGGATGAAGAAAACGACAAGTTTGAGTTTTTACAAATAATGGTGTAGTTGTTACCATTATCAGATCAATAATTCATATTATTTGAATAATATTATTAGATAGCATTATTGGCAATGTCTAAGGAAGTTTTGTCTAGGAATGAGGTTTGGTCACCTAATTGCGCGCCAGTAAGGAATTATCCTTAATGGAAAGCCCCCTCTTTTCTGGGAACGACCTGGTTGTCATTATTGTGATTATATAATATTATTTGTGAATAATGAATTATTGATTTATATGATAATGAAATATTTATTTTTATGTGGATATAAATGAAAGATTTAATGTTGAGGTATTTTATTAGTATTTTGTTGGAATTGAGGTATTAAAAATCACCCGTATATGGATTTCAGGCTTTTTCTGTTTGGAATATGGAATAACTTTCTTCTACAAAGTTGTAGAGAATTAAATTTCCTATAGAATAGACATGAGATTCGTATTTTTCTGAAAAGGACTATTTATTATGAATTATTGAAGTTACTGATTATTGTTTAAATTTAAAATATTTTGGAAATTTTCTAGAATGGGTGGGCCCCACTTTTGCTTGGTGAGAAATGTGCTGAAATTTTATTTCAAAAGTGGTCTGCGTGAATAGTAGCAGGTAAAGCCATCAAGTATCAGGTTAGTCTGCTTTGGCGTTTTAGTATTTTCCTATAAATAGGGTGTTTAGGTAAAATTGAAAATCACACCAAAATCAGAAGTTTTCTCTCTCTATAATATCGAGCGTATTTTTGTGAGTATTTAGATACTTTGAGAGTCGCTATTCAGTGCAAGTTTCTTTCAGCTTTATATCCGATATTTCAGACACAAGTACTGTTCTTTTGAGGTAAGGGATGTTATTTTCTTCGTAAATGATGTTATTTTTTTCAATATCATTATACCGAAATATTGGTATCAATTTTATTATGAAATTTTTACCTTTTCATGTCGAGGTTACAATTCATGTATACGACACTATTCACGTATATAACACTATTCACGAATACGATACTATTCACGAAGTATGATTTTTTTTGTGGAATTTCTATCTTTTCGTGTCGGGGTTACTATTCACGTATACGACACTATTCACAGGAAAATAAAATTTTCTCTTCTTTATCCAAGAGTTCTATTATGGTTACTATCTTTGATTGTATCAATGTTTTGATCTTCATTCTTGAATTTTACTCCACTATGGTTTATTACGGAGTATTTTTGAACTTGAATTATCTAAAGTACGAATCCCTAATCTTTGTTCTTTTATCTCACTGGATTCGTTTTTTTAAAATATTTTTTATCATCTTTAGTCCTAAATGATGATATAACTGAATATCTTTGGTCTGTAGTGCAAATATGAATGATTACCTGATGAATATCTTTGGCCCGTAGTGCAAAGATGAACAGGTGTTGAGATGAACATAACCAACTGGTGATACAAATGAATATCTTTGACTCGTAGTGCATGTGACGAACGAGATTTTTGTAATTTAATTCTTAATATTTATTAATTATTGAGTCGTGATTCTGGGGACAGAATCCTTTTAAGGGGGGAAAGATATGACGAACGAGATTTTTGTAATTTAATTCTTAATATTTATTAAAGTAAATAAATATTTTTGATGACTTAATTATTAGATTAAATAATTAATTAATGAAATTATGGTAGATTAATTTAATTATATGTGTTACATTTATTAAATTAATGTGGAGAATTTTTATTATCGAAGTATGTCATTATGTGAGCTTATTATTAAAAGAAATATTTAATAAGCCTAATGTTATTTTAATTAATTAATTTATTAATTAGATATTTAATAATTTGATATTATTTATTAATGAGAAATTTAATTATGTGACTATGTGAATTTATGAGAAATTATTGTATTTTATTTAAAGTAAATTAAATAAAATATTGGATTTATTTTATAAGGAGTGTGACATTTTCAAACTATATGATAAGGTTTATTAAATTAAATGGTTTTGAAATCTATTAAGCCTAGCCAAACATGACCTTAGTGGGAGTTACTAGCAGTTACCCATGACTGGGTTAACTGACCATTATGCGCGTCAGTTCTCTTTTCCTTTATTATACGTATTATTTTTCTATTCATTTTCTAAGTCTGAAAATAGAGAGGGAGAAAGAGTTTGAGAAATTGTAAGATAAAAATTGTGAGATTTAGAGAAATTGTGAGTGTGTAATCAACAAGTTCTTGTGAAAGAGTCATCTGTGATCATCTCTTCTAAATTATACTCTAGGTAATTTCTCCAAACCCAATTTCTATTTCACGTCATTTAGTTTTTATGAAAATGGCTTTCAAGCTTTTGTAAAGACTCTGTAATTGGGAAAGGGTATGATTATGAGTTTATATATGTGTTAAATGTTACCATATCTTATTTGATTATATATATTTTATAAATCATGTCATCAGTTTCATGAAAATACGTCGTATATGTCGCTTAAAACTTACAGAGTATGGGTTTTGGCCATATGGCCTTATACGTGGTATTTAATGCGTTGATCATATATTATCCCTAAATTTTACACTTGTATATATTTACGCATGTTAATACGAAGTAAATGAAACTTCAATGGTTGGATTTGGCCTTATAACGAACGCGTAGTATTAAATTCCTTGTTTTTGTTCAAGAACTTCAAGAACATCAAGAACAGTACAATTTGCATATCTTAATTCTGTAACTATGTGTTTTGATGGGTTAAAATAACTTTTTAAGTGTTGGGTATTGATTATATATGAACTCTAACATGTGGGTATGTTTAAATTGGAGAATTAGTGATTATGTAGTGTTTATTTCGCTGAATTCTGTGTTCTTCGCGAACTGGAAATTCAAAATTTGAGTGTCGCATCATATACTAACTCAAACTCGAGACTCAGACTCATGTGCATGGCATAACGATCAAGTCAGAAGCGCCACCAGGCCCATGCAAATATAAGACTCCAAAACAAGAAAGTGGCGCCAAGAAAGGTGCTACTTAGCGATTGTCCAGAAAATGTTTTTTTAAGCATTCAAGTATAGAAATATGATAGTAACTTAGTCTAATGAATATAAAAACTTGTTAGACATATATGAGGTGTTAAAATAAATTCTTAACACGTCCATAACACAATTATGTGTGAATTGAACGATTGAATGCATAGTTAACTTATTGTTCGTGAAATCTAATTTTTGACAATAAGTGTAGTAATTGACTAAGTATAGTCATTAATTCGAGTTAGACAAAAGAATAAACTTGTGATGTTTAGTACGTTGTAATTGACTGGTATTGTGAACGTAATTGATATATAGGATTTAAATCAAAGAACGAGTTTAGTTAAAGTGTAATCTACGCACGAGGCAAGTTTTCTAACCCTACTTGTTATTGTTACATCCCAGATTTTTAGAATTTATAAATGAGAATTTTATAAATAAAAGTATTATTTATGAGATATGTTGGGCGTGAGTATGTGTATGTCTTATATTATAGAATATGTGAATTGATGTGAAGAGAATGTTATATATTAATTTTAATATATATAAATATTTAATTGAATTATTTATTGAGTTAAATAAATAAATTTGGTTTTGATTATAGAGTAATGTAATTAAGTGAAGTAGATTAATTAAATGAATATTTAGTATTTAATTTAATTAATATAATAATTTTATGTTATAACTCTAATTTAATTGAGAAAATTAAATTAGATGAGTTATGTGATGATTGTTACACAAAATTATAATTAACAAGTAAATATAATTATGTGACAATTTGATGAGATTGATTGATGTTAAACCATTGATTAATTAAAATAATGAGTATTTGCCAAACATGTTCTTAGGCTTTTCAAGTTCAAGTTGGTGTAACCTATGTATTAACTAGTAATTAGTATATATAATAATTACTAGGAGTTACATATATTATATATTACTGGTATTGTATATTATATGTATATACTACAAGTTAGTACGTTAGTTTTAGAAAATAAACCAAAGAAAGAAGAAGAGAGTTAGAGAGAGTTGTAGGAGAAGAAGAAGAGGAAGAAAAAGAAGAAGAAGGGAAAGCTTTGAGAAGACAAAACAAGCCCCATCATCATTATCTCAATCTCTCTCTCTTAAATTCATACTAATAAGGTTATAATCTAAATTCCTTGTTTTAATTATATTTTTATGTTCTTCATAATGTAGGAGAAATTGAGAGAGATAAAGAGAAATAGAGGAATTGAGATGAGCTAGAAGAAGAAGAAGAAAAAAAAGCTAGAAGAAGGTAACTTCTAAACTCTTATTTAATCTTTGATTTTTGGGTAGATTTAAGTTCTAGGGTAGTAGATCATGCTTAATCTTGTTTATATAGGTTTAATCTTGGATTATCAAGAATCAAACAAGAGGATTCAAGAAAGAAAAATGAAATGGAAAGAAAATTTGAAGAACAAAATTCATAGGTTTTGAGTAATTGTGGACAAATCCTGTGAAATTCATACCTCTTTGGGTATAATGAGTTAGAAAGTGAGCCTTATATCAAATCGAAGATATGGATGTAAGCTATATTTTGAAAGTGGAATCACATGAAAACTCTTTGTAGATTTTTTGCAATGTCTATTTTAGTAAGGCTGGTACGAAGGGAAAATAATCTGCCCAGAAAATCAAAACTTTTACGGTTTCTGACTTTGAACAATTCATATAAATTCGTGTGTTTTGAATTTAAAGAAACATTAAACTGCAAAGTTGTAGATATGGAAGTTTACTAGCCATAAGCGTGGGATTGAGCCATTTTATGGACCGGATCATGTCTGAAATAAATTGTTTTGTAAGGATGTCCAGAAAATGAAATTTTCTAGACTAGTTGATGAATTACAGAATCTGGTTTAGATGGATAAGGGTCTGACTTTAAGGCCTAGATGAGGTTGTAGTACACTAATTAAGGGTTAATTCTATATAAGAAGGAACAAAAATGGACATGTAACGAAGGAGTTATGTTAAAAACAAAATCAACGTTTTGTTAAAGAAATTGTGAAGAAGAGTTTTATAATTCTATTTGAATTAAGATTTTCGGTGATGGTATATTTTGATGATTAAAAATATGTTTTGACATATGTAATGAGTATAGATATGTGTTATCATATTCTATGCATAATTAACCATTTAAGATCAAGAGTTGAGATAAGTTAATGTGTGCACATAACGTGCTCGATAAAATGCCTAGGAGTAATAGTGTTTCTAAACTTTGGTATACAAAGTGTCTATCTAATGACTAATATTGGATGTTATGTGCATCTGAGTATGAAAAGATGATAATACAAGAATAATAATGGAAAGAAATTGAAAATGACGATTTTTGATTTTTGAAGGAAAATTAAACTTGTAAACAATGTGTTGAATATGCATTTTTGAAACCAAAGTGGTATAATAAAATGGTGTGATATACGCACATTAAACTACAAGTGCGATAGTCTAGCATGTGTGGTGATGAAAATGAAAATAAAACCGAGTTGCATATAAAATAGTTAGATGTCTATAAAGACATTATAAAGGATAATAAGATAAAGTAAGGTCTTAGAATAAATTTGACCATGAGATTGAGTATTGATTTTATTTATTATCAATCTCACATATAATAGTAGGTTGTGCAAGGACGCCAAGTATTAGCGTGTTGGTAAAATGCCTAAGAAAGGCATGTCTTTCGCCCTTTTGCTATGTGAACTTGATGATGATCTCGCTTTAAAATTTAAGTGTATGATGTATTATATATGTCAAAAGTATGAAATGTGAAAGTCAATCTATGACTATGATGATTCAACTATGAATGTTGATTGAGTAAGGAACTCAATCTTTATAGTTGTTATGTGAACTATAACATGTATGCTATGTTTGTTTATGATTATTCTTGTATGCTGAGTATGTTATTATGTGCTACGTGATGCATGAAAACTGTTAGATTTTGCTGAGCTGTCGAGCTCATTCTTGCAAATAACCATTTTTGCAGATTCAAGAATTGAAGGTAACGCTATGTGCAATTTGATTGTTATGGATCAAAAGTGATATATGAAGATTTAATATCCTAGCTAAGTTGTTATTCTTGTAAACCATGTGTAATGTTTCGAATAATGTATTAATGTTGAATTGTAATATTGTTTTGCGAATGTAAACTATTGTAGTGTTAAAATGATTATGAGATATTTAGATATAAAGGTTGAAGGTTTTGGGAACGAGGATGGTTTGTAATAAAAAATTTTAATTATTCTGCAAATTTCAATGGTTGTATTATCGTTTAATGATGTAAAATTAGAGGTTGAATGTATTATTAACGAATCAAGTCGAGAATTAAATTGTATGAATTTTGGGGTCAATTCATAATTGGTATCAAAGTCAGAGGTTATAAACCTTAGGTAGGAGTACCTTAGGCTATAACCTTAGAAAAGGAAGGTGAATATAATGAAAGCATAAGCTCAAATAGAGTTTGAACAATAAGAAGTAATTTAAGAAACATATATAGAAGGGATTAAAACATGCGTGAGAGGATTCAAAGAAGAATCTCGCAGAGTTATGGGGTTACCCAATTCCAATAATATGGATGTAAGGTGATAATAAATAGACAGTGTCTATAAGAAGAGAATGATAAAGAAGTTAAGAATAAAAAAAAGGTTATATTTAAGTATGGTATAATTGTACTCTCTAATGGTTGATGTATGGTATCTGGGCTAAACGATTCCTTTATAGAGCGGAGGTATATACGAACTAGTAACTCGGAACCTAGTTTGTTGGTTGTTTGTGAGAAACCACTCAGCGTACCATATGGAAACTATTAGAGACCCGATGTGTACCAAGTATAGAAAATGGATACATATGATGAAAATGTGGAACTCGATTGGAATTTTGAGCAATGCAAATGAAGTTGGAAATTCTTAAAGCAGGAATTGTTATATAAACAAGAAGATTCAAAGAAGAATCTTGAAGAGATATGTAGATAAGAAATTGGAGTTACCTAACTCCAATAGCCAAGATAACGAATAATGTCGTAAATGAAAGGAAAGAAAGGGGATCTTAAAACAAAACGATCACAAGTTAACAAAAGAATTTTAAGAGAGATGATTATAGAATAAGATCACGACGTGATCAGTTTAAGTTATAAAAGAAAGATGGTCTGTAATGTTTGAATAATTATAGCTTAATGCTATGAAGATGGAGTACTATGAAATAGTACGAGATAACTCACGAGGAGTTATAGATGATGTGATACGAGGAATTCGTATCGAGCAAAGAGCAAGTTAAGAGTAAGATATAGTTAGGTGGGATTTCAATTGAGGACTCATGTGATGGTTGAGTTGTACAAATCTTTGTATGGGCGAGGGTTTTGTGCTTGCACTCAGTTTATCATATTGATAATCATTGGAATGTTGGTGTCGCACTATCAATGTATATGTGACGAAAAGGTGATTCTTTTCTCATGTGTATGTTTGATAGTTAGAAACTATTAAGATTAGACATATATTATTAGGATTAGGCGCAGTTCTTAAAACTAATGCATATGGTAGGTTCGTGACTCATAATAATATGGTATGTTTTGAACCCCTCAGCGAATGGACGCCTATGTTCTGACTAGGATAAGTTCTTAAACTCATATTTTTGTGGCAAGTCCTGAACTTCCAATGTGCGATAAGTTTGATGAAATGGGGTATAATTAAGTTATAAATGAAGAATTGAGGACTATGGGAATAGATAGAATTATTAAGCAATGGATCAGTATAGAAAGTGGAGACATAAAATTTTCCAAATCTTCTAGCTATGCTAGACTTCAAATTTTTGACATCAAGCTAAATTCGCACTATGTGCCTTTTTAAAATGAATTTTTACTCTCAACGCATGGTGACAAATGTGTATGTGTGGACTTCAGGACATTGACACATCGTTACCTGTTGAGATATGATATCACTAAAACCGATTTTCAAATATTTTTGAACTATTTAAAGAATAGTCTATGCTAATTATTTCGGCTAGACGAAAATGATTTGAAAATATCAAAATGTATTTTATATCATTAATGCATCATGGAACCTAGTGCAAAGATGATAAAAACGATGGAGTTATCAATGCAGAATTTCTTAGTGTTGGATGTGATCTAAGGATCGTCAGTCCACTATGGTATGATGTAGTTGATAAAGTCAGAAAATGACGGAATCCTCAAACGGACTGTAAATACAGTGCGGTATCATGATGTCATAAAAAGATTTTTGAGGTTTCTATAAGATATGATAATATATATATATATATATATATATATATATATGTATATTTCGATTGATGTCTGAATTATTGTAGAAGTCTATGCTATTTGATTCAACTAGACGATTATTGAAAGATGTTCATGAAATTCAAACGTTCATTGAAAAGTTATGCCAAACCAAATTGTTTTGGTGCGGATTCAGATGTTGAAAAGCTGAAGTGAACAACCCTATAAGGGGACATGTTTTCGGGGACAATGGTTCCGAGCGTAACGCATATAATCGTTACAAAACACTACGTTGCATGATTAACATAGTGGTACAATAAAAGTCGCCACCTAGTGTACGTGAGGAGGGTATTTTCAGTCTTTGTGATTGATAAACACTCTGGTTTGCAGTGTGAGGGATTGAGTTGAAGCACTAGTAAACCAAGAATAGAGTTCACGGTCTTGTGACCCCTCAGCATGATTTGGAATCTTTTGAATTCCTGTTATTCATATCGCTTCCCAATTATTGAGCAATTATGGAAGATTCTTATTGTTCTGAAAGGTGAAAGTAGAAAGGATGAGAAAAATTAAGCAAAACATAATAATTTCCAAAAAGAAGAGAAATGTGAAACTCTTAGAAGAGGATGAGGTGAGGAATATGATGGTCTTAGAAAGATCTTTAGAGAAAGAATTAGGTTGCAGAACCTAATGAATAAATAGATAGTAACATAAAATCTATTTTTGATAAAGGGAATGAATGAAAATTAGTAAGTCAAAAATTTTGAGTACGAAATTTTTAGAAGAAGGGGTGAATGTAATGTCCCGAGAGTTTGATCATATAGTATATGATAATGATCCTTAGAGAAAGATAATGAGCGGGTCAAAAAATATGTAATACTAAAATATAATTGAGTCTAAGTAAATGTTATGAAATAAAATTTATAAGAATTTATTATCAAGAATGGTGAGAGTAGAAAATATAAAACCTAACTTAAGGTAATGTGTTGAAGTTATTCAATGAATAGATTTGAGGAAAACCTGAGTAAGGTAGGGTTTCGGTGATTCCGAGGACGGAATCCTTATAAGGAGGGAAGGATGTGACATCCCAGATTTTTAGAATTTATAAATGCGAATTTTATAAATAAAAGTATTATTTATGAGATAAGTTGGGTGTGAGTATGTGTATGTCTTATATTATAGAATATGTGAATTGATGTGAAGAGAATGTTATATATTAATTTTAATATATATAAATATTTAATTGAATTATTTATTGAGTTAAATAAAAAATTTGGTTTTGATTATAGAGTAATGTAATTAAATTGTAGTAGATTAATTAAATGAATATTTAGTATTTAATTCAATTAATATAATAATTTTATGTTATAGTTCTAATTTAATTGAGATAATTAAATTAGATGAGTTATGTGATGATTGTTACACGAAATTATAATTAACAAGTAAATATAATTATGTGACAATTTGATGAGATTGATTGATGTTAAACCATTGATTAATTAAAATAATGAGTATTTGCCAAACATGGTCTTAGGCTTTTCAAGTTCAAGTTGGTGTAACCTATGTATTAACTAGTAATTAGTATATATAATAATTACTAGGAGTTACATATATTATATATTACTGGTATTGTATATTATATGTATATACTACAAGTTAGTACGCTAGTTTTAGAAAACAAACCAAAGAAAGAAGAAGAGAGTTAGAGAGAGTTGTAGGAGAAGAAGAAGAGGAAGAAAAAGAAGAAGAAGGGAAAGCTTTGAGAAGACAAAACAAGCCCCATCATCATTATCTCAATCTCTCTCTTAAATTCATACTAATAAGGTTATAATCTAAATTATTTGTTTTAATTATATTTTTATGTTCTTCATAATGTAGGAGAAATTGAGAGAGATAGAGAGAAATAAAGGAATTGAGATGAGCTAGAAGAAGAAGAAGAAGAAAAAGCTAGAAGATGGTAACTTCTAAACTCTTATTTAATCTTTGATTTTTTGGATAGATTTATGTTCTATGGTAGTAGATCATGCTTAATTTTGTTTGTATAGGTTTAATCTTGGATTATCAAGAATCAAACAAGAGGATTCAAGAAAGAAAATGAAATAGAAAGAAAATTTGAAGAACAAAATTCGTAGATTTTGAGTAATTGTGGACAAATCTTGTGAAATTCATACCTCTTTGGGTATAATGAGTTAGAAAGTGAGCCTTATATCAAATCGAAGATATGTAAGTAAGCTATATTCTGAAAGTGGAATCACATGAAAATTCTTTGTAGATTTCTTGCAATGTCTGTTTTAGTAAGGCTGGTCCAAGGAAAATAATCATTTTAAAATCTAAACTTTTACTAAGCTTTACGACTTTGAACAATTCATATAAATTCGTGTGTTTTGAATTTGAAGAAACTTTAAACTGCAAAGTTGTAGATATGGAATTTTACTAGCCAGAATCGAATGATTGAGCCATTTTATGGACCGGATCATGTCCAAAATAAATTGTTTAGTAAGGATGTCCAGAAAATGAAATTTTCTAGACTAGTTGATGAATTACAGAATTTGGTTTTGATGGATAAGGGTCTGAATTTAAGGCCTAGATGAGGTTGTAGTACACTGAGTAAGGGTTAATTGTATATAAGAAGGAACAAAAATGGACATGTAACGAAGGAGTTATGTTAAAAACAAAAACAACATTTTGTTAAAGAAATTGTGAAGATGAGTTTTATAATTCTGTTTGAATTAAGATTTTGGGTGATGGTATATTTGGATGATTAAAAATATGTTTTTACATATGTAATGAGTATAGATATGTGTTATCATATTCTATGCATAATTAACCATTTAAGATCAAGAGTTGAGATAAGTTAATGTGTGCACATAACGTGCTCGATAAAATGCCTAGGAGTAATAGTGTTTCTAAACTTTGGTATACAAAGTGTCTATCTAATGACTAATATTTGATGTTATGTGCATCTGAGTATGAAAAGATGATAATACAAGAATAATAATGGAAAGTAATTGAAAAGGGCGATTTTTGATTTTTAAAGGAAAATTAAACTTGTAAACAATGTGTTGAATATGCATTTTTGAAACCAAAGTGGTATAATAAAATGGTGTGATATACAGACATTAAACTACAAGTGCGATAGTCTAGCATGTGTGGTGATGAAAATGAAAATAAAATCGAGTTGCATATAAAATAGTTAGATGTCTATAAAGACATTATAAAGGATAATAAGATAAAGTAAGGTCTTAGAATAAATTTGACCATGAGATTGAGTATTGATTTTATTTATTATCAATCTCACATATAGTGTAGGTTGTGCAAGGACGCGATGTATTATCGTGTTGGTAAAACGCCGGTAAAGGCAAGTCTTTCAGTTCCTTTTTGCTATGTGAACTTGATGATGATCTGCTTTAAAATTTTAGTGTATGATGTATTATATATGTCAAAAGTATGAAATGTGAAAGTCAATCTATGACTATGATGATTGAACTATGAATGTTGATTGAGTAAAGAACTCAATCTTTATAGTTGTTATGTGAACTATAACATGTATGCTATGTTTGTTTATGATTATTCTTATATGTTGAGTATGTTATTATGTGCTACGTGATGCATGAAAACTGTTAGATTTTGCTGAGCTGTCGAGCTCATTTTTGCAAATAACCATTTTTGCAGATTTAAGAATTGAAGGTAACACTATGTGCTACTTGATTGTTATGGATCAAAAGTGATATATGAAGATTTAATATCCTAGCTAAGTTGTTATTCTTGTAAACCATGTCTAATGTTTCGAATAATGTATTAATGTTGAATTGTAATATTATTTTGCGAATGTAAACTATTGTAGTATTAAAATGATTCTGAGATATTTAGATGTAAAAGTTGAAGGTTTTGGGAACGAGGATGGTTTGTAATAGAAAATTTTAATTATTCTACAAATTTCAATGGTTGTATTATCGTTTAATGATGTAAAATTAGAGGTTGAATGTATTATTAACGACCGAAGTCGCGAATTAAATTGTATGAATTTTGGGGTCGTTACAGTTATCATTGTTCAAGTTTATTATTTACCTTGAGTAAATTATCATTACTATTATTCAAGTTCGAATTGTTATATTAAAGATTGATTATCCTTTCAAAGTATGAATTGTTATACAATATTTGTTTTATTGTATACTTCTTGAGATTTTTATTCAATTTGAATATCATTATTGTTGAACCTTGTTAGACTAGCGAATCCTTATTGATTCAACTAGTCCATAGTTGATGAACGTTCTAAATTGCAGAACTCTTATTGAATTATCCAAACCAAACTTCCTTTGGTGCGGACTCGAATGTCAAACTGAGATGAACAACCCTGCAAGGGGATTCACTTATGCGTTAGCGTTAAGATATTGTGCACAGTATGGTACTAAGGGCTGATCCCCCTAAGTACGAGTAGAAAGGTCCATAGTCTTATGACTGATAAAGGTTTCAAGTATAACCCTTGATAACCTAGGACATAGTTCAAGGTCTTATGACCCTCAGAAATATTTTGATTCTTGTTATTCATTCTTGATTCAAAAGTTGAGCTTTTATATTCGAAGTTATTATTTCTCTCGCATATTATTATTCATTGTTATATTGTTATACTTGTGGGCAATCGTGTTCACTCTTGCGTAATAATAACATTGCAGTTAAGAACGAAAGAGCAGACGAACCTTCCACTAGTAAAGAAAAGGGCAAGCTTAGCAAGTAATGAAGACTGATTATTTATGTGATGTAATTTGAATTGATGTTACTTAAGACTTATTTGTTTACGTTTTGGTACAGATGATTTATGGTTAGAGTAACCTGGGATTTATTTATTATTTGGATGATGTAATCCCATAAGGGGAGGATTTTATTTCTATCTATTGCATGGTTTGCATTTATTATGGGTAGATAGATAGATGATATTTGTATAGTGAACACAAAATTTCGTGGAATTTAAGTACCCGGATTTGTTGGTGTCACAAGTTGGTATCAGAGCTGTAGGTTATGAACTTTAGGTAGGGGAACAACCTTAGGTAGTAGCCTTATAGAAAGAATATAGTGATGGAAAACTCTTATCGAGTTCTAGGAAATGAATTTTTGTAATTCATTGAAGATAATAAAAGACTTTATGTGCTTATGTGTTAAATTATGTGCTCACTAGTACGACTTAGTAACTAAAACTCAAAATTTTGTTGTCAGGATGTCTGACATTGGAGGAACTAGTCGAGCAAGGTAGGAGGAACCCCGAGTACCTGCAGTACCTTCAGAGGAGGAGCCCGGAGACATTCATGTCGTTAGGGAACAGTTGGTACAGAAGGAGTCATCTCCATTGATCACCGTTGTTGGTCAGGAGCATGAACCTGAGACTGATCCTGAGGAGGATCCCGAGGAGGAATTTGACGAGGAAGAGGAAGAAGAGGAGTTTCCACAACACTCCATTGATGCTGAGATGTACGACACATTATACGACTGTAACGTGGAGTTACGAGATGAGGTGAATGATCTGACTGATCGGGCAACTATTCAGCAGATTACTCTCAAGCAGAAGGAGAGGGAGATTTTGACTCTTCACTCATGACTGGGAAATGTAGAATGGGATTTGGTCCACGAGAAGGGTCAAACCGAAGATAAGACCGAGGAGATAGAGAAGCTGAAGAAGGAACTGAAGGAAAGCTCTAAAAGGCTGATCATAGCAAAGGAAGGCTGGGTAAGAGAGTCACGTCGTGCTGATCTTGCGGAAGAGGATGGTCGTGCAAAGAAGGCAAAGCTTGGAGAGACATACTCTACACTTAATCATGCAATAGATGAGGCCCAAGATCGAGTTTTGAGGTACCCCATCCAGTTCGAAGGACTTCCATCGTACATGCTGGATCGTAGGACGATGTCTCGTATCATGGAAGAGGAGCGTGGCAAGGCTATTTAGAACCTTGACAGACAGTGATAGAATCTGTTTAATTATGTGAAAGACTTAATTAGTTTTAATATGTAAATTTCGATGTGTTTATGAATGATGGAATATTTTAATATTTTAAATCCTGTAGATTCTTTATCTCAGGATAGATGATGTAAATAGCAGTGATGTTATCGTTTGATGTTAAAACTTTTAGTTTGAATGAATATATATCAAGTTGTTTGAGATAATGTGTTAAATGATTATGTTAAATTGTTGAGTAATGCCTTAACTATTTAGAGAAATAAACAAAAATCTAATAAGCATATATTTTAACAGAAATATGCCGCTAAGAAGAAGACAACAACGTCAACCAGCTCAAGAAGGATCTACTAATAACAACAATAATGTTAATGCTAATCCTGTTCAGCAGTTGGTTAACTTGCTAGCTGGAGCAATGAATAATCAACCTCAAGCTCCACCAAATACAATATTTAAGGATTTCAAGGCGGTAGGACCGCCAGAGTTTAAAGGTTCCATGAACCCAATCGAGGCTCAAACGTGGGTTATGGAGATGAAGAAGGTTTTCGACGTTGCTAGGGTTAGAGAAGACCAGAAGATTGCTTTTGCAACATTTATGCTAAAGTCTGAAGCTAGCTATTGGTGGCAAGCAAACAAAGTTCGTGGAGGTAAAGGTGTAATAACTTGGGAGAGATTTAAAGAGATGTTCTTCGAGATGTACTTCCCAACTAGCTCACAGAACCAGATGGAGGTTCAATTTCTGGAATTGAAGCAGGGAAATATGAGCGTACTTGATTATGCGGCCTTGGGTATATAGTAAAGTATCAATGTTTCAGATAAACACATTTGCCAGAATACTGGAAAAGGCCATCCTCGCTGAAGGTGGAAGCGATGCGATGACAAAGTACAATCAAAATCAGAAGAAGAAGAAGAGTGAATGTGAAGGGAATAACAAGACTAGTGGAAGTGGCACATGAGGTGGTAATTTTAATCAGAAGAAAAGGTGGAATGAAAACTCATCATCGGGGAATCAACAAGGAAGTCAGAAGAAAAGAATCGAAGCATGCCTGACCTGCGGGAAAGCTCATCTGGGAGTTTGTATGAAGGGAAAAAGAGTGTGCTACAATTGTGGTCAGGAAGGCCACATAGCACCTAACTGTCCTAACCCAAAGAAGGGTGCTTGATTTACTTGTGGTTCGAAGGACCATCTAGCAAGAGACTGTCCTAAGAAGGGATCAGGAGGGTCAGGATCAGGAGGAAACCGGGGAAACAACAGTGGAAATGCCTTAACTATCACCAGACCAACCGCAACAAACCGATCGACCCCCAGGACTTTCAACATAACGGTGCAGGATGCAGTTCAGTCTCGTGATGTGGTGTCAGGTATCATTCTGATCAATAAAATTAATTCTTATGTATTATTTGATTTGGGTGCTACTTGTTCCTTTATATCCGATGACTTTGCTAATAGTTTAGATTTGCTTAAGGATGAGTTGGAATATCCCATGAACATAGAAATTGTGAATAGAGAGATAATCCCTGTTAAGTACGTGTATAAGAACTGTATAGTGGATATTAAGGGTAATATCATGAATGTAGATCTTATCCCTATTCGACTTGGGGAATTTGACGTTATATTAGAAATGGACTGGTTATTCAATAACGAAGCTGTAATTAATTGCCAAAAGAAGCGTATTAACCTTATGACTCCATCAAAGGTTGTGTTTTATGGTAGTAAGTTGCCTAGACAAGTGAGTTATCTGACGATGATGCAGGCCAGGAAGTTATTAAGACAAGGCTGTGTAGGATACTTAGCTTACATAGTCGACAGTCGAAAAGAGAATCCGAAGGTAGAAGAAATACCGATTGTGAGGGACTTCGTCGACGTATTTCTAGACAATTTTCCAGGACTTCCACTAGATAGCGAGGTAGATTTCGTGATCAATTTGGTGCCCAAAACTGCTCCAATATCGAAGCCACCATACCGAATGGCACCAGTAGAGATGAAAGAACTAATGGTACAACTACAAGAATTATTGGACAAGAAGTACATTCAATCGAGCGTATCACCGTGGGGAGCGCCAATGTTATTTGTGAAAAAGAAGGACGGATTGATGCGACTCTATATTGACTACAGAGAACTGAATAAGGTCACGATTAATAACAGATATCCATTACCAAGGATCGACGACCTATTTGATCAATTGAAGGGAGTGAGATACTTTTCCAAGATAGACTTGAGAAACAGTTATCATCAACTGAAGGTGAGGCCAGAGGATGTACCGAAGATAGCGTTCAGAATGCGATATGGTCACTACGAATTTTTAGTAATGTCGTTTGGTCTTACGAACGCTCCTGCAACATTTATGGGACTAATGAATGGTGTGTTCAAGCCATTTTTGGACAAGTTCGTAGTGGTATTTATAGACGATATTTTGGTATATTTAAACACCAAAGAAGAACACGAAGAGCATTTGAGATTAACGTTGGAGGTATTGAGAAGGGAGAAGTTGTATGCCAAGTTTTCGAAATACGAATTTTGGATTGAACGTGTGCAATTTCTTGGGCACGTGATCGATAAAAACTGAATTTTGGTAGATCCATCAAAAGTCAAAGCCGTGATTAACTGGGATTAGCCGAGAACGCCGTCGGAAGTACGAAGTTTTCTTGGATTGACAGGTTATTATAGAAGATTCATTCAAGACTTTTCTAAGATCACAACTCCGCTAACGAATTTAACTCGATAAGTTGTGAAATTTGTTTGGACGGAGAAGTGTGAGGAAAACTTTCAAGAATTGAAGAAGAGGTTGAGTACAGCACCTATGTTGTCTCTTCCGGATGATACATGAAATTTTGTTGTTTACAGTGATGCGTCACATAAAGGACTTGGCTGTGTGCTGATGCAAAACGACAAAGTCATTGCGTATGCATCACGATAATTAAAGGATTACAAAAAGGGATATCCAACCCATGACTTGGAGTTAGCTGCCGTTGTTTTTGCTTTGAAAATTTGGAGGCACTATCTCTACGGGGAGAAGTGTGAAATATATACGGACCACAGAGTCTAAAATATATTTTCACATAGAAGGATTTAAATATGCGTCAAAGAAGATGGTTGGAATTAAATAAGGATTATGACTGTGAGATTTTATACCATCCGGGTAAAGAAAATGTGGTTACCGACGCCTTAAGTTGAAAGGGTCGTGAGAAATTGATGATGTTGACTGCTCAGGAGGAGCTAATTGCAGAAATGGAGAAAATGGAGTTGGAAGTGAAGTATCCTATGGAAATTGATGAGAAGCTATTTTAAATGCAATCTGGTATAACCCTACTGGATAAAGTTAAGGAGGCTCAGTTTCAGGACGAAGAATGTAAAAAGTGACAAAGAAGATATCTGAAGGAACTGAACCGAGATTTAAGATGGATAAGGAAGGAATACTGAGATTTGAGAGTAGAATTTGGGTACCGCCAGTACAAGAGATTAAGGAAGATATTTTGAGCGAGGCTCATAGTTCACGATATTCGATTCACCCTGGTAGTACCAAAATGTACAAAAGATCTTCGACAACATTTCTGGTGGCCAAATTTAAAATGAGATGTTGCAGAATGTGTTGCCAAGTGTTTGACCTGTCAGAAAGTAAAAGCAGAACATCAGAGACCAAGTGGATTGCTACAACCGTTGGAGATCCCAGAATGGAAATGGGAACATATTACAATGGACTTCATGGTTGGCCTTCCGACGACTCAGAAAGGCTACGATGCAGTATAGGTTATCGTTGACCGACTGACGAAATCCGCACACTTCCTTTGGATAAAAATTATATTCAACTTAGATCGGTTGGCAAGGTTGTATGTTAAAGAGATTGTTTTGAGGCACGGAGTTCCGGTGTCAATTGTTTCTGATAGAGATCCGCGCTTCACATCGAATTTCTGGAAACGTCTTCAGGAATGCATGGGTACGCAATTGCGAATGAGTATATCATATCACCCTCAAATAGACGGACAGAGAGAAAGAACAATTCAAACATTAGAAGATATGCTAAGAGCATGTGTGATGGACTTTAAAGGAAATTTGGATGATCACCTACCGTTAGTAGAGTTCGGATACAACAACAGTTACCACGCTAGTATAGGCATGCCGCTTTATGAAGCGTTATATGGCAGAAAATGTAGAACTCCACTTTATTGGGATGAAGTTGGCGAATGACAATTGCTAGGGCCAGAATTGGTACAGCAGATAGCAGAAATAGTCAAAGTGATCCGAGCGCGATTGGTAGCAGCTCAAGATAGACAGAAGAAATACGCTGATCCACATCGTAAAAATATCGAATTTGAATCTGGTAGTTATGTTTTCTTGAAGGTTTCTCATTGGAAGGGAAAGATCAGGTTTGGAAAGAAAAGGAAATTGAGCCCAAGATTCATTGGACCATTTGAAGTACTAAGAAGAATCGGAGAAGTTGCGTACGAGGTAGCCCTACCTCCAACACTCGAGAATGTCCATAACTTCTTCCATGTTTCTGTGTTATGACCCTACAAAGCCGATTACAAGCATGTACTTGAATATGAACCCCTACATTTCGAAAAAGACTTATCTTACGAAGAAATTCTCGTTCAAATTGTCGACAGAAAAGAACAAGTTCTCAAAAATAAAGTAATACATTCTGTTAAGGTAATTTGGAGGAACCACAATGCTGAAGAAGCTACGTGGGAACTCGAAGAGAATATGATGAAGAATTACCCTCATTTATTTACTTAAATTATGTGTAAGCGATTCTGGGGACAGAATCTTTGTAAGGGGGGAGAATGTAACGGGTCAAAATTATTGAGTCGTGATTCTGGGGACAGAATCCTTTTAAGGGGGGAAAGATGTGACGAACGAGATTTTTGTAATTTAATTCTTAATATTTATTGAAGTAAATAAATATTTTCGATGATTTAATTATTAGATTAAATAATTATCCGATGAAATTGTGGTAGATTAATTTAATTATATGTGTTACATTTATTTAATTAATGTGGAGAATTTTTATTATCGAAGTATGTCATTATGTGAGCTTATTATTAAAAGAAATATTTAATAAGCCTAATGTTATTTTAATTAATTTATTTATTAATTAGAGATTTAATAATTTGACATTATTTATTAATGAGAAATTTAATTATGTGACTATGTGAATTTATGAGAAATTATTATATTTTATTTAAAGTAAATTAAATAAAATATTGGATTTATTTTATAAGGAGTGTGACATTTTCAAACTTTATGATAAGGTTTATTAAATTAAATGGTTTAGAAATCTATTAAGCCTAGCCAAACATGGCCTTAGTGGGAGTTACTAGCAGTTATCCATGACTGGGTTAACTGACCATTATGTGCGTCAGTTCTCTTTTCCTTTATTATACATATTCTTCTTCTATTCATTTTCTAAGTCTGAAAACATAGAGGGAGAAAGAGTTTGAGAAATTGTCAGATAAAAATTGTGAGATTTAGAGAAAGTGTGAGTGTGTAATCAACAAGTTTTTGTGAAAGAGTTATCTGTGATCATCTCTTCTAAATTATACTCTGGGTAATTTCTCCAAACCCAATTTCTATTTCACGTCATTTAGTTTTTATGAAAATGGCTTTCAAGCTTTTGTAAAGACTCTGTAATTGGGAAAGGGTATGATTATGAGTTTATATATGTGTTAAATGTTACCATATCTTATTTGATTATATATATTTTATAAATCATGTCATCAGTTTCATGAAAATACGTTATATATGTTGTTCAAAACTTACAGAGTATGGGTTTTCGCCATATGGCCTTATACGTGGTATTTAATGCGTTGATCATATATTATCCCTAAATTTTACACTTGTATATATTTACGCATGCTAATACGAAGTAAATGAAACTTGAATGGTTGGATTTGGCCTTATAACGAATCCGTAGTATTAAATTCCTTATTTTTGTTCAAGAACTTCAAGAACATCAAGAACAGTACAATTTGCATATCTTAATTCTGTAACTATGTGTTTTGATGGGTTAAAATCACTCTTTAAGTGTTGGGTATTGATTATATATAAACTATAACATGTGGGTATGTTTAAATTGGAGAATTAGTGATTATGTAATGTTTATTTCGCTGAATTCTGTGTTCTTCGCGAACTGGAAATTCAGAATCTGAGTGTCATAAGCATGGCTGCTCAAACTCGAGACTTCTTTCTGCATGGCCATACACTTATAGCATGACGCCAAACCTCAATGCCAAGACCAATGCAAAGACTCAAAGACAAAAGTGGCACCGCAACGCCACTTAGCAGATTGTCCAGAAAATGTTTTTTTAAGCATTCAAGTATAGAAATGTGATAGTAACTTAGTCTAATGAATATAAAAGCTTGTTAGACATATATGAGGTGTTAAAATAAATTCTTAACACGTCCATAACACAATTACGTGTGAATTGAACGATTGAATGCATAGTTAACTTATTGTTCGTGAAATCAATTTTTTGACAATAAATGTAGTAATTGACTAAGTATAGTCATGAATTTGAGTTAGACAAAAGAATAAACTTGTGATGTTTAGTACGTTGTAATTGACTGATATTGTGAACGTAATTGATATGTAGGATTTAAATCAAAGAACGAGTTTAGTTAAAGTGTAATCTACGCACGAGGCAAGTTTCCTAACCCTACTTGTTATCATTGTTCAAGTTTATTATTTACCTTGAGTAAATTATCATTACTATTATTCATGTTCGAATTGTTATATTAAAGATTGATTACCCTTTCAAAGTATGAATTGTTATACAATATTTGTTCTATTGTATACTTCTTGAGATTATTATTTAATTTGAATATCATTATTATTGAACCTTGTTAGACTAGTGAATCCTTATTGATTCAACTAGTCCATAGTTGATGAATGTTCTAAATTTCAGAACCCTTATTGAATTATCCAAACCAAACTTCCTTTGGTGCGGACTCGAATGTCAAATCCGAGATGAACAACCCCGCAAAGGGATTCACTTATCGTTAAGCGTTAAGATATTATGCATAAGCGATATGGTACTTAGAAATGATCCCCTAAGTACGAGTAGAAAGGTCCATAGTCTTATGATCATTAATGGTTTCAAGTATAACCCTTGATAACCTAGGACATAGTTCAAGGTCTTATGACCCTCGAAATATTTTGATTCTTGTTATTCATTCTTGATTCAAAAGTTGAGCTTTTATATTTGAAGTTATTATTTCTCTCGCATGTTATTATTCATTGTTATATTGTTATACTTGTGGGCAATCATGCTCACTCTTGCGTAATAATAACATTGCAGTTAAGAACGAAAGAGCAGACGAACCTTCCACTAGTAAAAGCAAGGGCAAGCTTAGCAAGTAATGAAGACTGATTATTTATGTGATGTAATTTGAATTGATGTTACTTAAAACTTATTTGTTTATGTTTCCGCACAGATTATTTAAGGTTAGAGTAACCTAGGATTTATTTATTATTTGGATGATGTAATCCCATAAGGGGAGGATTTTATTTCTATTTATTGCATGGTTTGCATTTATTATGGGTAGATAGATAGATTATATTTGTACAGTGAACACCAAATTTCGTGGAATTTAAGTACTCGGATTTGGGGGTGTCACAGTGCAAAGATGAATATTTGATTCAAGATGTATATTAATTTATGTTACAGGGATAAAATATCGATGATAGACTTTTAAATTCATAGATGATAGTAGATTTCATTCTCTACTTAACTCTTCTAATGAATTATTGTTTTCGCTGCGAAGATTGATTTAAAACTGGTTGCCCATTATATTTTATCTGATTTGTTGAAGGCTAACGATAATTTGTTATTCATTATCTTAGTCATAATATTCTTTACTGGGCTAGTTGAGCTACCCTTTTCCTTTTTGTTCCATTTTTCTTCTCAAGAGGCCAAAATATAGCGGGAACTAGTCGGGGTATGGAATGATGGTTCTAGAAAGTTATTTTAACAGTCCTCACTATTTTTGTAAAATAGTGTATCAATAATTGTAATAAAGACTTATTTGAGTTTGAATACTGTCTAGAAGACAATATTTGTATTTAAACTCACAGTATATGTGTTGTCGTATTTTGCGCGAAAATTGTAATAATGAAGTTTTAGTTGTTTCTATACTATATATTTGGAAACTCAGAATGGGTGATGTATACCTATTTTGGGGGCGTCACAGTTGGTATCAGAGCTTAGGGATATAGTCTCTGACGAAGATCGGGGAATAGAACTAGGAGGGGAAAAACGAGTAAATCCTTCGCTAGTGTGTCCTACCTAAGCTTATTTATTTGGTCGGTCATAATATAGGGATATTATGTGGCATGTTAATTTCTTTAATTAACCCTTTTTATGGCAATATTTGAGAATGGCAGCTGAAAATGTTAACAATGGAGTGAATGAGATTGTGGAGACACCTTTAATCATCAACCAGGGGAACGTGCAACATGAATGCAATATTCCTCATGTAAACAACACTACCGAACAAACGATGAATGATGGGATGTTTAGAAGCTTTTTGCAGTTCATGCAAAATCAGACGAGGGAGACTCATGTACAAAATATAGGTGGAAATGATAGCAACGCGCGGCTTGTCACATCTAAGCAGTTCAAAGAGTTGGGACCACCAGGGTTTGTGAGAAAGCTGGATCCAATCAAGGCGGAAACGTGGGTTAAGCAAATTACCAAGATATTTGATGTCTTGGGATGCACGGAGGAACATAATGTTCCATTCGCCACCTTTATGTTCTGTGGTGAGGCAGATTACTGGTGGGAATCTGTGAAGTGTACCCAGTCATCCGCACTCAATATGTCTTGGGAAATGTTTCAAAAACTGTTCAATGACAAGTACTTTCTTGAAAGTATTCGTCATATGAAAGAGGTAGAGTTTAAAACACGGAGTATCTGTTGACCCAGCGAAGATTGAAGCAATACAAAGTTGGGAGAAACTGAAGTCATTGACCGAAGTACGTAGCTTTCTGGGCTTAGCTGGTTATTATCGGAGATTCGTGGAAGTGTTTTCTCGAATCGCTACTCCATTAACTCAGCTGACTCGGAAAGATACAAAATTCGTATGGAGCGAAGAATGCGAGAAGATTTTCCAAGAGCTCAAGAGGAGACACATTTTGGCACCTGTTCTGATAATACCATCTAGTTCGGATGAATTTGTTATTTACAGCGATGCTTCAGGCAAAGGGTTAGGATGTGTTCTCATGCAATATGAGAAAGTCATAGCATATGCCTCGCGAAAACTGAAAGAATATGAGAGGAATTATCCTACTCATGATCTGGAGTTGGCATCAGTCGTTTCTGAATTGAAGATCTGGAGACATTACCTGTATGGGGATAAAGTGGAGATCTATACAGATCATAAAAGCCTCAAATAATCCTTCACCAAAAAGGAACTCAACATGCGGCAACGAAGTTGGCTCGAGCTGTTGAAAGATTATGATCATACCATCCAATACCAACTTGGAAAAGAAAACATTGTAGTTGACGTATTGAGTAGAAGATCATATGCTGGTACGAGTGCGATATTGTCAACGTAAAGGCCCATTTTGTATGACTTGCAAAGGATGGAGATAGAGTTAAAGACTCCAGAGACCCACGTGATGATGTCAAATATACGAGTATAATCGACTTTAATCGATAAAGTTAAAGTTGTTCAAGCTAGGGACCTGGAGCTAATGCGTATGAAGAAGAAAGTGCAAGAAGGTGCTATTCTAGAAACAAGAATCGACGAAGAAGGAATACTTCGAGTCAACTCCAGACTTTGTGTTCCTAACGATTCTGGCTTGAATCATAGAATCATGATGGAGGCACATGACACACCTTTTGTAATCCATCCTGGGAGTACCAAAATGTATCATGATCTTCAACATACATTTTGGTGGAGAAATATTAAGAGAGAGATTGCGGAGTTTATCTCGAGGTGTTTAACTTGTCAACGTGTAAAAGTGGAGCATCAAGTACCAAAGGGTCCATTACAACCACTTAAGATTCTAAAATGGAAGTGGAAACACATTACCATGGATTTCGTTACTGGTCTTCCTAAGGTTTCTCAAGGCATATATGCAATTTGGTTTATTATTGATAGATTAACCAAGTCTGCTCATTTCTTGCCGATATAGGAGACTTATTCTCTTGAACGTCTTGCTCGTATGTACGTGAATGAGATTCTAAGATTACATGGGATGCCAGTATCCATTGTTTCAGATCGTGACCCAAGATTCACTTCACGATTTTGGGTTAGCTTATGAGAAGCTATGAGCACGCAATTTACGATTCGATTCGATACCATGCTCAAACGGACGGGCAATCAGAAAGGACTATTCAAACTCTTGAAGATATATTAAGACTTTGTGTCCTAGATTTCAAAGGGAGTTGGGATAAGTACCTACCATTGGTGGAATTCTCCTACAATAACAGTTATCAGGCAAGTATAGTTGTGGCTCCATTCGAAGCATTGTATGAACAAAAATATCGCTCTCCAGTATGCTGGGATAAGGTGGGAGAAGCAACGTTGTTAGGACCAGAATTGGTACGCATGACTACATAAAAGATCCAAACGATTCGACAATGTATACAAATGGCACATGATCGACAAAAGAGTTATGCCGATCTTCATCGAAATGACGTGGAGTTTAATATTGGGGATCATGTATTGTTACGTGTTGCTCCTGTTAGGTTTGTAATATTCATGAACGCAGTCAAATTGCACAAAGTAAGCGGAAACGTGGAAAAATCAAAGTTTTAAAATTTTACAAACCATATACCCGGATCATCCTTTATGTGCAATTATTAATTAAACGAAAAGATAAAGAACAAGAATCATACCCTTGAAGATTCGAGCTTCCTCAGGTACAAGTTCAGCTCCAAATCACTTTCGCATTCATCTTGAATCCACCGGGTTTGGTTCCTTCCTTTGATCAACGTTAGCCACCAAAGTGTTTGGCCTCTAGAGGTGATCCACCAAGGAAGAAGAAAGATTCAAGAAGATGGGTGTTTGGCAAAACCCTAGTTTTTTTTATCGTCTCTCATAGAAAAAGGTGAACTCTCCCAACTTTTGGAATTACGTATTCACGTGTGTTGTGAAAGTGTCAACCACCTCACCCATAATAAGACTCCTCTTATTTATTGATGTAGGAAACCCTCCTTAACAATTAAGGAATTTGGTTTTATTTTAATTAATTAAACTCTTTTAATTAATTAGGCTCCTAATCTTATTAGGAATAATTAATTAAACTCTTTTAATTAATTAGTCGCCTAATACTATTAGGAATATATGATACTATGATGATCTCAAGTCTAAGGATCACTTGTACTACTATCACTACATGAATTCCTATTGACAGGCAAGTAAAACTCCATTAGGTATTCCTTAGCGAGCCACGTTCAGTGAACTTATTCTCTAATAAGAACCTACATACTTGCTTTAGTGTCTCCACACAAATGATCATGAGATCAATCATCCCCATCCAATAAGCAAGCAACGTATGTACCAATCTATCCGGATTCACTAATCTCCAATTTAGTAATCCAATGACTGGGAACTATTTTAATTTTAAGCTTTCTAAGAATTTACATCTCATTAGAATGATCATCATCATTATTCTAAAAGCATTGCTTAAAACTATGGGTTTATCACATATTATAAAACAACATCATGTAGATAATTATAAGTCATTAATAAATTAATACTTTTTATTAATAAATAAATAAAATTGTTACAAAGTATATGTTTTATCATCAAACATGACTGGCTTGTGTGCATACTACTTTCAATCTCCCACTTGCACTAAAGCCAATCGCCATGGTATCTCATACTCTTCTTCTCTAAGTGACGATTATCCTGTTGTTGGATACGCTTTAGTTAATGGATATGTAATGTTGTTCTTGAGAGTCCACTATCTCTATAGTGATTTCCCATCTTTCAATGATTCTTATAATCAAATGAAAGTACCACAACACATGTTTAGATCCAAGATGAGACTTAGGAACTATTCCTAGTTCTGTAATGAACATTTCATCCAAACAATCAACTTGTAGCTTCATTTATAGCTATATACTTTGTCTTTATCACTAAAGCAACAACTCTTTGCTATTTGAAACCTTTCTAATTTACTACACCACTGTTCAAGGTAAAGATTTATCTTAAAGTGGATTTTCTGTCGTCTTGGTCTGTTTGAAAAAAAAACTTGAGTCTGTTAAGCCCTCTAGTTTTAATTTAGACCCACCATAAATTTTAATCACATCCTTAGTGCTAGTTAAATACTTTAGGATGTTTATCACTGTTTGACAATGATCTTCTCCATAATATGACCGATCAACATCAGGTCTCGTATATTTCATTGTATACATGATTATCACTCATGCGATCTCTCTTTTCAGGAGTCTGTGAGGACTATTAAGAGAGATACACTTCATGACTCATCAACATGAGACATCTCTTGGAGTTTGCCATGCTAAACGACTTTAGCATCAAATGAATATGCGTTCCTTGGGTTAACCAGAGCATCCTTTTAAATCTATCTATATAGATTTTTATCTCCAATTACAATACTCTTCCCAAATCATTCATGGAGGAATGTTTAGACAACTTTATTATTACTGATTGTAGCATTAGTATGTCATTACTTACCCATAGTATATCAACATATAATATTAGAAATGTCACAGCTCTCCCACTGACCCTTTTGTACACACTAGGTTCATTCTTATATGTGATAAAATCAAACTCTTTTGATTTATTTCATCAAAACGAATGTTCCATATTTGAGAAGCTTTCCTCAATCTATTTCTCTGAGTGTCTACAACTCTTACCTCATCGTATGTAACTGGATCATCATCTTCCATGATGTGTACCTCATCATCATCATTATTTATAATGAATCCATACCTCCCAGGTATCTTCGGTACTATTCTAGATTTACGATTCGGTTGTGGTACAATAGGTCTATCTACAGGTTCCTCTTATTTGACTTATAGTGTTTTGTGGTTCTTAAACTCTTCAAGATCTATTATCCTCCCACTAGCCCCTTCAATGATAAATGACTTTATCTTAGAAGGTAGCATGTTCATAACAAACACCTTTTTTGCTAAGTAGGATTACGAACATATACCCTAAACTTACTTTAGGATGTCCCACAAATCTGTACTTGTTAAATCTTATCCCAAGCTTATCCTTTGAAACCTTTTCACATAAGCTGGATAGCCCCTTACCATAACATATTTAAAATTAGGAATCCTTCATGTCCATAACTTTTATGGAGTCTTGTGGCCGGATTTTGAGGTTACCTTTTCGTAGATATGCTGCCATTTCTAGGACATTACCCTAGAAGGATACTAGAATGTCGGTAAAATCATTATGGATCGCACCATGTCCAACAAGGTACGATTTTTCCTTTCAGATACTTCAATCAATTATTGCGTATCCGTATCAGTTTCTTTCCAGTGTCTAGGCTTATTGCAGTGGAAGCAAACTCCTTTGTTTTCCGTATTAGTTTTGTTCTTAGTATCCTTTGTTTTTGCCTTTCTATTTACCTTCTTTGAATCTTTCTTCTTTTAAGAAGATCCTTTGGCCCCTACCAGTAAGACATGGTCTTTCTTGGTTGGAAAGTGACTCTCAACATTTTTCAACATGCTAAGCAAATCAGCGAGGCTGATATCTAGCTAGTTCATATGAAAAATTCATAACAATTATGAGAAGGAGTCCGGGAGTAACAGTAAGATCAAATCTTGACTCAACTCTCCATCCATGACAAAAATCCGTTGTCCTAATTGATCAATCAAATTGATTATGAACTTTTGTCTTTATTGTAGTGTCATCGGTCATTCTAGATCAGAAGAGCTCCATAGATATCTGATATCTATCAGTCCTACTTTCCTCACTATCAACTACTTGATGTGTAGGAATATAGTAAGAGCATCCATAGTTTCATGCTGACGCTGAAGCACATTACTCATGGATGCGAGAATGATACATTGAGCCAACTGTGCATCATCTTGTCACTTTCTAAAAGTAGCAATCTCTTCCTCAGAGGCATTGTCTACAACCATTGCAGGGATAGGTGTACTAAGGACATAAGATAGATTTTCAGCCGTGGGAACTATTCTCAAATTCCTTAACCAATTCTTTTAATACGGTGCGGTTAAATAACATCTAATATGCTTGGCAGTGATAATAATTTAGACATTGCAAAATTCTGTAAATGAATTTATAATTAACAACATTTTAGCATACATTCTTTTATTAATTACCAAAATAAATTAGGTCTTATTTTAAATTGGTATCTCCCACTATTTTCATTAAACTATATTACCCTCACTTATATAGTTCGGCAAAATCTAATTAAAGATTTGCTAGTGAAAATAAGGATCACATTCAAATGTATATAGCCTTGTGGTGACACAACAAACTATATATAAATAAATAGGTAGACAACTCTTGTCAATTATATCAACTATGCAACTCCTTGTATTTTGCCTCTTAGATTATTTTGATCAAGTGGTGGCACATCCGAATCAAATTTATCCAAGTTAAGTCCAACCTAGCGCTCCATATATTCCAAAAAGAAAAATATTGTCCTTGTGGTGACACAACAAAACAACATTGTTCAATTTTCTTTATAAGTATCAAATGTGATAAAATTAACATCTGAAGGAATTAAGATAAGCCTTGTGGTGACACAACAAACTTATAATAATTAATTGATACTCTATTATTTTTATCATGCTAGAAGGCGACGTTCGATATTCCTAGTATCTTTGAACGCTTAGGACTTAATATATTTTATTTGAGGGTTTTGTTATTAATTTGTCTCATCTTGTTTAGCGCGCATGCACACACACACATATATATATATATATATATATATATATAAATTATGCGTCATATTAATTAACATGTGAAACATGTTTGCATAATATATAATATATATAGTATAAGCATGCACATATAGAATACTATATTCTACCCAGATTGATTATGGACTTTATTCTAGTTTGGTTCACTAGAGCCACCAAGTAAACGAAAAGGTCAAACCTGGGGTGCAAGAATTAAATTTAAATTTAAATATTACATTTAAATCCCAGGCTCCATTACAAAACGGGTCTCCAAGCGTTCCTTGCTCCTTGATCTCCAATTCTTCAAAATTAATTCTAACTATTCCTATTACAAAACTATTTAAAATAAATAAAAACCTTGATCAGCAGCCAAGAGGAAGTACATAAGAGGAAGATATAATTCACATTAAATTTTTTTAGAGAAGACGAGGTATGCAAACCCCATTTAATAAAACTAATACATTCATGCATCCAACTAAAATAAAATCCAATCACATTGGTCAATAGTCCATAATCAATCTCATTTATTATCATACACAACACCATATGCATCAATAATAACATTCATCTCATGAATAATAAACATTCAATATATATATTGATATCATTTAATGGACAAAATCAGTTAGCATAAAATCTAATTTTGAATCAATATAAACTCCTTTATTTTAATTTAAATTTAAATCAAAATAAAACTCTTTTATTTTAATTTATCCTATTTTGAATAAAATAAACTATTTTATTTTAATCAAAATCTTTAATTAAAATAAACTCATTTATTTTAATTAATTATGGAATCCAATTCCAAGTAAATAATAACTCCTTTATTAAAGAAAATACAGTTCTCTTTTTCCATTCACAAATAAACTCTTTTATTTTGAATAATATGAAATCTTATTCCATATCTAAATAAACTCCTTTATTTAAGGAAATACAGATTCTCTTTCCTATTCATAAACAAACTCCTTTATTTTTGAATAATATGAAATATTATTTCATATCTAAATAAACTCATTTATTTAAGGAAACATGGAATCCAATTTCAACTCCAATTAGTTATCATGGAATCCAATTCTAACTCTAATTAGTTAGCATGAAATCCAATTTTAAAATTAAAATAAACTTTTTATTTTAATTATAAAATAATTAAGAGTTATATATATATATATATATTAATCATATATATTTATATCATATATCATATATATATAATACATACTAACTTATGAATCAAGCTGTAATACCTCAACTCATATATAGTTTTGATATATGTATATATAATATATCATATATCATATATATAATATATACTAACACGTTCATGGCTATCCTGTATATATATAATATACATATAGTAACATGATTTCGCGAATCAGCTACGGTTCCACGATTTTTTTTTATTAAATAAATTATATACAACAAATTATGCTCAATTAAATTGTTCTAAACACATATCAACATACATATCGATTCTAAACAATTAATAATTCGCATAAAGGTTTGGCTCTGATGCCACTGTTAGGTTTGTAATATTCATGAACTCAATTAAATTGCACAAAGTAAGCGAAAATGTGAAAAAATTAGAGTTTTAAAATTTTATAAACCATATACCCGGATCTTCTTTTATGTGCAATTATTAATTAAACGAAAAGATAAAGAACAAGAATCATACCCTTGAAGATTCGAGCTTCCTCAGATACAAGTTCACCTCCAAATCTTTTTCGCGTTCATCTTGAATCCACCAGGTTTTGTTCCTTCCTTTGATCAACAGTAGCCACCCAAGTGTTTGACCTCTAGAGGTGATCCACAAAGGAAGAAGAAAGATTCAAGAAGATGGGTGTTTGGCAAAACCCTAGTTTTTTTATCTCTCATAAAAAAAGGTGTACTCTCCCAACTTTTGGAATTACGTATTCACGTGTGTTGTGAAAGTGTCAACCACATCACCCATAATAACACTCCTCTTATTTATAGATGTAGGCAACCCTCCTTAACAATTAAGGAATTGGATTTTATTTTAATTAATTAAAATCCTTTAATTAATTAGGCTCTTAATATTATTAGGAATAATTAATTAAATTCTTTTAATTAATTAGTCTCCTAATACTATCACTACAAGAAAAGGGTCTATCAGCGACCGTGTATCAGCGACCGCATATGGTCGCAGATAGATATTAGCGACTGACTACAATCGTTGATAGTCATCGCATAAAATCTAGTCGCTAGGATGCACATCAATGACCACTAGTAGCTACCGATATATCTGCAACCGCGTATAGTGACCGAATTCGCCATGTCGGTCGCTAAGCTGAGTCAGCATGTCTCAGAGCCAAAGGCTGATGTGGTCCATGTGTCTGCGACTGCTATCAGCGACCGACGTTGGTCGTTGATACCCTCAAATGCCAGCAGTAGCTAATAGATATCAGCGACCGCATGCGGTCGCTGATTCTAAAAAACTGAAAAATAGCTTTTTGCTGTTTTGCATAATTCCCAAAAACTGTACCTGTTTTGTACCTGCTATATCCCAACACACATACACAACAATATAAACATCCATCGTCCACCAAACTAGCTAGTATACAAACAACCACAAATCTAATGTTTAAAAACCGCTATGAATTGAATAAATAACCATAAATCTAATGTTTAAGTAACATACAGACATCCAAAGAATGAATATACAAGTACAAGCTTATACTATAACTACAAAACTGATCTAAAGCAGGTACGTCAAGCATCATCACCTCCTTGATCACCCTGTAATTAACAAAATAATAAAACAAGTTACAAATAGTAACTATGTTGATACTGATATATATTACGACAATATATACAACAAATTGATTTTATACCCATCGCCATCCCCATGCTGTCCCGCTACTGCTGTCGCTACTGCTTCAGCTAACTCCTCAGGATTAAGTGCCCCTAGATGCCCGCCCAGTATCATCAAAAGATTTCGATCTCGACATATAGCTCTCACACAGTCAGCCAGAGTATGAACAACTGGATGACTCGATGACTATGAAGACTGTGTAGCAGAGCTGCTTGAGCCACTGAAGGATGGGCATCGTCGTTGTCCTTGACCTTTAATGTAGTTCTTCTTCACAACAGACGCCCTCTCCCATAGCTCTTGATCAATAGTCGGACGTGGAGTGCCTTCAAGATAGCGCTCATTCAATAAACGCTTATAAGTATCCTGTCATCATGTTAACAATTAAATAGTTAAAAATAAATTCTGTAAGCATTGATAAACAAGATCAAGTTGTTAAAACTTATTACCGCTATCTGGATAGCATCAAGCAGACCATCACGGGTGGCCACGTACACATCCAACCAATGGATAGGTGTACGTTGAGACTGAGACTCCTATACAAAAAATAGCACAATATTACTAAGTAAAAATGTGATATATTTTCTAGAATTCATGATTGTAAACATATTAAAACTTGTAAATATGTACCACAGCGTTGATATCTTTTAATTTGTGAAATCTTGCCGCCTTTGTATGTCCCTTTAGTCTTTTTTTTACCATCGAATTTTTAGAGGATCTGCATTAGTGGAGGTAGTCTTTCGTCTTTTCACCCAGCTCTCAGCTCTCCATTGGGCACACATCTCATCCCATATGGACTGGGTGCACCACCAGGGGCTATGCTCGTGCATATAATCCTTTCCCTGGCCTGGATGGTCGATCTCGGCATTGTGAAGGGCTTTTTGTCTTTCTTTGTTCAAATTATCTTTGGTGCGGACCACGCACTTCTGCCAGAATAATGTCTGTATCACTAAAACCTGCGCGTCCTCCCATATATACCGTTTCTGCAAATAAAACTACAATAATAACATTACTAAACAATTATCCTTTGAATATTATATGTCATAATATAAAAAAAATACCTGAAATTCAGCCCAAACAGCATCCTTGTGGGCGATAGGTGTGCTCACCCACGTAATCACAGGTGTAGGCCAATTCTGTAAACACAGCTATGATATGCACTTGACGATCTTATTATCTGAAAAATCACTATAATATACAACAATATACATCAGCGATAAGTAGATATAATAAAGCAATTTACATCTAAGTTAAAATACTTATGAACATTTTTCAAACTTATACTTATAATACTAAAAATAAATTCGCCAGAGTCTCCCCTACAATATAGACTAGCCACATGCACGACGACATGCATATATGGACATTTCTAGGCACCCAAGACACAAACCAAGAGAAATATACAAATTTTCAATACAATAAGCATATTAACATCAATTAGCATATTAACATCAATTTACATCAATGATAAGTAGATATATTAAAGCAATTTACATCACAGTTCTATATATCTTGTATAAATGGAATCTTAAATGCTTATATATAAATGATATATGCGGGACGTACGTGCTATTAGGAGGAGGGTGAATCTGAATAAGAATCCTATCATCCGGATTAGTAGGGGCCTTGGGCACATGAGTAAGCCCCCTACCCATGCCGCACTTTTTCTGCGCTGCTTCAGAAGCCATCTGTATATTACAAATTTAAAGATGTTATTATGAGTCATATTTGATTACATGTATATATGACAATAAATATGACAGTGATATAAACATGTATACATATGAATATAAAATGACAATAAACAAAAGCAATTTACATCTAAGTTCTATTTAAAAAGTTTAGTACATAAACATGACAATGATATAAAAAAACATGTAATGCTAAACATACATTTCATTTGTTCAAGTGTCAATGTCTGATTCAGAATAGGCATGAGTCTCTCCATGAACACATGACAGTCATGACTCTTCATTCTTTGCAATTTCCCACCCGTAACACACCTTGCAATGTTTGACGCATTTCCATCTGGTAGTTTCAGAGACTTAACCTATGTGCACACATCCTTAACTTGCTTTTTGGACAATGTGTACCTTGCATGCGGTTTGACAATCTTACCATTAGGAGATTCATAAAGTTCTAATCCAGGACGCTTACAAATATCTTTCATGTCCAAACGTGCCTTATCGTTATCTTTTGTCTTCCCCGTAACATTCATCACAGTGTTAAACACATTATCAAACACATTCTTCTCAATATGCATCACATCTAGATTATGACGAATCAAATTTGTAGACCAATAAGGCAGTTCCCAAAAGATGCTTCTCCGAACCCAGTTATGATATTCGCCAAACCCATTAATTATGTTTGTGACATCAATCTTACCAAATGGGATAACCGACAATCTCATCACACGATCTCGCATCTTCGTTCCCGACAATCGCGGTGCAGGCATATCATTGTCTACTTTCCCTTTCCTGAAGTGTTCTCTATTTCTTTGAAGCGGGTGATCTCTAGGTAAGCAAGCGATGACAGTCAAACCAACAAGGCTTTCGACCTTTTGATAGATTAAATGACTTTGTATGCTCCATACAATACGGACAAGCCAACTTCCCATGTGTACTCCATCCAACTAACATACCATAAGCTGGGAAGTCACTTATAGTCCACATAACCGCTGCCCTAAGGTTGAAATTTATTTTCGTTACAACATCCCAAGTCTGTACTCCATCCTCCCATAATACCTTCAACTCGTCTATAAGAGGTCTCAAGTAAACATCTAAGTTCTTTCCAAGACTCTTAGGACCAGGAACCACGAGTGAAAGAAACAAGTATGGTTATTTCATACACATCCAAGGAGGCAAGTTGTACGGAGTAACAATCACAGGCCAACATGAGTACGGAATAGCTGAGTGGCCAAACGAATTGAAACCATCGGTGGACAATCCAAACCTCACATTTCTAGGTTCCAATGCAAACCCAGGATGTGCTATGTTGAAATCTTTCTAAGCCTACCCATCTGTGGTATGATTTAGTTCTCCATCTTTAGCTGGAGATTTCGCATGCCAACTCATATGTTCAGCTGTTCTTGAAGACATGTACAATCTTTTTAGCCAATCTGTTATTGGAAAATACCTTAGAATCTTAAACGGTATACTTGATTTTTTTGTAGTCACACCCTCTTTATTAGGCCTAAACCGATCATGACTGCAAAACGCGTGCCTTTGTCATCTGTTCATTTTCCTTATAAAACAACATGCAATCGTTGGGACATGCATCGATCTTTTGGTATCCAAGACCCAACTTCTTCACCATTTTCTTACAAAAGTAATAGTTACCAAAGAAATTTCTCATAGTCAAAAACATACTCTTAATGGCCTTTAAGAGCGACTCAAAACACTCATGGCTCATATTGTGATCGACCTTGATGTTAAGTAATGTCGCCATCACGAGAAAAATGTAGTGTGTTTGGTGCAACCATACCACAATGGCTCGCTACCCTCGTCTAACAACTTAAAAAAGTCTTTGGCATTAGAATTCATAGGTTGCTCTATGCCTTGTTCCAAATCAAAATCTGGCCCTGCAATATCATGAACCATTTCATTCATACGATGAGTACTACTTCCCGAATTGTGTTCTTCTGTGATGCCACCATCTCTTCTCTGCCCATGTGCCCACCAGCATTCTTCGTAATTTCTCATGAACCCAGAAACAAGTAAATGATAGTTTATCACGTCTCTGTCCATATAATTTATATTCTTACACTTCAAACATGGACATCGTATCTGCAACTTACCATTCATACATTCCGGGTGACTATACGCATAATCCAAAAACACTTGGCAACCGGCTCTAAATTGAGCTGTAGCACCTATCTGGGCACTTGACTTTCGTCGTGCCATCCAACTACGGTCTGAATAGAGGTCCATGATACCACAATACCTACTACAGACAACATTATAAATGTTAACATATGACTTGAGCATACTTGTAAGCAAGCATATGATTAACATTTAAGCATACTTGTAAGCATATGACTTGAGAGCATACTTGTAATCATATGACTTGAGTATACTTGTAAGCATATGATTAACATTTAAGCATTCCGGATGTTAACGAATGAATGCAAATTAAAGCAGTATGGGAAACTTTAAATGTTATTAAATTTAGTATGAGAAACTAAGTAAATGCTACTTAGTTTAATAGTTATATTATATCGTGCTATTTTATTTTAATTTGTTTTAAATGTGTTTTTATTGTTTATCGTAAGTGAATACGTAAGGTATTTCATTCATGCTAGCTTTATATCAGAGTTTGCTAACTCATTTATACAACTTTTGAGTATCTTGGAGATTCATTCATATCAACTAGTGTGCTAAGGCACCTAACATGTTTTAAGATTATACCCCTCACGGTCCCTTTCTATAATCTTTTATGTTTTGGGATAGTCACAACTTGGTTGTGCAATTTATAGCTTTTATAACATTTTATAGCTTTATTCTTGTATAGATAAGTGTTAAATACCTTTGTTTTTCTGTTATAGCCAAAACAATCTCTTTATTGACCAAGTGTGTTTAGTTACCTTCTCTGTTGCACTAACAGTTCCCTAGAACTGTCTATTTTTGCTTAACAGCCCCCTAATTAACAACTAAGCTTGGCTTGACCCCGTGAGGCTTGGCTAAGCTTGGCGTGGCCTCGTGTGGCCTCGCGGCCCCAAGCCCAGCCCATCAGCTCCAACATCCCCTTAATAGGCTCTAGTGGATCACCAATAGGCTCGTTAATAGTATAAATATTCGCAACTACCCGACCAATAAAAAAATTTGGCCAGAGTCTCCCCTGTAATATGGACTAGCCACATGCACGACGACATATATATAAGGTCATTTCTAGGCACCCAAGACATAAACCAGGAATCAGTACTAGTACTGTATCCAAAAGAAACAAAATCTCCATCCAGTATCAGTTGAAAACTAGATAGAAACTGAGATTATAGCAAGAAACATTCAAAAAAGTAATAACACATGATCAATTAGTAACCCTGTAAATATTAAAAGATATGCAACTTAGATCTAAAACATAAATAAATATCGTCATATATATTATTTTCCAATTATAAATTTTACAATGAGTATGATTTTAAATATTTTACAATATTTATCATTTTTTTAACTAAAAATGAAGAAAATTCATGTATTGACTTAAACAAAATAATTATCATTGTTTTATATTTCGGAACGGAGGAAGTATTATGTATTAATCAATTATAAATTAGTACTACAATATGACTCATCAATTAAATATATTATGGTCCTCATTAAGTTGCTGGTAATTTGTGTTGATGAGTTGGTGACTCGTCAAATATTTTTGAAAAAATAACTGAAAAAATATATAAACAACATATATGCCCTCACACAACTCATTTAACATTGAGTTCCTCTAATGACAATGTTTACTCTAATAGTACTACCTTATTGCAATATTCAACTTAAAACAAATTGATTAAATTATAATAATCACAAGATTAGTATTCTGTTTAAGGTATTAAGGGATTAAGGGGTCTAATTTAGAGATTTAGGGATTAAGGGGTTACCGGCGTGGTGCAGCGGTGGTACCTCCTGGTGGCGGTGGACCGGTGTCCCGGTGGCGGTGGCCGGAGTCTTTTCCCCTTCTTCTCTTCTCCCCCCTTTTTCCCTCTTCTCTCTGTCTGAGCTCCCTCTTCTTTTTCTTCTCTCTTTGTGTCGGCGGTGGTGAATCTGTTAATATTAAGTTTGATCAACGACCGCTATCTGCGACCATATGCGGTCGCTAATTTTTAATGACATGGACTTATCCGCGACCGCATGCGGTCGCAGATATTAAGTGGTCGCACATAACTTTGGCGCCAACATTTCCAGCCAAATTTTGGGAGGCAAATTTGTACTAGCGACTGACTAGCTACCGCATGCGGTCGCTGTAAAAATATAGAGACTAGATTAAATATTGGTCACAGATGGCGGTCGTTGTTACTAATATCAACGACCAATGGTGCGGTCGCTGATAGTATTGGTCGCTGTTAGGCCTTTTTCTTGTAGTGTATTAGGAATATATGAGAGTACTTTTATTAATTAATTCCCAAACTCTTTTAGGAATTAAATAATAATAATAGTAATAATAATAATAAGACTCCTCTTATTAATTTATATTTAATATTTCTAAAATATTAAATAATAAATATTAAGCTATTTAATTTATTCTATCACCATAGATTAAATTAAATATACTTAACTTATTAATACGATTACGCCATTAACTTCTTAAATATTTATTCTTCCTTTTATGGTGTGAGTCTTTAGGTTCTCCATATTAAACCGGTTGTGAATAAATCAATTAGAACAATTCTAATCTTATTTAAATAAATAAATTAAACTATTAATTTATTTAAAGAAATAATATTTATTCTACAATAGGAATAAGCCTTCTTAGCGATCAACGACTTTCCAGATAATATAAATTTCAACATTAATCATAAAAGAACCTTTGAGTAAATAGTTATCGTACAATTCAATCCTTCCACCATACAATATCCCAATTAAATATAAGACATGGAATTACTGTCAAGTCTTATTTTATTTAATTATATGTATTTCGACTCTTAAATGCACAACTCCAAATAATGAAAATTCGAAACACATTTCTAATTTCATTCTGCCTTGGCCAAGGACTACTGGGTTGTCATTTATTGAATCACATAAGACATTTCTCTTCTTTTACTAGAAGTGGCAGATATTTTATTGATCATACATTATCTCCATGTACAACTTATTATACCCAAGTATACCCTTTGATATACCCTAAGGGTCTTAAGGAATAAGTTAAAGTATAACTCATCATACACAAGATACTATGATGATCTCAAGTCCAAGGATCACTTGTACTACTATGACTACAAGAATTCCTATTGACAAGCAAGTAAAACTCCATTAGGTATTCATTAGTGAGCCACGTTCAGTGAACCTAATCTCTAATAAGAACCTACATACTTGCTTTAGTGTCTCCACACAAATGATCATGAGATCAATCATTCTCATCCAATGAGCAAGCAACGCATGTACCAATATATCCGGATTCACTAACCCCCAATTTAGTAATCCAACGATTGGGAACTATTTTAGTTTTAAGCTTTCTAAGAATTTAGATCTCATTAGAATGATCATCATCATTATTCTAAAAGCATTGCTTAAAATTATGGGTTTATCACATATTATAAAACAACATCATGTAGATAATTAAAAACCTTTAATAAATTAATACTTTTTATTAATAAATGAATAAGATTGTTACAAAGTGTATGCTTTATCATCAAACATGATTGGCTTGTGTGCATAATACTTTCAGCTCCATGGAAGGGAGTTACAAGATTCAGGAAAAGAGGAAAGCTCAATCCAGGATTTGTTGGTCCATTTGAGATTCTTGACCGAATAGGAAATGTGGCATATAGACTCGCATTACCTCCAAGCATGTCTCGTGTTTATAATGTTTTTCACATATCTGAGCTTCGTAAATATGTGAAAGACCCAAACCACATTATTAATTTAAAACCAGACGAGATAGCCGAAGATTTAACGTACGAGAAGGTACCTGTCAAGATCTTGGATAGAAAGGAGCATGTCCTACGCTCAAAGGTTATACCATAAGTCAAAGTCTTGTGGAAGAACATGCTATTGAGGAAATGACCTGGGAGTTGGAATCAGAAATGAAAGCGAGGTACCATCACCTTTTCGACACACCAGGTACGTACGCCAATTTCGAGGATGAAATTTCATAAAGAGGGTAGGTTGTAAGTGTAAGACCCCAACTTTTATGAATAAAGATTAATTTTTCTCGAAATATATTTTTGAATATTATGGTGTGGATTTGATATAATGTTATAGTCGTGGGTAATATTTACAAATTTTGCAAAGTAAGCAAGTGGTTATAAAATATTCGATTGGTCGGGGAATATTCGTTTTAACAGGGAATATTCGTACAACGGCACAATCATTGGTGGACCCCACAAACGGAATTATTGTCGGAGTTAGAAAACGACAGAATTATCTTTTTATAAAAATAACGGCAAAAGTTTTACCGTTAAACTGTTGAAATACCCGGTGGTAAAAGAACAGTAATACACGTGGTTGCATAATAGCACACGGTATTGATTATTGATACTTACGTGAGAAGTCACTCAATTATACTCAATTATTGCTATAGTAATTGCTGCATAATATCTCTCATATTATTGATTCAATTATTGTCACAGTATCATCTGCATAATATTTTATATTATTAAAATAATAATTGAGACGACAAAGTTATTCATATTATTATTTGCAATATTGACAATGTCTAGAAAGTTCTATCAAGGAGAGGTTTGGTCACCTAATTGTACTATTAGAGGAGGTGGTTCAAGATTGATAATACCTGCATGACTAAATTAAAACTGGAGGTATAGATGAAGGTACTATACCGTAACTATTTTTTCCACATGTATATAACTATTGATTCACACGAATGTACTATTGATTCACATTCATGTACTATTAGGGGAGGCAGTGCAAGTTTGATAATACTTGTAGGACTAAATTAAAAATAAAGGAAAAGATGAAGGTTTTATACTATAATATTTTGAACCACAAAACGTGCAATTATCGAAACTATATTTTCCGATAAATAAAAGCTCATTCTTCTTTCATTCTCACCAATTCACTAAGACTCACATGAGAAATTATAAAGAGGGAAGTTATAGAGAGAGAAACTATAGAGAGAGAAGTTATAGAGAGAAAGAAGAAAAGAAGTCTGCTACTTCACTATTCCAGTATCCAGTCTTCTTCTGAGGTAAGGGATATTATTTTTATTCAATATTCATAAGGAATAATATTTTCTTCCATACTCTGTAGTATGTGAGTAATATTATTTCCTCTCGTATTCTTGATTATACCCTCATTTTGTTAAAATATTGCTTCTATACTCCGTGAAATTAGTAGAATATCATTGATATTTGCGCTTCATCCAGTATCTTTTCATGGAAATATTATTCTAAGCATTCTTAATAATTATTAATCTTTTTATGCCGAAATACTATTCACGGGGTACTATTCACGGGGTACTATTCACAAAGTACTATTCATGGGTACTATTTACAAAGTACTATTCTTGGGTACCATTCATAAAGTACTATTCATGGGATACTATTCCCAAAGTACTATTCATGGGGTACTATTCACTCGGGTACTTTTCATCTGGAGAATTATTCATGACAAAAATTAATTTCGTTGCTGTCCAAAAACAGTATCATGGTGACAATTTGGACATTATTGAATTCTGGATAAATTAAATTATAAATCTTTAAAAATTTGTCCTTTGCTTTCTTTTAATTGAATTCTTATATCATTGTCATCATCATCATGCTTATATTATGATAAAAGTTATTTGTGGCTTACGTGCATAGATGTACTATTGATTGGTATGATTATGACTACGGATTATTCGGTATAATCATGACCATAATGTTACAAATGATGTGGTAAAAGTCCTCATTGGCCCGTAGTGCATTGATGGATAGTTATTGGTATGATCATGACCATTGATGATTACATGAATATCCTTGGCCCGTAGTGCAGGGATGATTTGATGATGTGGTTTATTTATTAAGCTGAGTCTCAGCGATAAAGTTGATGAAAAGTTTTTTAAATCATAGAAGATAGTAGATATCATGCTCTACTTGACTCTTCTAATGGATTGCTTGTTCCGCTGCAGTTAAACTTGATGTTTATTGTATTGTTATCAGTTTAACATTATTGAAGGCTAACGATAATTTATTCTGCATTATCTTAGTCATAATATATGACGCCCCCAAAATAGACATACATCACCTATTCTGAGTCGCCAAATATATGGTACAGAATATAAATACAATCTTAATTATACAACAAGAGAGTTGTGTGTTTAAATACAAATACTGTCTTTTAGACAATATCCACTCTCAGAATAAGTCCTCATTACATTTATTGTCACACTATTTAACAGAATAGTGAGGACTACTAGCTAATACTATCATTCGGACCATCACTCCGTTCCCCGACTCGTCCCAGCTACGTTCTCATTTTCTGAAGAGAACAGTGAAAGAAAGGGTGAGCTCAACTAGCCCAATAAGAAATATTATGACTAAGATAATGTAGAATAAATTATCATTAGCCTTCAACAGTGTTAAACTGAAAAATATAACAACATCAAGTTTAACTGCAGCGAAACAAGCAATCCATTAAAAGAGTCAAGTAGAGAATAAAATCTACTATCTTTTATGATTTAAAAGGTTTTTCATCAGTTTTATCGCTGGGACTCAACTTAATAAATAATTCACATCACCGAATCACCCCTACACTATGGCCAAGGATATTATTTAGTATCACGACCATAAATTATCTATGCAATACGGGTAAAGGACATTCGTGTATTCATCAATGGTCATGATCATGCCAACAACTGTCCATCAATGCACTACGACCAATGAGGACTTTTTCCACATCATTTGTAACATTACGATCATGATTACACCGAATAATCCCTGGTCATAATCATACCAAGTCCATCTATGCACTATAGGCCACAAATGACTTTCAACAAAATATAAACATGAGGATGATGACAATGATATAAGAATTCAATAAAACAAGTTTAAGAATTAATTTATCCAGGAACCAATAACGTCCAAATTGTCATCATGATACTGCTCTGTAGAGTAAAATTTAAGAATGCTCAGAAGAATATTTTCATGAAAAGATACTGGATGAAGCGCAAATATCAAGGATATTCCACTAATTTCATGGAGTATAGAAGTCAAAACTTTAACCAACTGAGTATAATAAGGAATGGAATAACAAAAGAAATCACCAGGCATGCGATAGACCGCACATGCAGGTTATTCCAATAAAATAATAATTAACAGAACCAGGTCCGGCGTAAAACGCACAGACGGGATATTCCAACAGGATAATAAAGACGGAATCAATCGGCGTAAAAGCGCATGTACGGATATTCCAACGTAATAATAAAGAGGCGGAATCGGTCCGAACGTAAAACGCATGATGTGGATATTCCAACAGAATAATAAATAATGGAATAACATAAGTTCTCTTCATGAATACAAAAGAAATAATACCCCTTACCGTAAAAGAAACTGGATATAAGAATAGGGAAGTAGAAGAATACTTTTCTATTTTTTTTCTATAATTTCTCTCTCTGGAGTTTCAGTGAATTCGTAAGAAATAATGAAGGAATGAGCTTCTATTTATAGGACAATGGAAGGGCACTGTGCAAGGAAAAATCACTGATGCAATCAATGCGCAACTTTGAGAATTACGGATGAATTTTTTTTTTCAATCAACAATCAAACCAAACAAAAATTAAAATATACTATATATATATAAACACATGCTTTCAATTTATATATATCAATATTATATATACACCACTTGATTTTATCTCCCCCATAACCAACATCAATACCCCACCCTCCCAAAATCACTTTCATTACATTCTTATACATCACTATCACACTATCACTTTTCCACCATTTTCCACTCACACACATCACACACCTATCACTTTCACTTATCCTTTTCTCCCACCATATACTAATTACATATATATATATATATATATATATATATATATATATATATATCTTCCATACGTATACTCTTTCTCCCTTGATTTCCAAAATCATTTTTCCAACACAAATGGGCCCCACATGTGGGCCCCACTTTTATTATAAAAATTTTCTACCCATTATTTTGGAAAATGGGTAAATGGAGATTCATAAAATAACCAAAACTTACACAAATACCTCATAAAAAATCACATTAATAATTTTAACAACACATATCATCATTATTATAATTCACAATATTAATCGACCAGGTTGTTCCCAAGAAAGAGGGGGCTTTCCAATAAGGATTTCTCCCTATTGGCGCGCAATTAGGTGACCAAACCTCTCCTTGACAGAAATTCTAGACATCGTTAATATTGCAAATAATAATATTTATAACTCTGTCGTCTCAATTATTGATTTAATAATATATTAAATATTGACAATAATTGAATCAAATAACGTGAGATATTATGCAGTAATTACTGTAGCAATAATTGAACAAAACTGAGTGACTTCTCACGTAAGCATCAATAATCAATACCGTGTGCTACTGTGCAACTACACGTATAACTGTACTTTTAACACCGGGTGTTTCAACGATTAACGATAAAACTTTCGTAGATTATTTTCATAAAGTATTTTTGTCGCTTTTCTTAATCCGACAATAATTACATTGTGGGGTCCAAAGAATGATTGTGTCGTTATGCGAATATTCCTGTTAAAACGAATATTCCCCACCAATAGAATATTATATAACAACTTGCGTGCTTTTGCAAAATTTATAAATATTACCCACAACTATAACATTATATCAAATTCATTCCATAATATTCAAAATGATATTTATAGAAAATTCATCTTTATTTATAAAAGTTGGGGTCTTACAACCTCCCTTCTTATGAAATTTTGCCTCGAAATTAGGGTACGTGCACGGTATGTCGAAGAGGTAAGGTTACCTTGATTTCATTTCAGATTCTAACTCCCAGGTCATTTCCTCAACATCGTGGTTTCTCCACAAAACTTTGACTTGAGGTATAACCTTGGAGCGTAGAATATGTTCCTTCTTATCCAAGATTTGAACATGAACCTCTTCATACGTTAAATCTTCCGCTATTTCATCTGGTTCTAACTCAATAATGTGGTGCGGGTCTTTCACATATTTACGTAACATAGATATGTGAAAAACGTTATGAACACGAGACATACTTGGCGGTAAAGCGAGTCTATAGGCCACAGTTCCTACTCGATCGAGGATTAAAAATGGGCCGATGAATCGAGGATTGAGCTTTCCTCTCTTTCCAAATCTCGTAACTCCTTTCCATGGAGCAACACGTAACAACACATGATCTCCTATATCGAATTCCACGTCCTTTCGATGAAGATCAACATAACTCTTTTATCTATCTTGTGAAGTTTTTATACGTTGTCGGATCATTTGAATCTTTTCCGTAGTCATACGTACCAACTCCGGTCCCAACAAAGTTATTTCACCCACCTCATCCCAGCATACTGGAGAACGACAGTTTCTTCCATACAACGCCTCAAATGGAGCCATGCCAATACTTGCTTGATAACTGTTGTTGTAGGAAAACTCCACCAATGGTAAGAACTTCTCCCAACTTCCCTTGAAGTCAAGGACATAGAGTCTTAAAATATCTTCAAGAGTTTGAATAGTCCTCCCTGACTGCCCATCCGTCTGAGGATGATATGCCGAGCTAAATCATAAATCTTTGCCCATAGCTTTCTGCAAACTAACCCAAAATCGTGCAGTGAATCTTGGATCTCGATCAGAAACTATGGATACTGGCATACCATGCAGTCTTATAATCTTGTTTATGTACATACGAGCAAGACGTTCAAGTGTATAAGTTTCTCGTATCGGTAAGAAATGAGCAGACTTGGTCAATCTATTTATAATGACCCAAATCGCATCTATGCCTTGAGAAACCTTAGGAAGACCAGTAACGAAATCCATTGTAATGTGCTCCCACTTCCATTCTGGAATTTCAAGTGGTTGCAATGGACCTTTTGGTACTTGATGCTCTGCCTTGACTCGTTGACAAGTTAGACAGCTTGAGATAAACAACGCTATCTCTCTCTTCATATTGCTCCACCAAAATGTATGACGAAGATCACGATACATTTTGGTACTCCCAGGATGGATTGCAAACGGTGTGTTGTGCGCCTCCATCATGATTTTATACTTTAAATCAGGGTCGTTAGGAATAAAAAGTCTGGAGTTGACTCGAAGTATTCCTTCTTCATCGATTCTTGCTTTCGGCATAGCACCTTCTTACACTTTCTTCCTCATACACATAAGCTACAGGTCTGTAGTTTGATTAGCTTTAATTTTATCAATTAAAGTCGATTCTACTCGTATATTCACCAGCATCACATGGGTCCCTGGAGTTTTTAACACTATCTTCATCCTTTGCAAGTCACACAAAATGGGCCTTTGTGTTGACAATATCGCACTCGTACTTGCATATGATCTTCTACTCAATGCATCAACTACCACGTTCGCTTTTCCAGGATGGTATTGGATGGTAGGATCATAATCTTTCAAAAGTTCAAGCCAACATCGTTGTCGCATGTTGAGTTAATTTTGAGTGAAGAAATATTTGAGGCTTTTATGATCCGTAAAGATCTCCACTTTCTCTCCATTCAAGTAATGCCTCCAAATTTTAAGTGCGAAGATAATAGCTGCCAACTCTAGATCATGAGTAGGATAATTCCTCTCATATTCTTTGAGTTGTCTTGAGACATAGGCTATGACTTTCCCATGTTTCATGAGAACGCATCCTAACCCTTTGCCCGAAGCATCACTGTAGATGACAAATCCCTCAGAGCCAGATGGTATTGGCAGAACAGGTGCTGAAATGAGTCTCCTCTTGAGTTCTTGAAAACTCTTCTCACATTCCTTGCTCCAACCAAACTTTGTATCTTTCCGAGTTAGCTGAGTTAGTGGAGTAGCGATTCGAGAAAATCCTTCCACGAATCTCCGATAATAACCAGCTAAACCGAGAAAGCTACGTACTTCAGTCACTGATTTAGGTTGCTCCCAGCTTTGAATAACTTCAATCTTTACTAGGTCAACAGATATTCCATGACTTGATACTACGTGCCCAAGGAATGCTACTTCCTCAAGCCAGAACTCGCATTTCTTCAACTTGGCATAAAGCTTATATTCACAAAGCTTTTGGAGTATCGGCCTCAAGTGTTGTTCATGATCTTCATGGCTTTTGGAATAAATAAGGATGTCATCAATAAAGACGACCATAAAGTGATCCAAATATTCCTTGAATACTCGGTTCTTCATATCCATGAAGGCCGCAGGAGCATTAGTCAATCCAAAAGACATGACTAGGAATTCATAATGCCCGTACCGAGTTCTGAAAGCCGTCTTTGGAATGTCATCAGTTCTAATCTTCATTTGGTGATATCCGGAACAAAGATCAATCTTTGAAAAGAATTTGGCTCCTTGCAACTGGTGAAACAAGTCATCAATACGTGGCAATGGGTACCTATTTTTGATGGTGACATGATTCAACACCCGAAAATCAATACAAGGTCGCATACTCCCATCTTTCTTCTTCACGAATAGAACAGGAGCACCCCAAGGAGAAGTACTAGGACGAATAAAGCCAATGTCTAACAATTCCTGCAGTTGGGTCTTTAGCTCCTGAAGTTCAATAGGAGACATTAGATATGGGGCTTTGGAAATGGGTTTTGTACCGGGTTCAAAGTCGATACAAAGTTCAATTTCACGCTCTGGGGGTAGGCCAGGAAGTTCTTCAGGGAATACGTTAGGGAATTTATTAACAATAGAAATATCATTCAAAACTGACGTATTTTTGTTTAGATCTGTGACATGAGCTAAGAAAGCTTGACATCCGTTTTTCAATAAACGAATAGTTTTACGGCTTGAAATTACATTGATTGATTTTAATGGTTTAGTTGTTTGAATTCGCATAATAGGTTGGTTAGGAATATGAAAGCTAACAACCTTATGAAAACAATCAATTTTTGCATGATGAGTAGTTAACCAATCAATCCCTAGAATCACGTCAAATGCAAGTATTTTCAATGAAATAAGATCGACAGGTAATGTGAGGGTACCAATTTGAACCAAACAAGACTTATAAACAGTGGATGTAATGAAGGTTTCTCCCAACGGAGTTTCCACAGATAAATCAAAGTCTAATTTCTTCGGAGTCAAGTTTAATCGTTTAGCGCAAGTAGAAGAAATAAAAGAATGGGTAGAACTGGTATCAAATAAGGTATAGACTTCGCTAGAGTTTATGATAAGCTTACCCGTGATGACCTCGTTCGGGTTCCTATCTTTCTGGGAGGTCATGTGACACCCCCAAAACAGGTATACATCACCCATCTTGGGTCGCCAGATATAAGGTACAGAATTCAAATACAAACTTAATAATACAACTGTCGTGTATAATATGATAAAACATAAACTGTGAGTTTAAATACAAATATTGTCTACTAGAGAGTATAAAAACTCAAAAGGAGTCCTCAATACATTTATTAATACACTATTTCACAGAATAGTGAGGACTACTAATGTTATTCTCTGGATAGGTATACATCACTCCGTTCCCCGACTAGTCCCTGCTACGTTCTCATTTCCTGAAGAGAACACTGAAAGAAAGGGTGAGCTCAACTAGCCCAGTAAGAAATATTATGACTAAGATAAAGCAGAATAAATTATCTTTAGTTTTCAACAGTGTTAAACTGATACAATATAACAAACATCAAGTTTAACTGCAGCGGAACAAGCAATCCATTAGAAGAGTCAAGTAGAGAATAAAATCTACTATCTTCTATGATTTAAAAGGTTTTTCATCATTTTTATCATTTGACTCAAACAATAAATAATCCACATCATTAAATCATCCTGCGCTCTACAAAGCTAAGGATATTCTTTAGTATCACGCACCACGAATTATCCATGCTCTACTAAGCTAAAGATAATCGTGTTTTCATCAACCATCCCGATCATGCCATAAAATAATTCATCTTTGCACCCTTGGTCAAGAGAATCCATAGCCATAATCATACCAAAAACTGTCCATCAATGCACTACGGGCCAATGAGGACTTTTTCCACATCATTTGTAACATTATGGTCATGATTATACCGAATAATCCCTGGTCATAATCATACCAAGTCCATCTATTCACTACAGGCCACAGATGACTTTCAACATAATATAAACACGAGGATGATGACAATGATATAAAAATTCAATAAAACAAGTTCAAGAATTAATTTATCTAGGAACTGATAATGTCCAAATTGTCAACATGATACTTCTTTGTAGAGTAAAATTCAAGATTGCTCAGAAGAATATTTCCATGAAAAGATACTGGATGAAGCGCAAATATAAAGTATATTCCACTAATTTCATGGAGTATAGAAGTCAAAACTTTAATCAACTGAGTATAATAAAGAATGGAATAACAAAAGAAATCACCATGCTGCGGTTGCTTGATGTATGATTATTCCAACGAGATAATAAATGTAATCGGAACCAGTCGGTAAAATTAATTTAAACAGGGATGTTCCAACAGAATAATAAAGACGGAACCAGTCCCAAGCGTAAAATGCATGAATAGAATATTCCAATGTAATAATAATAAAGATTTTAACCCGGTCCTGCAGAAAGCGCATGCATATGATATTCCAATGTAATAATAATAAAGACGGAACTGAGTTCTACGTAAAAAACGCATGAGCATGTGATATTCCAATGAATAATAATAAAGACGGAACCATGTCCGGCGTAAAATGCACAGACAGGATATTCTAATAGAATAATAACGAATGGAATACCAGAAGAATTTCACCAAGTATAGGGTAGCCCGCATATACAGGTTATTCCAACAGAATAATAAATAATGGAATAACAGAAGTTCTCTTCATGAATACAAAAGAAATAATACCCCTTACGAGTACAACAAATAATATCCCTTACCGTAAAAGAAACTGGATATAAGAGTAGGGAAGTAGCAGAATACTTTTCTTCTTTCTCTCTAAAATTTTCTCTCTCTAGAGTTTCAGTGAATTCGTAAGAAATAATGAAGGAATGAGCTTCTATTTATTGTAGAATGGAAAGGCACTGTTTAAGGATTTCTTCACAGATGAAATAATTCAAAGACTCACGGATGAAAATTTGATAACCTATGGTTGCAAAAGTCAAGCCTTCCTCCAATAAGATTAAATCAAACAAATATAATATATATCTATATATATAAACGCACACATGCTCAAAAGGAAAACTCACCCACCTGTGAACAACTTGCTAGATTCCTTTCTTGAAATGTCCATTTTTACTGTCTTGGCCATGATTACCACCGAAGTGGTTACCATTTCTAGCATGTTGATTCCCTCCACGTTTGTTGTCACCGCTTTGATGACTGATACCACTGGTATTTTCATGTTGCCGGCTGCTTTCTCTTGGTTGCGTTGACTCGTTACCGCAATCCAATAACTGAGCCCTATTTACAATATCTGAGTACAAACACAGTTTATGAGAAATAAGATATTGACGTATCTCCGGTTTCAAACCTCTTAAAAACATTCGCGTCATTCGCTCCTCATTATCGACCAAATGGGATGCAAACCGGGATAACTCCGCAAATTTAGCCTCGTATTGCGACACGGTCATATTGTTTTGTTCCAACTTGATAAACTCCACCTCTTTCATATGACGAATACTCTCGCGAAAGTACTTATCGTTGAATAGCTCTTGGAACTTCTCCCAAGACATCTTGAGTGCGTCAGGCTGGGTACGTTTTATAGATTCCCACCAGTAATCTGACTCTTCACGCAACATGAAGGTGGCGAAGGGAACCTTTTGCTCCTCGGAGCATCCCAAGGCATCAAATATCTTGGTGATCTACTTTATCCATACTTCCGCCTTAAGTGGTTTTGGCTCTCCAATAAACTCCGGTGGTCCTAGCTCCTTGAACTGTTTAGCTGTGACTGTCCGAGAGTTTACAGTGTTTCCACCTACATTTTGGACAAGATTCGCTCTCGCCTGATGTTGCATAAATTGCATAAATTCTCTGAACAATCCATCATTCATCATTTGGTCAGTGTTGTTGTTTGCATGAGGATTGTTGCTTTCCTGATGCACATTCTCCTGATTATTGATATGTGGAGACTCAACGGTCTCCTGTGCTCCATTGTTATTCTCAACATTCTCGGATGTCATTTTCTGATACTGCCACAAAACAAGGGTTAGTTGACATGTAACATATTATCTCTAAACTCTGACCAACCAATTAAATACAAAATAAATTTAAGTAGGTCATACTAGCGAAGGAATTCCCCGTCTCTCCCCTCCTAGTTCTAGTCTCACATCTTAGCCAGGGATCATATCCCTAAGCTTTGATACCAACTATGACGCCCCAAAAATAGATATACATCACCTATTCTGAGTCGCCAAATATATGGTACAGAATATAAATACAATCTTAATTATACAACAAGAGAGTTGTGAGTTTAAATACAAATACTGTCTTTTAGACAATATTCACTCTCAAAATAAGTCCTCATTACATTTATTGTCACACTATTTAATAGAATAGTGAGGACTACTAGCTAATACTATCATCCGGACCATCACTCCATTCCCTGACTCGTCCCAGCTACGTTCTCATTTCCTGAAGAGAACAGTGAAAGAAATGGTGAGCTCAACTAGCCCAGTAAGAAATATTATGACTACGATAATGCAGAATAAATTATCATTAGCCTTCAACAATGTTTAACTGATAAAATATAACAACATCAAGTTTAACTGCAACGGAACAAGAAATCCATTAAAAGAGTCAAGTAGAGAATAAAATCAACTATCTTTTATGATTTAAAAGGTTTTTCATCACTTTTATCGCTGGGACTCAGCTTAATAAATAATTCACATCACCGAATCACCCCTGCTATGGCCAAGGATATTCTTTAGTATCACGACCACAAATTATCCATGCACTACGGGCCAAGGACATTCGTGTATTCATCAATGGTCATGATCATGCCAACAACTGTCCATTTATGCTCTACGGCCAATGAGGACTTTTTCCACATCATTTGTAACATTACGGTCATGATTACACCGAATAATTCCTGGTCATAATCATACCAAGTCCATCTATGCACTAGAGGCCACATATGACTTTCAACAAAATATAAACATGAGGATGATGATAATGATATAAGAATTCAATAAAACAAGTTCAAGAATTAATTTATCCAGGAACCAATAACGTCCAAATTGTCAACATAATACTTCTTTGTAGAGTAAAATTTAAGAATGCTCAGAAGAATATTTCCATGAAAAGATACTGGATGAAGCGCAAATATCAAGGATATTCCACTAATTTCATGGAATATAGAAGTCAAAACTTTAACCAACTGAGAATAATAAGGAATGGAATAACAAGAGAAATCACCAGGCATGCGATAGACCGCACATGCAGGTTATTCCAACAGAATAATAATTAACGGAACCAGTCCCAGAAAAAGCATGTAGATGGGATATTCAATGAATAATAAAGAGGCGGAATCAGTCCCCACGTAAAATGCATGTAGATGAGATATTCCAATAGAATAATAAAGATTTAAATCAGTCCCAACAGAAAACGCATGCATGTGATATTCCAACAGAATAATAAATAATGGAATAATAGAAGTTCTCTTCATGAATACAAAAGAAATAATACCCCTTACCGTAAAAGAAACTGGATATAAGAATGGGGAAGTAGCAGAATACTTTTCTATAGTTTTTCTATAATTTCTCTCTCTGGAGTTTCAGTTAATTCGTAAGAAATAATGAAGAAATGAGCTTCTATTTATAGGAGAATGGAAGGGCACTGTGCAAGAAAAAATCACTAATGCAATCAATGCGCAACTTTGAGAATTACAGATGAATTTTTTTTTCAATCAACAATAAAACCAAACAAAAATTAAAATATACTATATATATAAACACATGCTTTCAATTTATATATATCAATATTATATATACACCACTTGATTTTATCTCCCCCATAACCAACATCAATCCCCCACCCTCCCAAAATCAGTTTCACTACACTCTTATACATCACTATCACACTATCACTTTTCCACCATTTTCCACTCACACACATATCACTTTCACCTATCCTTTTCTCCCACCATATACTCATTACACACACACACACACATATATATATATATATATATATATATATATATATATATATCTTCCATACGTATATTCTTTCTCCCTTCATTTCCAAAATCATTTTTCCAACACAAATGGGCCCCACATGTGAGCCCCACTTTTATTATAAAAATTTTCTACCGATTATTTTGGAAAATGGGTAAATGGAGATTCATAAAATAAGCAAAACTTACACAAACACCTCATAAAAAATCACATTAATAATTTTAACAACATATATCATCATTATTATAATTCACAATATTAATCGACCAGGTCGTTCCCAGGAAAGAGGGGGCATTCCAATAAGGATTTCTCCCTATTAGTGCACAATTAGGTGACCAAACCTCTCCTTGACAGAACTTCTAGACATCGTTAATATTGCAAATAATAATATTTATAACTTTGTCATCTCAATTATTGATTAAATAATATATAAAATATTGACAATAATTGAGTCAAATAACGTGAGATATTATGCAGCAATTACTGTAGCAATAATTGAACAAAACTGAGTGACTTCTCACGTAAGCATCAATAATCAATATCGTGTGCTACTGTGAAACTACGCGTATTACTGTACTTTTAACACCGGGTGTTTCAATAGTTAACGGTAAAACTTCCGCCGTTATTTTCATAAAGTATTTTTGTCGTTTTTTTAATCCGACAATAATTTTGTTGTGGGGTCCACCAATGATTGTGCCGTTGTACGAATATTCCCTGTTAAAACGAATATTCCCCGACCAATTGAATATTATATAACAACTTGCGTACTTTGCAAAATTAATAAATATTACCCATAACTATAACATTATATCAAATTCATTCCATAATATTCAAAAATGATATTTATAGAAAATTAATCTTTATTTATAAAAGTTGGGTCTTACATAATATTTCTTACTGGGCTAGTTGAGCTCACCCTTTTGCTTTCATAGTTCTCTTCAGGAAATGAGTACGTAGCCGGGACTAGTCGGGGAACGGTCCGAGATGGTGGCTATAATAGTCCTGACTATTTTATGAAATAGTGTGATAATAAATGTAATGAGGACTTCATTTGAGTTTAAATACTGTCTATGAGACAATATTCGTGTAAAAACTCTAAGATACACTATTGTCGTATTGTATAAAAGATGTTTTTATTTGATTTATGTACCATGTATTTGGCGACTCAGAATGGGTAATGTATACCTATTTTGGGGGCATCATAGTTGGTATCAAAGCTTGGGATATGATCCCTGGCTGAGATATGAGACTAAAACTAGGAGGGGAGAGACGATAAATTCCTTCGCTAGTATGACCTACCTAAGTTTATTTGGTATTTATTTGGTCGGTCAGAGTATAGGGATAATATGTGATGTGTCAATTAACCCTTTTTTTGTGGCAATATTGATAATGGCATCTGAAAATATTGAGATAAGTAATGAAACACATGAGACCGTTGAGTCACCAACGATCAATACCCAAGATAATGTGCATCAAGATGGCAATAATCCTCAGGAAAATAACAACGATGACCAAATGATGACCGATGGGATGTTCAGAGGCTTTATGCAATTCATGCAACATCAGGCGAGAACGATTCCTGTTCATAATGCAGGTGGAAACACTGGCAACTCTTGGACGGTCACCACTAAACAGTTCAAGGAGCTGTGTCCACCAGTGTGAGACCCCAGATTTTATGAATAAAGATTTAATTTTCTCGAAATATTTTTTTTTGAATATTATGGTGTGGATTTGAGATAGTGTTATAGTTGTGGGTAGTATTTATAAATTTTGAAAAGTATGCAAGTTGTTGTATAATATTCGATTGGTTGGGGAATATTCTTTTTGTCGGGGAATATCCGTACGACGGTACAATCATTGGTGGACCCCACAACGGAATTATTGTCGGATTGAGAAAACGACAAAAATATTTTATGAAAATAACCTCGGAAGTTTTTCTTTATTATCTTGTTGAACTACTTTCGGTAGTAAAAGTACGATGTCTGGCGTGGTTGCATAGTAGCACACGGTATTGATTATTGATGCTTACGTGATAAGTCACTCAGTTTTGTTTTATTAGTAGTATTAGTGTAATAAAACAGAAAATCTTTTTATATAAAACAGAATACTTTTATAAAGTTATTCGTTTTATTAGGTTATAAATAGAATATATTATATTTTATTTAACAGATTTTGCTTTAAATATGGACCGTCCGATTAAAAGTAAATCAATCTAGACCGTTAATGAATTAGTTACTATGCAGTCCATTCTTCTATAAATAGAAGCTCATTCCTTTAATATTTCTTACGAATTCATTGAAACTCAAGAGAGAGAAACTATAGAGAGAGTTCTTCTTCTATAATCTTGAGCATATTTCTTTAAGAGTTTAAGAAAACTTTGAGCGTAGTACAAGTTTTCTTCGAGTATATCCTTGCCCTACCAGTCGAAATACTCTTCTTTCAAAAGTAAGGGATATTATTTGTTGTACTCGTAAGGGGTATTCTTTCTTTCTTATTCATGAAGAGAACTTCTGTTATTCCATTCTTTATTATTCTCATTGGAATAACTCAGATATGTGCTGCTACCCTATACTTGGTGAAATTCTTCTGTTATTCCATTTTTATTACTATATTGGAACATCCTGTTTGTGCTTTACGCATGACCTGGTTCCATTATTTATTATTCTATTGGAATATCTTGTTTGTGCGTTTACGCATGATCTGGTTCCGTTATTTATTATTCTGTTGGAATAACCTGTCTGTGCGGTCTATCGCATGCATGGTGATTTCTTTTAATATTCCATTCTTTATTATACTCAGTTGGTTAAAGTTTTGACTTCTATACTCCATGAAATTAGTGGAATATCCTTGATATTTGCGCTTCATCCATTATCTTTTCATGGAAATATTCTTCTGAGCATTCTTGAATTTTACTCCACAAAGAAGTATCATGTTGACAATTTGGACGTTATTGGTTCCTGGATAAATTAATTCTTGAACTTATTTTATTGAATTCTTATATCATTGTCATCATCCTCATATTTATATTATGTTGAAAGTCATCTGTGGCCTGTAGTGCATAGATGGACTTGGTATGATTATGACCACGGATTATTTGGTATAATCATGACCGTAATGTTACAAATGATGTCGAAAAAAAAATTCTCATTGACCCGTAGAGCATTGATGGACAGTTTTTGGTATGATTATGGCTATGGATTCTCTTCGGCCAAGGGTGCAAAGATGAATTGTTTTATGGCATGATCAGGACCGTTGATGAAAACATGATTATCTTTGGCTCGTAGTGCATGGATAATTCGTGGTCGTGATATTAAAGAATATCCTTGGCCTGAAGTGCAGAGATGATTTGATGATGTGGATTATTTATTAAGCTGAGTCTCAACGATAAAAGTGATGAAAAACCTTTTAAATCATAGAAGATAGTAGATTTTATTCTCTACTTGACTCTTCTAATGGATTGCTTGTTCTGCTGCAGTTAAACTTGATGTTTGTTATATTTTATCAGTTTAACACTGTTGAAGGCTAATGATAATTTATTCTGTATTATCTTAGTCATAATATTTCTTACTGGGCTAGTTGAGCTCACCCTTTTGCTTTCATTATTCTCTTCAGGAAATGAGAACGTAGCAGGGACTAGTCGGGGAACAGAGTGATGGTCCTAGATGGTGCATTAGTAGTCCTCACTATTCTGTGAAAATAGTGTGATAATAAATGTAATGAGGACCCCATTGAATTTGTATATTGTCTAGATGACAATATTTGTATTAAAACTCACAGCATATGTTTAGTCATATTTTACACGACTGTTGTATAATTAAGTTTGTATTTGAATTTTGTACCATGTATTTGGTGACTCAAGATGGGTGATGTATACCTATTTTGGGGGCGTCACAACCAGAGTTTTTGGGAGAGCCAAAACAACTTAAGGCAGAGATGGGGATAAAGTAGATCACCAAGATATTTGATGTCTTGGGATGCTACGAGGAGAAAAAGGTTTCCTTTGCTACCTTCATGTCAGAGGAGAGGCAAATTACTGGTGGGAATCTGTAAAGCGTACTCAACCTGCCTCATTGAAGATGTCTTGGGAGAAATTCCAAGAAATGTTCAACGACAAATACTTTCCCGAAAGTATTCGTCACATGAAGGAGGTATAGTTTATCAAGCTGGAGCAAAACAATATGACCGTGTCACAGTACGAAACTAAGTTTGCCGAGTTATCCCAATTTACGTCCCACTTGGTTGATAATGACGAGAGAATGATGCAGATGTTTCTAAGAGGTTTGAAACCTGAGATACGTCAATACCTAATTTCTCACAAACTGTGTTTGTACTCAGATATTGTAAGTAGGGCTCAGTTATTGGAGTGCGATAATGAGTCAACCCAACCAAGAGAGAGCAATCGGCAAATCGATAATACCAGTGGTAGCAATCATCGAAGCGGTGACAACAAATGTGGAGGGACTCAACATGCCAGAAATGGTAACCACTTCGATGGTAATCATGGCCACGATAATAGAAGTGGAAATTTTAAGAAGAGAAAATTCAATAATGATGGAAAGACGTAAGCACCAGCACTTGTTGTTAAGGAAGGAGAACGATCATCAGTCGTATGTTACAAATGCGGAAGGGAGGGACACATTAGTCCAAACTGTACGCAGTAGTCCAAAGCATGTTACAATTGTGGAAGAGAAGGTCACCTAGCCCGATTTTGTCGTGCACCGAAGTCAAGTCCAGCTGGGATGGAGGCATCAAAGGCCGTCCCAGACAAGACAAAATCGGTAGTTCAAGGAAGAGCATTTTTTGTAACCTCCCAAAAAGTGAGGAATCCAAACGAGGTGATCACAAGTAAGCTAATCATAAACTCTAGCAAGGTCTATACCTTATTTGATACCGGTTCTACCCATTCTTTTATTTCTCCTACTTGCGCTCAACGTTTAAATTTGACTCCGGAGAAATTAGACTTTGACTTATCTGTTGAAACTCCGTTGGGAGAAACTTTCATTACATCCACTGTTTATAAGTCTTGTTTGATCCAAATTGGCACTTGCACATTACCTGTCGACCTTATCTCTTTGAAAATACTTGCGTTTGATGTGATTTTAGGGATTGAATTGTTAACTACTCATCATGAAAAAATTGATTATTTTCGTAAGGTTGTTAGCTTTCATATTCCTAACCAACCTATTATGCGAATTCAAGTAACCAAACCACTAAAGTCAATCACTGTCATATCAAGCCATAAAGCTATTCGTTTATTAAAAAATAGATGTCAAGCTTTCTTAGCCCATGTCATAGATTTAAACAAAAATACATCAGATTTGAATGATATTTCTATTGTTAATAATTTTTTTGATGTATTCCCTGAAGAACTTCCTGGCCTACCCCCAGAGCGTGAAATCGAGTTTGGTATTGACCTTTAACCCGGTACAAAACCCATTTCCAAAGCCCCATATCGAATGGCTCCTATTGAACTTCAGGAGTTAAAAACCCAACTACTGGAATTGTTAAATATCAGTTTCATTCATCCCAGTACGTCTCCTTGGGGTGCTCCTATTCTATTTGTGAAAAAGAAAGATGAAAGTATGCGACTTTGTATTGACTATCGAGAATTGAATCATGTCACCATCAAAAATAGGTACTCGTTATGTGACAACCCTAAAATAGGTCCATTCCATCCAACCCATTCTGAGTTGCCAAATACATGGTACAGAAAACAAATACAACTTTATTACAACAATTGTCGTGCAAAATACAACAACTCATGTGTTGTGAGTTTTGATACAAATATATATATCAACTATGACTCTTGACACCAACTTGGGTAGCACGTCACCATGACATCTTACATAAAGGTATAGTCAAAAACTGTTTTAGAAATTAAAATCTTTGGGAAGTGCTCAAGGAAACCTTCGTACATGGTAGGCCATGCGTCTAGGTTATGATAGATATCATATGGCCACAGAATTATCCTTGGTTGACCCAATAGACCCCAAAGAAAAACGAGAAGATTACTATCATATTCTTCCCAATGGTGAGTCTTCTCTTGACATATCATTATCTCCACTATCTCTAATAAGGTATTATACTTCAAACAAACACCAAGATTATATAGGTAGTGCTTGTAAATATACTCAGCAAGTGGATGAGCACAACCCTGTCTTATAATGACACGAGATTGTATGTCATTAGACATCTTGTATGATAGTGGCAAAACACCCTTCCAAGTTAAATTCACCTCACCCTCAACTTCTATAGACCACCGTTCTACTCCCCTGTTATTCCCGGCTTGTCCCAACTACACTTTTATTACCTGAAAGGAATTGCGAAGCAAAAGGGTGAGCACAACTAGCTCAGTAAAGAATATCATGACTAAAGATAAATAAATTATCAATAGCCTTCAACAAGAATAATAAATCGAGATTTAGAACATATGGTAGATGATAAAAATTTCAACCATAGTTGCAATGAACGAGCAATCCATTAGAAGAGTCAAATAGACCATAAAATCTATTATCTTCTCCATGTTAAAAGTCCACCAACAATGTTTTATCCTCAGAACATCAATCAACAATTCACATCCCCACAATCACGTGTATAACTCATAATCGTAATTGAAGTTCTAAATTCCTTTCCTCATCTAGGACAAAGATAATTTTCGTCACCTGAAACATCAAAGATCATGGTTATACCAAATCACAGTTCATGTTCATAATCCTACTAATAAATTCATCTTTGCACTACGGGCCAAAGATATTCATCAACAAGTCATCTTTGCACTACATGCCAAAGATATTCATTAACAAGTCATCTTTGCACTACATGCCAAAGATATTCATCAACAAGTCATCTTTGCACTACATGCCAAAGATATTCATCAACAAGTCATCTTTGCACTACATGCCAACAAGTCATCTTTGCACTACATGCCAAAGATATTTAACAACAGGTCATCTTTGCATTACGAGCCAAAGATATTCATCAGAAATCATTCATCTTTGCACTACAAGCCAAAGATATTTAGTTATATCATCATTTAGGATTGAGGATGATGAAAAATATTTTAAAGAAAACGAATCCAGTGAAACAAAAGAACAAATATTAAGGATTCGTACTTTAAACAACCCAAGTTCAAAAATACTTCATAAATAACCAGAGTGGAGTAAAATTCAAGAATGAAGACCAAAACATAGATCCAATCAAAGATACGAATCATAACAGACAATCTTGGACACAGAGAAGAAAACTTAATTTTTCTTTAAATAGTGTCGTATTCGTGAATAGTGCCGTATACGTGAATAGTAACTCCGACACCATCATGATCATGAATAGAAATTTCAGAAAAAACATCATCATGCTTCGTGAATAGTACTCGTGAATAGTATCTCATGAATAGTAACTCATGATCATGAATAGTAACTCATAAATAATAACTCATGAATAGTAACTCGTGAATAGTAACTCATGAATAGTAACCCCGATATGAAAAAGTTCCAAATTTGATAAAAAGTTCAAACCAATATTTCAGCATAATGATATTGAAGAAATAATATCATTTATGAAGAAAATAATCTCCCTTACCTCAGAAAGAATAGTACTTCTGACTAGAATACTGGATATAGTGTTAAAAGAACTTGCACCGTATAGCAATACTCGAAGTACTAAAATACTCACAAAAATGCGCTCGATATATAGAGAGAGAAAGAGAGAGAGAAATCTTTAGTTTCTGGTGTGATTTTCAATTCTAACCTAAGCACCCTATTTATAGAAAAATACTTAGAACATCAAAGCAGAAAATTTAATATAATAATATTATTATTATTCCACAACTTCCTATGCACACTCATTGAATCCAACATGAGCCATCTACTCAAATAAAAACAACAAAAACGTTTTTGTTAATTAAAACAATTAAAACTTCCAAAATCAATTATTTCATAACTTCAGAACTTCAATAATTCATAATAAATAGCCCTTTTATCAGAAAATTTGAATCTCACGATTGTTAAAGGAAATTCAATTCTCTACAACTTTGCAGAAGAAAGTTTTTCTAAATTCCAAACAGAAATTAACCGAAATCCACATACGAACGATTTTACAGGCTATAATCAAATTTCAGTCAAGAAATGGGTCCACCAACATGTTTAACATGTTTTAAACAACTTTTGCAACAAAAATACTCTTCCTCCTCATATACTCATATATACCACATTCATTGTAAAAATATCACCATTATTATAATATAATAAAATATTATTTTATCAGAAAAGATAAAATATCGATTTTCAACAATTGTCACTTTAAAAAATTTTCTCCATCTATATCCACATAAAATGAATATTTTCCTCATCATATAAATCAATAATTAATTATTCACAAATAATATTAAGAGTAATCACAATAATGACAATCGAGCAGGTTCCTCAGAAAGAGGGCTTTCTAATAAGGATATCTCTCTTACAAGGCAATTAGGTGACCAAACCTCTCCTTAGATGAACTTTTTAGACATTTCAATAATGTTATCTAATAATATTATTCAGATAATATGAATTATTGCTTCGATAATGGAAAATACTGTGTAGTGACAATTATTAAAACAACAGTAATATAAAATATCAACGCAACAATTATTGAATCAATAAAATACTGAACAGTAATTACTGTAATAATTATTGAGTAGTGCCTTCTTACGTAAGAATCAATAATTAGTGCAATACCGTGTGCTACTGTGCAACAACGCCAGATTCGATTTTTTACCCAATTTGATATTCCAAAAGTGTTAACGGTAACAACTACGCCGTTATTTAAAAAACTCCCTTTTGTCATATTCTTCATTCGACAGTTTTTCTGTTATGGGGCCCACAAATGGTTGCGCCGTAGTACGAATATTTCTCGACAGAAAGAATATTCCACGACCAAACAAATATTCCCCGACAGAAAGAATATTTTATAACCACTTGCATATTTTGAAAAAAAAATTTCATATATCACCCTTAACGTTAACTTTTATCAATTTAACCATTTACTGAATTGTAATTATAAGAAAAATTGAATACTTTTATTTCATAAAATTCGGGGTCTTACACGTTGCCTCACATTGATGACCTTTTTGACCAGTTGCAAGGCACCAAATTCTTTTCAAAGATCGATCTTCGTTCCGGATATCATCAGTTAAAGATTAAAACCAATGACATCCCAAAGACTGCTTTCAGAACTCGGTACGGGCATTATGAATTCCTAGTCATGTCTTTTGGATTGACTAATGCTCCTGCTGCCTTCATGGATATGATGAATTGAGTATTCAAGGAATATTTGGATCATTTCGTGGTTGTCTTTATTGATGACATCCTCATATACTCCAAAAGTCGTGAAGATCATGAGCAACACTTGAGGTTGATACTCCAAAAGCTTCGTAAAAATAAGTTATATACCAAGTTGAAGAAATGCGAGTTCTGGCTTGAGGAAGTAGCATTCCTTGGGCACATGATATCAAATCATGGAATATTTGTTGACCCGACAAAGATTGAAGCAATTCAAAACTGGGAGCAACCTAAGTTAGTGACCGAAGTACGTAGTTTTCTCGGCTTAGCTGGTTATTATCGGAGATTCGTAGAAGGGTTTTCTCAAATTTCTACTCCATTAATTCAACTGACTCGAAAAGATACAAAATTCGTTTGGAGCGAGGAATGTGAGAAGAGTTTTCAAGAACTCAAGAGGAGACTCATTTCAACACCTGTTCTGATAATACCATCTAGCTCGGAGGGATTTGTCATCTATAGTGATGCTTTAGGCAAAGGGTTAGGATGTGTTCTTATGCAACATGGGAAAGTCATAGCCTATGCCTCACGACAACTCAAAGAATATGAGAGGAATTATCATACTCATGATCTAGAGTTGGCAGCTGTTGTTTTTGCGCTTAAGATTTGGAGGCATTACCTGTATGGAGAGAAGGTGGAGATCTATACAGATCATAAAAGCCTCAAATATTTCTTCACTGAAAAGGAACTCAACATACGGCAATGACATTGGCTTGAGCTGTTGAAAGATTACGATCATATCATTCAATACCATCCTAGAAAAGCGAATGTAGTAACTGACGCATTGAGTAGAAGATCATATGTGGGTACAAGTGTGATATTGTCAACGCAAAGGCCCATTTTGTATGACTTACAAAGGATGAAGATAGAGTTAAAGACTCCAGGGACCCACGTGATGATAGCAAATATACGAGTAGAACCGACTTTAATCGATAAAGTTAAAGCTGCTTAAGCTACTGACCTGGAGCTGATGCGTATGAAGAAGAAAGTGCAAGAAGGTGCTATTTCGGAAGCAAGAATCAATGAAGAATGAATACTTCGAGTCAACTCCAGTCTTTGTGTTCCTAACGATTCTGACTTAAAGTATAAAATCATGGTGGAGGCGCACAACACAACGTTTGCAATCCATCCTGGAAGTACCAAAATGTATTGTGATCTTCGACATACATTTTGGTGGAGCAATATGAAGAGAGAGATAGCGGGGTTTATCTTAAGGTGTCTAACTTGTCAACGAGTCAAGGCAGAGCATCAAGTGCCAAAAGGTCCATTGCAACCACTTGAAATTCCAGAATAGAAGTGGGAGCACATTACCATGGATTTCGTTACTGGTCTTCCCAAGGTTTCTCAAGGCATAGATGCGATTCGGGTTATTGTTGATAGATTGACCAAGTCTGCTCATTTCTTACCAATATGAGAAACTTATTCACTTGAACGTCTTGCTCGTATGTACATAATGAGATTATAAGACTGCATGGTATGCCAGTATCCATAGTTTCTGATCAAGACCCAAGATTCACTTCACGATTTAAAATTTGTTTGCAAAAAGCTATGGGCACGAATTTACGATTTAGTTCGGCATATCATCCTCAAACGGACGGGTAGTCGGAGAGGGCAATTCAAACTCTTGAAGATTTATTAAGACTCTATGTCCTTGACTTCAAAGGAAGTTGGGACAAGTTCTTGCCATTGGTGGAAGTTTTTTACAACAACAATTATCAAGAAAGTATTGGCATTGCTCCATTTGAGGCATTGTATGGACGAAAGTGTAGTTCTCCAGTATACTGGAATGAGGTGGGTGAAGCAACGTTGTTGGGACCGAAGTTGGTACGTATGACTACGGAAAAGATTCAAACGATCTGACAACGTATAAAAACCTCACAAGATCGACAAAAGAGTTATGTTGATCTTCATCGAAATGACGTGGAATTCAATATTGGAGATCATGTGTTGCTACGTGTTGCTCCATGGAAAGGAGTTACGAGATTTGGGAAGAGAGGAAAGCTCAATCCTCAATTCATTGGCCCATTTGTAATCCTCAATCGAGTAGGAACTGTGGCCTATAGACTCGCCTTACCGCCAAGTATGTCTCGTGTTCATAACTTTTTTCACATATCTATGTTACGTAAATATGTGAAAGACACTAACCACATTATTGAAATAGAACCGGACGAAATAGCGGAAGATTTAACGTATGAAGAGGTACTTGTTAAAATCTTGGATAAGAAGGATCATATTCTACACTCCAAGGTTATACCCCAAGTCAAAGTTTTATGGAGAAACCACAATGTTGAGGAAATGACCTGGGAGTTAGAATCTGAAATAAAGTCAAGGTATCCTCACCTCTTCAACATACCAGGTACGCACCCTAATTTTGAGGACGAAATTTCATAAGAATGGGAGGTTGTAAGACACCAACTTTTATGAATAAAGATTAATTTTTCTCGAACTATATTTTTGAATATTATGGTGTGGATTTGATATAATGCTATAGTTGTGGGTAATATCTACAAATTTTGCAAAGTAAGCAAGTGGTTATAAAATATTCGATTGGTCGGGGAATATTCATTTTAACAGAGAATATTCGTACGACGACACAATCATTGGTGAACCTCACAAACGGAATTATTGTCGGAGTTAGAAAATAACAAAATTATCTTTTTATAAAAATAACGACAAAAGTTTTACCATTAAACTGTTGAAATACCTGATGGTAAAAGAACAGTAATACGCGTGGTTGCATAGTAGCACACGATATTGATTATTGATACTTACGTGAGAAGTCACTCAGTTATACTCAATTATTGTTACAGTAATTGCTACATAATATCTCTCATATTATTGATTCAATTATTGTCACAGTATCATCTGCATAATATTTTATATTATTAAATCAATAATTGAGATGACAAAGTTATTCATATTATTATTTGCAATATTGACAATGTCTAGAAAGTTCTGTCAAGGAGAGGTTTGGTCACCTAATTACGCGCTAATAGGGAGAAATCCTTATCGAAAAGCCCGCTCTTTCCTGAAAATGATCTGGTTGTTAAATATTGTGAGTTATAATATTAATAATGAATAAGTTCGTGTAGATTAAAGATGAAATTTACATTTATTTCGATAAAAATTGATTTGTGGAGGTTATATTGACCAATCGAGTAATTAATCGGATAAATGAGCAATTAATTGCTATTAATTCACATGTTTATAACTATTTGTTCACATGCATGTATTATTAGGGGAGGTGGTGCAAGATTAATAATACTTGCATGACTAAATTAAAAATAGAGGTATGGATGAAGGTACTATACCGTAACTATTTTTTTCACATGTATATAACTATTGATTCACATGAATGTACTATTGATTCACATTCATGTACTATTAGGGGAGGTGGTGCAAGTTTGATAATACTTACAGGACTAAATTAAAAATAAAGGAAAAGATGAAGGTATTATACTATAATATTTCGAGTCCCAAAACGTGCAATTATCGAAACTATATTTTTCTATAAATAGAAGCTCATTCTTCTTTCATTCTCACCAATTCACTAAGACTCACAAGAGCAATTATAGAGAGAGAAGCTATAGAGAGAAAAAAGAAGAGAAGTCTGCTACTTCACTATTCTAGTATCCAGTCTTCTTCTGAGGTAAGGGATATTATTGTTATTTAATATTCATAAGGAATAATATTTTCTTCCATACTCTGTAGTATGTGTGTAATGTAAGACCCCAACTTTCATAAATAAAGATTATTTTTCTCGAAATATATTTTTGAATATTATGGTGCAATTTTGATATAATGTTATAGTTATGGGTAATATTTATAAATTTTGCAAAGTATGCAAGTTGTTATAAAATATTCGATTGGTCGGGGAATATTCGTTTTAAATAGAAAATATTCGTACGATGACGCAATCATTGGTGGACCCCATAATGAAATTATTGTCGAAGTTAGAAAACGACAGAAATATCTTTTTATAAAAATAACGGCGAAAGTTTTACCGTTAACTATTGAACTAACCGGCGGTAAAAGTACAATAATACGCGTGCTTGCATAGTAGCACACGGTATTGATTACTGATGCTTACGTAAGAAGCCACTCAGTTTACTCAATTATTGCTAAAATAATTGTTGCATAGTATCTCACGTTATTTGATTCAATTATTATCACAGTATCATTTGCATAATATTTTCTATTATTAAATCAATAATTGAGACAACAACGTTATTCATATTATTATTTGAAATATTGACGATGTCTAGAAAGTTCTGTCGAGGAGAGGTTTGGTCACCTAATTGCGTGCCAAAAGGGAGAAATCCTTATCGGAAAGCCCCCTCTTTCCTGGGAATGATCTGGTTGTTAAATATTGTGAGTTATAATATTAATGATGAATTATTGTTGAAGTATTAAGAATGTGTTTATTGAAGATAAGTGAATTACAAAAGTTAAAGGGGAATAATGCAAACTTAGAAAACTTTAGGGGTACTAAAGTGTAATAAGTTAAATCAATCTGGACTATTGGTGGTGGTTTTAATATTAAATTAATCTGGACCATTGGTGGTGGTTTTAATAGTAAACTAATCTGGACCATCGATGGTGGTTTTAATAGTAAATCAATCTGGACCGTTGGTGGTAGCTTTAATAGTAAATCAATCTGGACCGTCGGTGGTGGTTTTAAAAGTAAATCAATCTGGACCGTCGGTGGTGGTTTTAAAAGTAAATCAATCTGGATCGTCGGTTGTGGTTTTAATAGCAAACAATATGGATTGTCCGTTCTAATAGTAAATCAATCTGGACCGTTCGTGAATTAGTTACTATATAGTCATTTCTCCTATAAATAGAAGCTATAATTCTTCTTTCATTCTCACTAATTCACTAAGACTCACAAGAGAAACTATAGAGAGAGAAACTATAGAGAGTAAGAAGAAGAGTATTCTGCTACTTCACTATTGTAGTATCCAGTCTTCTACTAAGGTAAGGGGTATTATTTCTTTCGTATTCATATGGAATACTATTTTTTTTGTATTCATCCTTTAATATGTCAGAATAACCTGTCTACGTGGATTACGTACCATATAACGGGTGAAAATCTATTTGCAGTTTTGTATGTTATTTCTTTTCATATTCTTAAATCTAAACTTACTATAGTAAGTATTGCTTCTATAATCATTGAAATTAGTGGAATATCCTTGAGTTTTGCTCTTCATCCAGTATCGTTTCGTTGGAATATTGATCTGAACTTTCTTATTAAATATCAATATTTTCACCGGGGTACTATTCATGGGTTACTATTCACCTAGTTACTATTCACTAAAATATTATTCACTCGGGTATTCGACACACTTTTCATGTCGGGGTACTATTCATGGGTTACTATTCACCCAATTACTATTCACTCAAATATTATTCAATCGGGTATTCGGGGTACTTTTTATGTTGGGGTACTATTCACGGGGTACTATTCCTGAAGTACTATTCACAGGGTACTATTCACCAAAAAATTTATTTCTTTTATGTCTAAATTATTTTTGATACATGGATATTATTCTTAAATTTTATTCCACAAAGCAGTATCATGTTGATAATTTGGACATTATTAAATTCTGGATAAATTAAATTATAAATCTTTAAAATTTATCATGTGCTTTATTTTAATTGAATTCTTATATCATTGTTATCATCCTCATGCTTATATTGTGATGAAAGTCATCTTTGGCTTACGTGCATAGATGAACTGTTGATTGGTATAATTATGATCAGGAATCATTCGGTATAATCATGACCCGTAATATTACAAATGATGTGATAAAAATCCTCATTTTCCTGTAGTGCACTGATGAACAGTTGTTGGTATGATTATGACCAGGGATTATTCGGTATAATCATGACTAGTGATGATTACATAAATATCCTTGGCCCGTAGTGCATGGATGATTCGATGATGTAGTTTATTTATTAAGCTAATTCTCAGCGATAAAGTTGATGAAAACCTTTTTAAATCATAGAAGATAGTAGATATCATGCTCTACTTGACTCTTCTAATGGATTGCTTGTTCTGCTGCAGTTAAACTTGTTGTCTATTATATTCTATCAGTTTAACATTGTTGAAGGCTAACGATAACTTATTCTGCTTTATCTTAGTCACAATATTTCATACTGGGCTAGTTGAGCTCACCATTTTTCTTTCATTATTCTCTTTAGCAAATGAGAACACAGCCGGGACTAGTCGGGGAACAGAGTGATGGTCTGAGATGGCTGTTTTAGTAATCCTCACTATTTAGTGTGACAATAAATGTAATGAGTATTGAATTTGAGTTTAGATATTGTCTATGAGACAATATTTGTGTAAAAACTCTCAGCTCTTGTTGTATAATTAAGTTTGTATTTGTATTATGTACCATGTATTTGGCGACCCAAGATGGGTGATGTATAACTATTTTGGGGGCATCACAAGTAATATTATTTCGTCTCGTATTCCTAATTATACCCTCATTTTGTTAAAGTATTGCTTCTATACTCCATGAAATTAGTAGAATATCCTTGATATTTGCGCTTCATCCAGTATCTTTCCATAGAAATATTATTCTGAGCATTCTTGATAATTATTGATCTTTTCATGCCAGAATACCAATCACGGGATACTATTCACATAGTACTATTCATAGGGTACTATTCACAAAATACTATTCTCAGGTACTATTCACAAAGTACTATTCACGGGGTACTATTCACTCAGGTACTATTCATCCAGGGAATTATTCATGACAAAAATTGATTTCTTTGATGTCCAAATCTTTTTTGATACAATATTATTATTGACTTTTACTCCACAAAGCAGTATCATGTTGATAATTTGGACATTATTAAATTCTGGATAAATTAAATTCTAAATCTTTAAAAATTTATCCTTTGCTTTCTTTTAATTGGATTCTTATATCATTGTCATCATCCTCATGCTTATATTGTGATAAAAACCATCTATGGCTTACGTGCATAGATGCACTATTGATTGGTATGATTATGACCAAGGATTATTCAATATAATCATGACCGTAATGTTACAAATAATGTGGTAAAAGTCCTCATTGGCCCGTAGTGCATTAATGGACAATTGTTCGTATGATCATGACCATTGATGATTACATGAATATCCTTAGCCCGTAGTGCAGGAATGATTCGATGATGTGGTTTATTTATTAAGTTTAGTTTCAACGATAAAGTTGATGAAAAACTTTTTAAATCATAGAAGATAGTAGATATCATGCTCTACTTGACTCTTCTAATGGATTTCTTGTTTCGCTGCAGTTAAACTTGATGTTTATTGTATTTTTATCAGTTTAACATTGTTGAAGGCTAATTATAATTTATTCTACATTATCTTAGTCATAATATTTCTTACTGGGCTAGTTGGCTCACCTTTTTGCTTTCATCATTCTCTTCAGGAAATAAGAACGTAGCTGGGACTAGTCGGGGAACAGAGTGACGGTCCGAGATGGTGGCTATAGCAGTCCTCACTATTTTATGAAATAGTGTGATAATAAATATAATGAGGACTTTATTTGAGTTTGAATATTGTTTTTGAGACAATATTCTTGTAAAAACTCTAAGCTACACTATTGTCGTATTGTATAAAAGAAGTTTGTATTTGATTTATGTACCATGTATTTGACGACTCAGAATGGGTGATGTATACCTATTTTGAGGGCGTCACAGTAAGACCCCAATTTTTTATAAATAAAATTGAATTTTCTCTAATTATTATTTTGAATAATAAGGTGTTAATTTGATATAATGCTTTGGTTATGGGTGAAATGTGCAAATTTTGCAAAATAAACAAGTGGTTATAAAATATTCATTGTTGTCGGGGAATACTCATTTGGTCATGGAATATTCTTGTTGTCGGGGAATATTCATACGACTACAATATAACCATTTGTGGGCCCCATAACGAAAAAACTACGGATGAAGAAAATGACAAGTTTGAGTTTTACAAATAACGATGTAGTTATTCTATTATTATCATTGTTGGAATACCCGATGGTTAAAATGCAAGAATGTCGCTGGCGTCGATTAAGAGCATTAGCACTGCAGTCTCGCACATTATTTTTGAATTATTAATTCTTACGTGAAGACACTACTCAATAATTTTTACAATAATTACTTATTCAATATTTTATTTTATTGATTCAATAATTGTTACGTTGATATTTTATATTATTGTTGTTTCAATAATTGTCAACTTTAAAGATTTTCCATTATCAGATCAATAATTCATATTATTTGAATAATATTATTAGATAGCATTATTGACAATGTCTAAGGAAGTTCTGTCTAAGAATGGGGTTTGGTCACCTAATTGCGCGCCAGTAAGGAATTATCCTTATTGGAAATCCCCCTCTTTCCTAGGAACGACCTGGTTGTCATTATTGTGATTCTGTAATATTGTTTGTGAATAATTAATTATTAATTTATATGATAAGGAAATATTTATTTTTATATGTATATAAATGAAGGATTTAATGTTGAGGTGTTTTATCAGTATTTTGTTGGAATTGAGGTATTAAAAATCATCCGTATGTGGAATTTGGGCATTTTCTGTTTGGAATTTGGAATAACTTGAAAGTAGTATGCACACAAGCCAATCATGTTTGATGATAAAGCATATACTTTATAACAATCTTATTCATTTATTAATAAAAAGTATTAATTTATTAAAGGCTTTTAATTATCTACATGATCTTTGTTTTATAATATGTGATAAACCCCCATGTTTTAAGCAATGCTTTTAGAATAATGATGATGATCATTCTAATGAGATCTAAATTCTTAGAAAGCTTAAAACTAAAATAGTTTCCAATCATCGGATTACTAAATTGGGGATTAGTGAATCTGGATAGATTGGTACATACGTTAACTTTCTCATTGAATGAGGATGATTGATCTCATGATCATTTGTGTGGAGACACTAAAGCAAGTTTCAGTAGGTGCTTATTAGAGAATAAGTTCATTTGAACGTGGCTCGCTAAGGAATACCTAATGGAGTTTTACTTGCTGTCGATAGGAATTCTGTAGTGATGATAGTAGTACTAGTGATCCTTGGACTTGAGATCATCATAGTATCTTGTGTATGATGAGTTATACTTTGACTTATTCCTTAAGACCCTTAGGGTATATCAAAGGGTATGCTTGGGTATAATAAGTTGTACATGGAGATAATGTATGATCAATAAAGAATCTACCACTTATTAAAAGAAGAGAAATGTCCTATGTGATTCGATAAATGACAACACAAGAGTCCTTGGCAGCGAAATGAAATTAGAAAGGAGTTTCTAATTTGCATTATTTGGTGTTGTGCATTTAAGGATCGAAATACATATAATTAAATAAAATAAGACTTGACAAAGAATTCCATGTCTTATATTTAATTGGGACATTGTATGGTGGAAGGATTGAATTGTATGCAGTAACTATTTACTCAAAGGTTCTTTAATGATTAATGTTGAAATCTATATTATCCGGAAAGTCGTTGATCATTAGGGAGGCTTATCCCTATTGTAGAATAAATATTATTTATTTAAATAAATTAATTATTTAATTTATTAATTTAAATAAGATTAGAATTGTTCTAATTGATTTATTCACAACCTGGTTTAATATGGAGAACCTAAAGGGTCACACCATAAAAAGGAAGAATAATTATTTAAGAAGTTAATGGCATAATCGTAATAATATATGTTATGTATATTTAATTTAATCTATGGTGATATAATAAATTAAATAGCTTAATATTTATTATTTAATATTTTAGAAATATTAAATATAAATTAATAAGAGGAGTCTTATTAATATTATTACAATTATTATTATTTTAATTTCTAAAAGAGTTTAGGAATTAATTTAATATAAGTACTCTCATTTATTCCTAATTGGATTAGGAAGGAAAATTAGTTAAAGGAGTTTAATTAATTATCCCTAATAAGATTAGGGAGCTTAATTAATTAAAAGAATTTAATTAATTAAATAAATCCCAATTCCTTAATTGTTAAGGTGGGTTACCCACATCTATAAATAAGAGGAGTCTTATTATGGGTGATGTGGTTGTTGACTTTTACAACATACGTAATTCCAATAGTTGGGAGAGTACGTTCTTTTCTATAGAGATAAAAAACTAGGGTTTGAGCCAAATACCCATATTCTTGAACTCTTATTCTTCCTTGGTGGATCACCTCTAGAGGCCAAACACTTGGGTGGCTAACGTTGATCAAAGGAAGGAACCAAACCCGGTGGATTCAAGTTGAGCGAGAAAGGGATTGGAGTGAACTTGTATCCGAGGAAGCTTCGGATATTCAAGGGTATGTTTGTTCTTCATATCTTTTCGTTTAATTAATAATTGTGCATAAAGGGTGATCCGGGTATATAGTTTGTAAAATTTTTAAACTCTGATTTTTACACGTTTCCGCACTTTTATGCAATTTGATTGCGTTCTTGAAAGATTACAAACCTAACAGTGGCATCAGAGCCAAACCTTTATGCGAATTATTAATTATTTTAATTTAATATGTATATTGATATGTGTTTTGAACAATTTAATTGGGCATAATTTTATTGTATAAAATTTATTAAAAAAAAAAAAAAAAAGCCTCTAAATGAAATTGCTTTGCACGAAATTCATGAAATGCTTGTTTTTTATTTCCGGCTATCAATTATCACGTGGGACGTGACCAACGTGCAGGATATTTTTATTTTTATTTTTTAAAAACCTGCCACGCCATTTCATAAGATTGCTTTGCTAACTCTCTAATATATATATATATATATATATATATATATATATATATATATATAAGTAACCATGCCTCATATATAAAAAAAAAGGAATTAGAGATCAAAACTGCTATTCTGCCAATTTTTTTTTTAAAAACGGAATCAAGCTTCACGGAAATAAAGGGAATTAGATTCATAGACATGCACGGAAATATTATATATATATATAATATATTACGAATATATATATATATATATATATATATATACATATTCTTAATTATTATATAATTAAAATAAAAAATTTATTTTAATTTTAAAATAAAAGGTTTATTTTAATATTAAAATATAAAGTTTTATTTTTATCTTAATAATTTTATAATTAAAATAAAAGTTTATTTTAATTTTAAAATTAGATTTCATGCTAACTAATTAGAGTTGGAATTGGATTCCATGATAACTAATTGAAGTTAAAATTGGATTCTATTTTTCCTTAAATAAAGGAGTTTATTTTGATATGAAATTAGATTTCATATTATTCAAAAATAAAAGGTTTATTTGAGAATAGGAAAAAGAATCGATCTTTCCTTAAATAAAGGAGTTTATTTAGATATGAAATAAGATTTCATATTATTCAAAATAAAGGAGTTTATTTGTGAATAGGAAAAGATAATCCGTGTTTTTCTTTAATAATTTATTTTTTTTTTTTACATGGAATTGGATTCCATAATTAATTAAAATAAAGGAGTTTATTTTGATTAAAATAAAATAGTTTATTTTATTCAAAATTAGATAAATTAAAATAAAATAGTTTTATTTTGATTTAAATTTGGATTAAAATAAAGGAGTTTATTTTGATTCAAAATTAGATTTTATACTAACTAAATTTGCCCATTAAATGATATCAATATATATATTAAATGTTTATTATTCATAAGATGAATGTTATTTATTGATGCATATGATGATGTGTATGATAATAAATGGGATTGATTATGGACTATTGACCAATGTGATTGGATTTTATTTTAGTTGGATGCATGAATGTATGGATTTTATTAAATGGGGTCTGCAGACTGCCTTCTCTAATTTTTCTTAATGTAAATTCTATTCCCTCCTATGTACTTCCCTCGATCAACGATCAAGGTTTCTATTTATTTTAAATAGTTTTGTAATAGGAATAGTTAGAATTAATTTTGAAAATTGGAGATCAAGGAGCAAGGAGCGCTTGAAGACCCGTTTGTAATGGAGCCCGGTTTAAATGTAATAGTTATATTTAAATATTATTTCTTGCACCTAGGGTTTGACCTTTTTGGTTCACTTGGTGGCTCTAGTGAACCAAACTAGAATAAAAGTCCATAATCAATCCAAGTAGAATATAGTATTCTATATATGCATGCTTATACTATATATATATATATATATATATATATATATATATATATATATATATATTATGCAACAATGCTTCGCATGTTCATTAATATAACGCGTATTTTATATATATATATGTGCATGCGCGCTAAACAAGATGAGACAAATTAATAACAAAACCCTCAATTTTTATATTAAGTCCTAAGCGTTCAAAGATATTTGGAATATCGAACGTCGCCTTCTAGCATGATAAAATTAATAGAGTATTAAATATTTAATATGAGTTTGTTGTGTCACCACAAGGCAAGTATTAAGTATTTAAGATGTTAATTTATCACATTTGATTCTTATAAAGAAAATTGAACAATATTGTTTTGTTGTGTCACCACAAGGATGATATTTTTTTCTTTTTTGAATATATGGAGTGCTAGGTCGGGACTTAACTTGGATAATTTTGATTCGGATGTGCCACCACTGATCAAAATAATCTAAGAGGCAAAATACAAGGAGTTGCATAGTTGATGTAATTGACAAAAGTTGTCTACCTATTTATTTATATATAGTTTGTTGTGTCACCACAAGGCTATATACATTTGAAATGGGATCCTTATTCTCACTAGCAAATCTTTAATCGATTTTACCCAACTATATAAGTGAGGGTAATATAGTTGAAGAAAATAGTGGGAGATACCAATTTAAAACAAGACCTAATTTATTTTGGTAATTAATAAAAGAATGTATGTTAAAATGTTGTTAATAACAAATTCATTTATAGAATTTTACAATGTCTAAAATTACTATCAACAACGAAGCATATTAGATGCTAAATTAACTTGCGCAAGAATTAAACGGATTGGTTAAGGAATTTGAGAATAGTTCTCATAGTTTGAAAAGCTATCTTATGTCCTTAATACGCCTATCCTCAAGAATGGTTGCGCATAATGCCTCTGAGGAAGACATTGCTACTTTTAGAAATTGGCAAGATGATGCACAGTTGGCTCAATGCATCATGCTCGAATCTATGAGTAACGAGCTTCAGCGTCAGCATGAAACTATGGATGCTCCTACTATATTCCTGCACATTAAGTAGTTGATGGTGAGGAAAGTAGGACTGATAGATATCAGATATCTAAGGAGCTCTTCCGATCTAGAATGATCGATGACACTACAGTACAGATAAAAGTCCTTAACATTATCAATTTGATTGATTAATTAGGACAACTGGTTTTGTCATAGATGGAGAGTTGAGCCAAGATTTGATCTTGCACTCACTCCCGGACTCCTTTCACAATTGTTGTGAATTTTTCATATAAACAAGCTAGATATCAGCTTCCCTGATTTGCTTAACATATTGAAAAATGTTGAGAGTCACTTTCCACCCAAGAAAGATCAAGTCTTACTGGTAGGGGTCAAAGGATCTTCTGAAAAGAAGAACGATTCAAAGAAGGTAAATAGAAAGGCATAAACAAAGGATAATAAGAACAAAACTGATACGGATAGCAAAGGAGCTTGCTTCCACTGCACTAAGCCTGGACACTGGAAAGAAACTGCAAGAAGCATCTTGAAGAGGCTAACCAAAGAAGCTTAGTGAAGTTTCGATTCTAATCGCTTTTGTTCATGATTGAAATAAATTTTTCTTTAAGTCAAGGTTCTACTTGGGTATTGGATACCGACTTTGGTTATCATAAATATAGATTTATGAAGGGACCAAGCAGAAGTAGAAAGCTAAACAAATATAAGTAATCCTATGTGCGGGAAATGTAACAAAGGTTGCCATATTAGCCATAGAAACTTATAGTTTAGCACTCCCTACGGGCAAATCTATTAAGTCAATAAGTTGTTATTGTATTCCAATTCTTGTTAGAAACATTATTTCCATTTTATTGTTGGACAATAAAATTTTGGGTATTATAATTAAGAACAATTGTTGTTCTATTTATAATAATAATGTTTCGTATAGAAATGAAAGATTACTTAATGGATTTTGTATACTTGACTTACGTGAAAAATTATTTTGTAAATTGAATAAACTAGTATAAGAAAAGGAGATGATCATTCAAAGAGTTGAATGTATGTATTTATTGAAATACAAGTGTGAATTATTTGAAAGGTTCAAAGAATTCAGAAGTGAAACAAATTGGCAAAGTATTAAGATTCTTTGATTAGATCAAGGAATAAATACTTGTGCAATAAGTTTCTAGATCATCTCAAATGGTTTTTCTCATAATGGACACCTCATGATACGTAATAATTGATTGATGTATCTGAATGAAAAATCGTACCTTGTTAGACATGGTGCGGTCCATAATGATTTTACCGACATTCCAGTATCCTTCTGGGATAATGTCCTAGAAATGGTACGCATATCTCTACGAAAAAGGTAACCTCAAAATCCATTTGAAGACTCCATAAAAGTTATGGACAGGGAGGATTCCTAATCTTAAGTATGTTAAGATAAGGGGTTGTCCAACTTATGTGAAAAGGTTTCAAAGGATAAGTTTGGGACAAGATTTGACAAGTACAATTTGTGGGACATCCTAAAGTAAGTTTAGGGTATATGTTCTATAATCCTACTTAGCAAAAGGTGTTTGTTGCGAAACACGCTGCCTTCTAAGATAAATGTGTATATCATTGAAGGGGCTAGTGGGAGGATTATAGATCTTGAAGAGTTCATGATCCACAAAATACTATAAGTCAAATAAGAGGAACCTGTAGATAGACCTATTATACCACAACTGAATCGTAATTCTGGATTAGTACCAAAGATACCTAGAAGGTATGGATTCATCATGGATGATGATGATGAGGTACGCATCATAGAAGATGATGATCCAGAGTTACATACGATGAGGTAAGAGTTCTAGTGTGTACAAAAGGGTTAGTGGGAGCGTCGTGAAATTTCTAGTATTATATGTTGATATACTACGGATAAGGAATGACATACCAATGCTACAATCAGTAAAGATAAAGTTGTCTAAACATTCCTGCATGAATGATTTGGAAGAGTATCTTAATTGGGGATATAAATCTATATAGATAGATTTAAGAGGATGCTCGACTTAACCCAAGGAACGTATATTCATTTGATGCTAAAGTCGTTTAGCATGGCAAACTCCAAGAGATGTCTCATGTCGATGAGCTATGGAGTGTATCTCTCTTAATAGTCCCCACAGACTCCTGAAAAGAGAGGTCGCATGAGTAACAATCATGTATGCAATGAAATATACGAGACCTGATGTTGATCGGTCATATTGCGAGAAGATCATCGTGACAGGCAGGTGAAAACATCTTAAAGTGCTTAACCGACACTAAGGATGTGATCATATTCATGGTGGGTCTAAATTAAAACTAGAGGGCTTAACAGACTCAAGTTTTTCAGATAGACCAAGATGACAGAAAAATCCACTTTAAGGTAAAGCGTTATCTTGAATAGTGGTGCAGTGAATTGGAAAGGTTCCAAATAGCAAAGAGTTGCTGGTTTAGTGATAAAGACAAAGTATATAGCTATAAATGAAGCTGCAAGTTGATTGTTTGGATTAAAAGTTCATTACAGAACTAGGAATAGTTCCTAAGTCTCATCTTGGATCTAAACATGTGTTGTGGCACTTTCATTTGATTATTAGAATCATTGAAAGATGGGAAATCACATTAGAGATAGTGGACTCTCATGAACAACATTACATATCCATTAACTAAAGCTTATCCAACAGCAGGATAATCGTCACTTAGAGAAGAAGAGTATGAGATACCATGACGATTGGCTTTAGTGCAAGTGGGAGATTGAAAGTAGTATGCACACAAGCCAATCATGTTTGATGATAAAGCATATACTTTGTAACAATCTTATTCATTTATTAATAAAAAGTATTAATTTATTAAAGGCTTTTAATTATCTACATGATCTTTGTTTTATAATATGTGATAAACCCATAGTTTTAAGCAATGCTTTTAGAATAATGATGATGATCATTCTAATGAGATCTAAATTCTTAGAAAGCTTAAAACTAAAATAGTTCCCCATCATCGGATTACTAAATTGGGGATTAGTTAATCCGGATAGATTGGTACATACGTTAACTTGCTTCATTGGATGAGGATGATTGATCTCATGATCATTTGTGTGGAGACACTAAAGCAAGTATGTAGGTGCTTATTAGAGAATAAGTTCACTTTGAACGCGTGGCTCGCTAAGGAATACCTAATGGAGTTTTACTTGCACATCAATAGAATTTCTGTAGTGATAGTAGTACTAGTGATCCTTGGACTTGAGATCATCATAGTATCTTGTGTATGATGAGTTATACTTTGACTTATTCCTTAAGACCCTTAGGGTATATCAAAGGGTATGCTTGGGTATAATAAGTTGTACATGGAGATAATGTATGATCAATAAAGAATCTACCACTTATATTAAAAGAAGAGAATGTCCTATGTGATTCGATAAATGACAACACAAGAGTCCTTGGCTAAGGCGAATGAAATTAGAAAGGAGTTTCTAATTTGCATTATTTGGTGTTGTGCATTTAAGGATCGAAATACATATAATTAAATAAAATAAGACTTGACAAGTAATTCCATGTCTTATTTTTAATTGGGACATTAGTATGGTGGAAGGATTGAATTGTCTGGTAACTATTTACTCAAAGGTTCTTTAATGATTAATGTTGAAATTTATATCATCCGGAAAGTCATTGATCGCTAGGGAGGCTTATCCTATTGTAGAATAAATATTATTTATTTAAATAAATTAATTGTTTAATTTATTTATTTAAATAAGATTAGAATTGTTCTAATTGATTTATTCACAACCTAGGTTTAATATGGAGAACCTAAAGGGTCACACCATAAAAGGAAGAATAGTTATTTAAGAAGTTAATGACATAATCGTAATAATATATTATGTATATTTAATTTAATCTATGGTGATAGAATAAATTAAATAGCTTAATATTTATTATTTAATATTTTAGAAATATTAAATATAAATTAATAAGATGAGTCTTATTAATATTATTACAATTATTATTATTTTAATTTCTAAAAGAGTTTAGGAATTAATTTAATATAAGTACTCTCATTTATTCCTAATTGGATTAGGAAGAAAAATTAGTTAAAGGAGTTTAATTAATTATCCCTAATAAGATTAGGGAGCTTAATTAATTAAAAGAATTTAATTAATTAAATAAATCCCAATTCCTTAATTGTTAAGGTTGGTTGCCCACATCTATAAATAAGAGGAGTCTTATTATGGGTGATGTGGTACATTGACTTTACAACATACGTAATTCCAATAGTTGGGAGAGTACGTTCTTTTCTATAGAGATAGAAAACTAGGGTTTGAGCCAAATACCCATCTTCTTGAACTTTTATTCTTCCTTGGTGGATCACCTCTAGAGGCCAAACACTTGGGTGGCAAACGTTGATCAAAGGAAGGAACCAAACCCGGTGGATTCAAGTTGAACGCGAAAAGAATTGGAGGTGAACTTGTACCTGAGGAAGCTCGGATCTTCAAGGGTATGTTTGTTCTTCATATCTTTTCGTTTAATTAATAATTGTGCATAAAGGGTGATCCGGTATATGGTTTGTAAAATTTTTAAACTCTGATTTTTACACGTTTCCACACTTTTATGAAATTTGATTGCGTTCTTGAAAGATTACAAACCTAACATAACTTTCTTCTTCAAAGTTGTAGATAATTAAATTTCTTATGGAATAGACATGAGATTTATATTTTTCTGAAAAAGAGCTATTTATCATGAATTATTGAAGTTGCTGATTATTATTTAAATTTAAAATATTTTGGAAATTTTCTAGAATAGGTGGGCCCCACTTATGGTCGGTGAGAAATGTGCTGAAATTTTATTTCAAAAGTGGTGTGCGTGAATAGTAGCAGGTAAAGTCATCAGGTAGCAGATTAGTATACTTTGGCGTTCTAGCATTTTCCTATAAATAGGGTGCTTAGTTAGAATTGAAAATCACACCCAGAATCAGAAGTTTTCTCTCTCTATAATATCGAGCGTATTTTTGTGAGTATTTAGATACTTTGAGAGTTGCTATTCAGTGCAAGTTTCCTTCAGCTTTATATTTGATATTTCAGACAGAAGTACTGTTCTTTTGAGGTAAGAGATGTTATTTTCTTCGTAAATGATGTTATTTTTTTCAATATGATTATACCGAAATATTTGTTTGAATTTTATTATGAAAATTTTATCTTTTCATGTCGAGGTTACTACTCACGTATACGACACTATTCATATATACGACACTATTCATGAATACAATACTATTCACGAGTACTATTCACGAAGTATGATTTTTCTTGTGGAATTTTTACCTTTTCGTGTTGGGGTTACTATTCACGTATACGACACTATTCACAAATACTGCACTATTCACAAAAAAATGAAATTTTCTCTTCTTTGTCCAAGATGTTTATTATGGTTACTATCTTTGATTGTATCCATGTTTTGATCTTCATTTCTAAATTTTACTCCACTATGGTTTATTACAGAGTATTTTTGAACTTGGATTATCCAAAGTACGAATCCCTAATCTTTGTACTTTTATCTCACTAGATTCATTTCTTTAAAAAAAAATTAATCATCCTCAGTCCTAAATGATGATATAACTAAATATATTTGGCATGTAGTGCAAATATGAATGATTACCTGATGAATATCTTTGGCTCGAAGTACAAAGATGAGCAGGTGTTGAGATGAACATGACCAACTGGTGATACAAATGAATATCTTTGGCCCGTAGTGCAAAGATGAATATTTGATTCAAGATGCATATTGATTGATGTGATAAAATATTGATGACGGACTTTTAAATTCATAGATGATAGTAGATTTCATTCTCTACTTAACTCTTCTAATGAATTGTTGTTTCCGCTGTGAATATTGATCTAAAACTTGTTGTCCATTATATTTTATCTGATTTGTTGAAGGCTAACGATAATTTGTTGTTCATTATCTTAGTTATAATATTCTTTACTAGGCTAGTTGAGCTCACCATTTCCCTTTTTGTTCTATTTTTCTTCTTAGAAGGCGAGAATATAGCGCGAACTAGTCAGGGTATGGAATGATGGTTCTAGAAAGTTGTTTTAACAGACTTCACTATTTTTGTAAAATAGTGTATCAATAATTATAATGAGGACTTATTTGAGTTTGAATACTGTCTAGAAGACAATATTTGTATTTAAACTCACAGTATATGTGTTGTCGTATTTTGCACGATAATTGTAATAATGAAGTTGTAGTTGTTTATGTACCATGTATTTGGTGACTTAGAATGAGTGATGTATACCTATTTTGGGGGCATCACGCCTATAACATGTAGTGACAATGCCTTTTTTTAAATTAATCACAGCCTTACATTGTACAGATCAATGGGTACCAACTCGGTTGCTGAACAGTACTTAAGGCAACCGGTTGCCACAACTGAAATCCCTATATATATATGTATATACTTATCAATGCCAAACCTATGACATCCGTCAGAGATTCATGCTAACCCACATTGATCCTTAAAAACTTTTAATTCTATTTATTGTATTTTTATTTTTTCTATTTGGGATGTCTCAAAATAAAAGCACATTCAAAATAAAATTCTACTTTCAGAATCTCAAAAACTAACTATAATTTTGTGATGGAGGCAAAATAGGCATAACAATTTTTTTGGGTATTATTAACTTGAGAATCCATGTACAGTAACAAGATGAATTCAAAGCAGGGTTAAATGAATACAACATATATACTTGAAGCATTTTAACCACATTGCTCGCACCATAAGTTTTATGGACATAAGCAAATCTTTGGGGATTATCTCCAGGGAAATATGAGGAGAAATACAGTCTACAAGGCATTTTATTCTTAAGAACTTGCAAGCGGCGCAATGGTTTGACATGATTAATGAAGATTACTACTCTATGAAAGACTAACCACAAAGATTACCTCTCAAAAATATTATTTCTTTTCGAAGAAGAAAAAAAATCTTATGGAGAATTAAGTTGGTAGCTTTGCTAGTCCAATAAGTCATATATATAGATAATATTTGGATTATGCAAACGAGTTTTAATTAATGCAATTAAGATTTAGAATCTGCCATCGTTTATCAGAATTTGGTGTTATTATGAATGTTGCTAGTATTGAAAAGCTCACTGCCAATTAATAGAGATATAAAGTTGGCAAGTAGAGATTAAAAGAAGCTTTTGTTTTTAATACTTTTCTACTTTAAAAAAAAATTAATTGTACATGCAACTTTAATTGGCCAATTTTCTTTTATGAATAAATATTTTCTAGGTGATTATGATTAAAAAAAATTAAGACTTTAATATCTGCACATTTTATAGTGATAGTTGCACATTTGATTAATATTTTGTAATAATATATAGCATACACGTAACATATATGAACTGGAAAAACTTTTATTTTCTAGTTATCTCTTGAAGTGTATTCCCACAACAAAGAACGGCTAGAATCACTAACTCAATGAACAATGCTCTTAGCGGTAATTTGGACTACATTATTACGAGTACCAAATATATACTCCACAATCCGAGTAGTTATAAAAGCTTTCAATGGCTTATATGATAACATGCTAATTTGCTTTTTGTTTGTATTGTTGTACCTCAAAAAGATCAGTCATCTCTCTTTTTATATACCAAATAGAGGAAGAGAGCAACTTACATATATTAAACATAAGTTAATATATATAACTCCCATGCATGACCCCTATGATTTAATACATGCAACTCTCAAGAATAAATGGATAGATATTACTCATATGTTCATTGTATCTAGACAATGAACTATGTGGATATCTATCGGGTCGTCCGCTCAGGTTTAGATTCAATAACCAACATCTCTCACTTGCCCATGGCGAGGAAGATGTCATTATCATATAAGCCAATAAAGTCTACATGTTTAAGCTAAAAATTTTGTTTAGTTACCGAACCATGCGACCGTTGAGTTTACCTGCAATGAGAGAGCACTAAATCAAACAAGTTAGGACCAAAAATAGAGACATCAACCCTTTTAATAAAATATACAATGTGGGAGTCATCGTGCGACTTATTAAGGATTACATTGAAGCTACAACCTCTCAAACTCAGAGTACTCCAGACTAACTTCAATTTTCACCTAGTTAAGTATCTATCTCTGATCCCTCAAAGTGTTGTACTTAACCCCTTTCGGCTTATGAATGTTTTGCATCTCACTTATTACTATATCGTTTCCAAAAACATCATAGTTGTCCACAATAAGTGCAGAGCATGGTGAAATTAAGTTGGGTTCCCTTTTCTCTAATGTTACTCAAATTTGAATCAATTGCTTTCCCAGAATCACCCTATATAGTCTCATAGTCCGAACTTTAGGAAGTAAAACCAAAGTAGAAAAATTAATTCATCTCTTTGTAATATAGTCAAAGATTACAAAGAGTACTTAATTAAAGAATCAAGGAATATGTAACGACTGAGAAAATCAGATTAATTGTAAAATAATTTTATTTGATTAAATAATGAATACAATTATAATATATGTTAGTATATTGAGTAAACAAGATGAAGGTTGTTCTATAACCTAAAAGTGTCGTAATATCGTAGTATTCTGGCTATATGAAGGAATTAAAGTGTTTGAATTTCCAAGACAAAAATAAAAGCTTTCCGAGAAATTTTTTGAAAAACACTATTCATACATCTGATCGGGAATTATTTTTGAACTTCCGAGAAATACGTAATGGTAGAATAATAAGGAAGAATGAATTACGTAATAATATTTTAGTTATGACAACCGCAGTTTTTCGCCTGCGTACTAAATTAAAGAATGTTAAAGGAAAGTAAAGAATGAATTTATGATGATCGTATGATACGCAAGTATTATATGAAGCAAAGAATACGAGTATGATACTAAGTATTGTACTATTATACGAAAGATAACATATTGTGTATTATGAATGATTATACGACTTAGTATAAGAGAAGAATGCGAAGACTATACGTTAAAAGCCTTAAGCCAATTGTAATGGACTAATAAGAATTGTGTAGGAATTGGGCAAACTCAAATGTAAACTTGTTAAATCCCAAAGATATGAAATGCAAGCCCAATGTTGAGCCCAAAGTAATTAAAACCTAAAGCCCAAACTAAGAACTGGACCCATGGATCGAACCGATGGGTCACCGGGAAAGAAAAACCCATGGGGCAACCCATGTGGGCTCCATGAGTGAGTCATGGCTGGCCACTTGGGGAGCAAGCAAGGGATAAGATGTGTGGTGGCCAAGTTATAAATAGTAAGGAGGTGGAAATTAAGGAGGTGGGATGGCCTAAATGACTTTAATGCCCTAACCTTGTAATCCTATAAATATGGGAGGGTGTTGGTCATTTGTGCCTTAACAAATTTCACCAACATACTAGAGCTAAGCATATAGAGAGAAAAGTAAGAGCTAGACTTGCTAATCCAAGAAGAAAAGAAGAAGAAAGGAAGCTAGAACATCAAGGGTAAGAAATCTTTGACCATTAATCTTCCACTCTTCAAATGTAGTTTTATAGAGTAGTGATGATTGGTGGAGTATGTATCATAAGAAGTGATAAGGATGGCTAATTAGTGAACTTAAACCTTAATAAGCCATGTGACAAGTTAATCATAATAATAGGAATTACGAACTAATAAAGAACATTGAAGAATTATCATATTGTTGTTTGATGGACATGTTGAAAACCATCATGTATAAGATTAAATGAAATATGTTTGGTAAGGATGTTAGAATAATGGAATGGATACTTTTTAAACGATGTAAAAATCTCAAGTAACGAAGTTATGGAGAAATTTATGAGATTAGACGATAATTGTCGAAATCGTTAAATTCTCGGAATGAAAGTCAAAAGTCACCATTGAACTCGAAAACATTGGTTTTCTATGGAGAATAGTCTAAATTTTCATTTTAGAGTTGTGGACTCAAAAATGGTTAAATTCTGACTTAGAACGAAGAAACGAGCTTTGAACGTTCACGAACATTTAACGAACGTTTAATAAAGAACTAATTGATGAATTTCGTGTAAACGAATTAGAAAATGAAGGATTTTCTAATGAAATCATAATGCATGTGATATGTGAGCTAATGGTTGTTGAACAAGCCAATTCGGACCTAGAATGAATAAGTTATGAGCCCGAAAAATTCACAGAAAAAGAAAATCTGGGAAATTTTCTCTCGAGGCGGTAGCTCGATGCATTAGAGCGGCCCCAAGGAGGTAAAATCGGTTGCCACATGCAGCATGCGGTAGAACCCCAACACACGGAAGAGTGGCAGGCAACACATACACATAGAGGAGGGATTGGCGCCGCAACGCCAAGACCAAGGCATACATACTGATGAGTCGCACCGCAGCGTGAGCTCTATATAGAAATTTCTATATACGACGTTTCTGTAAGACCTTCTACAACTTTTTTTATGCGTTATCTATTTACTATTTTGTAGTAGTGAAAGCTGGCGCCGCGTAGCGCCAGTACTAGGAAAGACACAGTAAAGGATGCACATGAATGTAAAGCAAATAGAAGTTGATTAATGGTGAGTTATAACTTTAATTAACTTAAAGTAATGTCCTTAATGAGGATAATAACCTTAAGAATTTCAACTAAAGATTAATGAAAGATTACTTGAACGTAAATACAAAGTAGTACGATAAACCGTAATGAACGTTAACCAATCTAAGGAATGATTAGATTGAGAAGAAGGGTAAGATATAGTAGTAACCATATTTATTATATATGACCTAATGTTGTATGTTATGTGATCATGTATTGTAGAATCCTTAAAGACTCAAAGAAAAAGTATATTAACTGTAGAAGACGCTGAAGGCAAGTGTTTTAACCCTTGTTTAAGTTCTTCTGGATAAGCTATGTGATTCATGTATCTTACGCATGAATTGATGTGTAATGAAGTCGAAGAAAATTCCTTCGGCTAGACTTAATGTGTTTTGTGGATTTCCTTATAATCTATCAAAATATTGTAAATGATGCTATCTTTTGCCAACCTATTTTGGTATTGATTTTAAAGATAGACTGAGTATGTTAAACAAATGTTTTATTGTCAAACGACATGCACGTGAGGTTGCCAAAACATAAACGTAGATACGTTTAAAGAAGTAGTGTTGTACAACATAGAGCACTATTGGCTGATCACCAAGACGTGCTCATAAGATATGTCAGATTTACAGACATGGTGTCGGGTTATCCTTTTCAAAGAAAGAATGAAATGCTCAAGGTCTTGGACTGAAATTGATGTTTAACTTATGTTGTTCATTGTTAAACGTTTTAAGAAAAAGAGAAGTGTTATTTTGAATTATCTATAGTACTGCATAACTATTGATTCAGTTATTGAAGATATACGATTGATATGATTCAAGCCTATTATTTAAATGAAATTGTTATACTTGTTGAGCTAGTTATGCTCACTCTTGCTTGAACCATAAGAATGCAGCTAAGACTGAACGGACGTATGGATCCAGTAAAGATAAAGGAAAGGCTAAGGTACACAAATAGATTGTCTTTGGAATAGTATAGTAGGAATGTTGTAATTATTTGATATTATGACAAAGAATACATGTAATGGTTATAAAGAACTTGAGAATGGTAATATTTTTTTTTGGAATATATAGAAGATATATTCACTCTTTTGAGGTATTTCAATTGAATGTATGTGTGAACTGTATCACAGTGTAGCACCATCTGTCGGGTTGGAAGATACCCACGGTTTGAGGCGTCATGAGGTTAGTATCAAAGTCAGAGGTTATAAAACTTAAGGGGAGGGGGGGGGGAAAGAACCTTAAGCCATAACCTAAGAAGAGTTGAAGAAGTAAAATATGAAGTTAACCCTAAAAATGCCTTAAATGTGATATGTATTTTTATTATTCTAATGATGTGTACTAATCAAACTAAATTGTTTTGTTGTAGATGTCAGGAGATAACATAATGTATAGGGATATACATGTCGTTAGTGAGGAGTCGGTGAATCAAATAGAGATCTTATCGAACACTGTAGCTGTGGAGGCAGAAGTGGTGGTGGTCGAGTCAAGAGACTCAGAAAACTTAGACCTCATGTCATTGTTTGATGGCATGTCAAAGGAGGAAGTGGAGGTGATTTTATTAACACCGTAGCACCTGTAGAAGAGATGACTCCAGGGGAGTCAATGAAGGCGTTGTTTATGACGATATTGGATAGAAATATCTAGTTAGGGAAGGAAGTGAGGGAGCTGAATGAGGAGGTCTAGGAAATCTTGAAGGACAAAAAGAGCATGGAAACAATGTGGGAGGTGGAGCACGACGAGAGAGTTTTGGCGAAGGACAAGGTCCACAAGCTAAAACATGAGGTCTTTGAGCTCAGGAAGGAGCTAAAGGCCAAGAAATAGAAGATAAGTAGAATGTCCTATATACATATGAGTTCTTATGGGGATTTTCAACAACAAGTGGCTGAGTATCTGATAGAGGCAGGGCAAACTCGGCATACTATCAGCCAAGATATTATAGCCAGTCTTGCCAATGCGGACTACAAGAATTCCATAAGGCAAATATAACCTAGTTAGTAACTAGAGTAGAGTTAGATATATAAATATGATATATCTAGTAGTGACATAAAACCCTCTTTTGTATATCAAAGGGTAGTCTTTTGTAAATCCCTAATTTTTGGAAAGCAATTGCGGGAAAGTAATGTAATTAGCTAAGGTTGTGTAATGACAAAAGATGTAGTATTATACTACAAGAAAGCAAATCAATATAAGCCTTTTATGGAAGATGTTGTGCAATGAGTTTGAAGTTATTGTTTAATAATGAATAATAACTAATTAACAAGAAGAAAGTAATAAGGATGTGTTATTTATCTTAACAGAAAATGCCGCCAAGAAGAAGACAACGAAATCAAGAAGCCAATATGAATCAACCGGAGGGAGGACCGGTTAACCACAAGCAAGAGTTCGTTAATTTATTAACGGCTGATTTTAATAGGAATGGAGTTAATATACCTGTAAATCCTGGGGTAGTACGAGCTACTACGTTTAAGGATTTTAAAAGTGTCGGTCCGCCAGAGTTCAAAAGAACTACGGACCCTATAGAAGCCCAGACTTGGGTAAAAGAAATAGAGAAGGCATTTGTTATTGCAAATGTCAAAGAGGGGCAAAAGGTTTCTTTTGCTACCTATATGATGAAGGGAGAGGCCAACTTCTGGTGGGAGGCGAACCAGGTTAGAGCTGGGATAGAAAATTTAACGTGGACATAGTTCAAGAAGATTTTCTTCGAGAACTACTTTCCCACGAGTATGAAGGGGAGGATGGAGATGCGGCTCCTAGAACTAAAACAAGGGGAAATGATAGTACCCCAATATGCTGCTAAGTTCAATGAACTGGCGAGGTTTTGTCCACATCAGGTGGACATGTAGGTGAGGAAGGCTAGGAGGTTCGAGCATGGCTTGAAACCCTGGCTTAATAGCCAGATATCGGTGTTCCAAAGTAATTCTTTTAGAACCATACTGGAGAAGGCAATAATTTCTGAGGGTGGTAACGAGGCTCTAAGCCAATACCACAAGGAGAAGAGGAACAAGAATAAGATAGATGGGGGAGTGAAAACATAAGGAGCCAATGGTAGTGGTAATGGGCAAAAGAGGAAGTGTTTGAACTCTGTGAATACCGGAGTAAAGAAAGGAGATCTTAAGAAGAGGATGGAGGCATGCAAGAACTGTGGGAAGACTCACTTAGGAGTCTATCTCAAGGGAAATGCGGTATGCTATAACTGTAGACAGGAGGGGCACAATTCGCCTAACTGTCAAAGTCCGAAGAACCGAACCCGTGGATCGAACCGATTGGTCACCGGACAAGAAAAACCCATGGGGTAACCCATGTGGGCCCCACGAGTGAGTCATGGCTGGCCACTTGGGGAGCTAGCAAGGGATAAGATGTGTGGTGGCCAAGTTATAAATAGTAAGGAGGTGGAAGTTAAGGAGGAGGGATGGTCTAAATGACTTTAATGCCCTAACCTTGTTATCCTATAAATATGGGAGGGTGTTGGTCATTTGTGCCATAAAAAATTTCACCAACATACTAGAGTTAAGCATATAGAGAGAAAAGTAAGAGCAAGACTTGCTAATACAAGAAGAAAAGAAGAAGAAAGGAAGCTAGAACATCAAGGGTAAGAAATCTTTGACCATTAATCTTCATCTCTTAAATTGTAGTTTGATAGAGAAGTGATGATTGGTGGAGTATATTGGCCAATTTGTATGCTAAATTGTAAATTGAGTCTTGTTTATGCTAGCTTATTAAGAAACGAGCATAACATAATTTGAATTAAGTGTTTTGGCCAAGTTTTGAGATGTCAGTGATGATTTTTGTGTAAGAGGTTCAAAAATGGAGTTTTATATGAAAACATGGAATTTTGAGAAATCAAACTAGTTTTAGTTGATGATAAATTTTGTTAATTGGTTGTAAATGTTAGCAAACATGTTTGTAATAATCTTTACCAATTGTAGATGTTAACTTCACTGTTTGGTGGGTGAAATTCGTGTTAGTTGGGCTAAAACTCTGTTCATCTTAGAAGTCTGCGTCATACGTACAGCAGTAGCAATTTCTGCAATTAGTGCCAAGAAAAAAACTTAGCATGTGCCAGGTCCCAAGCGCAATTGCTCCAGATCAAAGCAATTGTGCCATTGGTTTTCGTGAAGTCGAGCACCAGTAGCTTTCACGCAAGGTTAAGTTAAAGGAGCCAGATTGCTTGCTGTACGTTCTGAGCCCAGCGACTGACTTTTGCCTAATTGCAGGTTATGTGTATCGGACTTATGTTAGTCTAGCATGTACGATAATGATGTCAAGGCATAATAAAGACTACAATAACAGGTTGTCATGCGTTGTAATACAAAGTGTAAAAGATTTTTTTTAAATAATTGTTAAATAAGTTATAAAATTAAACCAAGTGTGGTGTTTTCAAAGTTAAAGGTGAACGATTAAGTAATGTTGGCTCGTAGTGAGATTTCAAATTCGTTAAGTGTGTTAACCTATATGGTTAGATGCTAAGTTAAGGTTATGACCTAAATGATGGTTTAAACCTTAAAGCAAATGTTCATACAACTAATTGTTGTTGCGGTTTTAATGATGTATGTAGGATAATTGGAGATTATTTTACACTTGTGTAGCTTACAAACAAGGCAAGTTCTTTAACCCTACTTTTATAATAATTGTGTAAGTTATTTAACCCTACTCTTATAATATTTGTGCAAGTTTCTAAAACTTATCTTTGTCATTGAGCAAGACTATTGATTCTATTCTGATGAATGATTGAATAAGCTCATGTAACCTAATTCGTTACATCGAATGAGTTTCACATTCTCAATTCTTGTTATTAGTATTCAAAACATATATTGTTCTAACATATTGATTCAAAGGAGATTGTTTTAATTCCTTGAATATAATACTTTGCTTATATATCATGCTTATTCAGTTATATATTGTTGATATCCGATCTTTGACTTTGATAGCCTTGTTCAGTTATACATTCTTGTATTAAACCTTTATTGATTGAATTTGAATAAGTGTTCTAAAATTTTAGAAACACTGGTAAGCTAGTTTCAAACTAAACTTTCTTTAATGCGGAAATTCTAAATTCAGACTGAGACGAAAACCCTAACATAGGGGATTTTGTACGTGTAACATTTATATGTTTGTGCACAATACATGGTACAAAGGGTTGATCCCCCTGAGTACGTTAAGAAAAGTCTGTACAGTCTAATGACTATTGAGGTTAAGGTAATAATACCTAAACACTGTGGACATAGTTCGTGGTCATAAGACCCTCAGATAATTAAAGTTCGAACTTGTTTTCTATTTTAATTCGTAGAACAAGTTCTTTATTATTTTGTATTCGTTGTTCACTCTCATGTTGTTATTATACTATCTTTATGTCAGTGAGCAATTGTTTGCTCACTCTTCCAATTAAACAATACAGCTAAAGTTGAAAGAGGTGATGATCCATCTACTAGCAAGGGAAAGGGCAAGATGTCTAAGTGATGAAGAATTGTTTAAAGTTTATTTAAATGCTTGAAGTTTTAAGACTTGTTTTATTTTATAATGTATTCCGCAAACTGATGTAATAATTTTCAGGTTAGATTACCTCGGATTTATGTTGAGATTATGATGTAACCGTTTAATGGGAGAGATTATTGTTTAAGATATATATTTGATGTTTTATCCTTTATTATGGGTAGTTAGATGTAATTATTTTGATAGTGAGCACCAAATTCGGTGGAAATGAAGTATCCAGATTTGGGGGTGTCACAGGTTGGTATCAAAGCCTTAGGTATGAACCTTAGGTGGGGAAACCTTAGGAAGTAGCCTTTATGAAGTTAGAAAATATAGAGGTGATTAAATCTTATCGAGTTTTAAGGAATGAATTAAGGCATCAATTGAAACTAAACAATAAAAGACATTATGTGCTATGTGTTAATAACTTATGTGCTCGCGAGTATCGATAATGTTAAGTAAAACTTAAAATATTTTGTTGACAGGATGTCTAACGAAGGAGGGTCCAGTCCAGCTAGGGAGGTGATACATCAGGTACCTAGAGATGACGAACCCCAGGATATTCATGTAGTGCGGGAACAGTTGATCCAGGAGGATGAGACTGTGACCGATCCAGAGGAGGATAGTCCTGAGGAGATAGAGGAGGATGATGATGAGGAGGATCCTGGGAGGTTTCCACCAAACTCCGTATCGGCTGAGATGTATGATGCTCTGTATGACCGTAACATAGAGTTACAGGATAATGTTGAGGAGCTAAAGGAGATGGTAGAGATGCATCACGTTGCATTGGAACAGAAGGAGGTAGAGATTAAGGAACTTGACTCAAAACTTGGAAACACGGAATGGGATCTAGTTCATACCAAGGGTCAGCATGAAGACATGTTGGCAGTGAACGAGAAGATGAAGACTGGCATGGAGAAGATGAAAGATGACTTCAAAGAGGAATCAGCTAAGTGTGCAAGAGAAGAGGATGCTTGTATGAAGGCGACTCAACGTGCAGACCGTGTGAGGCTAAGGTCCAAGTGAAGAAAGCCAAGATGAAGGAAATGGATTATGCTTTTAATTCGGTGATTAATAGGGCCCAGGATCGAGTCCATTATTACCCACCTCAATTTGAAGACTCGTCGTGGTTCGTGATGGATCGTAGGACGGCATATCGTATCATAGAAGAGGAACATCGAGAAGCCTTACGACGTCTTAATATGAATAGATAGAAAATAAGAGTGATGATAATAATATGTGGTTAATTATGTGACTAAATAAAGTTTTAAATCCCTTATTTTGAGATGAATAAAGGGATAGTATGAGTATGTAATCCTGAAACTGGTTTAGTTCAGGAAAGTGGATGTGTATAGCAGATATGCTATCTTTAGTATGTTTAAAACTTTATGAATGAATAAAATATTAGAATTTATTTGAAATGTAATGTGTTAAAGCTTTAATCTTAGAATGTTTAAGTTAAACCTTGAATACCCAAGAATTTGAGTAATGAACTAATAAGCGTATATTTTAACTGAAAATGCCTCCTAGAAGAAGACAACCACATCAGCAAGTACCTCTTGAGGGGTCTACTAACAATAACAATGAGACCAACATTAATCCGGTTCAGCAGTTGGTAGCTTTGTTGACGGGAGCACTTGCGAATCAACCGCAAGCTCAAGTTACGACTTTCAAGGAATTCAAAGCGGTTGGACCGCTAGAGTTTCAAGGGTCTATGAATCCAGTGGAAGCCCAAACCTGGATCATGGAAATGGATAAGGTGTTTGATGTTGCTAGAGTTAACAAAGATCAGAAGACTGCATTCGCGACGTTTACGCATAAGTCCGAAGCTAGCTACTGGTGGCAAGCAAATAAAGTTCGTGGAGGACAAGGAGTGATAGCGTGGGATAGATTTAAGGAGATGTTCTTTGAAATGTACTTTCCAGCAAGTTCTCGGAACCAGTTGGAGGTGCAATTTCTTGAGCTTAAGCAAGGAACTATGGCGGTGCGGGATATGTCATGAAGTTTAACGAGTTGGCAAGGTTTGCCAATTATCAAGTCAATCTGGATGAGCGTAAAGGCGAGAAGGTTCGAACAAGGATTGAAACCACAGGTGTATAGCAAGGTTTCAATGTTCAATTAAATACATTTATTGTTTGTCTTGGGAAAGGCAATTATCGCGGAAGGTGGAAGCGATGCCTTGACCAAGTATAACCAAGATCAGAAGAAGAGGAAGAATGATAACTTGAATAAGGCTGGTGGAAGTAATGTTGGAAGTAACCATCAGAAGATGAAATGGAACGAGAATTCGACTACGGGAGGACAGCAGGGAAGTCAGCAGAAGAAAAAGTTTGAAGCTTGTGCTACTTGTGGAAAGAACCATACAGGGGTATGTTTGAAGGGAAAGCGAGTGTGTTTCAACTGTGGTCAGGAGGGACACATTGCACCAAACTGTTTTAGTCCAAAGAAAGGAACATGTTTTACTTGCGGTTCGAAAGATCACATGGCTCGTGATTGTCCCAAGAAGCGAGCAGGAAGTGCAAGTGGTGGAAAAGGAAATAACAATGGTGGTGGTGCACTGACTATCATTGGAACAGCTCAGTCAAGCCGACCTACTACGAGAACTTTCAATATGACTGTGCAGGATGCTGTTCAGTTTAAGGATGTGGTGTCAGGTATCTTTTCGATTAATGGTATTAATGCTTATGTAGTGTTTGATTCGGGTGCTACTTATTCATTTATATCCTATGAATTTGCTCAAAACTTAGGGCTGCCTCAGGAAGAATTAGATTATCCCTTGAGCATAGAAATTGTGAATAAGGAAGTGATTCCTATTAGATTCGTATATAGGAATTGTAAAATGGTTATAAAAGGTCAGGAGTTAAGGGTAGACTTGATACCAATTAGACTGGGGGAGTTTGATGTTATACTGGGAATGGATTGGTTATTCAATCACGGAGCAGTGATTGATTGCCAAAGAAAGTGTGTTAACTTTATGACTCCGTCAAAGGTTGTGTTCTATGGCAGCAAATCACCTCAACAAGCAAGTTGTCTGATGGTGATGTAAGCCAGGAAGTTGTTAAGACAAGGATGTGTAGGATACTTAGCCTACATAGTTGATACATAGAAGAAAAGTGCGAAGTTAGAAGAGATACCGATCATAATAGATTTTGCAGACGTATTTTCAGATGATTTGTCGGGTCTTCCAGATCGAAAAATTGAGTTCGTAATTAATCTAGTACCAGGAACAGGTCCGATATCTAAGGCACTATACAGAATGGCCCCGGTAGAGATGAAAGAGTTGATGGTACAACTACAAGAATTGCTAGATAAAAAGTATATCCAGCCGAGTGTATCGCCCGTGGGGAGCGCCAATGTTATTTGTTAAGAAGAAAGATGGATCGATGCGACTCTGCATTGATTACAGAGAATTGAATAAGGTTACGATTAAAAATAAGTATCCGTTACCAAGAATCGACGACCTGTTTGATCAACTGAAGGGTGCAAGATATTTTTCAAAGATAGATTTGAGGAGTAGTTATCATCAATTGAAGGTGAGGCCAGAAGACGTACCGAAGATGGAATTTAGAACTCGGTATGGTCATTACGAGTTTCTAGTTATGTCATTTAGTTTAACCAATGCACCTGCAGCGTTCATGGATTTGATGAACAGGGTGTTTAAACCATTCATAGACAAATTTGTGGTGGTATTTATTGATGATATCCTGGTGTATTCTAAGACCAAGGAAATACATGTTGAACACTTATAAGTGATGTTGGAGACATTGAGAAAAGAGAAGTTGTACCCAAAATTTTCAAAATGTGAGTTTTGGATGGAACGTGTACAGTTTCTCGGGCATGTTATTAATAAAGACAGAATTTTGGTAGATCCATCAAAAGTTGAAGTTTGTAGTAAATCGGATCATCAAAAAACAAAATCGAGATAAGGAGTTTCTTAGGGTTGGCAGGTTACTATAGGCGTTTTATTCAGGACTTTTCCAAGATCGCAACCCCGTTGACGAATTTAACCAGGAAGGCGGTTAAGTTTGTTTGGACAGAGAAGTATGAGGAAAATTTTCAAGAATTAAAGAAGAGGTTAAGTAATGCACCTGTGTTGTCATTGCCTGATGATATAGGGAATTTCGTAGTGTATAGTGACGCATCGCATAAAGGACTAGGTTGTGTGCTTATGCAGAACGACAAAGTTATTGCGTATGCATCACGTCAATTAAAAGATTACGAAAAGGAGTATCCGACTCATGACTTAGAGTTGGCTGCGGTAGTGTTTGCCCTGAAGATTTGGAGACATTATCTTTACGGAGAGAGGTGTGAGATATATACTGACCATAAAAGTCTGAAGTATATCTTTACACAAAAAGATTCGAACATGCGACAAAGAAGATGGTTGGAGCTGATTAAAGACTATGACTGCAAAATTTTCTATCATCCCGGAAAAGCGAATGTTGTTGCTGATGCTTTAAGCAGGAAGAGACGAGAGAAGTTAATGATGTTGACAGCTCAAGAGAAGTTAGTGTCGGAAATGGCTAAGATGGAGTTGGAAATTAAATATCCGATAGAATTTGATGAAAAGTTGTTCCAAATAGGAAATAATTCAACATTAGTAGATAAAGTAAAGAATGCACAACTTCAGGATGAAGAATGCGAAAAGATAAAATAGGAGATATCTGAAGGTGAGGAAAACAAATTCAAAATCGATTTGGAAGGGTTTCTTCAGTTCGAAGGGAGAATTTGGGTACCTCAAGTACCAGAAATTAAAGAACAAATTCTGAATGAAGCTCACAACTCAAGATATTCGATTCACCCTGGAAGTACGAAAATGTACCATGATCTTAGACATCATTTTTGGTGGCCGAATATGAAGAAGGATGAGGCTGATTGTGTGGTGAAATGCTTAACGTGTCAGAAAGTTAAAGTTTGAACATCAAAGACCAAGCGGATTCTTCGCAACAGCTTAGAGATACGGAATGGAAGTGGGAGCATATCACAATGGATTTTGTGGTAGGTCTTCCAACGACCCAACAAGGTTACGATGTTGTTTGGGTGATTATCGATCGATTGACAAAGATAGCTCACTTCTTACCAATCAAGATTAGATTTACCCTAGATCGGTTAGCAAAACTGTACGTGAAGGAATTCATTTCAAGATACGGTGTACCTGTGTCCATTGTATCAGACAGAGATCCACGTTTCACATCTAATTTCTGGAAATAATTGCAAGAATGTTTGGGAACACAGCTGAGAATGAGCACAGCGTACCATCCTCAAACTGACGGACAAAGCGAGAGAACTATCCAAACACTAGAGGATATGCTCAGAGCATGTATTATGGATTTCAAGGGAAATTGGGACGATCATTTACCGTTGGTTGAATTTTCCTATAATAATAGTTATCACGCGAGTATTGGCATGCCACCTTACGAAGCGTTATACGGCAGAAAATACAGAACTCCATTATGCTGGGATGAGGTAGGTGAACGTTAGCTATTGGGTCCAGAGTTGGTGCAACAAACCGTCGAAATCATCAAGGTGATTCGAGCAAGATTGATAGCTGCCCAAGATAGACAGAAGAAATATGTTGACCAGCACCGACAAAATCGGGAATTCGATGTTGGTAGTTATGTTTTCTTAAAAGTATCTCCCTGGAAGGGAAAAATTCGATTTGGCAAGAAAGGGAAATTGAGCCCTAGGTTTATAGGACCTTTCGAAGTGCTTCGACGGGTTGGCGAAGTGGCATATGAGGTAGCTTTACCTCCAGAATTGGTGCATATCCATAATATTTTTCATATCTCGGTATTGAGACCATATAAGCCTGATTATAGGCATGTTATAGAATATGAGCCCTTACAGTTTGAGAAAAGAGCAAAAATCTTGAGGAATAAGGTGATAC